>VMOF01000388.1:51952991-53152991 GCA_011764245.1 Trialeurodes vaporariorum | reverse complement strand
CGGCTTTTTCATCGTGAATATGCACTGTCACTACACTGTATTTTTACGGGGAAGTTAAGAAAATATTGGAAAAGAAAGACAACACCGCTTGAAAAAACGGGCGAAAAAAAAAAGTTTTATTGACCAATTTACACGTTCTGTTTGATACTTTTAATATTTTCCTAACTTCTATGTGCAATTATATGGTGGTAACTATGTACAGGATGAAAAAGCCGCGGAATAATTCGATTCAAACAGTGTTAAAAAACAAAAAAACAAACGAGAAACAAAAAATAAAAAAGAAACAAAAAACACTGTAAATGATAAATATCATTAAAAAACATGCGCCAGTAGCTGGGATCGAACCCAGGACGTTGCAATCCGGAGTCTACTACACTGCCGCTACGCCACGACTCTGCTTGTAGGAAGGGCCGTGATTCTCGGCTACATAACAATCCGCCATCTCGGGTGCTCATTTTAAAATCAAAATTTTGCAAATTCAGGGGCCCATTCACAAAAAGTGCTGTAAGCCCCTTCATTAGAACCTCAAGACTATGTTTTTGCGCAAATCCCGTTCCATTTGGACCGGGCCCACCTTTGCCTTCCCCTTGTAAGTTACGTTCTAAAAATAAAATTTGTTTCAGAAAAGACAAGGATTTGCCGATTTTGAAATGATTCATCAGTGATGGATCCTGATTTGATCCGCCACAGGTAATCAGCGTCCGGATTTCAATATCCAAAACTGAAGAATGCTTCAATTCGACATTCTTGCAGCAAGATCAAAAACTTTGAAACTCACCCCATTTTTCACATTGCATTCCCACAATACAGACATCTTTCTTAAATCAAATAGTTTGATGTCACCATTATCATAGCCAGCACAGACAACTCTTTCCTCAGCGTTAAATGAGTTACCTTAAAAAAGAGAAAATAAGGTCAATTTATATTGATGATCATTAAAAAAAAGTAAGAAAGGGACAAAAGTGCAGAAACCAAAAATTAATTTTGAGTTTAAAAGAGTACAGTGAGTTGGCTGACAATCACTTACCGAAACAAACACACCAACAATCTCGTCTTTCATCACTGAGTACGCATTCCATCACAGCAACTGGCTTGTTTTTTTGGCGTGGATCCCAAACTTTCACAGAGCCTGAGAAGTAATTTGAAGTTAGGAATTAAGCACTTTTTCGACCAATACACTACTTTTTCAGGGAGACACCTTGTCAGTAGAATCTGTGAGGGCTCGTGCAATCTGGCAACCGTGCTTTTACGCCATCCCTCACTGATGAATAAATTATTTTACATATGTTTAAATGGAGGGAATCCATTGTTGTCACATTGCACGAGCCGCCACTGGTTAAAAGATTCTGGGAAGGGAGGAGGAGATAGGGTAGATTTGTAGGAGCACCCTGTACTTTCAGATTCAGGGAGGAAATCAGTCCAAAATCATAGAACATCTTGATAGAGTGGGTCTGTTGCGAACTTTTGCTTTAATGTTATCAATATGAAGGGTCAATACCCATGTAAAATCGTGTGAAAATCACATTGCAAGCATTCAAGCATTGAAAAGTCTCAAAAACTACTCACAAACTCAATTAGTGCGTTTTACAAAATTCAAAGATGGCGGTTGAATAGAAAGTTGTGATTAGATGGGACTCCCCCATTGTGGACCGCTTGTTTGACCGCCATTTTTGAATTTTTTCAAGTGCATTTACTGAGTTTGAGAGTGGATTTTGAGACTTTTCGAAGCTTACAATGTGATTTTCATACAATTTTACAAAGCAACCTACCCACAATGATGCTGTAGCAAAAGTTTACGACAACTTATTGCAAGAAACTAAGAAAATGCATAGATTGCTGAAATTTTCGCATGAGTTCTCCTGATTACCTGAATCAGTTATTTTCGGATTACTTTGAATGGTAACATTGAAAAGTTCAATTCTTGAATGCATGGAAAAGAGATGGAATTTGACTATCAAAGAGGTGTAGAGAAATTTGCTGAATTAATGAGCTACAGAGATGGATATTTTTCTTTTTCCTGATGTTTTTAACCTTTTACTGTCTATATTTTTCTTTTTAGGACATGCAGCCAGGTCTGATATAACACATTAATGTTGAGATATTTAAAGAAGTTTGGTAGACTCCCAACAGATCGCAGCAACTGTCTGATCCATCAAGCGCTGAGACAAATAAAGATGGAGCACTAAATGACTGTAGAAGTCACACTATTTAGTTTTGCGGATTCAACAAAACAACAGTCAACACCCATCTGATTTTGCCTGGAGTTGAATTGTGAGCATCCTCCTTTTCATTTTTTAGTCTATCCTCCTGTGCTCACTGAATGTCACCATTTAACACCAGGCGAAAACAGAAGGGTGTTCACTGTTGATTTTAGCCTGCCTCAAATCTGCCTTGAGTATTTTAGCGTAGTACATCATCTTCTCTACTTTCCTTTGGTCAATAAACGCTCAACACGTCAGTTGATTGATAGTAAAAATGTTGTTGAGCCCGGTTCAGCTTGACAGTGGACCGCAAAGGTAAAATCAAGTTGTTGACTGGAATGGAAAGGGTAAAATGTTTCAGTTACGATGGTAGAACTAATTTTTTACTCTTCAGCTGTACAAAAATGAGAAACCAAGGATAAATTTATACCATCTCTACTGCCTGTTACGATTTCTGGAGCACCGCAGCCAATTGTTCCGCCTCCAAATCCGTCAATAGAGTTTATTATTTCAGAGTGAGCTTCTACAGAATAAATTGGATGTTTTGTGTCCTCTAAATCCCTGGGATCAAAAATCATGACGCATACTTTGTTTCAATAAAAAATGACAACAGAGGAGATTTTAAGTGAATTTCAAGATAATGATCACTTCTTAATCAACCCCCAGGATACTTTTCACTAAAATGGCCGATATTGCTGTGAAAAATGACCAATGAATTTAAATCCTACGGTTCTGTGGACGGCTTAAAAAAAAAAAAAAAAAAAACCATAGAAAATTACTCAAGTACCTCTAACTCCATGATAAGCGTAAAAAAAAAGAAAGTATTTACAGTGTTCAGTGATTAGTGCAGCTATCTATCGAATTCAAGTCTCTGAGAAATTTTGCCAGGAATCCCATTCAGGAAACGTAGACTGTAAAAAATTGGATCTCTGCTGGTTCTTCTCTCCGTAATAAAAGAAAAAAAAATACCGACAGTGGACAAATATTATGGAATGGTTGAATAAACGTTATTAAATATTTCTATCAGTGACTCAATAGCTGAAAACTTGCTAAGAATATTATATATTGACGATAGAGACTGGTAGAAAATTAAAAAGTTATACCAAATGTTTAATTTTCCGTCAAATGATCCAGTTGCTAGATGTCTACTTTGTAAGGATGAAGCTCCAAATGTTCCACATTTAAAAGACTTGTTATTTTTCACCTGAAAAGAGAAAATAAGGACAACATAAGAATGATGAATTTTTATTTGGGTTGCATTTCAGTAAGTCACACTTTATCTTGACAAGAAATCCATTTAAACCTGTACTTAGAAACAAGCAATTTCCGATTTGTTTTGACCCATGAAAGACTGCAATTAGTCAGCTAGCAAGACGACTTGACAGGCTTCCTTCAGGATCCAAGATGATCTTATTCATTTATAATAGAATAGAAACTGGTGGTAATAATGCTCAAGTAGGTAACAAAAGAGACAGGATAAAAAAGGGGATTGACATGGACTGTGACGATATCTTCAGCAGGTCTCTTAGAGGTCATTTCAAGAGAGATAGCTGATAAAAAGCTGGCCCATTTCCTGCGTCATACATTTTTTCCTATCTTCGCATATCGAAAACAGCTTGTGAAAACAAACTAGCCAATAACGCAGTAAACAAGCCAATCTATCAACTTTCATGAGACCATCTCTCTACAAGAAGCTTCACTGAAACTGAGAACAAACCGATTTTCAACCGAGTGGACTTTCGAAATGGCTTGTTTCAGTTTAAATTCCATTCGTTCATGCTAAGGATAATTTCTTTATTGGTGAAAATTGATGGAATAGGTTATACTGTAGGTCGGTTACTCTCGTCTGGTCAAGAGCACATGATTACTAGGTAATTGGTAATCGTCAAACCTTTGGATGGTAATTAAATGTATTTTTCAATGATAAATAGTAAACTTTAGGGTCTTTTTGATAAGATGTGATTCTTCTGCGACTAATATGATGGGTGGCTTGTAAAAAATCAGTCCTGATTACCAAAAAATCATCCTCCGAAGAGACGACGATTATGATTACTCAGTAATCTTGTAATCGATTATCACCCCCATTTGCGCAACTCTGGTCGAGAATAGGTACCATTGCATTTATGTAAAAAATGGCCCTTACTTACTTCTTTAATTAAGACCGGGTCAGCGTTTTGAATTTCATAAATTTGGAGGACTCCACTGCTGTGAGTATCAGAACCTAGAGCGACAAACTTTGCTGAACTGGGTATCCAAAAACTGTCGAACAAGGAAAAATTAACACTCTTTTCTACGTGACAAATAATCTGAGGACTATCCATAATTCACTAGCTGAGGTTGGAAACTGAAATTATTAATGTTGAGAGAATAAACAGATAGAGAATTTAACGTAAACGTTTAGAGTCATGAGGAGAGAATAGTGTAATAAGAGATAGTAAAAAATCAGTTATCTTGAAAAATCTGTGAAGATTACTTGACAACACGTGTAAACAAAGTAAGATTGTTTTGGTTTTGAACTTTGTTTACAAAATCGCGCTGTTTCATTGGTTCCCATTCGATACATCGATGTGAGTCTGACTGACGTCTTCGATAGGTCGTACCATAACCCAACTTTCTTTGGCCACGCTTTCTTGTTTACAAACTTTCATTCTGGAGAAAACCCTTTGTAATTCTCACATCTGTGTTCCTCTCCCTGCTAATTGCCTGTTCAAGAATCGTCTAGCTATTTCAAATCATGCCATCCGATACCAAGCGAATTACTGGACCAGAAACGGTAACACCTTACCACTATTACCTGCCTGACTTTGATGTTAAACCTGATGTTTTGGACCCACAAACAGGGCAAAGGAAGAATAACAGGGCACCTATAGACCACAGACCTATTTGTAAGTATGAAATATTTAGAACTTGAAAATTCCTATTTATTGCTGCAGTATTTTGTTCGCGGTCTTATTATGTATCTGGCCTTAGGAAGAAATGCGTGCCTACGGTGGATAGTTCAAATGAGACCAGAGACTGTCCCATAAGTATTGGTGATGGTTAATTTGATTTGTCTCTATACAGCGTACATTTTTACGGCCTCAGCGCGTTTGAACAAATTCTCTTCACTAATGAGATGCATTAACGCGCCGATCATCTGACTATCATCATCCCGTATCTCGTGGAAAACGGCCCCCACTACCTAGTGGTCGTTTCAGAAGTGTTGGCCGCCGACAGCTCTTTGGTTACATTGGCAGTAGGCCGGTTCAGCGCCTATTGCTCAGACAGGGCGCTAGCGCGGGGATTGGCGGGGAACGCACTCCCGAACTTTGGTTGGCGCAGAGCACGGAAATATGTCTGTCCACGCATGTAAACAAAGAGCTCTCAGCAACCAACACTTCTGAAACAAGCTCTATTAATTGAATGAACAGAAGTATAAGTAACTGGTATCCTGTTCACCCCTATTCAATTCTTTGGATTGATTTTGGCAATTCAAGTTTGAAATAAAGAAACCAAAAATGAAATGTGTTCCGTGTCATCTGGTGGATAAGAGAATTATTGACTGAAAGTAATTTTTTTTTACTTTAAGGAATTTTCATTCAGAGAAAGTTAAAATTACCATTACATAAACAGTAATAACATTCTCATCCATTTGCACAGGTTTTATACATTTGCAATTGCATCACCGAAAGAATATAGAAGGAACAAAATTTATGAAAGAAACTAACTTCATTGCTCATTGAAAGTAAAACATTGCAAGTAACAAGATGTATTAGAATAAAATATAGATGAAAGAAAGTGAAACCAAATTTATAATTTTATCTTGTATTTAATAATACTTCTAAGCCATAAGCCATATGCCTTTCAATCAATAGATCATATTCAGTAGCAAAATAGAAAGAAATTTAAAGTCTTGAAAGAGTTTGTAAATCAAAATTAATATAAATATCATGTCGAATGTGTTGCAGTTTTGAAAACAGGTGTCATTGCTCCGGCCAAAGGCTCTGCTTACATCGAATATGAAGACACCAAGGTTATTTGCTCAGTCTTCGATCCAAGGGAAATTCCAAACAAATCTGAATTCAGTCCTATGGGAGAGTTGTATTGTGAATTTAAATTTGCCCCGTTTTCTTGCATCAAGAGACGAGGACATATGAGAGATGCTGAGGAGAAAGAACTTAGTTTCAGTTTAAGGAGAGCACTCGAACCAGCTGTTTGTCGCGTGAGTCTTCATTAACTTTTCTTTCAGTCTGATTTCAGATTTCCTCAGCAAGTGATCCGCTGCAGATCCTTTGGACTTATTCCTTTGATATATATTTTTAGTAAACATTACAAAGCACCTTGAATTTCTAGCTTTAATTCTGGTGTTATCAGAATATCTGGCCTATTTTTAAGAATATTTAAAATTCTAGGACTCACAAGTTTGGTAGGGTTGTACCAAGCACCGTTTTTGCCCAATACCTACTCATTTATTGACCAGATAGTTCAGATGCTGGACACCAGAAAGGAATTGCTCGCTGTATTCAACACCTACGCTTAACTCAGACCACCATGTGAGCTTAAAATCACTTTGGTGGAAACATTTAAGTGGACCTTAAAAATCAGACATACCTTTTAAGATGGTCCTTAAAACTGTTAGATGAATTTTGAACACTTACTGAATCCCTCTCCCTCTACTCAGTGATCAAAAGTTACATGACCCCTAAACTGAGAACTGTACGTTTTATTTTTTCTTAATCAGACTGCTAATTGCATTGTTTTCTTGCAGCATGAGTTCCCGAATTTTCAAGTGGACATTTACGTACTCGTTTTGGATAGTGACGGTTCAGATCTTGCAGCTGCAATTACATGCGCAAGTCTAGCGTTAGCCGATGCTAGTGTTCCTATGTATGATCTCGTCACGGCTGTCTCCATGGTAATTATTGTTTTCAAGAAAAGATAAGAACTACCTAATGCCCATGCATAAGCACACTTGTTGTATTGTGTGCTGTCGTGTTATGCTAGAGCAACATCAGTTGGGTGGAGCTCAGCCAAGCCTCCTCCTATGCTTAGCTCATAAGCAATGGCATTAGCTTCTTGCATAAAACTCACCTTGTATAACTAACCTTGGGAAACCTTCATGCAAAGTAGGTTATTTACATCCTGAGCAGAAAAGTCGAAGGCAGTTTTTTCGACCTATATTTTTCAAAGGTATCAGGAAGAACTCTGTACAATCCATATGAAAATAGGCACTGATTGCTTTTGGCTGAAAGTTAAATGAAAAAAAATTTGTTGTTCAGTTCTGAAGAAAAGGTCTCACAGGCCCCAAAAAATTTTAGGTTGCATTTTTAAGTTCATTTAGACTTACTTGCTGCTGTTAACTACAATCTCTCATTGAATTTTCGCTCATTATCTTCTCTATGATTTGTTTTTAGGGTGTCTGTGACAATTTGCTGTTCCTAGATCCAACAAATTCTGAAGAAAAGCTGTGCAGAACAATTTCATCTTCACAGAGCGGTGATCGTCAAGCCATTATCACTTTGACGTACATGTCTACTTTAGAACAAATAACTGAGTTCACAATTTCAGGCACAATAAGCGTTGAACTGCTAGAAGAGAAAATTCCCACGCTAATCAAACACTGTAACGCAATTTATCCTCTTTTACAAAAATGTTTAGTTAGAAATGTTATGAAATCCCAAGAGAAAAAGAAGCTCTCTTAGTATTTATTAGTCTTATTTTAATTAAATGAATCATTATTTTTTAAAAATGAAAAAATTATTTAGCCCTTTTTTCCTCTCAATTCTGACTTCCTGTCTTCAGAAAGTTGGTAATAATAGTAAAGGCCAATCTCATTCAGATTGTTTGATCCTTACCCTTGTATTTCAAAGCTATCAACTGACCTGAGAATAAAAATAGGGGACATAGAGGGTCTAATGCAGGCCTGTTAACCAACATGTTAGTCAGGGAGGGCCTTCTACATTTTCAGAAGGGGCTATTAAGGTAGGTCTTACTACAGCATATAGCAAAACAAATTTTTCCAGGGGGCTCAAAATTTTCTAGGGGGCGTTGCCGCCCGCTGGTTACGGGCCTGCTCTAATGGACTAATTGAGGACTTTTACAGAAGAAGGGCTCATAGTACTATGGGCCCTTCTTTCGTAAAATGGTTTAAAGTAATTGTTTTACCCGAAAGTATGTCCCCCGTAAAGTTTCAAATCGATTCAACTTTTCCCTGACGACTTACAGAAAGTTTCCGGAAGAAGGGCTCATAGTACTATGGACCCTTCTTCTGGAAAGACGCTCAAAACACAGGATTTCTCCAGTATTCTTCGTTATTTTACCAAAATTCCAAGCGGACTCTATCGACTGATACATCAATCAAAAGGGCATACCAAATTGAGCATTTTGGAGCAATCTGCAGGTCGATATCGTTTTTCACATTCAAGGTATCAAATTTTGTAAATTGACCTTCGGTATTCGATATTTCGAATGTGAAAAATGATATGGACCTTCGGTTTGTGCCAAAATGCTCAGTTTGATATGATCTTTCAATTGATGTATCACTCGATAGGGTTCGTCTCACGGAATTTTTCTGATAGCCCCCCTGGAGGGCAAAAACGTTAAAAAATTGCTGCAGAGTTGTTGTTCTCATCCATGCCTTCTTCTGTTTAAAAAATCAAGAGCGGGAAGCGAGCTTTGCACCAAACAAGCAAAAACCTTGGGTTAGGTACTAAGAAATGTGTTTAGATCTAATTTTTATCAGAGCCTCTCTCAATATTCAGTTAACTCTGGTGCGTCAACACTATGGCAAAACATAAAAAATTCTGGAATAAAATTCTAGGAAATTAAAACGTAAGTGAAGGATTTGATCTTCCGACCCCTAAATAGGGGCTGAGGTAGCACTTCTACCACTGGAACCACCACTCAAATGTGACAGTAGAGCGAAAAGCTACAATATACAACTACGAACAACTTACAAGGGGGCCTTACCGTGACGCCACCTCCGATTTTGATCAAATTTTCAGGGATGGTAGTTCATGACAAAATATTAGACCCGTGTTTTTCACTTTTTGAGAATAGGCCTTAGTTTCGTCACAAAATATTTTCAAAGTTTCAGAAAAATCACGACGAAATCGTCGCCAAGACAACGTGCTACGTCAAGTTCGGCAATTTCGGTCACTCCGCTCTCCTGCTTTAATGGCGTGGTTGGTAGCGTCTTTGACGATCAGACTGGTGGTCGCCAGATCAAATCCAATGTATGTTCTCCATTTCTTAACTTTTTACAACACACTTTATTGATGCAACAGCTTTCACTTCTACTAATCGCTGTTTAATCGAAGTTCCAGCTTGCTGCACATCACTTTAATAATCCGCTTGTTGCAGAAGGGTTGATGTGTGTTCTTTTAAGTTAAAAAAATTGATCGCTAGCATAAGATTGGAACCGGCGACCTCCAGCCTAACGGTCAGAGACGCTACCAACCGCGCTACTAGGCAGGTGAGCAGAGCGACCGAAATTATCAAACTTGTCGCTGTCTCCGCGACGATTTCGTTGTAATTTTTCTGAAACTTTTAAAACATTTTACGACGAAACTAAGGCCTATTCACAAAAAGTGAGAAACACGGGTCTAATATTTTGTCACAAGCTAACATCTCTGAAAAATTGATCAAAATCGGAGGCGGCGTCACTGTAAGGTCCCCTTGTTAGTGGCACTGCTAGTTCAAATTTTTACAACAAGGTGTCAGGCTAGTCGAACTGTACTTTGTAACCACTGTTGAACCGGACAGCACACACTTCTCAAGTGTAATAGGCTGGTTTGAGTTGACTTCCCGTCAATCCAAAAACTACTGCCTCTCTGCAGAACGTTAAAACTCGTTTGAATGAAAAGACTTGTTTACCTTTTTATAATCAATTTATTCAAGCTTGTTACAAATAAATTACATACAAATTTTAAGGTCAATTAAGGTGAGAACAGTCAAGAACATCTGGTCAAAATAAAATTAAAAAGTACGACAGGACGTACGACAGACAATTTCAAATTTCGTGATGAATTGAATGATAGAGGAATAAAAAGGCTTAGATAATAGAAGAAATAATGTAACAATTCGATACAAACTTCATCGCTAATCACACAAATATATGTGAAATAAAGTAAAACTAAATTCTATACACGTAGTCAAACTTTGACCCAAAACTGCGATCAACTTCTTAAGATAGTAAATTCTGCTCCAACATATGCTAATTCTGAAACCAACAAGACAAACGTAAACATGGTGAGTGCGCGAATGATAGGTTGACTCATAAGCTATAGATTTCAAACCGTACCATGTATCATAGTATTCAAGAGTAACAATGAGTTGGGCAGAGAAATTAAGACTTCGTGTTCTCTGAATAACTTCAAATTGATTAAAATAGAAGGTAGATTATTCATTGGTTAAAATTTAGCAGTGGATGTTCTGACATTCGGAGTGGATGATATGGTGACGGGTAATAACTTCTAAAATCCCAATTCGATCCGGACTATAACAGTGCCATTACTAATTTTTTATTTTATGTTACACTAGAAGCAATTCTATAAGGCTAGAGAATCCTGTTCTTTTTTTTATAAAAGGTATCTAATCTAAAAACAACAAAAACTAGATGGATTGTCAAGTGGCAATCTATCTCCACTCAGAGTATGGCAAAGGTCGATTACTTTTCAAAAGTAATTGAAATGGATGTAAGGGGTAATAAGGTGCATCCATTTCAATGAAACCATCATCGTTTGATGAAAAAAAAAACCTGTTATTTATCATAAAACGTTAGTCTCATTGAAATTGGCGCACCTGATTATAGCTAAAATCTACTTAGATTACTCTTTTCTTCTTCACTCTCCTTCCATTTTTTTATTTTGATGATAAAACGTTCGAAATTGACTGGACTCACCAGAGATTTAAGTTTTTACAGATTACTCTTTTCTTCTTCACTCTCCTTCTGTTTTTTTATTTTGATGATAAAACGTTCGAAATTGACTGGACTCACCAGAGATCTAAGTTTTTATGGATTACTCCTTTCTTCTTCACTCTCCTTCCGTTTTTTTATTTTTAGGATAAAACATTCGAAATTGACTGGACTCACCAGAGATTTAAGTTTTTACTTGATTGATGCCCCCTCTTCTTGACGGATCAGACGCTGTTGGTGGAGGGGGTGGCCCCCGTGCTTCCAATTCATCGAGGTAACCTAAAACTAATTCAGTTCTTTCTTCTGGGAGATGATCTAAAGCTAGATAGCGGCGGTCTTTTTTCAGGATCTCTTCAATTTCTGCTAAGTGTGACTCATTCTCTCTCATCAGTTCTTTAGTTTTGTAAGTTAAGAGCTTAGTTTCCATAAGAAGTTCTTTGATATTTGTCTTGGCATCCACCAACTTATCTTTCACGTAGTCCTTGAATTCTCGTTCCAATTTCTAAAAAGAGCAAAATAAAAAATGGATGTAATAAGGGTAACAAATAAATAAATCACATGATACGGGGTGTCTATTATCCGGGGGGGGGGGGGGATAATAATAACTTAATTGGGAAAAATTTGCCAATTTGTTTAATTTTTCCCAATTAAGTTATTACTGTATTTATTCGAATATAAGCCCCACTTTTGACCTTCAAAAATCTGGGTGCGGCTTGCATTGGGGAAATTTTTTTTTGATGCCTACAAAATGGGATTTTGACCATAATCAAGCTTTTTATCCTCCTCGCTAACATTCCGATGAAGATCACATGAAGTGAGCGATTATCGGTTTGCTGACGTCCTGTAAAGCAAGTGAAAGAACAGTGCCGGCTGACTGTGACTATGCCGCATTTATATATAATATAACCACCACCCTGCTCCGGCGTGTTAGAGGAGGAGCATCTCTCTTTTCGCGACTTTCGAGTTCTCAGAACCCTCCCCTTCTTCTAACACGCCAAAGCAAACTTCTGACTGCTTTTTGCGTCCACCTGTTGGTGTTTGCTCCTATGGTATACTCAATTGAGGCGTTTTATGTAAAAAGGGGTTCTTCGCGAAAAACCCTTTTTACGTAAAACACATTAATCGATTTGTCATATCAATAATAGTCTCTCACCAAAATCTCAGCTCAATATCTTGAAAACTCAGCGATTACGAGGTGTATTCGTGAATCGAGGCTTCGTTAAATGGGCGTTGTGATGCGAGTTTCAAGTTCTCCAAAAATTGCCGAAAACTTATATCGCGGTTTTGAGGGCTTAGGAGTCGTCGGAGTGTAAAAACGCAAAGTATCTTTCATGTTGGAAATTATTTCAGATACATGGAAAGCGTATCAATTTTTTGATTCAATCGATAGTTTTCAATATATTTCGATATACAGGCATTTTGGGCTACATTTTTGGATATAACTGGCAACGCCGGCAAGATATTTTGAAGTACTTTTTTTAGGGTGAAAGTACATGCCATAAGGACCATCTTTGCGGAAAATCAGCTAATGATTATTTTTTCCTGCTATTTGGTGGTATCTTTAAGGCGGCGAGACCCGTTTTACGTAAAAAGGGGTTCCTTGGAGTCAACTTCAAAATATTGTGTAAAACACAGAAATACACGGATTTTAAAAAACTTTAAGCCATTATGTCCGTAAATAAAACTAGTTTTAGGAAAAAAATTTACATTAGCCATCTAGGTAGCCAGATCGGTAGAAATCAAGTTGCAAAACTTTGAATGCGTTTTTCTTCCAATTACAAAACTGCAAAGAACCCCTTTTTACATAAAACGCCTCAATTCTCTCAAGTGTTATCTGGAAAAATTTTATCTTGTGTTATCTTAATTGCTTAAAATCTTTCAACACTGTTCTTATCTCTCTCTTTATCGGTGTTAGTTCTTTATTAATCAGTTATTTTTGGATTCGGATTCTGAAAACTTGTCGACTCGAATGCAACAGATTTAGGCCAAAATGTAAATCTATGTTACGGTACAAAAAATTACGCTGTTTTTGATGATTTTCACCCTCTTTGTCCTTATTTCTTTTTCAATTTTGTGTGCAGCTTGTAATCAATTTTTTTCCTTTTTATTTTGGAGCCAGAAATTTCGGGTGCGGCTTATATTTGGATAAATACGGTATTTTATTTTATGTGACCGGCTGTTTTTAAATCGTTTGATTTATCAGGGAAAATATGTATTTATCAGGGAATGTAGGTTGTAACTCAGTCTCCTTAAGAGTGTCCTTTAGTTCCCAAAATATATACTGAATAGAGCAAATTAAATAGTAGGGCTATGTGAACCTCAGTTTTTGAGTTTGAGTCAAACTCAACCTTTGGCTGTTAAAAAAGGCAGAAAGTTCTAACCATAATTTGGTCAAAGTTATCTCTTTTGAAAACTTTAAAAATATCGACCGATTGAAGCTTTTTGATACTTCCCTTTCGGCGCTAAAATTGTTGCCATTCATAAATTTTAAAAGGTACAAAGTTCAAATTTTACAGCCATTAGATCAGCCTGGATAAACGAGTATGCCAACTTATAATAAAATGTGAGGAGTTTATTAAATACTCTATTTATTCATCGACTTTTGTAAAAAAAAAAAAAAACAAAAAAAACAAAAAACAAAAAAACAGGAAATATAGATAAATAAATTCAAAATTGGCCGTGATTTTGAAAGTTTCAAGTATTGGTTTGAAATGTTGTGCACATGGTATCCATTGAGACATTTATGCCAAGTTGTGGTAAAATCAAAAGATTTTTACAAACGTTTAAAACCAAAATTCACATTTTAAAAAAATTACAAAATTTTGAATTTTTATGTTCAGTACGAACCAAACCCCAAACGACTCTAAGGTTCGAACTGGTTTGAACCTCCAAAGGTTCGCACAGCCCTACAAATTAGTCATACCAGTGATGCCACATGGCAAGTTTTATGGACACTTAACGAAATTACCGCCACCCTTTACAGTCATAGACGTGAAGCAGAAACCCTCATATGCGCAGGAATTTCCAAAATTCTCCAGACATATGGAACACGTGAACAGACTGCTATTTTCGCTTGCCTTACAGCAGTTTCATTCAATTCTCAAAATTAATCAGAGTAGAAAAAATTCAAGGCGAAGTTTATTTCGAGATTAAAGAAAATATTGAAAAAAAACTTACGCGCTCACTCCAAGATATTTTCGTGTACCTAGGATCATCCTTGATCGATTTCTTCACTTCTTTCCAGGAACTAGATAGTTTAACATCATTGGTTTCATCAAGTAGTTGCCTAGGCCAAAAAGATTAGAAAATTAGACAATACAGAAACGAAATGATACAAGATACTTTGTCCAGCTGACAGGTCACATTGGGGAAAAAAACAAGAACAGATCCGAGATAGCAAAATTGCCAGATAAAAATGATAAATAAATTAGAAAGATGTAAAGACACCATTACAAAATAGTAAAAGTAGTAGTAGCGTGGTAGAGGTAATAGTAAGTTCAAACTAGAGTCCCTGTGTATTAAAGAGTCATGCCATTCGGAGTATTGATTCTGATTGGCTGCTATATTTTAGACTGTCACGGAGCTCAAGGAGGCGATCTTTTAGCTATTTCTCCATGAGATGACTGTTGGAATGCCTCCTTTGAGAAATTGTAATTTGTGACTAAAATTTACTGGTTTTCAAGACTTTATTCCAGTTTAAAAACATCTATCGTACTGTTTTAACCTTCCCAACGAACATTTTTTGTGGCAAAATTTAATTTTCCCAAGGAACTAACAAAAGTAACTCCTTGCCATAAACGCCGTGTACAAGGATGCCTCCTCGCCGAAGCCAACTAATCCGGGTGGATGCCTCCTTAGCCTCTGTGGACGCCTTCTTTTTTTTTCATTCTTCACTCAGCGAGACTCTTTTGTATACAGGGACTATAGTTCTGCCGCGATGACTACTTGTTTGTTACGCTTGTATTCCAAAGTGAACAACTTGACTGAAGTACAAAAAAAAGAATCCTACCTACTTTGAGTACAAGTTCTTTCCTCTGTTTGGTTAAAAATTACCACCATGACAAGGTATATGGAGAACAGGTATGGACAACACTCGACTCAGGGGGCGTGGCCACTTGGGAAAAAGCGACTTTGCCACCATCTTGTCTCCTATTTACACCGTGTATTATTTCGCATTGTTGTTTGTGGTTAGGTTTGAAGGGGAATTTTATCTGAAGCAATACTTTATTTATTTGAACAATGCAATGTAATTTTTATCTTTAAATGTTAATGTTGTGACTATAAAATGGATTAACATCATCAATTACGTTGTTCACTTTCCTTTTCAAGATGTGCAATCTAAGTTTGAATCGCGCGGTCAGAAAAATGGCGGCGGAGTCGCTTTTTTCACAACCAATCAGAGCCAACCTCAGAGTGTTGTCCATACCTGTTCTCCATATACCTTGCCACCATGATGAGAATTTGCCTCAAGAAAAGCAGCTGTAACAGCTGCTAAAACATGTTTACAGCCAACTTCCAGCAACAAGTGGTGATTGAGTATACGGGGGCAATGGCAACACACACTAGCCAAACTCATAATGGATTTCTTAATTTTTGGCGACTCAAGAAAATAACAACCACGGGAACAACATCCAACAGCTGCTATAATGATTGTCGAGCAACAACCAAAACAATGAAGCTTCGTTCTGATTGGCGGCTGCTGCTGCAACATCTTTGCTCAACAGTCAACACAGGAGCTGTTGGACTGTTCTTTGTTGCGACCCCCAGAAAAAAAGTTGCCACTAAGAATGAGATAGGTAGTGCGTGGTCTTTGTTGTCTTTGGGAAGAGTCTTTGGTTTATTCATACAAAATTTAGTTTCCTCAGCAAAAATCACGATACAGCAACATTTTTGGGACTGAACAATCAATAAAAGGAAAAAGTATTGATTCAGACTAAAATTGTCTAATTTTTTACTGATATTAAACTGATGGACAAAACATCTTGAATTTTTCCAGTTTGTACTAATACTACTCAAGGAAACAAGGTCTTATATTAAAAATGATGAGCCTTTTTGAAAATCAATGCATTGAAAAAAGAAAGAAAGTAACTGTAGAATAGAAGCGACACTTACCTAAACTTTTCTTTTTTCTTTTTAGAGAGTAATTCAATATGTTCATTGAATAACTTCTCCTTTTCTTCCCGACTTAAAAGCTCTGCTAAATCCCACCTATGATCTTTACGCAACTGTCTCTTTGCCTCTCTCCATGCAAGCTCTGAATTCCTCACCTGTAATCAAAAGTTGGAGTTCATACAAAAAATAGAAACACATTTGATCACCAATTACTGGCAAAAACTAAACGGTAATTAAAACTTTTTCAAAAAAGAGATATTGAAAGTGCACTTTCTCGAATTGATATTTGACATGGTTTTAAACGTACAAAATTACAACGTTGCAAGATAGCGTACACTACCACTGAGCTAACGCCATCCTATTACTTTATCCTCAATGGTCTAAATTGCTTTAATTTTTTGCATTTTTTCTAGTCATACACATGTCTCTTGGAAAAAAATAGATAGATAGATAGATAGAAGAAAATCACAATAGATTATTCTTTAGCACAGAATACTACAATCAGTACGGAAACTCCTGTAAGAGCCAATGGAAACAATGGGAACAAGATTTAGAATTTACCTGCACAAACAGGGAACTGTGACTGCACATTTTTCAAGATGGTTGACGCGCTTTTTAAGGTTATATTTTTATTCAAGGAGGATGCACAACCAATCACAGCCCAGCCAGTTGCCGAGGGTTGTCGGAAATGCTCACTTTCCAACATGATAGACCTAAAGATACCCAAAGTAAAAAACGTTTCAACATAATTTAAAATTCCGTTCTAATTGTAGTATTTTGTGATTTCAGTACACACACTGAAGTAAGTTTTTGAAAATACTCATGCAGAAGTATTGCAAAACGTGAATTAGTTCGGAAGTAATTTACTGAGGCCAATATCATACAATCAATGATCTGAAACAATCAGATAGGACCAAAGATCTAGTGAAAGGGCAAAATGAACTAGAGAACAAACGAGATGAACAAAAACAAAATCAAACTGATTTCCTTACCAAATCAGCGAGAAGAGCATTAAAGTGTTGGACCGCTTCATCATGCTTATGCTGCTCTCTTTCATTGTCCCTATCTCGCAAATGAACGGCTAGAGTTCGCGCAACTTCCTTTTCTCGCTCGCGCAAACTGGCTTCCACTCTTGCCTGTTTTTCAGCTTCACGCTTTTCATGCTCTGACTCTGAGTTGATGGCTCCTTCCTGAAATGAGAAAATTTAAATTAATTTAAGAGACTTCAAGGAAGCTAGAGATGTAATTTGTTCCCAATTTACCTCAAGGGTGGCAATTTGTTAATCTAGAGGTTTTTGAACAAATCAATGGTGCTCATATAAGACGTGAGATAAAGCCATGTCAACCAAAGACATTACCAATCAATTTTTTTACTTATTTTGTTGCTATAGTGATCATCATTATAATGCCCATTTTTAACAGCTATCCATGAGTAGCCGTTACAAAGCTACAGCCAATGGGAAATTCAACAATAGGTACCATATTAACGGCCAAGTCTTATAATTCTCGACCAATAGCGTCAGTGGCTGTAGCTGAGCTATAGCTTGTCCCAGAAAAGATTGGATTTGACACTTCTGTGGTTTTCATGAAAACATCAGCTTCTTACAGCTCCTAACCGATCAGGTTGCTCTATCTAAGGATGGAAGCTGATGTTTTCATTCAAAGCTACAGTTGTCAAGTCCAATCATTCTTGGGACAGCCTATAACAGGAAACTCAACGATAGTTACCATATCAACAGCCAAGTCTCACAATTCTCTACCAATAGCGTCACTCATAGAAAGTCACTATTGGTTTAACCCTTTGTTGACTGACAGTACTCACAAGCACCATCAATACTACAAGGAATTAAATGCAAAATGCAAAAGAACAATATGTGCAACAATTTACGTTAAAAATCTGCAACTACAGTCTGCTCCCTCTAGCTTGAGACCTGAACCGGCGATAAATAAATTTTGGAAAATGGCGAATGGCAACGCTTCAATAGGTTGTTGTAGCCCGAGAGTTGGGCAACAGCCCTGTCACCTAGGCCGACTGACGAGGGTGAGCACTCCTACGTTGCCACAGAAGGCAAATCTACCTCAATCTCCCAGTCTCAAGTTAGAGCGAACAGACTATAGGTCACCTACATCGGTCAAAAAACCCTAAAATACTTAAGAGTACCCTTAGGTAATTAAGGGTTAACGTAAAGGTAAATGATTGGCCTACGGAAACGGCTGGTTTATATATGAAGAAATAACAAGACAGAAAAGGGAACTGAGCCGAAAAGCTTAAAAAAAGCCTTGTTGGCTTCGTTCCCATTTGTCTCGTTACTATAGCTATTTGGCCAATTTAGTTTTAATATTCTTGAATATGAAGAAATGAATGAACTAAAGATAAACCCGGAACTAATCATTTGAAATAAATGAATTAAGAAAATGAATCAGTTTTACGTATGTATGTACGTTTTTTGTAGGAAAAGTACCATGTCTCAAGATTGAACAACAATTTATGAGGGATAAAGACATCAAGCAAATAAATACTGTATCCTAGTCTTACTTTGATCAGCAATGGGACATCTTTGAGTTAAAAACTCCTAAAAAAGGGTGATGAAGCAAGACATTTTCCTGAAAAGCAAGAGGTAAAAGAAAACAAAAACTTACATCACTTTCTGCCTCCTTTTCTTTTGATTCATCCTTTCTGTCTCTATCTTTCCTACTATCCCTGTCACGATCCTTTTCTTTATCTCGTTTACGCTCATCCTTCAGGATCTTGACATACTCTCGGAACCAATCTTCCCGCGTCGAGCTTGAGTCAACTGCTCTGTATCGGGAATCACTGTCTAACTTCTTTTTCACTTCACTCCAACGAGAGTGTCGCGTAATCTCTGAACTTTCTCTCAACAAAGCGAAGAAATCTTTTCTAACCTGTAATAATTAAAAAAAAGAGAAAAGATTAAATTGACAGTTGGAACAAGTTTTGACTGACCACTGAGTTGCTGTTTTTTCTTGTTCTCTTTTGTTTGAATGTGATTTTGACCAGACTAATAGCAACATGTATCTTAAGATTCAGTTGATGGAACAGAAACTGTTAGAATTATTCAACAGGACATAACAATGTTGTTTTGTGTTTTTGTCCATTATTTCCTTCTTTTCTTTTCAGTTTTGGTGCTTTGACTCTTCCAATTTTCATCATCGAACAAATTGAAAATTCAATATTTTTGAGGATAAAAGAGAGAGTGGTTTAAAAATTACAAATTTATTTGCAGCTCATGAAGGTCAAGGGAAGTTGCTTTGATTTTACAAACAGATTCATGTTCTATTGAATAAGTCTACTTTGTAACTCTTTCTAAAGTTCCATAAATTTTGAATGCTTTTTACTTATTGAAAGAACATTTTTTCAAATTAAAAAAAAAAAAAGGAACACTTCCTTTCAATAATAGATAACAATGACAAACATGGTTGAGAAAATATTTTTGTAATTAGGAATCTATTGCAAATGAAAAAATAAACTGGCAAAATTTAATATTTTGCTGATTCACAACCTTTGTAAGATACCTGTGATCTCAAACAAACAAACAGATTTCAATGAACAAAGAATAAAAAGCTAATGTGCTGCTATCAGAAACTCAAATTAATAGTGCATAAAATGAAATAAAGGCTACAACTGGAGCCATTAGACTCAATCTGATAGGAGCTGAAAAAATTCACAAGAAAATTTGGAATATATTTGCGAGTAGCATTGAATTGGTAGGGGTCTTTTCACAATTTATGAGTAATTAAATTTTATTTGAAAGCAAAAGGTTGTAGTAGCACAATCTCCCGATTTTTAAAAAAAGTGAGTTTCAGATTCTTTTAAAATTTATTAAAGAAGAAAAAAGAATTATTGATGTTGCATTGAAATTAGTTGGTTTCTTCAAGGTTAAAAGAGAAAAGCTGAAAAAATCAGAAAGATAAAAATTAGCTGGAGCACCTATTGGAAATTAGGAAAAAAATTGTTGGTTTCTCTGAACACACCTGAAGATGGATTAAATAAAAAAGAGACACTGAGAAAGGTGTATTTTCCCTCTGGAAATACACTAAAATTATGAACATCACATCTCAAAAAGGTCAATAGAGATTTCCTGAAAAAGAATTGATTATTAATGGGTCCTGAAAATGAAAATAAATCAGTTATCAAATAATCATTTTAATCACTTTGGACTTTTTAAAATTGAAAATTATTTAACTTTGACTTTTTCAATCCTTTAAGCATTAGTCAATAAGAATTATTTTTCTGCATTAATTCACTTTGGAAAAAATGGCGAAAACTTAAAAGTAATGGACGCCTTGAAATCCAATAAGATAAGTGAAATAGAGGGCATATGATACGTATCTGAGGGTGTATCTGTTCAGATAAGCTTGATAGGAAATATAATCAAGCATTGTTACAAAAAGATGACATTTAAAAACTCAAGCATTGATTCAAAATTACTTTATATTACATATCTCATTTCTGAATCCAGTTGTTAGGGTGATCCCCCACTGAATACCCATCACGCTTAGCATGAAGATTGGCGTATGACTAAGATAAGAAAAATATTTGAGATGATTTCAGAAAAGCATTTACAACTTTAAGCAAGGGTTTTGAAGGTTTTTTGGGTGTTCATCATTTTTGTTAGGTTACTTAAAACCCAAGAGACTTTAGGCTCCCTACTGTCGCAGCGAAAGTTTGCAAAAAAAATATTGAGTCCACATTGAATCAGATTACACTACACAAAAATTAGATCTGTGCAGCTTTAATTTTCATTTATAAAGAATCAGTTCTCAAACACCTTTCGTGAATTCTTGCTGAGAATCTTAATTTAAAAAAAAAAAAAAAAAAAAAAAAAAACACCCAAATATTTTTCTAATTTGGGTCATAAATCTATCAATATGCTGGGAATGACTGGTTGATGGAGATGAATCAACTTAGTAGCACGACCAGGATCTCTCCCATTTTCCTCATCTTCCCTTTGAATGTATAAAAGACAAAAGAGTAGAAAGAGGGAAATTTATCCCCTTGTCTATCTTTTTCTGACAAACAAGTTTCAATGGATAAAAGAGAGAGATAGAGAATAGTTTCTTATTGCGCTGCTGAATCAGCTTGACCATAAGAACAAACTACAAGAAGGAATGAGTATTCAGCAAATATTTTGGGAGAAAAAATGAAATAAACATGAGTAGACAGATGTGTCAAAATAAGAAAAGGAAGGGTATGAGAGTTGTCGACAAGAAAAATAAAATAAAAATCAGCATTTACAACTCCAAAGGCTGAAAACAATAAAAATTTTAAAAGTGAGTAAACAAGTACTTACACAACTACATGTAGGTTTGAAACCCTTTAAATGCTGATTATAAAAAGTGGGAGGAAAATTTTTTGGAGCAAGAAAGAGGCAACTGAGAAACAAATGTGATGGCACATTAATAGCGTTGCCCGCAGTCTTGGTGGGGTATTTTGATCCTTATTTCTAGTTGAGGTGCCGAGAAAGCCTAAATTTAAAAATCCAAAAAAGTGGATAAAAATGTTCAACAAAAAGCAATGCTGCACATGAGGACGCTGATTACAAATGATGCTAAAAGCATATAGATAAATAGATAAAACTTGCTTCCCACTTGTTATGATCAGCTAAACATACAAAAACAGCAACTCAACCTTTCACACAGAAGTGAAAATAGGTAAAAATTTGTCATTCTTTTTTTTTTTTTGGTCTTCAAAAGAAAATTTGTTTGATGAATAAAAATTAAAGTATATTAGAATTGATCAAAGTCTTGATGATTTGTAATGAACTAAAGGTAGCAATAAAATGAAATAATAAAACTACTGACTGCTATAGATCAAAGATTCAAGTGGCCAAGGAATACTGAAGTAAGTGCGTACACAACACTGTTTTTCCCCTCGAAATTTTCCAGTGATTTCCATAAAAATATCAGGAAATTTCAATTTCAAAAGTGCCCGTCTTATGGGAGCATTACGATTGAAAGAAGAAAGCACTGAAGGAGGATCTTGATATTGATTAAAAAAAATAATAGAGCAAACACAAAAGAACACTATTTTGTTTTTCTCTCCTTAAAGGACTACGAACAAGAAAGATTGCATGGAAAGGCATGTTTACACCCTGCTCATAAATAATGATATGAACTCATTCTACAAATGCGTTCTTTCCTGTTCACAAGTAAGAAATGAAAAAATCAAAACACAACAGTGCAAAGATCAACTTAAAATATTTACCACGCGTGAGCAAGAGAATTTGCAAAGTTAACAGTTGAAATTCAAGTATTTTACACGGAACTAACGTCAAATGACAACAAAAATGGCAAAAAAGGAAAAGAATAAACGTGGTTGAGGGAAATAGGGCTCTTGCTAACTAAAGCTATATGCGAAAGAATAGTTCGTTCTGGCTTAAAAACCAGCAAAAGTTAGTATGAGCAGATTTAAAAATCAGGAAATTCACTTAGAAACCCACAAAATGACTTTAAAGCTTAAGACCTAATGGTGAAGCTATGCAAGAACATTGAGAGATTCCTATCTAATTTGAGGCTTTCTTCTGTGTGTTTCTACAGAAGGAGAGAGCAACAAATTAGATAGGAATTTCCTATGATACCAGCATAGCTCTGTCATCTTTGCTCTTAAATGGCAGAGCTACAGAAGAGTCATGGGGAATTCCTGTCTAACTTGTCACTCTCTCTACAGAAACACACAGAGAAAAGCCTCAAATAAGATAAGACTCTCTCATTGTACCGACATAGCTCTGCCAAAATAGCTTAAACTCAAAAGTCATTTTGTGAGTCAATGAACAAATTTTGTATTTTTTTAATAAGCTTGTCGTAATTTTCGCTGGATTTTACTCAGGAATTAACTATTCATACGCATACAGCAAAATTTAGCACGAGCCCCATTCTCATAGTTAGATAATATATTCTATAACTGACACTGAGGAGCACTAAAAATATGTTTCCTTGGTTTTTCACTTTTCAAAAATGTTTGCAGATTTCTCAAGCATAGTTTTTTCAAGAAAAAATTGAACAATAATTATTAACATTTCTTCGCAAACTAACAAGATTACACGACTAGATCAAACAGATACTTGAAACACAAGTAGAGACACATTGATCAAGAGATACAACAGTTCAGGTGATTCTCCAGCGGTTAGTACCGATTTCTGCCACCAGAGCGCTACCGTTCAATTAATGTCAAATCACAGGCTGAGTAGTAAGTAATTTATATTCAAGAAAACAGAGTGTCAGTTACTAAATAATTATCTGAAGAACGTCTTGTAGTAGTAGTAGTAGTAGTAGTAAAGTCCAGCCGCCCAAACCTTGTGTTCGTCATGCTTGTATTTCAAAGCGAACGACTGGACTTGCAAAATATCTTCCAACTTCAATAACTTCCAAAATAAAACTGAAAGTACCAAAAAATGGAAAATCGCTGTATCAACATGCGATATTTCACTTTTTGGTACTTTCAGCCTTACTTTTGAAGTTTTTGACAAAATATTTTGCAGAGACGTTCTTCAGATGATTATCTAGTAACTGACACTCCGTTTTCTTAAATATAAGTTACTTTCGGCCTGGTACTTGACATTAATCGAACGGTAGTGCTTCTGATGGCAGAAATTGGCACTAAACGCTGAAGAATGACCTTAACAAAAGGAAAGACGAAAAAGCGAAATTCTCAAATCAAGGTGTAGAGAGGAGAGAAGAGAGAAATAAGAAGGAAAACAGGGAGGAACATAGGTGAAAAGAGAACTAGAAGATTTGGGCGGGACTTGAAAAAAAGTCTGACAGTCCATAGGACCATAGATATGTACCAACTGCAAGTTTCTTTCTGATCAATATCTTCTTACTGTCTCTATTTCTTTGCAATTTCATCACAAAAGTTTCCCAAGAATGTTGCCATTTTTTGGATAAGTATCCAATTTTTTCAAGTTGACCTAACGTAAAAATGGGTATTTACAAGGAAAATCTGGCAACATTGCTTCCTACTATTCAGAGATGGGTAAACGGGGCGTAGTGCTCAAGTACCACGAGTACAGTGTTGCCAGATTGGGGTGAAAAAGCCGTACGTTTTACATTGATTTAAATGGGGACGATACGGCTTTTTACCCTCGATTTGGCAACACTGCACGAGTACCAGTATTTAGGATATGTAAATTTTTTTAATCAAATTTCAACGGTAATCAAAGTGTTTTTTCAACAAATCAAAGTAGACCCCATAACTAAAATAATTAATTTGAACTGGCATGATCTTTGATTTGTTAAAAATCCACTCTGATTACCGTTGAGAAACGAATAAAAAAATATGCAAATCCCTAGGACTGGTACTCAAGATACTCCAGTACGATCCTGTTTGCCCAACTCTGTTACTGTTACGATAAACCCTCGGTACAGCCAACCAACATAGGTTCAGTAACATTTGCGTTCGGATCGCAGAAACAGCCAATTGATAGAGAGAGCAACAAGATATCAAAAAAAAAAAAAAAAAAAAGGATTGATTAAATTGATAGCGACAGGTCTGTTTCAAAATATTTGTTTGAGAACTTAAAAAGTGCATGATAAGAGAAATAAAAAGCTCCTTGTATTCTGCTTGTTACAAACACATAGTGTGTGATTTCAATCCTGACAGAAATACACCATTATCTATAGGTAGCAGAGGTTCTAAAACATCAAGCTACGGGCCGACTTAATGAACCTCGAGACAATGAGCTGAACATCTTTTAAAATTGAAGTATGTCTCTTTTTTCCAAACTGAGTAATCACAAATTCGAGCTTTGAGATCACATTTCTCTAGAATCATACAACTGATATTTTAAATAAAAAATTGCTGGGAAATCTCAAACAATTCAGCACATTCATGTAATGCATAAATTATTTTTGCGAGACAGATCAGTAGGAACAGAAAACTGGGACAAGACAGTTAAAAAATCAATACCGCAAAATTCAAAGATGCAAGCAACAGAGCTGACGTCAGTTAAAATGGATACGCTAGACCACAACGCAAGAAAAATCTACAAGGAAGATAGAAAACCGTGAAACCCTGTTAAGAGACAAACCTGATAATGATTTAGTTGTTCCTCAGTCTAACATACTTTGATACTCAACACATGAAAAACCTCCATAGAAAAAATATAGGGGGGAAATAAAGTAGCAACCTAGTGAAAAATTTATGACCAGGTAAAATAGAGCAAAGTAATTCTTAAATAACTAAGACAATCCCCATTGTCGAGCAGGAGAAAATTGAAGATGACAAGACTTTGACAGTCATGAAGACACAAATAAAATAAAAATACAGACAAGGCATAATAGAAGTTAAAATTGAGGAGTACTCCATTAAAAGGGTAGATAAAACAAAGGGTGTGTTGGTGCTCAAAAACCCTAAATGGGGCTCTTGCAAAATTTTGCTACAAGGGATTGAAGAGTTGATCCTTGCATAAAAATCAATAAAAATGACAATGAGTACACTTAAGAATCACAAAATGCACTCTTAGAATTGGGCTTAGTGACAAAGAGACGCAGGTATCATAGGAGATTATTTAAATTGAGACGTATCTCTGTGTTTCCGTAAAGAAAGTGACATAATAGACAGAAATCTCCCATGATACCTGCGTTGAGCCGCCATTACAAACTTGCCGTTGAAGCAGTTATTTAAGTTTATTACTGAATTTTAGACTAGTTTAGTGTGACTTTCGTGGTTTTTGCTGGTCTTAACATCAGATTGGACCATATATTTGCAAAAGAAAAAGTTTGCAAGAGCCTCATTCAAAAGTTTGCGTGAGATTATAAAGTGTTAGACTAGTTTTTCTTAGTCAATTATTGATTAGACTGTATGCTCTGATTCTTAGTTAATTAAGAAAACCCAGTTTTCTTCGTCAAAATCTCATGCAATAACATTTTGAAATCAGCATTATACAGCACAAGCAATGAAGCATATCTTATGCTTTATCTGCCCTTTTTCCTGCGTACTCCTCAATTGCGAGAAAATGTTGACAAACATTTTTCTCAATTTAGCAACAAGTATCTATCCACAGTCAAAATTAAACTCTGCTCTTGTCTGCTTTGTAACTTTATGACACAACCATTAGAATGGCAAACATAGCCCATCACTGACAGAATACAAGCAAGAAACCCTTGTAAAATACTTAAATCCAACAACATTTTTACAAATTCCCTAATTAGATCTGGCCTACGGATCTTACACTTTATTTGAATTGCTATATCATTCTTTCTTTCAAAAAATCTGAGGCTCATTCAATGCTCCTAACTTTCTGCCGCAAACCGATTAAGATTTCCTTTAAATTTAGGCAAGATTATGAAAATTACAAGAGCCACAGGTAACAATTTGAGATATTTGTGAAATTATCCTAAAATCAATCAAAGCACTTTGGTTGGGGCATAAAAAAAGATAGCCGTAAAACTAGCTTCGATTCCTTTTAAAAGTTTGATTCATTTTGGATTGAATGAGAATGTTAAAACTTGTCAATACAGTCTGAAATGATTCGTTTTACTACTCATTTCCCTGGTGGAGTTTATGTACACCTGGTGTATGATCACTTGGTTTGCAAGAGATTTTACTGACTTCATTATTTGCATTCAGACAACAAGCGACAGTCATTACGAACTGAAAAAAAAATCTTGCTATAAGAATCTTTACAGTTGTTAACAATTATTCTGATACTTCTAATGCACTAAGCAGTAAAACTTGTCAAAGCTGGAACTTGCATAATTCAAACACTTCTACAAAGGGCCAAAACCTTCCAAAGAAATGGTTCATTTTTGCTCCATGATTTGTTGGAGCAGCTGAGTTTTAGAATTAAAGTTAATTTTTTTGTCTAGCTCAGTACTTGAATTTATAATTACATATGTATATTTTCAATTTTGAGGTAGAGTGGTTAACAATTGCACCTTACTGGCTTAAATATAATTACTAAAGCCAGCCTCTAATGTGTAAAATGACTAGAAGGACTTCATTCAAAAAACTTTTAACTATGAGAGCATACTTAATACACCCAAAGGTCATCAAAAAGCACACACATTCTTTAAACCCAATTTTTAAGGATAAGCCTGAAACTTGTCCAGTACCGAGCA
This sequence comes from Trialeurodes vaporariorum, assembly GCA_011764245.1. NCBI lineage: Eukaryota > Metazoa > Arthropoda > Insecta > Hemiptera > Aleyrodidae > Trialeurodes > Trialeurodes vaporariorum. The sequence goes on along the minus strand of VMOF01000388.1, from coordinate 53,125,703 downwards.
ATTGTGGCTAAGACAAGTTCTACTGTGCTTATGAAACTCTAATAACTGACTGCGATTAGACAGATTAAAAGCACTTAACGCCTGATTTATTTTCCCGTGACGCGAATTTTACAGATTCCAAAGTCTTGAGAATTATCGGATTAGATTGGAGATGATGAAACTTAAGACATTAAGAGAGAACGAGTAGAATACCTTTTGTTTTACTTATCACTGATTTGCTACTGAAATTCTACACAAGAGATGGCGATGCAGCAGAGAGTAAAGCCTTGCAACTGACTGAGCGGAAGAGTGCAAGTTTGTGATCAGGATTTCAACAGCGATCCCTCTGATATTATAAACAACAAGTTGTTAAGTACCTGGCCTCAATTTCAACGTTACAGCTATATACATGCAACCCATCCAATAAATGTAAGACCAAATTAATGCGTGGTTTATCAATCAGCCTAAAATAATTAAGCAACATTTTTTATCTTCCTTCTTTCTTCCCTTGAATACAGTTTCTTTTGTTCGATGTTTTTTGTTTTTTTTTTTTTTACTACAGACAAAGCGAACAGGTTAGCCGTGCCTGCAAACAGAAATGTTACAGTCTAGACAAAATTCATCTTCAGAATATTGCTTAAATCATTTTGAAACAAAGTTCCATCTGTGTCTCAAGTGTTTTAGATCACAATCTGATGTACTTTTAACATGGTTCCCCACACATCACTCCTCAAGTCCATCAATTAACCAATAACTGAGCAATCCTATGCAAAGGTCTGTAAAAACATGGCCGCAGCCAGGATTTTTTTTGGGGGGAAGGCTACAGATCCAGCATTTTTATCGGGGGTGGCTGCGGGTCTTTTTCCCTCTAATTCCTTTCTTTTCCTTTCATTCTTCCTTTCACCCCCTTATTTTGGTATTTGGGGGAGCTGTAGCCATATCAGCCTCCCCCCCTCCCCACCCCCAGGGTATGGCCATGTGTGAAGGGGGTACCAAATTCCTAATTTCGTTTTCCATAAAAAGGGTGAACGTAGGATTTTCTCAATACTACCAAACAGAGTCATCACTTTTAAAACTAGCTGGATGAACAGAACAATCCTTTAAACAGAAAATCATAATAGTAGCAAGTAGTAATCATAGTATTAATTAAATCCAGCCACCCGAACCATGGGTGATAAAAATGCTGTAACTCTTGGCATCCAGCGCAGACAAAATAAAGCACTGAGGACAGTAACATGTTTATTTGAGAATAGGTTTCTTAGTTGGATAAGATTAAAAAGTTTTGGTTTGTTCGCTTTGTTCATAGTAAAAAAAATTATTTTACTTCAGATAGGAAGCTTTCATTACACTTTCTGATTACTTTATGGGCCACTTTGAATATTAAAGAATTGAATCTTCAATTTCCAGGAGGTCATCTGAATTGTGACTTGAATTTTGCAACATTTTGTTCGGAACAGGCCTTGGAGAGAATAGATGGCAAATATTTTTGTAAAACATAGCAGAGTTTTATTTTGAGATAAAAAACCACACTAAAAATGTTATTAGATCTAAAGAAGGTTTGATCCTGCTTAGTTTCCAATTGACGCCATTGAAAGCTTTCATCTCTGCTAATTATTCAGCCCAAGTGGTTGTACTTAGTTTCTTTTTCTTTTTACTATCTAGTGAATGTATTCATGTTTTTATTGAGGGATGGGTCAGATAGAAGTCTCCTAACAAATATGCACTCATAATATTGTTGCTTCATTTTAGACCTTATTTTTATTGAAAACAAATTCAACACTGAGTGTAAAGAGAAAGAGAATAGAGAAAAAAAAGCTTAAGATCTTGGTGGAAAAGCAAAAAACTCGACTATTTTCCACCACATTGAAAAACTGGTTAGAGCACTAAAAACTCAATGATTACAATAACTGTGCTAGTGAAGCTTGAAATATTAACGACCTTTCAAAGAAACTGAACCATTAAAGTCATTAATGCCCTGTTTCCCAAGCTAAGAAACAAAGATCGTATTTCATTCGAAAATCAAGCAAATTCTGTAAATGTAAACTGTTTTAGTCATGGAATGGCTCTAAAATTTCAAAGAATGATGACTGTCTTTCTTGGTCGAATTTTCATACCTATTTCTCAAGTTAACCAAAACCACGGAGCTACGGTAATTACTCATGGGTCAAAAAAGACCTAAGTCAAAAACATATCGTAACTAAACTGGCAAAATCAGTTCACGCAGCAAGAACTAAAACAAATTGTGGGTAACAATAAACAAAGCAGTTTTGATTTTCCAATGAAAGACAGTAATTATTAAAAGAGTTTTCCAAACATTCATTTTTTTAAAAATGGCAACTTGTAAAGCACAATCTTTCAATTCATTCTGAGTTTATTCTACAGACTTGGATGTTTGTGTAGGACAGAATAGCTGATAAGCAAGGATTCAAAACGCTCTCCGGCAAAAAATCCCACAAAAATTAAACATTTTCAACAAATCTTCCCCAATTCCAATCATATTTGCCTCTCTAAGCAACAGAAAAAGATCTTAGAATGTTCTTCTCGTTTGTTTTTTAATTCTTGTAAATTTCCAAAAAAACATTAAAAATAACTTTAACAAATGATTTGTCTAACGTTTCCAAACAACGTTCCTTAAGTTCTGCACATGGCGGCATTTTTTGCACCAATGCTTGGGACTGTAGCAATTAGAATTTTGAAGGAAAATAAAGAGAGGCTAGAAATCTCTGGACTGTTGACTAAATTAATATTTTTCTTGTAATTCATCACTATACCTCCCTCTTAACTCGGTGAAAAAAAAGGGGGGAAAAAAATATACAAGCAAGAATCCTTACCATATGAATTATCTCTAAACGATTTGTAAAAAGTGAATGTGAATTATACGAGGAGGATGAAAGGTTTTTCCGTGACAACTGGATCTCATAAGAAATGGCTGTAAGGAAAAAGCTGAGAAATAAATCTTAGGGCTGACGAAACAATATAGAAAATGTGGATTTTAGTCTTTTCTTCAATTTGTTGGTATTGGCTTTCATGAGGCAGCATCAACTTTAAAAAGGTAAATGATCAAATTTTTGTTTGAATTTTCTTTCTTTTTTTCTTCTGCATTGCTGATAGATCAAAGAGGTGAGATAATCAACGTTATTGTTATTTCCCATAAAGTAAAGAAAGTGTTAATTTGCAGACTGTTTTCATTGATAAATACAGTAACGTACTAAATTTGCAAAAGAGAGAGAGAGAGAGAGAAAAAAAAGAGGATGCAAAAATAAAATTTTCGACAGATATTGAATCATTTTCACAAATGTATCTAATGTTATTTCGTGGTAAAATCTGGATAAAACAAAGTTGCTTGTAACAAAAATTCATCTGCCACAGATTTCTACAAATTTTTGTAGTGATAATCAAGTGCAATGTAAATACCTGTAAGAAACAAATTTCATTATGGACCAACAAGTTTTGTTTCAGCCAATTTTTGCTACAAAGTATTTAATCAGAAAGCAACTATGAACAAGGCTGTAAACCTCATCTACTTCTTTCAATTACTTCTCCCCCCCCCCCCTCTAAATCAACATTGATGTTAAAAAGAGTGCACCCGTCAACATTTTTGAAAAAACTGCATCATCTAATTTTTCATTCCTGTTTCATCAATCTTAAAGCTTGTTATTCGACAAAAACACCAACTACTAAAGAACGCACCTAGATAAACTTGTATTCATTAAAACAGATTAAATACAGAGGAAGTAGGACAAAAACATAAAAGGTGAGAATAAATCACGTTTTAACGGGATAAACAATTTTGAGAATTCTTTTGTTTATCGCACCTTCCCGTTCAAAATGAAATGACTTCAAGCATGTGATATAAATCAAAGCTGCCTGATAAGGTTCGAAATGTGAAGCAAAATTCAACTGACACTTCACTTAACCATAACAGTGCTTAGTAAAGAGCTGTAAAGGCCCTTCTGGGTCAAAAAAATTTTAATCAGCTCCAAAATAGGCTTCGTGTAGCTGTGAATAATAAGTGGTGGTAGACACCAGGCCAAGTCTAAAACCCCCAGCAATGTAATGGAATTCGCGGACATTTACTATTCACAAAACAGCTCGTATCCGTCAATCTGTGCGTTATTTCATTTTTAATTTAGTACTTCACACAAATGACCATTTCTATGAACTGATTTTTGATTTGTTTAGAGGATGAGAGCATTAAGTCAATAGCTAGTGAAAAGAGGATGAACATCTGCAAGAAAAATGAACATGACTTCATAGAAAAGAAACTCCTTTTTGTAGACTTTTACGGAGTTTATATACAAGTACTATAAACTCAGACAGGAATGTAAATAAAATAAGAACAATTCATTTCAAAAAGCGGCAATAAAGAGGATAGGAGAGAATAACTTAAAACCTTACAAAGCTTAGGAGGTATGAGTTCAGCTGGTTAAATAATAGACATTTACCCGTAAAACATACCGCAATATACTCCAGAATATGTTCTTGCAAGTATTTCACAACAGGACTCCTGAGCATGTAGAGTAACACTGAGGAAACTCATTAAAACATCCGCACTGTTTTTAATCCTGCAATTATTCGGAGATTCTGCTTTCTCTTTTCAATCTTGCGCACATCTTGCGAATCGCTTATAGCGCAGATAAGGAGGGAAAAATAATTCATGAATTAATTTGAACAATGTTTGAATTGAAACTTAATTCAACAAGTTAAAATAAAATTAATTGAGCTCTTTGAATATTTCAAAGTAGTTCTTGAGCAATTGAGGTCAGGCAAATTAAGTTATAGCATCAAGTCGATTGATATGGTTCACACAAACGCTCCAAACTTTAACCCTCCTTATGCTCTCATGTAATTTTTTAAACATTATTTTAAAGAATTTATTTCAACGTCAAGATTGAAAAAAAAACCAACTAAAATCTGTGTGATTGAAAGAGAGGGAAGAGCTTCTTCACATACAGCATCCAAGTTTTTTCGTTTCATAGTTAATCTGGATATTTGCTCAGAGAAGAAGGAAACTTTATGAGAAACTCAGTAAAATAAGTGTCTTGATAAAATTCTGGGTTTTAATTTAAAAAAAAAAAAAAAGAAAAAAAAAGGAGTTTGTGCCGCATTTTAATGCCATAAAGGTATAATCTAAATCATTTAGACTCAACATTTAGTTGAGACAAGATTAGAAACTAAGCTACATAAAAAAGGAGAATTCTGTTAAAAGAACACGCACGACAGTCTGAGGAAGAAAATAATTGCATAAGGAACGACACACACAGAAGCTCAGTTTTAAATTTTCAGAGTGGAAAGAAAAGAAAACAGTCAATCGTAGATCCCGCTTGGACACTGATGTAAGATTACTTTAGGCACAGTAATCACAAAGATTATCTGGTTACTATTGGCTTTCAATGCTTTCCACCTTGAAAAGACAGAGGCTCGCATACACTTCCAGATTATGTTTCAAGAATTTAGAATTGAAAGGATGGGGTGGGGGGTTGTACCAAATTGAGAATAAAAAAGGGAGGGGACTTTTAGTGAACATATTCCGAGTGCTCGTATGAAACTGAAAAGAAATTGAAAAGATTAGTTCTTGCCGCTGAAAATTTGAAAACGAGGATGAGCAATAAGAAAAACTGAAAGGACTTGCCTGATCACGGCGCTGCGATTTTTCCTCCTTCTCCCGCTTCCGGACTTCCAACAGGTATTCATTGAAGAGACTTTCTCGCTCTCGCATTTTTTCCAAGTTTTTGAAACGTTCATCACGACCATACTTTTGAGCGAAATCAGCAAAGGATGATCTGCAAAGAAAATTTATAAATAGTAAACCTTCCCAAAGAAAATACTACAGCAAATACTAGTTTTAGGGCTCAGTCTGTTGCAAATATTGTAGCTATGATTGCTTCCTTTTATTTGAAGCTTGCAAAGTCCTTACTGGCAAGATGTGAGATTTTTAACAGTGGTAATAGTCCAGGCAATCCAGACTTTACACAGGTTTATGAAGGAAAGTTTCTGCGTAGTTCTGTTTTTTCACTAACTCTATGTTTTTTGGGTCGCTAATTCCAAATTTGACGTAAGTAATCCAAACTATTCGTCGACCACAAAGGGCCCAAAATTCCAAAAAAGGGCCCCATAAAGAGGTTTTTATTTATTTGTTTATTTACTTATTAACTATCAACAGAACAAGTTCCAATTACAAAACAAAAATAACAAAGAAATTGGCAACTTAACAAGTGGCACAGACAAGAAATATTAAATTAGAATACAAAAAAAAACTTTTTATGAAAAAAATTCATTTTTCGTTGGATTTTTTCCAAAAATACCTCAGTACAATATGAAAGAAGAGAAATTTTTGACAAATTATGTCCATACATTTTTTTCCTAGGCTCAAAACTGACGCCGCTAGAGTGCGTCGAAAGTTGACACTTTATGCCGAGCGCCAAACGTTTGGTGCGGCCAGAGACAATATATAATAGAGACCATGCACTATCTATCTTGCCCATGTCTGCTCGCGGTGGCACTTTTCTTTCCGGGGTCTCAACAGAACACCGAAAAGCATGGACCATATGTTGACTGATGAAAAACGTTGTTGAGATTTTTGCCTAGTGAATCCGAGGCACCGACATTGTATCAGTCAACTTATGGTCCACGTTGGATGGTGCTCCTTCATGCTCCTTATGTTAATTTCTGTTGAGCTCCGAAGTAAAAGTCAGCCACCCCGCGCAAGGCTAGTGCGGTCTCTATTATATATTGTCTCTGGGCGTGGCTGGCGTGAAATGATACCCGAATGAACGAACTTCATCAGAAACCTCACACCTACCCTTAAAAGCTCTATGGCTCTTTTGTCCTCTAATGGGGCTCTTGCAAACTTTAGCTATAGGGGATTGAAGAGTTGATTCTTGCATAAAATCCTATAAAAATGATGATGAGTACGCAAAAAAATCACAAAATTCACACTCAGAATTGGGCTTAATGGCGGAGAGACGCAGGTATCATGGGAGATTCCTATCTAAATTTATTTATTTATTTATTTATTTATCACACTTTGGTACATAGGACAGGAAAACTGTATGGTACAGGTCAATGATATTAACAATAATAGCCAAGTTACAGAGTATTTGGGTTACATAGTTTTTTTGTTTGTTTTTTTTTGGGTTACATAGTATTTGGGAAAATACATAGATGCATGCACAGAAGACTGTACATGCATCTATGTATTTTCCCTGAAATTGAGATGTACCTATGTGTTTCAGTGGAGAAAGTGACATAATGGACAGGAATCTCTCATGATACCTGCTTTTAAGCGTAGGCGCGAGGTTTCTGATGAAGTTTTGAACGATGGCTAGGGATGGATCAAACCTATCAGCTATGCTCAAATTGCAACACTGAAAAACTTGAGATTCCCCTCAGGTTAGTTGTTTTTACATTTCTTTAAGGACAAAAAAACGAGTAAGATAATCAGCAGAAGGAAGCTCACTAAAAAATTCTGAGAAGGGGGGGGGGTACACTGGTTTCTTGAAATGAGCGATGAAGGTATATTGTAGTCTCTCCGGGGTGTTCAACCAATACCAACTAAATACCAACCAAAACCCAACAAGAACGCCCCGGGGAGACTACATGGTGGAGGCGCCGGGACCCGGCGCCTCCACCATGTAGTCTTGTTGGGTTTTGGTTGGGATTTGAATGACTCTCAAAACGCACTACGTCGATTACTATCACAATCTGTATATTTGAACTCTACTTAATGTAATGATCACTAAATGCACCGCAGCGCTTATACCTAATTTATACCTAACAATCTCTATTGCACCGCAGCGCTTAACTTATACCTAACTAACCTAACAATCACAACGTTTTCTTAAATGCACTGCAGCGCTCTACTTCAGACCTGTACTCCGCAGTGTCACTCTAAAAAGGCCCCGAGGCGATGAAAACCCCCGGTATATAACTTCTCAAACTTCGGATGATCGGAAACGCTCATCGCGTCCGCTGACCTCACGCTACGCGATTTTCCCAAACAAACCTTCCGAAATCCAAGACTCTATGACGTGCGTGCGCGAATGCCCAAAGTAAAGCTTCCGCGAGTAGCCAAGGTATCTACTTGCGGCATTGCCAAATGGACGCAGCTCAACCATACCATTTCAATGCTTTTTACGTTTTTTATTTCTTACCAATTATTATTTATCATCATGCTATTATGTGCATTTAATACGCTATTACATGCAGTAAGTTCAGTCAATTTACTTACTTGCCGTGCAAGTTTGCTTCCTCCATCAATTTCCTAAATTGATCCTTCCGCTCTTTCATCTTATTCCGCTTCTCCTTCCGCTCTTCCTCCGCTCGTTCTTTCACGTACTTCTCAAAGACTTGTTTCCGCTCCTTTGACGTTAAAAGTAAATACCTTGGATCGAATACGATTTTGTGCAGTTCCTTCTCCCAGGTGCTGAAGGCTGAAACCTTGAAGTCGATAACAGGGTTAGGGTTAGGGTTTGTGAAAATTGAAATGACCAGCTCTTTCACGACATTTAAATGACTACAAAAGGTGAAAATCTTAACCTTCAATTTACACTCCAAGATAGTTGACTTTGAGTTCGTTTCAGAAGTATAGGCGCAGCTTGCTGATAATCTTTCGCAAATTTTCAATTTTCAAAATTGAAAAATTGAAATTGTTCAAAAAAAAAAGGAAAAAATTTGCCTGAAACTTTGACCTTTTAATTTTGAAGCATTCCTCAGTAAAAACCCAACACTTAAATTAATTTTAATTTGTTTTTACTAGGTAGTAACAGAAATAACATTGGAAAATTCCAAAGATTATTGGTCTAGATGTGCTTACACATCTGATTTGACCTCTACTCTACGTACAAGGGTCCAATCTGGCCCCAATTTAAAGTTTAAATTGAATTTTGCCTTCTTTAATAAGTTTAAAATTTCAAGGAGTTCAATCAGTGCAGATTGAGTGACAAGCAATTAATGAGGATTGGTTAACTTTTTGAAATTCAAGAAACTTAATTTTTCAGTCCAACAGGGGTGCAAAATGTGCCCTGCTTTCCATGTTTTCTCACAACCAGTAACAAGTCTTCCACAAAAATTTGTTTTCAATCCACAAAAATTTAACCAAAGTGATGACCTGTTTCTTTTTTGTTTTTGTATTTTTGCTTTTTCAGGCCACTTGCTCTGTCTGTACGATGCCCAGTGCTGCTCCACACATAGTATGCGCATGCGCAAAGTTACAAACAAGCCGAGAATACGACATCAAAATCCTGTAATGTACGCATCTGAATCTTCATGTTTCCAAATTTTGCAGAGCGTTCGATATTTTACACGCAATCACACGGTCGTCAGAATGGGCAAATTTTGCACACCTGTATCAGTCCACCTAAATAAGAGAGCATTAGACCAGTACCTCTTTTTCTGTCAACATTTCTCGGAAAGAATTGATACGAATTTCCAATGGAACGATGGCTCTTTCTCTGGCAGCTCTCACTTCAGCTTCCATAGCAGCCTCCTTTCCGATATCGATCTGCTTCTTTTCTACTTTATTTTCTTCTTCTGCAAACAAACAAAAAAGACAAAATGTAGTAGAAGTAGTAGAGGTACTAAGACCAGCAAAAGAATCTTCCACATCACGGCGAGAGGGGAAATATTATAACCCTCTCCAATACACGAGATAACAACACCTGTAGCACTTGCTATACACACACAGCTAACACCGACTCAATGTCTCCGCCCTCCTCCCAATCATTTGACAGTGAGACAATATCTTTCACTGCTCCAGCAGTAGAGTGGGGGTAAAAAAATCTCCCCTCTCACCGTGATGTGGAAGATTCTTTTGCCAGTCTTAGAACTAGAAGTGAGAAAAATACTAAGATCAGAGTATATTAGTATTTTTTTTTTTATTTACTTGTTTTAACACATCACTGTGACTGTAATGTTTTGAGATCTTTTAATACTTATGGTGATAATTCTGCACTGTTGCTGTTATTTCACTTTTTCTTAGCTTGTCAAGAATACATTTTTAGTATTCTTCTTGTCATCTCTTTTCTTATATTTCTATTCTATTTTTTTCTTTTGGACATGTTGTCCTTATATTTTCAAATGAATGAATAAATAAATAAATAGATAATTCGACTTCGCTAAAAATGTTCTTCTGGAAGTTGTTGCTTGAGCAGCGATGAGCTACATTTACCGATTTAAATGAATAAATGAAACAGATAGATTAATAAAACAGAAACTTGATGAAATCACCTTTCACTGGTGTTTCCAACTTTGCTTTCTTCGCAGCTGAAGTATCCAATTCTGATTCACTATTTTCTCTTTTAATTGCTTCTTTTGAGTCAGCACCACTTTGTGCAGAAGCTAGAGTTGCAGCAACAACAACTTCAGGTGGATTAGAGACTAATTTTTCAACATCGGGCCGATTAACGAGATCATCCGGCCGTTCCCAGACTGAAGTCCTTGAAGATGGATTGTAGAAGAAGACTCTGCCATCACCAGTCCAGACAACACACCTAAAAAAAACCAGGGATTAGTCGACGCATGAGAAATAAAATATAATAGAATAAGAGATACATTTGTTAACCAGGATGTCTACTGAATTTCCAACAATTTAAATCTTGACTTTTTCCTGACTAAGTAAAAAGGACTTTTTTAGTGCAAGAAAACAAAAAAAAAAAAAAAACTATAATATGATACGTGAAAATGAGATATGCCATCTTGTCAGCCTCAAAAAATAACAGCGCAACACAAAAAGGTGCTTCAATATCTATTCATACTAATGTTTAATAAACTGTCTTCAAAAATTGAACAGCACAATTTTTGAGTAGAAGTAGTAAATAAAGTACAGCCACCCAAACCATAAATTCTTCATGCGTGTATTTCGCAGCAACTAAATGGACCAAGAGTAAAAACAGGGAACAGGAAGGAATAGAGATACCAACCAAGGCACTTCACAGTAAGGCAAGAGGACAAGAGGGATACTGCATCAAGCGCGAGACCCTGAAGAAAAGAAGAATCTCAAGAGCACGCAAGGAGAGTTCCATTTTTTATACTTTCATAAGCCCCCGACAGTCCCTGGAAGTATTAGGGGGGGGGGGGGGTTTCCCTGTCACATTTTTCAAAATTTGATTTTAGAAATTTGCAAACGTTTCCGAGACAACTGGTGGAACCTATTTTAATTAACACCCTGTACAATGAAAACTTTAAAACAATGTTGCAAAAAAAAAAAAAAAAAAAATTATCTTCCGAACATCTTACTTGAATAGAATATTTAAAAAATTTAAGATTTGAGACCATCGCGACTTACCAAGGTGTGCCAGGAATTGGAGTGCTGGAGACCGGTTTTGATCGATCTTGAGCTTTTTGCGCTTCCTTGGCTTTTTCTTCTTCTTCTGTTTCTTTCTTAACACTTGCATCTTCCGTTGAAGTTGCAGAGGCAGCTGCTGACATCGAATTTGAAAAACTGTTTCCAATCATTGGGCTAGAAACTGGTTCCCATCCACCCTTTTGGTTTTCGCTAGGACCATCACTGTCATCATCATCTTTGACATCTTCCCTGTCAAAGTCATTATCATCATCTTTCAACCTGCCATTCATCATACCAGTTCTAGTATCTTCAATTCGGGCAGGACTGGAGGCCTCCTCGCTTGCTTTCAATGTAGAATTCAGAGTTGCCGAGCCAGTTATCACAGCGTTACTGGACACAGAGATACCTTGTGCTGCAGCAAGCTTGGCCGCTGTCAGAAAAAGTAAAATGAGTTTCTTTTAACGGTCTTTACAAAATTAGACATTCTTTCAAGAAAGAAGTTCCACACATTGACTTTTTTAGTGTGAGGTCACGAAAATAATAAGATCCAAACAAATGTTCCACCTCAATCGCTCTCACACGATTTCCTGTGGTAAATTAGATCCAAAATTTCAAATATAAATTCAGGCTAGTAAGCAACCAGTTCTCTCAATTTTGATTACACCATTGGATCTCAAGTACCTTAAAATATATTTTCACTTTGATAGCTTAGGCATGAAGAGTACATACTATCTTTCCTCCAACATATCGAGGAAAAGAATCAGATCTCAAACATAATAACCACAAGCAAATAAAAGGTTCATATTCCCAGAAGTAACAATCCATTTCAGAATAAAAATGCTGTCCTTTATATCAGAATAAAATATAATTCCTTTCTGGCTTGAAACTTTTTGACAGGGAAATTGCTCTAAAGATGTGCAGAATTTGGCAAGTCTGACAGTTTCTGAAAATTACACAGATAATAAGAGGAAATTGTAAAAGCAGCAAGGAACATAAACTCACTTTCTAAATCTTTGAGAGCTTGCGGTTTTTCCCAAACTGAGGAGCCAAGTTTTGCATTAAAATAGTAAAACCTTCCGTCTGGTGCTTTGTGTTCGGTCCATTCAGCAGCTGCCGCTACAATATCTGGATCGATCTGAAGGAAAAAAAAACTTGTTACAGAGATGCTAGGGATGAATCTTCAGCGTTTAGTAACGACTCCTGCTGCAACCATTTGATTAAGATCAAATTACTGGCCAACAGTGATTTATCTTTAAGGAAATAGTGTCAGATACTAGATAATTATCACAAGAACGTCTCAGCAAAATATCTTGTCCATATCTTAATATGAAAATGAGTAGTAGTAGTAAAGTCCAGCCGCCCAAACCTTCGTTCGTTATGCTTGTATTTCAAAGCGAACGACTGGACTGTAAACAAATTATTGGAGACGTGTAAATGCAGTAGTAGTAGTAGAAGTTGTAATAGAAGAGTTATTTGGGGGGGGGGGGTGTTAAATAAATTTGCTAGCAAATACACTAACCATTGAGTCAGTGTTTACATTGACTGTTTGATAAGTGTTTTAGCTCCAAGTTTTGCCAAAGTTTGATACAAGGCCAAAGTTGGCTTCAGTATTTTCAAATAAGGTGCTTGCGCTGCGCAACAGCACCTTAAATTCGCTTTCACAGGACTTCAAGGAGTCACGGGAAGCTCTGTGCGAAACTGTTCATAAATTTATCATGAAATTGAGTCAAAACTGCAAAATTTTGCTGATTATAAATTAATAGGTTCAATCAATTGATGGTTTCCAAAATTTGGCAGTTTTAGCTTCATTTGAAGTTTATCGTGCAAATCATTCTCTTTCAGGCTCCATGGAAGCAAATCTTTCAAAATACTTGAGCACTTTTAGAATTTTGGCCATGAATCAAACCATGGCAAAAGTTGGAACTGAAAAGCAGCAAAACTTCCTTTAGCAAGGAAGTGATGAAATTTGAGAGCCGTTTGGATAGTATTATTTGCCAAATTTGGGTCCTGAGCCGAATGTTGGTAAATACCTGAAAAATTGCAAATGGCAACAGTGTACTAAGGACATAGCTATTGCTTGCAAGAGTCACTATTGTTTTAATTGGTTGGGTCTGTGGGCCAATCATTTACTTCATCCTTAAATCGATCGTTAAGAGTGTCTATGAGTGATTCTATTGGTCGAAAATTGTAAAACTTGGTAGTTGCTATGGTAACCATCGTTAAGAGTCTCGTTGGTTAAAGGCTGTTCATGAGTAACCTTTAAGAAGCCGGCACTTGAACGATGGTCACCATAGCAACAGCCATGTTTTACGATTTTGGAACAATAGATTCACGCATATACAGTCATAACGAAGAGTTTGACGATGAAGTAAATGATTGGCCCGCTGAGCAGGAACACGTCAAATGACAAGGGTCAAGTCGCCGCAATGAAACGTTGTGAAAATCTACCTGGCTTTTCAGAGCTCAACTAAGATTGCGTCGACTATGGGAACAAAAGGAAAAGAAACAGAAACGACAAGGAGTACCGAGAGAGACAGACAGTAGAAAAAAGCAATCTTTCAAAATACTATTCATACCTGACTAGAAGGAGCACCAACAGCAGCTGCAGGTGGAGCCTCAGCAGGTACAGCACTTGCTTGTGCAGCGACAGGATTCACCATAGGCTGTCCTTGATTTACAGGGGGCACTCCTCCCCAACCTGGATAACTAGCTGGAGCACCGAATCCTGGAGGCGGCATACCAAAAGGCGGAGGGCCGCCATATCCTGGACCTCCAAATGGAGGCATGACAGGTGGTGGTCCTTGCATATTAGCTAAAAAAAAAATTAAATTGACAAATATAAAAACGTAGCTAACAATCAGTAAACCCAGAGACAACAGAGACCGCACACTAACTATCTTGACCATAAGATCCCACAGTGGCAACTTTTTGTCGCAACAAAACAACATCCAATGGCTCTTATGTTGACTGTTGACCAAAGATGTCAGAAGCCAATCAGAACGAACCATTATTGTTTTAGGCATTGGTCAACAATCAACATAAGAGTCGTTGGATGTTGTTTCCCGATGTTATTTAGTTGAGTCCCCAAAAATAATCTTGATCACCAAGCAAACAGCTAGTGCTTGGTCTCTGTTGTCTCTGAGTGAACCACAGAGCACAAGATGATAAAATCAGGAGAAAAAACAGTGGGCTGATCATTTAAATTTACGTTAAACCGATGTTCAAGACTAACTATGAGTGGCAGAGCTACTGACCGAGCATTGTAAGACTTGGCCGTTGCTTACGAGTTAAGTTTCCTATAAGCAAAAGCAATGTAAAGGCTACTCATGGGTTCCCTGTTTGAAATAGGGAACTTAACTCATTGCCCATTTCAAAAATTACCCTAAAAACTTCATGCAACCTGTAAAATTATTCATAGGTTGGTAGCGTCAGTTGCCAAGGTCATTCTCATCCAATACACGTGGCGCTACCTATCGGGAATTAGCGGAAACACAGTAGAACAGTACAGCGACTGCGCCGACGAGCCCGCTCGTCAACGCTGCCATTGCCCGGGGCGTGCTTGACGAAACGTTTCGTCAAGGCATGGCAATGGGTTAACTATGGTTATCACAGCAACAGCCTTGTCTTACAATTCTAAACCAATCGCATCACTCATAGACGGTCTCATTTATCCATTTGACATAAAAGAGAAAGATTAGCCTGCAGGATAGTATACAAAAGAAAGACTTAAAAGGCAAGAGGTATGCTTTTCTAAAGAAGTTCTAAATTAAAGCGAAGACCTATGACTGAAAGATAGCTTACATTCAGAGCTGTTGCCAGGAATTTATCTTATTCTCTCAATGCCCATTTAAACACAAGTGTAAGAAAAAGAAAACAGAAATAGGGGCTGAAATCACAAGATAACTCCTCTCTCCATCCTTTTTTGACACATATGTTTAAGGTGATTCTTCAGCGTTTAGTGCTGATTTCTGCTACCAGAGCGTCAGTATTCGATTATTGTCAAATTACAGGCCAAATCACAGGTCGATTTGGGAAATTCTATTTTTGGTACTTTTAGCCTTCTTTTCGAAGTTATTGACCAGATATATTGCAAAGACATTTTTCAGATGATTATCCAGTAACTGACACTCTGTTTTCTTAAAAAAAATTACTTTTGGATTTAACATTAATCAAACGGTAGCACTCTGATGGCAGAAATCGGCACTGAAAGTTGAACGCTCACCTTAAATGGGCAAAAAAGGAAGACAAATTCCTAGCTACAGCAATGCTTGTGTTTAACAAGTCCTTCATTCACAGACCAGATAGTGCTTAAAAGAATTACCCCCAGAAATCAAAATTTATTGATTGGTTAATATTAAGTTGCTATTCTTTTTTTTGGAAACTAGGAGCTCTCTCTGAAGTTGAGGTAGAAATAGAAGTCCAGCCGCCACAGCTGGTTATGCTCGCATTTCAGAGCGAATAGAACCAATGTCTCTCTCTGAGAAAAAAACTCATAAATATTCTTTGAAGGAAAGGGAAAAAGATAAAAACTTACAATAATCACCTTCTGCTGAGGACTGATTGTTGGAGGAATTGAGATCATCAGTTCCAGGTTTGCCTAAATTGTCGCCGTCTGCTTGACCTACTTGGCCAGTCACTCTGGCTGCTTGAGCCATTGCTTCAACCTGATAATAAAGCAGAGAGAAAAATTAAAATCAACGCCAGAAAAATAGAAATGAGACTTGAAAGGATACTTACTGGATCCAGAGATAAAGAGCAGAACCATTTTGAATATCGGGCTGACAAGTAGCAGTGCCTGCTTTTAAACTGCATCAAAACGCAAGGGCGAGTGATTGGTCAACACAAAGTTTTGACCCCTTGCTAATCAACCGCTCACCGATGTTTTTTGATGCAGTTCAGAAGCAGGCACCGCTACTTGTCAGAACCCGATTCTTCAAATGGTTCTGCTCTTGCGCAAAGCCAATCAGCCCACAATGACAGGATTGGCAAAAAGCACGAGCCTCAGCGGCATGAACTGGTAAGAAGGAAAGGAGGAGGGAAAAGAAAAGAAAGAGGAAAAGGAGACAAAAGAGGAGAAGAAAGAAAAAAAGATAGGAAAAGGGATAAAAGAGGAAATTCAAAAAAAGGTAAAAAAAAAGTCCTGTCGACTGATTCTGCTCTTTAGGATAGGACAAGAAGAGATAGCGGGAATCAATTAATCCCATTAGTTTAAAGGGCATCGCATGAACATGTAGGCTTTGGTCTGGACTGAACAATTCGGAGTTGAGCTCAACACAAACACACGACACTGTTTAAACCAACAAGATAAAACAATTCCCTCTACCTTGTCTCGTCTAAAATAACGGAATCAGCCTGAAAGACATGACCATCAATATCTATACCGCAGCAAAAGCTTGAAAAAAGTATTTTTAATCCTCAATTGTATTTGTTTTTATACATATATTTATTCATTTATAAAGGGCAAAGGGAAACAGCCTTAATACAAAACAAAGCATAAGAAAACAGAAAATAATAATGTATTAATATTCTCCTTCAAATTATTTAGTAAGAATAAGATTCAAGTCAGCACATTAACAAAAATTGCATAAAATTAATGAGGGCAATGCAAATTCAGATTTTGCTTCGAAGCTAGCTAAAATATCCAAGATTTTTACTTCTGATAATATATTTTTCCAGTTGAGGACTCTCAAATAGAAAGGTCAGTTAATGAAAAAATAAAAAAGAACCAAAAATATGTATAAATACCTGATCTTGTGAGATGATTTTAACTTCTCCTTCTGGCTTAGTCCAGGTTGTTTCTCTAGTTCGTGCATTGTAATAATAAGACTTCCCCTCTCCACTCTTCGTTTCTACCCATATCTCACCATTAAAGTCTAGTTCTCCCATACCAGGAGCGCCATTGGCACCTGGAGGGAAACCTCCAGGCGGAGGCATGTTTAGGGGAGGCATGACTCCCATTGGTCCACCTACATTAGGAGGTGGCATGCCCATATTCGGAGGCGGCATTCGGTTCATTGGACCGCCGAAACCACCTGGACCATTCATAGGCGGAGGCATGGAATTCGGCTATAGAGGAAAGAAAATAAAAGCGCCTGTTAAAAAAAGAGAACGAACAGTAGAAAATATACCTACTCCTGAGTAGAGTAGGATGAAAGAATTTTAACTATCGTATTTCACCGCCAATAAGATGCATGAATGTATTAGTCAATGAAACAGGTGTACCACAAAGGTCTGTGTTTGGGCCAATCCTATTTTTACTTTATATAAATGAGCTCTGTAAAAAGGACAGTACCAATTACTATACAGGGAGTTTCCCCGTCCACTATCTTTTCAGCGAAAACGGCCCAAGGTAATGAAATTCTCACAAAACTTTTCCAATGTATATCGACCCTAAAGAAATCAGGGAGAATATTGCCGACCCCGAAAAACGGCCCCAAGGAGCTGAATTGGGCCCTGAAAAAGGGCCAAATTGCTGTTTCTTGATGTTTTCTTAAGGGGCAGGTGTTTTTTTATTTCAGAAATGGATTGGTGCCCTAAAAAAAAAGTTTCTTGACAGGGGCATTTTTTTCAAAAAAATGGCCCTTTCTCAAGTTAAGGGCCATTTTAACAAAAATTTGAGGCCATTTTGAATCACTTGCTGTAACCTTCAAAATTGTCGGATTTCAAGAAACTAAAAATATTCTGAATCAGCAAATTAAGGGCTTTCTTTCGATGTATCACAACCTTACTTTCTGCAAAAAGAAATTGAGGGCCTCCTCCCCTTAAATTTTGGGGCTTTGGGGGCATCTAAGAAAAAATGTTCAAATGGCAAGATATAAGTTGTGATACATCATTTGAAAGCTCTTGAAAAGACAAAGAAAATGGTCCAAACCGGAAGTCGATCCGATAATTTTTACGAGAGTCACAGCCTGGCCTCTCCCCCTTGATTTTGGGGGCGAGGCCCCTTTTGAGTTAAATTGAAAAGGGCAGGGTACAAGTTGTTACAAATCATTCAAAAGCCCTTGAGAAGACAAAGAAAATAGTCCAAACCGAATCTAAATTCGATAATTTCAACGAGATTTACAGCCATTCAACGATTTGAAGTATTTTTCTCGTATTCACGGGATTTTGTAAGTGGTCGTGATTGTTTTCTATAGCCTACTCCATGTATCCTCCAAAACGAGAAAAATACTTCAAATCTTTGAATGACTGTAAATTTCGTTGAAATGATTAAATTTAGACCCAGTTTGCACTATTTTTTTTGTCTTTTCAAGGGCTTTCGAATAATTTGTAACAACTAGTACCCTGCCCTTTTCAATTTTACTCATAGGGGCCTGGGAGGCCAGGCTGTAACTCTCGTTAGATTATCGGATTGACTTCCGGTTTGGACCATTTTCTTTGTCTTTTCAGGAGCTTTCAAATGATGTATCTTAACTTATACCTTGCCATCTGAACATTTATTTGTAGAGGCCACCAAAGCCCCAAAATTTAGGGGGGCCCTATGTCCTTTAGCAGAAAATAAGGTTGTGATACATCAAAACAAAGCCTGATCTGCTGATTCTGAATATTTTTTGTTTTTTAAAATCCGACAAGTTTGCAACAAACCCATCGGGCATATTCCCAGACCAGCTGGTTTGTTGCAAGACTCAAGAAATGCTTAGATGAAGAATCCAGTTTCTTGCACTGCTGATAAGCATCATTTTTGATAAGGTTTGCAACACAACTTCACATACTCTAAGATAAATCAAAGTAAATCATGGAAACACTTACTCCCATCATTCCAGGAGGTGGTCCGCCAGGTCCTCCTTGGGGTCCCATTCCGGGTGGTGGTCCAAATGGAGGCCCCATACCCATAGGTCCTTGACCGTTATTCATCATCATATGATTTGGAGGAGGCTAAACAGAATTAAAAATAGAGATGTTGAATTGGGGACAAGCAGTGCGATCTGACAGTTATGCTCTTTTAAAATTAAAACTTCTAAAAAAAAAAAAAAAACCCAACATCAGGAGAGGCAGATTGCTTTACTTCATGCATCATTTTAAAGGGTATTAAATACTGAGCCTTAATATGCAATGCATGGCTTATTATTGGATTACATTTCAGGTATCAAGTTCATTTTCGACCCACTTTCAAAAATTCAAAATAAACAAAAGAAATCAGTAGTTGGTTCTTTTCAACCTGCATGGACTTGAAAATACTGCCCGTGTGGGAAAAATTTCTGCCAGGAATGATCCAATGGAGAATCACAAAAATTTAAAAGTACTAATGGACCTGAGTGTATCAAAAAACTAACCCACTTCAAGAGAAAAAGTAATAAAACAATTACTTACACACATGCCTGGTCCTCCTGGACCCATCATACCTGGAGGTGGGGGCCCCCAGTGTTGTGGTCCATCCCAATTGTGATGACCTCCACGAAACCTCGGTCCTCTTGGTCCATAGGGTCCAGGTCCCCCACGGAAACCTCCTGGTCCTCTGGGTCCATATCCACGCCCTCTGAATCCTCTTCCACCAAAATCTCTACCTCTATGAGGTCCACGTCCGCCTCGCCCTCTGAAAAATTGGAGCTGAATAAATTTGACGTGGTACAAAGGACATTTTCTCATTTTGTCCAAGCATTTTCCAACTTGCCTGACTTATGTAAACCCCCCCCCCCCCCCGGGTCGACAAGCGCACCAATGAGGCAGGATCAAAGGGAACTCCTGCCAACCCTGGCAGTAAAAGAGAGGAAAATAAGAAGAATAGATAAATTTTATTAGTCATTAGAAGAGTTAGGAAAATATTTAGAAGAGGAGTCCTGCAATTTAGGCGAATCAGTGATTGAGAAGTGACCCTCAAACACTTAAAAACTCTATTATCCTTTCAGAGTGGGACCATTTAGAGTATCAGGTGCTGACAAGTAGCAGTGCGTGCTACCGAACCGCATCGGTGAACGGTAGCAAAGAGTCGAAACGCTGCACAAACCAACCACTCACTGATGCACTTTCATGAAGTTCAGTAGTACGTACCGCTCACCGCTGCTTGTCAGAACCCGATACTCAGAATGGTCCAGCTCAAATAATTACTCCTTTCATTTTATTACTTATATCACTCTTAATTCGATACTGACTAAGATTATTTGGCTTTCTCTGCCTTAACTTTCAATTTGTTACTTCTTGACCACTCCTCTTTCCAGAGGTGCAAAAAATGCTCAATCTAGCAATCCACAGATCAAATATAAGTGAGGAAGTTTTAGGGAGTTCAGGGAAAATTGACCTGGTATATAGCCTCAAAATTCTGAAAATATCAGTAAGTTTTAGGAAATAGTTTGTTAAGTAAGCCAAAAAAGGTACCACTCTTCCAATTTTGGTGAGAAAGTTTTTCCGAAAATCCTGTGAGGAAAAATCCCAGACCCCATAAAACTTCCGGAGGTTTGGGGCATTTTGCACCCCTGCTTCAATCCTTCCCATTACAACAAAAGCTGTCCTAATTACTTCTTCCACTCTTTCCCCACTGAAACATACCAATATTTCATCCGCAAACAACCTAATTATACATTTATCAGCACAACCTATCACTGCATTGATATGAATCAAAAAGAGCTACAAGGTTGCTAAGCAACCGCTTACTGAGACGCATGTGTAGAATCAATGCTGCTTGTCAAATTCTGCAATGTAACTTGCATTGGCTCTAAGGATGAATATGCCGGTCACACAGGGGGGTCCTTTAGCCCATAGCTTCCTACCCAAATCAAGCCCCACGAATGGGCCGTGGTGGGTGAATAACTATAACCTATGTATTACCTATCCTTTCCGCATGTTACCTCGCACTGTACGCTTGTAATGATGTTACTGACATGGGATTAGCTACTGTAGGGCTACTTAAAATTTAAAAAAAACAAAAAAAAAATTGTTGAGGACATTCTTAAGAAACAATACTTTCGACTATCATAATAATAAATTAAAATTTAAGGCTGTCAAGCATGACAGTACATAAACCAGTGACTGTGTGTGCATTGTGGCAACAATGGATCTTTTCCATTTACACCTGCGAAATATAATCAATTTTAGAGGCAACGGTCTCCTCCCCCTCATTGAAAATGATTTTTAATACCGGTTATAGTGGTAAATAACACAATTGCCACATTGCACAAACCACCAAAACACGCAGATACTTATCTTCTGAAACATCAGACCCGTTTTTTTTCCCATCCGCTGCCCAGCGATCCAGCAAACCATTTCTTTTCTCTCCGCTTGATTCCATTCACTGCCAGCAGATGCCAGTGGTCCCAGCGGTCTCCTGAAGCCGCTGGATAGGCCTTTTTTGTTTACATCTGTGTTTACAAATCTTGATAAAGCTTCTCTCTACACGTTTGTTACAGCAGAAGCGTTTTGTGTTTCAGGTTCTGATAAGTATCGGTACCTGCTTCCAAAATGCATCCGTGAGCGGTTGGTTTACGCTGAGTTACAACTCGTTACTCCGTTACATTTTGATACAATGTACAATTTATTTCAGAAGAAGGCACTGCTACGTGTCAGAACCCGAAGCTCATAATTCCCATGAAAATCACTGGTTGGCACCAGTAGCGTAGCGTGCGATTTGGCAACGTTGCAGTTCGTCCATTTAAACCCATGGAAAATATCGAAGTGTTGGGTGTTCGGTGAACACCTTCGAATTCGACTTTTTACATGGATTTAATGAACAAAATACTATGCTGCCAAATTGCACGCTACGCCACTGGTTGGCACTGTGTGGCCATCAGACAAGATTAGCAACAGTAGTTTGAATATTGGAGACCGAGTGAATGCTGCATCTCTCTTCACTCAGATTCAATAGGAAAACGTCAGAAAGATGTCTCATCAGTAACTCAACTGATTGACAGAGTGAACACTACCACCTAACAATCAGAAATGAAGGGAGACACTTCAATCTTGTTAAGTGACTAGGACGGATCAATTAGAAAGAAAAAGTGCTTATTCTTGATCAGCCCCACGACAACGGCTTCAGATAAACAAGTTCTATTGAGAAGTGAGGCCTTCAGTGGCAGTAAGATATTTTCCTCCTTCAGATAAAATAAACCTGAGGACATAGGATTGACTAAGTTATCACAAGAATTAAGTCAAGAGAAACACTGTACCTGAAACCTCCCCGGCCTCGGCCACGCATCGGTGGGCGTCGGTAGCCAAAGTCCCCTGGACCATCGTCCCCGGGGCCATCCCCATAATCATCTTCATCGTCCTCTTCTTCATCATCACGGTCATTATAGTTCATTTCTTCATGATCGTCGTCATCATCATACTGATCTTCGTCGAACTCCGAACCTCTGGCCATGATTCAAAAGCAAATACTAGCAAGTCATGAAATAAGCACGATCAAACTTCACAAGACAAACTCATGGGCACCGAACAAAATTATGCAAAAATAATGCTTTCCCTTCGACACGAGGCGGTAATAAATCACAAGTTTGGCTACGACTGTATTGTATTAATTTAAATTGGGGAAAGTTCGACCACTTCCTTTTATTATTACGGTTTTGTGCTATGGACGAGTTGGAGAGAAACGAAATTGGCCTGAAGATGGACTCGAGTCTCAAATTAAAATGGACAAAATCAGAGATTATTAAATGCCTAAGGCTTTTTGTTTACGGTAATCTCTGGACCATTGCACTTTATTACCGTCATGAACGAGATTCAGGATAAATTTACAGAGGAGCCTTCAATATCTGTGACACTGTTGCCGGCTTTATCAACCACAGCTCTCTGTAATCGTTTCCTGACTCTACCAAATTGTTTTGATAAAAAATTTTGTATTTAATTTAAAATATTCTCATTACGACGATCAAATCTAGTTTGATCGCATAACTAGTAATTGAGAGATAATTATTCTAAAACTTTGCCTTTATCCGACTAGGCAACTATGAGTTGAGAACAAAATAAATCTAAAAATGATGATGAAGAAGAAGAAGTAATTTTCTTTGGCTGGCAAGTGGCATGTCAAGCAGCATGTGGTTTTAGTGATTGAAGTTTTTCTCAGTTGAATTATCCTTTACATTTTTATTAAAGTGCCAATAGTTTTTAAGTCCAGCTTCTAAAATGATCACGGATTATCGGACCATTGACTTAGTCAATAAAGCTTTCAAAGAAGTCGCCGAGAAGAAAGAAAAATTCAAGCCCACTACTGTCTTCAAACTACTGCCTGTTGAAACCGATCTAGGCACTTTATTAGCTACCGATCCAAATGATCTGAACCTAAACGAACTAAGGTACGCACTTTTACATTCTACAGAATGATATCCTCAAGATTCACAAGGGACTTGCTATTAATGTCCCCACTATCAGCAAGAAGAGGTTTGGCAAAAGCTCCTTTTCCGAGAACCCTATTGTACTATTCTCAAGGTCCTGTCATAGAATAAGAAAGGGAACAGAAGCGAAACTCCCGTAAAAGACAATGGGTCGCTCGGATAGGCTTAGCTGGTTAGTAGAGGCTGTTTCAGATAGCTTCGGTTTTGACAGTTCTTTGTTTACATGCGCGGAAGGACGATATTATGTCCTCCTCGCACACCCGCTTTAGTATTACCACCCACGTGAAAACTTCGACCCTGCTCACTACGCGTATAACTAGAGCTGTTTGCTGTGTAATGGATTCGGTTAGCATCGTAAATAGTAAATCTTTTATTATTTACTAATTACGATAGTTAACCAAGTCTGTTACTTGGCGGAAAGTTCTGATGATTCGCGCAGTGAGCGGGGTCGATGTTTTCACGCGGATGGTCACTGGATTCCGCGTTTGTAAACAAAGAGCTGTCAGAACCGAAGCTATCTGAAACGGCCTCTATGTGGGAACTGATTTGAAATGCGCGCTCACGCGCCAAGCTATTTGATTTGCCATTTTGTAGTCAAGGAATTGACTCAAACCAATCACAGGCTGGAGGACCTTTGTCCTAACCAGCCTGTCAGCCATGACAGCATGACCATAACCGGGTCGCAGTTTCGCTTCTGTTCCCCTTCTTATTCCATGGTCCTGTCCAAGCATGAAGCTGATCGCACACGATCGAGTTGAATGAAATAAGATGCGTTTTTTCCCCCCATCCTTCGCACTGATACATTGGGAATTTAGCTAGGATCGCTTGAATCCATCGGTCCAATGAAGCATTTCTGCCGATTTTTATGATTGACTTTGAAGTGGTTTGGGTTCAACATTTGTAAACACCGTAGGCAAATAGAGACGGAGCTCTACACTACTAAAAAATCTACGGAATAATCGAGGCAGGCTGAATTCTTGCAGATTCATAAAAATCATCGCATAGTGTTGAATAGTGAGCTCCTTCTGCTTCACTACCCAGCCTATCCCCCCTGTGTTTACCGCATGTCACCGTTCAACACCATGCGACGATTTTGATGAATCCGCAAAAAAAAGATGTGCCTCTACTGCAAGCAGTTAGTGCTCCGTCTCTATTTGTCTGTGGTAAACATAGATGTAAACAAAGAAGTCCTATATATCTGTCCCCAGCAGTTTCCCGAGGCTGCTGGATTGATGGCAGTGGATGGAATCCATCGGAATGGAGGGAAATGGTTCGATGGATTCCATCCACTAGAATGATGGGCAGCGGATGGGGAAAAAATGGGACTATACATTGTGTCTCTTGGGGGAAGCTGGGCTGATTCGACTCAAAGTAGGTCAAATACTTACCGTCTTAAGGAGAAGCCCTAAGTAGATCAATTCATTCAGGCACTACCCAAGGTTACAAATGAAGAGAGTATGCTCATCTGACTTCGCGCCACAAATTCAGTGGCGCGCAGTTTAACATTTTTTGAGCCAAGATGGCTGACAAACGCAGAGAACTCGGAGCATGGCATGGTCGCCAGGCGATTCCCGGAGGTAAAGTCCGGCGATGCCAAAGTCGCCGTGTTTTCTGCATTTGTCGACCATCTTGACTGCAGTGCCTTTGAACTGTGCGCCACTGAATTTGTGGCGCGAAGTGAGAGGAGCATACCTTGTTAATCTGTAACCTACCCCGCGAGTGGCTGAATCAACTTGAATGAATTAAGTGGACTTGAATGAAGTAGATGTGTCGAGATGAATGCTGTGTAGCACTTTGAAGGAAGCGGACACCGATTTGTTCCCACAGGCATTATTTGATCCCAGTTCACCGCCAATATTCACTTCTCTCGCCTGTCAGTGTGATTCTCTAGAAAACTGCTGCAAACCACTGTGCTCAGGTGACAGGGGGTTTGCTGCTGCAAAGTTGGAGCACAAGAGTACAAGCTTGATTATGCGCCGTTGGACAGACTTGCTCTAATAGACCTTGACTGTTTCAGAATGTCTCCGATTCCCCGTTTCAGATGAGTTTGCATCTGTCAGTGTCTGCAATTTATGTAGAATATAGAATGTAGAATTAGAATGATACTTTAGGCTTTATTATTTTATCAAAACAAATCTTGGAAATGGTAAATTACCTGGCTTTTTTGTTTTTTACTCTCTCATCGTCGCCATTCAATTTATTCCTTGAAAATCTAAAAGTCCAGCCATATGTACTTGGTTCTTCTCCATGCCAGAATTTCATCTTTTCATCCATTCCACAGATCCAGCAATGTGGAAGAATATTTAAAGGCTCTTGCTCGAGACAACACACAATTGCTATTTAATGAATTGTGGGAACTTCCAACAGAGAGGGTTGATGATGTCATCGTTGCCAAGTTGCCAAAACCCAAGTATCTGTTACCTCGAGAACTGCCAGTTCCCAAACCAAAACCTTTGACAAAGTATCAACAGTATGCCATGAAGAAAGGTCTTCCTTTGAATAAAACGAAACGGCACAAGATGAATGTTTCTTGGGATGAAGTTTTGAAGGTAAGGTGGATCTTGCTTCACACTTTCTTCTTTTTCTCTCTTCTTACAAACCGTTTTTCCTTTGCGGAACGCTGTGGATTGCTTTCTTTCTTGGTCTGGTTGTTGTTTTTGCATAGTTTATTGTGGTCGAATCATTCCAACAGATCGCTCTAGTCTAAGGAGGGAATCGGTTCTGGAACCCATAATGGCAATAAATAATAATAATAAAAAAAAAAAAGTAGGAATGAAAGAAAAGGAAAGATAAGAAAGCATTTTTCAAGAAATTTTGTTCTACTCGTTTACTTTGCTGCCTGATTACATGAGATTAATTTCTGATTCCTGAACAAAATGGAAAGAGTTACTATTGGTCATTGTTGTTCGTTCAACGCTCTGATGATAAAAAATAGGATTTTCCCAGTTTTTGTCTATTTACATCAGAACACCGGTCAAATAGCAATGGCGAAAGGTCATGTTGGAACCAGAAGTAGCTGCAAACAATAGATTAACTCATCAGCACAATTAACTTCCATTCCACTGGAATTCTCAAATGGCGCTATCTAGTCGTAAACTAGTAAACATGGGCAGTGTTCCATCGCATTTCGGTGAAGAAATTAGACTATAGATGCTTTATTAATTCTGATTAATCCATTCCAGTCTGATTTATAATTTTTATACAGTTAACTAACTGTAAGTATAAGGAAAGCCAAGGATTATAAAACTTATAAAATAACTTTGGATTTATAATTTATTTTAAATATGTTTATTTATTTTCATGTTTACGGAACCTCCTAAAAGTCCCAAATGTGTTCTGTGCATGTGTGTGTATGTTTGTGTTTTTATACTCACTTTGCTGTCTGTTTCAGAAATGGGTTCCTAACTATGGTTACAAAAAAGCACAAGCTGAAAGGGAAAAGGATGCTGTCATTGAAGTTCCGGACAATGTCGATCCGATGACTGATATGTTTGCAAAGAAGGATCAAGAGAAGCGGGAGAGAGTCTCCAAGAATGAATTTCAGAGATTACGAAACATTGCGCGAGCTGCAAACATCAATGTACCTCATGTGGGTGTACCTGCAGTTGAATCTCGCTTGAAACCTGATCAGGTAATTAATTGTTCTTAGCCTCTTAATCCCTCTCTCCCCATCTTTGTTTTTTCTCTGATTTTTAGAAAAAGGTTGTCATTTTTAGTTGTTAAAATCAAGTAAGTAAACCCAAAAATATCAGTGGACGCTAAGACACTTCAGAATCTACACGTAGAGTTGTAAGTGCCCTCTTAAAATCTGTAAAGTCAAACAGCATGTTCGCGATTTGTGTACCATTAAACAAGCAACTAAATCCATTCGCCGCAGGTGAAACTGTATGGAATGCAAATTCTCAAGTCTAGAGTAATCAAAGATGTACTTGTGGCGTTTGTAACCATTAATTGTGTTACACAGAGTTACAAATGAAAACACAACGTTATTTTTAACTAGATGTAAAGAAAAATGAGTTGGCTCTCTTAACCCTTTAAATTGGCACTATTTCAAATCCTTCTCACAAATTCTATATCTTTCTCAATAAATATAATGAACTTTTCTCGTTTAGTTTGACGTGTTTAGTGATTTTTTTGAAAGTACATTTAAAACCGTATTAATTTGGTGGTACAAATTTGTACCGTCAGGATAAAAAGGGTTAAGGAACAGTTGACAGTTGAAACACTCTTCTGCAACATTTCAGTCTTCTGTAACAAAAACTTGAAAAGAAGTGTACCGAACATTTAGCATTTTAACATGGTAGGTTTAGGGAGTACAAGATCCCCTTAAGAAGTTCAAGAAGAGTAATTTCCTTAGTATTGTCACTTAAAAGCCTCACATATGGACCAATAAGTGATTTTTGCACGGAAAGAAACTGATTGAAACCTATTTTCCTTTGAAGTTTTATTATAGAACCATTTTGAATTTCAATTCCATAATCAAATTCCATATTTTAATTTGCAATTTTTAAAATTTTTAAAAACTGCGACATTAATTCTCATTTATATCTGACTCGTCATTTATTGTCTTTCCATAGTTGGAACTTGCTGCGGTTGCCTCCAAGTCTGCTACAGCTTCTGCAGGAGTTTTCCAGCCATCAATATCTGCTGATAAAACGCTCAAATCTTGGGCAAAACCACCAGGCGTACCAAAACAGAAATTAAAACCTGTGGTAAGTATTGATGAAGTGTAAAGGAACTGATCAAATATGAACAGCTGATGATTAATGCATCAAACAGTGAGAGGCTTATGAAATTTGGCATAATTGGATTTCCTCTATTTTTACCTTTGTAAAAAATTATCGGCTCTCACCTGGGCAATCTACCTTACATCGAATGAAACATTTTCACGGGTTTAAGTGACAGAAAGCGCAATTGTGGTGTAGTGCACCAGCTGCCAGTGATATCATAAAAGGCCTTGATGAATTTTTAGACTAAGTTCAGAGAAAAGAGTGAAGAATTTATAGGAGTTAAAATGAGAGAGTGAATTATCTCCTGTAAAACATAGAGAGAAAAGTTGAACAGTTCTAAAGAGAGTTGAGGAAGAAGAATGGAGACAAGAGTTACACAGCTGAAAAGAGAGGAGAGGGAAAGAAAAAGATTACTTCCGCAGTTTTTGCGGTTATACTTAGCAGAGTTGCCAGAGTTATACTCCATGTTACAAAAAAAAAAAAAAAAAAAAAAAAAAAATAATGAAAGATTGATTTTCACTTTCCATGCTGAAACAAGAGAAGTGGATGAATTAATTGTTCCAAAGTTCGTTTAGATGAGGGGTAAAAAAAAAAAGAGGCATTGAAACAAGAGAGAGAGAGAAGATCGTAGAGAGACACACAGATTGCCCAGCAAATTCCAAGAGCATACCAGTCCTAGTGCTCTCTTGAGATATCTCCTTTCCTCAGGGTGCAACGCTTGATGCAGTTTACCTCTTGTCCTCTTTCCTCACAGCGAGGTACCTTGGTAGGTGTAGGTATCTACTATCTCCCTTCCTTCTTTTTCCCTTTTTGTATTCTCAGTCCAGTCGTTCGCTTTGAAATACAAGCATAACGAACACAAGGTTTGGGCGGCTGGACTTCACTACTACTAGAGCTCGTTTCAGAAGTGTAGACGGACCTAAACCATAATCTTTGGCGAATTTTCAAATTTAATTCCTTTAAAATAGAACCGAACTTACCTCTGACTTTATTCTTTTGCGTTTAAAGTGTTCCTTGTTGAAAAGTGAACAGACAATTTCATTTTCATCGAGTAATATCAGAAATAATGTTGGCGAATTCCAAAGATTTTCGGTCTAGGTCCGCCTACACTTCTGAAACTACCTCTACTACTACTATAATTCATTAGTTTGCTGAGAAATAAGGCATCTAGATGTATAGAGTCTTTACGATAAACTCTAAATTGTTCTGCTTTAAGCTGTTATTTTCGAATTATCAAGTCAAGTTCCAAATAATTTTCGTCTTTCAATTACTTTTCCAGCATGGCTGAGACATGGAACAAGCATAGAACAAGTAGTAAAATATAGATAAAGTCAGTGGTTCAGCCAGACTTTATTCATGGGAGGGGTCTGGGGTTCAAGGTTCAAAATCCTAGAAAACACAAAAAATTGCCTGTTTTTATGGAAAATATTGATGTCGTTTAGACCTCCGCTCCCCCTTCTTGGCTACCCTCTTCCATGACTCTAATCAGACCCAAAGGAGAGGGTTTGAATGCGTTAAAACCTGTAAACGTTGATTTAGAAGTTTGATCAGATTGTTTATCTTTTTGTAATTTTGTAATTTCAGAGTGGAAAGAAGGAGAAAGAAATCAATTTAAGTATCCTTGAAGATGTGATGCGGCATAAAACTTCATCGGGCGCTCCGCTTGAGAAAGCTGTGAACAAACACATTGCTCTTGAGCAGAGACAGTAAGTCGTAGAATCCTTGCCCTAAAATTTCTTTAGAAGAAGTATTTTAATATCAAAGTAGAATCTGGATTTTTTTTATTTTCAAGAGACTTCCTTGAAATGTGTCAGGCTCAGGCTGGAACGGGAGTTTCTGTGAAACTTGTTTTAGTCTGTGGACTAAAAAAAGAGCCTTGTTCATCTCTTGATAACATATTCTTTGCTTCAACATAATTTATATCAGTCCTTGTGAACCTCTTGCAAGATCATTGGAACAAGCTTGTCTTTGAGCCTCTCTCTTTCTGATCCAGCAGCCTTTTTTTAAAGTAAGAACTTGCGTTTTTAAAATGTTAAGTCGCCAATTCTGAGTTTTTAAAATTTTGAAACAAAAATTTCACTTAAGGTTGCTATACATAGTTAGAAAGCTATTTAAAGGACCTTTTCAACAAAACCACAATGTGTGTTCTACGATGAACGATTCTCAATCTACGTTCTCTCTCGGCAAAAAATTTACAAATTTCAGCAACTTAGAAAATTTGTATAAAATATACCAATGATCAGAAAAATATACAAAAATCAGTTTTAGACTCATCTTGATATACAAAGTGGGTGTACCAAATTTCATGCAATTCTGATGGGATCGGGTTTTTCAGTGGTCTGATTTGGCTTGGAATGACCCAAAAGTTATCTAAGCAAAACAGTTATTGAAAGGACGAAAGAAATTGATACGTTCAGTTTCGTGTAGTAGTAAAGCTTGTTTAATATTTATTCTTTCTCTTATTTCTTTACAGAGCGAATGCAGAAAAGTATAAGGCTAAGAGGAAAGGCAGAGGTGGTCGAAGTGGTGGTGGCAAAGGCGGAAAAGGAGGCAAAAGTTTTGGCGGCAAAGGAGGCAAAGATTTTGGCGGTAAAGGAGGTGGCAAAGGTGGCAAAGATTTTGGCGGTGGTAAAGGAGTGAAGGGAGGTAGAGTTGGAAAACCTGGTAAAAAAGGCAAAGGTAAACGAAGATGATCTATAGAGAGATTCAGGGTTTAAACTTTGTTTTCTGTTTTTGTAATTTGTAAATATTAATAAATCTTCGTTAAACTTCTATCTTTCGTTTTTGTTTTTGGAGTGATATTTTGGTCATTCATATTCCCAAAATCAGGAACTAAAGTCCTCAACAGAATAGTAGTTAATTAAGGTGAACCTTCAGCATTTAGTTTCAATATCTGCCACCAAAGCGCTGCTGTTCGATCAATGTTACAGTGACTGGATAAACCACAGTGCGGTCATTTTGGTCGTCTTTCTGATTGGTCGGATTCCTTACATCGCGAATTTGAGCATTTAGAAGCATTTTAACAGTGTTATAGGGTTCTCGTAGGCAAGTTAGACACGACAGAAGTTCTTCTGTCAAATTTGAAACATATTGGTTCGCAAAATCAAGAAAAATCAAGGATTCCCCGTAACTGACCCCCCGCAGATGCGCACCCAACTTAACACGGGCGCCATAGGGAGGAAGTGCTTTCCTGAGTCACTAGTAAAAAATATCGCAACCCCCCGCCCTAAAAATGGTTTATACATAGCATTAATGACTATTTTCAGACGGGGGGTAGAGAAAATTTCATTCCGAAACCCAGGAACAATCCTACTCCCCATGCTGCCCATGCTAAAGTGGGTGCACTATTGAGGGGTGGAGGGCAAATGGCCGCACTGTGGTTTATCCAGTCACTGTAATCAATGTCAACCTAGATTAGAGACAAACAGACCCATGACTGCAAAATTGCAATCTTGCCCCCCCCTCCCTCTGGAATCCTGGGCATGTTCCTGTGCATGATATTTTACCCTCCTTATCTCTAAAGACTTAAAAAAATTACGCTTAAGTCTGACAAATTTTGCGGGTGGGGCAGCTGTTAAGGTGGAATGACTCATGACCCCATGAGTTTAAGCGACTTATAAGGTAAAAAATCATGAATAATTTATTTTCTTGAAAAAGAGTTCAAGTCGTTGCAGGTATGTTGAATAATAAAGAATCTCTCATTTTATAATTTCCTTAGATACCTCCTCTTTCCGCTTACTTATATTCTGGACCTGTTAAGAACCAGAGTTGGGCAAATAGGAGTGTGATCGATTACACGATTACTGGTTGATCGGTAATTGTCAAACCTTTGGATGGTAATTAAATGTATTCTTCACAAATAAATAGTAAACTCTAGGGTCTGTTTGATTAGATTTAATCCCTCTGCAACTAATATGATGGGTGGCTTGTAAAAAATCAGCCCTGATTCCCGTAAAATCACCATCCGAAAAAACAAAGATTACGATTACTTGGTAATTGGGTAATCGATTACCATCCCCATTTGCCCAACTCTGTTAAGAACCGGTCCAGGAGGGTTCTAGTTCAAGTCCAGGAAGCCTATGGGTCCATAAAGAATGAAAATCTTTGTGCAGGTCCGAGTAAAATCTGTATCATTTAATTAGAGGTAACTAATTAAGATCAAAACAAGTAGATAAAAAATAATTCTTTTTATTAAAAAATAAACTTTCCTTTTTTTCCCTATGAAAATTTACAAATTATAATACAACAATCAACAAGAAAAACCTGGAAATACATTTAATAACAGATCAAAGCATGAAAGCACCCCCTCACTGCTAGGAACATCAAAGCTTGATTCATGCATCCTCTAAAATAAAATACACTTTTCGGTTGAGCAATGGATTAATTAAGACCTGAGGAATGCTATTTAAGTTTCCGCTTGCATTGACTCTTGAAGTCTGAAACAGTCACTGGCAATTTTCCATTTGCGTTCTTCGTCAACTATCAGCATGAAGTTTTGTTGAAAAGCTTTTGTACTCTTGAATAATTGATACCGCACAACTCCAGAAACCTGAATAATGAAGGCTAACTTATTACCGGTTGCATTTTCTGGAAAATGAAGATACAAAGTTTATAAACTCTGATAAGAACAGATTTTTAATGGAAATAGCTGATGAAGCAAATTTATAGGAAAAGAGCCTATGTCTAGAATAGAAAATAATAGATTAGATCAGAAAAATTTTAAAGATTGGATTCTGACAAGTAGCAGTGCCTGCTTCCAAACCTCATCAAAACGCATCCATGAGTAGTTGGTTTGTGCAGAGTTTCAACTCGTTGCTAATCAACCGATGTGCTTTGAAGCTGTTCGAAAGCAGGCTCCACTACTTGTCACCCTCGGATACTCAAAATGCCTTTGCTCTTGGCAACAGATTGTATGGATAGAGAAACTAAAAAAAGAAAGTCATTAAAGTCATTTAGCATGTCATTGCAGAGGTGCAGAATGTTCTTTTGCCAGGGCATTCACACCGTCACCCAAAAAGTTGCCTCTCAAAATTTTAAAATCGCCGTAAAGGAATTTGCAAAAAAGTGATGATCTTTCTTTCTCTTTCCCTTATCAGCGCGCTTCAAAAATGTTTAGTCTTTTGACTGCACATTTTAAAAATTCTAACTTATTCTTATTATGCCAGAGAGATGAAGCAGGTAATATTTAAAGCACTGGCTCCAATCAAAAATAAATACAGGACGCAACTGACAAGAAGGAGTATGGAGGCAGTGTTATAATTTATAACTTTGCAGGAATTTGAACAAATGGATGATCTCATTCCTGAGGATTCAAAAAAATATGCATTCAAGGGGTAAAGTACAGCCAATAATCTAGCATTATCTGTCAATATTTGAAGGCCCGCCCAAAAACGTCACTTTCGTAGTTGGAACAGTTGTTGGAGAAACACAAAAAAACATGTCATTTCATCAATAATAGATTTTAGTAATTTTTTTTTCTTTTTTCTGAAATATTTCTATTCTTGCCTACGGAATAGGGTCTAGCAATTTTTTTTATCTCTCAGAGCACACAAGGACTGGTGTGCTCTTGAGATACTTCCTTTCTTCAGGGTGTCACGCTTGGTGCGGTTTTCCACCTGTACTCTTACCTTTTTGTGAAGTACCTTGTTTGGCAACACTGGTGCGGATCTATACTATCGCGCAATTGGAAATTTTGCACCAATACTGGAATTTCAATTTCGTTCCGCCGAGACCCTCAAGTTATTGTCACATTTCCTCTATTAGAGCGGAAGTTTAAGGTGATTCCATGCCATGTGACCAAAGTGATCAATTAGTTGATCGATTCATGGTCGTTTACCGGATTTTATGAAGTTTTTTTGTAAAACGAGGATCGTCAGCACCTATGGGTAGATCTAATAAAGACATCTGCTAAGTTTAGATGCTTGAATCTGCAAAATAAGAACGTAATTATGAGAATTCGCAAAATTGCTGCTCGATCTCTCATATTGCAGTATCGCACGACAATGCAAATTCCCATAATTACATCCTTATTTTGCGGATTCGAGCATCCAAACTTGACAGATATTTGTGTTAGATCCACCCACAGGTGCTGATGATCCTTGTTTTACAAAAAACTCTGTAATATTTGGCAAAGGACCATCAATGGATCGACTAATCGATCACCTTGGTCAAGTGGCATGGAATCACCTTAAGGAGTTTTTGTTGTTTCGATCGGTTTTCTTTTGACAATTTACAGTAGAGAAAATTATTTCTGCCTTCACAGCAAAACTGCGTAACAGACCCATTTTAAACTTTCAAAATCCGTAATTTTCCGTGATACTTATCAAATTTTCTATGATGTCATGAAATCATCTCACTGTAAAATTGGAACATATTTGAAGTCTTAGACTTCAAAGGGATTCAATCCACTGGTTTGGTTCTCAAATTCCGAATTCAAATTCTTGGATGAAACTTTCTTACAATAGAAATTCCCTGACAATTCCATGTTTCTCCAAATGGAATCAAATTCCCTAACAGTTCCAGGTTTTCCAAGTATTCCCTGATAGTAGAAATCCTGCATCGTAAAAGTTTCAGGCTCAGGCAAGATTTGCTTTGATTTGAAGAAATGAAAAATGAAAATTTTGCCAAAGATTTTCTTTGAGCTCTGTCTCTTTTCTGAAATGAGCTAATACCAACCTGGAATCTTCTGAGCATCTAAAGATTGAATAGTGTGGTGAGACTCTGGCAAGTCTGCCAAATGTTTTATAAGACTTTCTCCTCCAGCGTACCCATTCCCATTCCAAACAACAGCAGCACTATCAAGATACATCTTGGGCAGTTGCTGAAACAAAGGATAACATCAATTAACGTGTCTACAAGAATCAAATTCTGAAAATTTCGTACACTATTTAATATTTGAGAGGGGAAGGGGGCTCTTGGAATGGCTCTTGGGCTCTTGAATAAGGGGCTCTTCCGAATGATGGTTCTGCAAGATAGGTTCTTCCAATTTGGACAATCAAGAAGCAAAGAGTGATGATTTTTAGTTCACATTGTTTGTAATTAACTACCTGCAAAGATATCGATGGTTCCACTGAAAACTTACAAAATCCACTCCTAGACTCAAAAAATGGTTTATTACTTCTTTAAATGCTTTGCGCTTTAATCATGGGAGATTCTTATCTTAATTTTATCAATCTTTCTACGCTGGGAAGGAAAATTCACAGAGAAAGTAGCCACCAAAGTAGTGATTCACAGCCAATTAATGGTACCATGAGACAGGTGCCAGAAGAAAGCTGTCTCTCAATGGCCATTTGCTGGCCTCTTCTTGAAACTTTTTCTTGAAAAATCAAGTTTGGACCATTTCAAGGAGACAGACATATTGATTTCTTAAATGTGCTTCCTCAGTGGAAAATTTTAGCTGTATGTGAAAATAAATAATCTGAAATGGTCATACTTTATAGAAAGCAATGATTCAAACAGACTTCAGCATTAGGTGATAGACTCACATCTGTGAACCCACATCAAGTCTTTTTTTTTTAGCATTTTTGGTTCCAAATATTCAAACCAAAAACATTCCAAATCATTGGTCTCTGAGCTCAAACGAGACTTAAAGATTTAAACCCATATCATGAAAAGTATATTTACCAGTCTTTTTTTGTCCATATTTTCATAATAAAGCTTTGTGAACTGCTCTGCAGTGGAACAAGCAAGCTCAATATGAGCTTGTGGGTCCTACAAAAAAAAAAAAAAACATTAGGTTAGTAAGTTGAAACTAGAAGATTTGCAAATGAAGATGACTTTTGGTAACAATTAAAAGAGAGAACTCCTTACTTGGCAGAAAATAGATTTAAAATCTGATTGAACCAGAGGGTTTCTGCACTTGGACGTGTAAAAAATAAAAAGGGGGCCTCTGAAGCCACTTCATACCTTGGTTTGATCAATTAGTATAAGAAAATAAAATCGGTAAATCGGTTGTTAGTATTTTGGTAGCCCAAACAGGTTGTGTTGCCATATTGTCACTTAATGCTGCTATTACAATCTAAGTTTTCTTTCCAATTAAGATGACTGAAATGCATTTGGCATTGAAAAGCGATCGCACGGAATTTTCCAACTGATACTTCAGTCCTCATTAACTTGAGGTAAACACCCCAGTAGCCGGAACCCCTAACATTTGCATGAGTACCTGGCACCTGTTTTTTCAGACTATGAAAAATATTAGCACAGAATAATACAATCAGAACGGAAACTCTGTCGGATTTTGAAGCAAATTCATTTCGCGTCCGCCATGTTGGGATATAGGATGTTTACATCTGGATTCGAACGCAATAAAGAAAATATAGGACATGATCCGCAAAATTTTCATTCTAAAATGCCAGTAGAATAAAAGTGAGGCCGGAAACTTAAGATTTCCTTCCAGAATTTACAGAAATAAATGAGTTTCAACACAAATCACACATGTCCGCCATGTTGGGATATAGGACCACAGCGTTGCCTATTGGTGCCGTTAAATTCCAAACTTGCTTCCATTGGCTCTTATGGGAGTTTCCGTTCTGATTGTATTATTCTGTGATATTAGCTTAGTGACAATCTTGATGTTTAGAGTATTTTTTCTAATGTTTAACACTTGAGGTTTCAGAAAAAACCACCCAAAACACTAATATTGCCTCCAACTTAAAACTTTTCACATTGTAAAAAATGGGTGCCGGGTAGGGTTGTGCGGTACTGATTTCGGTATTTTTTGGTATTTAGCTATATCTCTTACTGCAGCCTCTAAACGAGTGAGACTGATAAAACTGCCGTGGGTGACGTAAGTCAGAAGGCAACTAAATACTATGAAACTGTCAAAGTAGCATTTCTATATCATAATAACTTTGAATTCCTTTAAAGTTATGTAAAATACCGAACTGGCTGATTTTTTCGGTATTTTACATAACTTTTAGGGAATTCGAAGGTACTATGATGCGGGAATGCTACGGAGCAATACTTTGACAGTTTTATAGTATTTAGTTGGCTTCTGGCTTACGTCACCCACGGCAGATTTATCAATCTCACTTATTTAGAGGCTGCAGTCAAAGACAGAGCTAAATACCGAAAAAATACCAAAATCAGTAACGCACAACCCTAGTGCCGGGTACTGGGATGTTTACCTTAATATGATGCCAACTTAGAGGTCATTTCACGAAAGACAGCCAATGATGGAAGACAGAAGGGTTTGTTTACTGTGCAGAGACAAGTTACCAAGCATGTGCAGTTGCAGGAACATGAACATGTCTTTGCGCAGCAAGCCGCATGATCTGTCACAGGTCTTCTTTCGTGAAACGAGCTCAACCTGAAACGCCTTAAGTCTATAAAACCAAGATTATTACTGTAGCCGGGGTGATTTTTGGAAAGGTGACAAAATTACAAATGGATAGAGGATGAGTAAGTACCTACTTACAAACAGAGGCCACTGCCATATCGGTTGTAAAAAACAGACTTACTGTGGGATCCATCAATGCAAGTTAATCAATAAAACATCGAAGTTCACGTATAAACGAGAAATTGAAGGTAGAATAATCTGAAACTCCAAAAAAATACTGAAATGGAAAAGATTTTGACTACTTAATCAAGAGGTAAGGGAGGCTCAATTCGGTGATAAAAGCTGAAAACGTGAAATGTCAATTGTCAAAACAAAGCAACGTGCGACTTGATGAGTACCGGGACATCACCGGTCATCAGAGCATCCGACAACGTTCGAGTGTTTTTGTGACGAAAGCGCTTCGAAAATTTGATACAACAAAAAGCTCTTGAAATTTCCTTATCAATTTTCAGAATTAAATTTCATCCGTGGTCAAAAAAATTGTCAATTATCGTGTTCTTAGAAAGTTTGCTCTCTTGTTCTTGAATGTTGCTAACAATTTTCTCAAGCTCGTGTCTATGATTCCATCGGCATTCTTTGTAGTGTTTACCCTTCTTCAAAATTGATTAATTTTCAATTCATCCTTTCCATCAATCCTTCCCATCTCATCAAAAATGTCTATCAGTGGATTTGTGGATTTTTTCCAGAAAGGAAAGGTAATTATCATTCCCTTAGATGTATCCTAAAAATTGGAGCTGTGCTTCTTCAAGACTTTCCTAGCTTTAAGTACCACTCACCTTATGGAGTTACCGAACATCTTTGAATCCTCAGACCTGAGTTCAATCCATCTCAGCACCATCTCGGAAAATATCTACAGCTATGAAAGGAATCATTTTTTCTAAACTGGCTGTCATTCTCTTTTAGTTCATCAGAAAGCCTTACAACTCGCTGATTATGTTCCACAGCTAAGAGGGAGCTTTGAACCAGGCCTGCAGACTTTTCCACGACCTCTGTATTCTCCTGCAATCTTGACATTTTTTCGCCACACGAAATCTGTTTTGCTACACGAATTCTGTTTTGCCACACTTTTCGCCGAAAGGTCAACTTTAAGCGCTTGATGAAATTTTAACTCCAAGTCAGCACGGCTCAAATACAACGCAGTTGCAAAAATTTGAACTTCAGATTGATGTGAATTGCGTAAATGAACCGCAGTGTCATGCTTTTACTTATGCAAAAATTCCCCCAAAGAAAAGAAATTGACTGTCACAAAATTTGTTGCTACAATTCGCCACTAAATTTCCCACTTTGCTGTACCGATCTCGCGATCCAAGGATTGCCAGATCGGGAATATTCTGCAGGCCTGCCTTGAACATCGTGGGTATCATAATTCTCTGACTGGGCCTGTGCGGCTTCCTCCGCTAATGATATATGCTTCATTTGAATCTACTTTCATCGCTGCTTTCATTGGAGCACCTGTGTAGAAGCAACAGTTCCTCGTTTTCAGACCGTTTTTTCATAGACGTCACATTTATATTTGTTCAGTAGAGCAAATTGCAATTCTTAGTGGTACTTTGAAACCTATCCTCTCGGATTCCCTTTTGAGGTAAACGTTTTTTAAAAACCTGAGCATGTTGATATGCAATTTAACCCCTTTAAGCCAGAGATTTCTCAACGCAGACAACCTTAGCAGGTCATTTTTCTATCTGTTACCTTGACATCAGAGATGAGTTTGGTCAAATGGACAGGTTGTTATACAACACTGAGTGATTGTCTTTGAAACAGAAAAAGTCATAGTCATCAAGAATGAGTCAACATGGTTGAACTCCTGAACCATTTTTTCACTGATTGGGCGTGATGTTTTTTGGGGCAAACCAACAAAGTATTTAAAATCAAAATTCTCAAGGTTCCTCCTCTCCAGTTAGCTGTGGCCAGACTTGTGCAAAACGAATTTGAAACCGAGTTGTGAAAAAATACGAAACTGTCAAAGTAAGTTTAGTTTACTGTCTACCTTATAATAAGCTACAGCCAGACTCGGGTAAAACTACTTCGAAACTAAGGAAGTCAACGAAAAATAACTAATTTGTTTGATTAGTCTGGCAAGCAACTAAAGTAGTTGTCTGAATAATCACTCAAGTAGACTACTATTGTTGTTGTATCGGGTTAGATGTCTACCTAAGCAACTGGCAACTACTTTCTAGTTGTTTGCTGAACCGATTAAACTATTTAGTTGTTTTTCGATGACTTCGATAGTTTCGAAGTAGTTTTTCCCAAGTCTGGCTGTATATCTGAGGTAGGCAGGAAAGGGAAACCAAACTCCAGTACGGTGCCTGACTCCCCAGATTAATTAATGTAAAGTAGGATTTCCAAACTTGTGCCCTTTCTGATCATGATTTTCTCTAATTGGTAGTTCATGAGAGGTTTCATAAATTTTCAGACATTCAGGCCAAAGAAGAAGTTCAACCCAGGAACAATGCGCTACTCTTTACATAAGCAAGCGCAAGCATCATTGAACTCAGGCATAAACCTACGATCTGTTGTGCAGTTACCAGAAGGAGAGGACATGAATGATTGGATTGCAGTTCATGGTAAGGCATCGCACCTATCATAGTTTGGTTTAATCTTATCAACTATTTTATGTCTCAGTTTAGAATAGGGATAGTACTTGAGAGTGCATTCTGTCAAAAGTAGTGAGACATTGTGGTTCAAACTCTCCTCGACAGCACGTACTCATTACAAGTAGCTCTTGAGATGATGTAAGTAAGTGAGTGCTCATGTCCAAGCCTACTCAGCGCCCTATGGCAAAATTTTCTGCAGCACTTTTCAACTGGCATTTGCTCCTGTGGGGGGTTTGGGGTAGTGGCAACTCTTAAACCTCAGCATTGGTGAGGCATTAAAAATGAAAACCTAGACACTGGTGCCACTGGTGGTCAGGAGGGGGATTTCTGGAATACCTGCAAGAAAGGAGGGGGATTTAGGAGTCCTCTAGCAAGGAATTTTGAAAAATTGAGGCTCCAATTGTGCAATTTTAGAGAGTATTTGATGTGATTTTAAGGATGGTACTTTCTCCCTTTTCTTCTCTCCTCTAAAACAGGTGAGGCAATGCCTCATTTGCCTCACCTGAGGGTTGATTCTGCTCATTTCAATTCAATTCAATTTTCAATTTCAATTTATTATCCAAAAAAAATTTACAAAAATAAGTGAAAAAACAACATTGTGCACCACCCATTATAAAAACCAATCTTGTATTAAAAATTAAAAGGACTTACATAAAGCCAAAAGCCTTTTGATCAACATAATCATCATCAGTGGCACGGAGCAAAGTTCTAACAAGTGAAAGTACTTTCACTTGTTAGAATATTTCTCCGTGCCACTGATGATGATTGTGTTGATCAAAAGGCTTTTGGCTTTTGTAAGTCCTTTTAATTTTTATACAATATTGGCTTTTATTTTGAATTTCATTTCATTTTGTTTCTCGTTTTTTCTTTTAATCCATATTGTTTTGGCGGACATAGTACTTAACATAGTACTTAACTACGTAACTTAATAGCTGCCGTAACTAATTTTCTCAATGTATATAATTAATACTTTTGCCAACAAAAAAGAGCCAATAGTATCCATGTTACTTACACTCTTTCCTTTTCGGCAAAAGTGAGTTTTGGGTTGAGATTTCTGAAATCATGTCCTCGTTTTGTAAGGTACAAAAAGTTCTCCATTTTAATATACTTTGATAATTTACAATTAGACCCTGACGAAATTTCTGCGTTCACAAGTGTTCAACTTTCTTCACAATTTGTGGTGTTTTAGTGAATTTAAAATCTGCAATTGAAGACCTATCCGGAAGAAGGGCCCATGAGCCAAACAAAGTTTTGAGATGAACGCAAAAGAAAGCTTCCAATGACTGTAACTGCTCAAATTTTCGTTTTACTTGATAAAACCATTTGGGTCTAACTCCTAAGTAGGGCATACTATTGCCAATATTCCACTGCCAGGATTGAAAATTTAAACCAAATTCAGGGATAGTTACTAGTAATTTTCAGAATTAATTTATGAGCCCTTCTTCCGGAAAATTTATGAAGAAACGATGATCAGAAGCACCTGTGACTCTAAAATTGCGTTTTTGAAGGTTGAGCTCATTGTACATGATGGAAAACAAACTAATAATTAGAGAGCTTAGCCTTACAGAGGTTCAAAAAATGGTATTTTTTGGCTAATGTGCGGCTTAGCACTTCCTGCCCTGTTTCCGCTGCTAATTGTGGATTACACAACAGTTTTACCAAGAAAATATGTCCGCCTTCTCGGATTTTAAGGTAAAATTCGTTTATCGAAAGAATTTTCATAACAGATCAAAGAATGATTACGATACCGAGTACTTCAGTCTTCTTTCCGGAAGAATGGCCCATAGCACCTACAGAAAAAAGCCATTGACTATGGGCATTTCTTCCGGAAACTTTCTGTAAGTCGTTGGGAAATGGTCGTATCGATTTGATATTTTATGGGCATGTACCTCAGGGATAAACTAGTATTCTAAGCCATTTTACAGAAACAGTCTTCCGGAAAAGTCCTCAATTTGTTTATTCATACTGTGTGTTTTATGACAAAAGTGTTCTGCCTGTATTAAAATAAAAGGCCATTCTCTTCTTTTTAGTGGTGGATTTTTTCAACCGCATAAACTTGATCTATGGGACTGTTGCTGAATATTGTTTAGAGGAAACTTGTCCCACCATGGCCGGTGGTCCAAGGTTTGAGTATCTGTGGGCAGACGGTGATAAATATAAGAAACCAACTCCACTGCCCGCTCCAAAATATGTTGCATTACTTATGGATTGGATCGAAGCTCAAATCAATAACGAAAACTTGTTCCCAGTTTCCACAGGTATGCGCTCAATTTTCTCTTTGGACTTTATATTTTAATTTACCATCAAATTTTCCTGAACACTTTTTTTTTTTTTTTTTTTTTTTTTCAATTTGATCCTAGTTATGATGAGTTGTCAAATGTGAATGCAGGAATTTTTTCTCTCTCTCGCTTTCTCACAAGGGGAGTGCACGAACCCGGACCCTAGAAATTTGATCACATTTTCAGGATCAGTAGTTCATAAGAAATTATTTGATACATATTTTGCTGGTTTTGTAAATGGGCCTTAGAAAGAGAGAAAAAAATTGGCTGCGCGTGTGACCTCAAATAGCTGCTACTAGCTGCTCTCAATGCAACAACAGGCAGTGCGGTCAAAGGGACAATGCTCAGACACTTGTCTGCTCATTTAGAGGGGGACATCTTTTAGGGGGCTTTCATGTTCGGTGCTCCCCCGCGAGGGTAGGGGGCACCACCACCCTGGGGGAGTGCTGAACATGAAAGCCCCCTAAAAGATATCCCCCTCCAAATAAGCAAACAAGTGTCTGAGCGTTTTTTGAAATTCGAAGCCGTTTGCGATGAAGTCAGCCTCGCTCGTTTTTTTATACACACCCTGTATATTTATTACGATTCACGGGTGTTAACCCATTTAATCAGTGGCGAGTCGCCAACTATCCTTTGTTTCGGTGGTAAGAAGCTTTTGTTTACCTGCCGTGAATCTAAGGGTAGCTTCTAGTTGTGCAGTTGACGGCACAACACTGCATTTGATACATGCAAAAAAGAAACAAAATAAAATCACAGAAATGCTTCAACTTGATAATTTGGAAGTATGAACAGAACTTAATTCAAAAGACGAAAATCAATACCAATACCATGAGCAATATCATGTGAATGTATTGGGGACCACTGATCACTAGACACAAATATTTCGTTGCCTTCATTGAGTATAAATGCCTTTAATTTTGAGTGTACGCAGTCAGCAATGCATTTGTGCGCTGAACTTGCATACTTCCAGAAATGAAGGTGTTTGTAGTTAAGAAACCACAAAAGAGCAAAATTTTTGAATTTCGACAACTAACCCAAAACAGACAAAGAGCAGCGTTGACATAGAATAAGTAGTTATATCAATAAGAATATCAACAGATTTTTTGTGAATACTAGAATAAGTACAAGAATTTTTAAATTTCTCGGTTTTACATATTCAGTTTTGCAATGTTGTTACATCATGATCTCTCATGTTTCAATTTATTCTCTTTTTAGACATACCATTTCCAAAGAATTTTCAATCACTTTGCAGAAAAATTTTGACCCGGCTGTTTAGAGTTTTTGTCCATGTATATATTCATCATTTTGACAGAATTGTCTCTATTGGCGCGGTAAGTACCCTATCCATTCACGTTTTGTCAACTTATATGTTAACCCGCTATAACTCGCATACCAAAATCTTCCGTGAGTAGGCGTGAGGTCGTTTTCGACCTTAAAGTTCTTCTGTTTTATTTTACAACTTTTAATCAACATTTTGCTTTCTACCATGGAGAATACAGATGAATATGTCTTTTTAAAGTATTTCACTCAGTAACTCATTTTGAAAAAAGAATGTGATGTTCTGGCATTGCTGTATTGCAATCCGCTCTAAAAAAAAACTATGAAAGTGAATTTTTTCAAATTTTGTGTTATCAGCTGCCTCACTTTAGTTTTGAAACCCTCAAACCGAGGTTTTCTGACTTCTAGGCTCTATGGGAGACAATTCTATGAAAAGAAAATTTAAATCCGCTGCGCCCTAGCAACAAATACAAGCATGTAAACGTAAAGCTCTGAGATTCCATGAGGACTAAGTTGTAAAAATGAAATGCAGCGAAGAAAAGTCTACTGATTAGAATGGTAGTGTATGAATTATATGAAAAGCAGCAATATTTACGCGAAATGTTACAAAGATCAGGCAAACTATCAATTTAATACAGTGTATTCTATCTCTTGGAAACAGCCCAGACATGACAGTTGTTAACACTGTACAGAAGATCTAGGTTTATGTTGTGTTCTCTCTGCTACAAAATATGAATGTTAGTAGTTGTGTGGGGTGGAAAACAACCCTAAGCA
The DNA here is from genome assembly GCA_011764245.1 of Trialeurodes vaporariorum. NCBI lineage: Eukaryota > Metazoa > Arthropoda > Insecta > Hemiptera > Aleyrodidae > Trialeurodes > Trialeurodes vaporariorum. The sequence goes on along the minus strand of VMOF01000388.1, from coordinate 53,081,188 downwards.
ACTTTGACATGCCTGTGTGTCACTATCAATGATTGAATTATGTTTAAATTCAGAGAGTGAGTAGTTTGAACTTCCAAGCCGTGTACTCACTTGAGCATTTTGCTAAGCCAAATGGCGCACCAAACAAGCATTCGCCTGAATGCGCTCCAGTGTGGACGTTGTGGTGAATCAAATGAGCATATGTTGTACAGTTTTGGCTGTTGGTCCAAGCTCAAACTTTGGATCGGTTTTTCTGCCTGAGGCAAAGGGATTTAGCTCGTTGTTCGGCTCAACCTGTGCATGAATGAGGACGGTTCCATTTTGTTTCAAAACTACTGAGCATTGGTGCTCGGTGTCTGGCTCGCCAACTGGTGAGGCCTATTTGTTGAAATGAAAAAACTCAGCGAACAGCCCGCACCGCATGAACATTTGAGGGAATACTCTTTTGCCATTTGGCTCGGCGAACTGCTCAAGTGACTACGCGGCTTTAAAGGAAAACACTGAGACAGAATGACAAAAATCATGAGGTTTTCATACAGAAAATTTCATTTTTCGGACTCCTGGGGTCATTTTCGAGGCCACGAAAGTATTGTCGGGTTATTGAAGGAAGATATTTTATGACCCAGCAATGGTTTGTGCTGTGAGAAAAAAACATCATCCAAAAAGGACGGGGACCTCTCGAACTGTGTCTATTTTGAATAGATTTTTATAGCTGATTAGCTTGAAACACTAGCAGCTATTTTTTTATGTGTTTGGGCGACTGGACTTTACTACTACTACTACTTATTCAATTTTTAAAGGGTTTATATGCTTCATGTAAATTACTCAAATAAACGTAAAATAAAACCATGTAATAAATGAACAAATAAATGAATGAATAAATCAATTAAATTTAACTGTAAGTTATCTTTGTTTTGCTTCTAGGAACCTCATGTAAATACCTGTTACAAGCATTTCTACTATTTTATCAGAGAATTCGATCTTGTTAGCAACAAAGAATTGGAGCCATTGAAGGAAATGACTGTACTCATCTGTCGTGATAGTTCTCCCGTGCACCAAAACGCAAACCAAAGTCAAAGGTAAAATTCATAAGGATCATTGATGGGTACTCTCCCTCCCATTTTGAATTTCATCATAGGGATGATTAAGCTTCATGTAAGTACCTACATAGTGATGAAATTGTCAGCTTCATGTAAGTACCTACATAGTGATGAAATTGTCTGCAAACATTTTCGTTTTCTCTATCTTTTAGGTCTTAGATGCTCTGTATAATAGTCTGATTTTGACCAATTTCTTGAATATTTAGAGCAGGTATTGATGTAATGAGAAGGGAGAAAAATCTAAATTGGAAAAAAGTGCTGACCAAAGTTGTGCCGAGATTGTATGATGAATAATGTGATGAGTTTGAAAACATCGAGAAGGGCTTGATGCTTGAGACCAAGTCAAGGCCTGTGTGTTCGATGGAAATCTTAAAATTTTTCGACCAATCAAAATTTTTAGTTTAATCACAATTTTTGCTAGATCTATATTCTGAATATAAGATGTTTTGATCAATTGAAACTCCCAATTTTTTTTTTTGCGTTTCCTACTGAACAATTGTAATTTGAGGATGTCCACAAATCTTTGAGTATACAAATACAAATTTTTAATTGATAGGAAGATTTTGATCTATCACAATTTCAAAAATTAAAAATCTGTAAAAATTTTCTTACAATCGATCGTTGTTTCTTTCAAATGCACAAGGCTAACAAGGTCTTGGTATTTTACCTGAATCTGAACCCTAAAGATCAATTTATGAGTAATTTTCTCAATCTTGCGTCGCCAGACTATCAGCATTATTTGTCGAATTATTTTTTCCCAACACTGACACTGACAATATTTCAAATTGCAATTGAATTTACTAATCCGAATTCTCCCCCTTTCGCCTTCTCAATTAAACTAAAGACCGCACTTGGCGTCGAAGAATTACTCAGAAGATGTCTCTCCAGCAAAATGTTAACTCATTTTGAAACTAAACTTTGTGCCCTCTTGAAGATTTTCTCATTTTAAATTATTTAGTATTATGCACTAAGTTGGCTGTCAACCTGTCAATCAGTGCGTTAAAGTGCGATTATAGGAATTTTTTTATATCAGCTTTTCTCCTCGGAAAAGTGCAATGAGCAAGAAGTTAAAAACACTTTTTTATTTTGATCAAAGAGAGAAGTAGGAAAACATGATGAGAACAGCAATATTTACTATTTAGGTCAAAAATAACAAAGAAAATAGACAATGAGTCTGTTGCAAATTTTTGCTGTAGCATTATGGAGGGTCGGCTCTTTTGTAAAATTGGGCTGTTGCACACTTTTGCTACAAGTAATATTAGGATCAGTTTAGTTTTAAAAACCTCGAAAATTAACAATGGTTCCACTGAAAAATTACAAATCTACTCCTCAACTCATAAAATTTTTTTAAACTTATGACCGCAATCACAGTGTTCGGCACTAAATAATTGGAGATTCCCATCTATTAATACTGTCACTCCATCAAGTGACCAGTAAGAAAAAACTTCCTTTCCGCTCCGATGTCACCAGGTGTCATTGGCTGTCAATCACTCCTCCGGAGGCTAGTTACTCGGTGAATCTTCCTTCTTAGCATAGAAAGAGTGACGAAAGAATATGAAAATCTCCTGTTAATATTGCCTAACGCCGCCATTACGGTCAAGCGTTTAAAAGCATTTTATGAGTTTAGGAGTAAATTTCGTAAGTTTTTTACTGTCATTGTTACTTTTGGAGGTTTATGACCCTTAACTGCCTGTAGCAAAAGTGTGCAATAGCCCCATTGCATGATCCACAAGTCTCAAAATCCACTCACAAACTCAATTAATGCATTTAACGTAATTCAAACTAACTGCAGCTTTAAATATTATGAGTCACTTGTCTCACCATAGAAACTTGTGATTAGATGGGACTGTCCTATTATGACCCGCTCATTTGACTGCCACCTTGAAATTTTGTTAAACGCAATAAATGCATTTGTGAGTCAATTTTGGAACTTTCTGATACTCTCTATCTTACTTTCAAGTGATTTTAAATCAATATAGTTAGTCTAGATAGCTTTAGCAAAAGTTTGAGACGGACCCATTATGTCTTGCTCTCCTGATGAGATGCAGAGTTGCAGAGTTGATGTTTGAGTTAAGAATGGTTTCTCTTGAGCTCTTCATTTATTAATCTAAGTATTTTTTTTCAGAGCTCAAAAATATGTTTTTTTGTACAAAATAAACTATAAGACTCCTGAAGGACCATAATTTCATCGTTGATAGCTTTTGACTTTAATGGTTGCTCCATCATCTATCTGTTAGAAATAATGTGAAAGACCAAGAGGGAGCTTCCTATCTTTTTTTGGTTTTATGTTTTATTTATCAATTAATATGTATTCATGCATCAGTGGCGACTTGCGCAATGTGGCAACAGTAGATTCTCTCTATTTAAACCTATGTAAAGTAATTGATCTCCAGTGATTGTCTGAATTCCTGAGAAATCGATACTTTTGCATATGTTCAAACAACACAAAACATGGTTGCCAAATAGCATGAGCATCCACAAGCATGAGATGCATACAATTTCATGCATTAAGGTCAAAGCCATTGCATCAAAAGCCGTGAAGCGACAGCTTCTTACAGCCATTTTATATTTCTGCTCTCTGAGAATCTTTACTTCCTTAAGTGTTAAAGAACTCGAAAATAATTAGTGGCCATTTTGTCGCTTTGGGCTCCTTACTTTAGCTTGAGATAAAAACCTTTCAATAGTTACATCACCTAAAAAAGTAACTTCTAGTCAATGCCAGCGTAGTTGAGACTGGTCTTATTTGCAGATCCTTAGATCCTGGTTGGAAACTGCTTATTAAACAAAATATATATTTAAAACTTGTATTTATTTAGCTGATAGTTCTGTAAGTATACTTGCGTTATGCACTTGTTACCTGTATTTAAAGTAGGTGTATGACTGATAATGGAGTCTTAAAAGGGTGCATCTTTTCTCAGGATGACAAACGTTCTTAAAGCAAAACACTCCGAAAAATGGAAACTAAGAGGTTGACCAGTTTCCGATAAAGCTCCTCTAAGTTCTAGTTCACAATAATTTCAAACTAGTCTCAAGTTTTCCCACTGAAAATGAGTCATAATTCGACGCCTGAAGCAGAGGAGTTGTGCCCTTTGAAAAATTAGTGATGCATTTTGACTAAATGGGTAAAAGACAAAAAGTGAGCTGTATTTTGTGAAGAAGGAGACTGATTGTTTACAATCGTTTAGAATAATCAGCACTTTTAGAACTTAATGTGTAGTTTAAGTATTTTATATTTTCAATTAACGTAGTTATCCTCACACTTTCAACCAAACAGTTCAACAGAAGGAACCTTTTGAGGAAAGCACAGCAACAAATTAGGATAAAAAATGAAAAAATAAATTAGGATAAAAAATGAAAAAATAATGAAAATAAAATAGAAATGCTCGAAGCTTTTTCGTTTTTGTTTAATGTCAGTGGAATTGAGGTATCATTTTATTATTATTTTAAATTTCTCTCCCATTCATTCATTTCCTTCTAGAGATTCTTCTAATTTTCAGCTTGCAGTTATTTGTTCACAAAATGCATGACCAAGTTTGCAGAACGAAAGTTTGCTAAACCTTCTAACCAAACCTCGTCATTTTAAGTTCTCTAAAAAAAAATAAGAAAAAAATAAAATTATTAATAATTATTAATTATTAATATTTTTAATTATTTTTTAGAAAATTATTTGAAACAGCTATTGACGACTGGTAGGACTTTGTTGTCCTTTATTTGAAATCTCTTCTTTTTTCTCTTTTCCTTTTTTTTTTTTTATCAAGCATTTTAATGGTCTGCTTGTTTTCGCTGCTCAAGCTTCTTCTAGTTTTTGTTGTCAAAATCCATTTTTTAGTTTTTATGATAGTCTTACAATTAGTTTAATTGCACTTTGTTATATTTATATTTTAGTATTGCTTTCTTGTTTAAAATGTTCTGTTGGATTTTTAAATCACCTTGTTATAATTTTTGCTTTTTAGTATACCAAACAACAATCATTGACAAAATGATTTGTTAACTTGTGGAGCCTCGGCAAGTTGAGTTGGTGATGAATAAACAAACTAAGTTTGGTTTTAAAAATCTCTATTGATGAGCTGAATTGCTGAATCTTTTATCTTGTGCACCTCTTGTATTAAGTCATATTTTTGCTACAGAACATTTTTAGTGTTGATCAGTGGAGGTGCGTGCAATCTGGCAAGGTGGCATTTTGTCCATCTAAACCAGGGCTGCTGTGAAGGTATGCCAATTCGTACAATCGTATCCTGCAACTACGAGGATATGCCAAACTCCTATGCTTTAACCCGGTGAAGAAAAAAAATGATGCCAAATTTTAAAAGATATGCAGAAAGATACTCTTTTTCAAATCAAATTATACGCTGAGGATACCATTATATGCGTTTCAGCAGCCCTGATCTAAACCCATGTAACATGTCGATGCAAGGGAGTGCTCTGTGCATCCCCAATATGTCTACCTTTTTCATGACTTAAATGGACTAAATCCAATGTTGCCAGATTGCACACGCCTCCACTGGTATTGATTGCTTTATTTGCAACTCTTTGCTCTCAAGCTACTTTTTTGTTTACGCTAAGTCAACTCTGCTTTGCACAGCTCCAGTGATCTCTTAAAAACCAATAGTGGTAAAAATTGAACGAACAAAATAGTATGCGAATCAAAAATTTAACCGTCTCACTGTGGGGTATTGTTAATGTAAGTATTATCATTAAAATATTCTTGTTTAATCTCAAAGATCAGGTAGTTTGAACAGTTTCAGCTGTAAACTTATTAAATTAAATCAGAACAAATCATTGGAAAGCTGTCAAAATACTTTCTAGACCAACCAATTCATCAATTTTAGAAGTGTTTATTATTCAGTAAGAGTTGGGGATGACAGTTCTCTTTGAGATACTTTGAGCTTGCGTTTGTAGCTTTAATGATGAGCATTCAAAGAAATGCTTTGAATAATGCCCAAGGTTCTAGCACCAATCATGTGTCAACTGCCTTTTACCAACTTTTCATCAGACAGTATGATTGTACCGCACAAACAAAACATCATAAAAAAAACCTCTCCAGCCAATGATAAGCTGGCAAGTTTTGACTTGAGAAAGAACAAACAAGGTTGTTGCAGAAGGCTGAATTTTTAATTTCTCCATTCAAAAATTAAAAGCACTAAAAAAAACTGAAAATGAACGAAATTTAGTTTTCATTCAGGACGATAAGTTACCAAAAAAGTTGTGTGTTTTGATCTCATGAGCCCGTGACACTTATTTAAGGTTGAAAAATCATATTCTCTGACTCAACAATGTAAGAACAATCAGCAAATTAAATAATGCCAGTTGACGCCTGAGGTTTTGGCTCAGGTGGACAACCTGCAATGCTTAAATTCATTGTGGTACATACTGCAGGTGGCCTATCTGAGCCAGAATCTAAGGGGTTGACTGACATATTTAATTTGCTGACTGTATCTCACAATCAGGAAATTAAAGGACTACAACAACACCCAAAACCTATGCATTTTTTTTTTTTCATTTTGTTCTTAGTTTCAGTTTTCTATCAAAATCTTTCATACTCAGTCTCTTGCATTTTCAGAAAGAGCGAAACAATTTTTTTTTGGAAATGTTCATAAACACACCAACTATTCATAAAAATACTGCGGAAACTTTTTTCTCTCAAAAATAAGTACTTTTCTATTTTACAAACTTTTAGGCATTCTTCTTGAAATCCTCTTTTCAATTGTTATCCAATTCTTAATTTTGATTTATTAGTTAGATATCTGGTTAACGGTCAAGATAGCTTCTGCTGCCTGTGGACAGCTCAATTTTTAACATTCCGCAAGCAATTTTAAGACACTTAAGTTGTACAATCTGGTCGTGAGATTAAAAAAAAAAAAAGAAAAATGCAAAATGTTTACCTCTTGATCACCCAAAACTTAGGCGGTTTTTGGGGGTCAAATTAGGGGGCTTTTTTTTCCTAGTATGTTTTGGTCGTACTATGACTTTCAAAAGAAAGTACCTTGGTTGAAATTCTTACTGTTAAATGTGCCCTTAATTTTCAATGAAACTTTTGACTTTTCATGACGTACTTTAGAAAGAGCATTCTGCTTAGTCCTCAAACACTGGAAAATTGCAAAATTATTCCAAGATTGTCAAGATTAAAAAGAAGAAAAACTTTTTTTTTAGTAAAAATGTCGACTAGGTTACTTCCTTTTAAAGGTCATAGTACATTTAGGTAGATCAAGAGCTTAAAACTTATAAATATGTATGCGTGTGTCGTAAAATTGGTACTCGTATCAGAAGTATGGTTGGTATTCTGATTTTTTGCTATTCACAAATTAAACAAAAACTGTTCAAGCGGTCAAGCGTCTTCTTTTTAGCTCCCCAAGTGGCAGGGCTACCCCCCCCTTTAGATGCCCATGATTAAAAATCAAGTTTATTTATCCAATGTGACCATTATAATCCCTTCGTGTCATAATCACTGCTGTAATTATCATCACCATTATTTCTTATCATTAGTTATTTTAATCACAAGTATCCTTCTCTGTATTGTTATCTTTGATTAAATTTGTTCTTTTTCTTTCTCATTAGTTCTCTGTAATGTTTTATCAACTCCCCCCCCCCTCCGAAAGTTAAAACACTCATCAACTGTTTACTCATCAGACAGAAAAAAAATAAGCATTTGAAGAAGAAATATTGCAATGAAATTAAAAGACATGCATTTGCTGATTTTTTTTTTTCTTCTTCTTCTTTCTAGTGATTGAAAAATTTAAGCTTTTATGAAATTTCGGTTTCATCGTAAAGATTTATCAAAAGTGCATAGAAAGAAATTTGACTGACCTTTTTTCAATGTGTTTTGTTTTTGTTTTTTTTTTTGTTTCTTTTGATTCAGGTGAAATGAAGTATGAAAATGTTGCTATTTGTGAATGAAAAAGTATTTTTCTGTTTGATGAACACTTGTATTTTTTCTTTTGCTGTAACCAGTGAGTTGTAAGTTTTGCCGAAATGTACTCATGCAACTTAAATAGAAAAATTCGAAATAAAATCACTACCATAGTACCTACTTCATGTGTTGTCATTTTTTCTTTTTTTTAAGGATGAAAATTGTAATTAAAAATCTGTAATCATAAAAATACAGAATATAAATTATCCTGAAATTATCTAACTCCTAGAAACATCTAGGTAGTCAATAATGGAAATCTCAAAAATTATAACAATTTCTGCTTGCTCACAACCTACATGGTATCAAAGTCTTTTCATTTTATTCGGCAACATACACCTCCCCCTGCGAAAGAAACTCTTGGCCAGAGTCCTGAGCCTGGATAAGTGTGAAGGAAAAGTGGAAAATATTATGATTTTACTGAAACCCGGTTTCCCCATAATCGATCCAAGTATATACAAAACTGCGCTTGCCATTACTCAACTTTTTTTTTACTCCTTATAAGAAAACCAGGCGCCGAGATCTCCCCATGCCGACCCATCATGGAATCAAATCCGGTTCTCATCCCTACTTTGGAGTGGGCGCCGTCAAAAAATTTTGCTCTAAATCACTTCCCATTTATCTGTCAGCTTCTTGGTTTTCAACAGGGACCCTGATACGACTCAAGCGAATTGCTCTCATGATCACTTCTCAAGAGGAGTCTTAGTAGTCGAGTCTTCTCACCCTCCGATTTGCACGCAAGGGTTGAACTCCAGGTATAAAACCGTTCCGAAAGACCGCAAGACTGAAGTCGCCGCAGTCCTGGACTCATTTGTAGAGAACAGACCATTTTCCCTCTTTCTTCTCCTTCCTTTTAACCGATGACAATTCAGTATGAATTCCTCTCATATTTTTTGATTGAGAAGACTTGCCAGCTTCTCCTTGTTCTCTCATCGGTTTGGAGAGCAATTCGGAAGGCTCGGATAGGAATTCGGATGGCAATTCAGTGCACTCATTTCGCATCCACTTTTACATTTTACCTTTGATTTTTCTCTGCCGTTCCTTGCTGTGTCTCTCTTCTCGCCGTGTTTCCTTTCCGTATATGAATCTCGCGCCGCTTTGCCCTCTCTTTGTTAAGTACCCGTCTATCGGCCTATCTTCCTTCGCCCTCCCCCCACTCACCCCTATTGTCTTAACTTGTCTTGTCTCCCTTTACTTTCTCCTTTCATCTATTGTAACTATGACCACCGCAATCACGCATATGGAATTGTTAATATCTCTTGACCTACTGGACCGATTTTAATGAACTTTTTTGTAATCTTCTCGAAATTTTCTCCACTATCGTTCGAAGAAGGGGAAAAATCAACCCCGATATCAGCGCTATAAATAAATGTCACAAAGTGAGGCGCATCTGCGCAGTTTTCTTGCATTTGATTTTTGATTTGCTTATTGTTTCTCTGAGTATTTATTAATCTATTAATTTTGTATTTTGTGTCTCTATCTTAATCGCTCTTATGAGCTTCCTTATGTCCCTCTGCTCTTGTGCGTTACAGTTTAGTTTCTTATCATCCGAAGGATACTTCAATGGTGGGTTGATGCAACGTGCTAAATCACACCAGCTGCTTTCGATATTTGTATTATCATTATTTGGTGCCTTTAGGACGAACCTAGGATTTAATTTTACGTGGGGGGGGGGGGGCAAGGTTACAAATTAAACAATCTTGCTCATCTGACTTCGCGTCACAAATTTGGTTGCGTGCACCGCGCAGTTCAAAATGTGCAGCCAAGGTGGCCGAAAAAGCAGAAAAACACGTCGACCCGCTCGGGAGACTTCGGCCGATACTCTCGAAATCGCTTGAGTGCTTTTTGTGCTTTTGCTTTTGTCGGCCACCATGGCTGCACATTTTGAACTGCGTGCCATTGAATTTGTGGCGCGAGGTCAGATGAGTTAACTCGTATAATTGTAACCGGGGGGGGGGGGGGGGCTTGGTGATAATTTTAAGGGAAAGGGCTAGGAAAGACACTTCCCCCACAGCTCTGTAGAAAATTTACTTTTCTAGTCTTCATTTCAACCTGCTTCTCTTAAACATTTTCTAAGAATTTTTAAATAAAACAAAATAACTGTAATAAAACGTAGAAAGTCACGGGTTATTTCTTAAATTTAAACATTTTTCGCAACCATGTTGAGAATGCAACGTGTTATTTATTTACAAAATTCTAGGTTTTCTCTGACCCACTCTGGTAAGATGATGTAGTAAACTCAAAATTGAACGTATGATTTAAGTGCGAAATATTCGTCACATGATCTTTCACAATTCCTTCTTCACACACTTCAAAAGTCAAAGAAGGGGCTCACTGCACTTAATCACTAATGTATCACATACATGTTATCAATGTTATCACATCATATGTGTACGTATTTTTACTCTCTCACTTCCTCTAGGGTAGAGATATGGAAAAGTAAAAAGTGAGTCATATTAATAGTTACTCTACGTCTGGTACGATGCACTCCGCCCCCTTCCTCTTCCCCCTTCTTTGAAACTTTTTTTTTTTTTTTTTTTTTTTTTTTTTTTTTTTTTTTAAATAATATTCAAAGCTCTCTGAAAATTTCTCATTTTCATAGAGCTCATTGTCAGCTAGTCTTCCTTTTCCTTGTTCCCTCCTTTTCTCTCTAATTTTTTTTAGGGCTGGGGGGGATTTTAGCTATATTACCGTGGATGTGCCCTCGTCTGGTCCACTATGATAATGCAGTCCCTCAAAATGAGAGGGATACCATTATGCCTGTCAATAAAGAATTAAGACCACAAAAAACTATATTGTTTACTGTGTCATTTTTTCAAAATTATTCAAACCTTCAACAGAAACAATAAGGATGAACATTTGGTGATAATCTTCAGTTACTTATTACATTAGATTTGAGGCAATTTTATTTATGACAGAATATCTCCTGGAAAGGGCTCGTAGTCAACCTTAATATCGGAGCCTAAAAAATGAAGTCTGTGAGGCTTTCCCTATCCCTAAACATGTTTTAAAGCCTTACATGCTCTCTGATACATTTTTCAAGTCACTTTAACCCTTGATTGTTACGAGTTTTGAATTTTTGGGTTGAAAGTCGTATTCTGCTGGATGTAGCGAGGAAACTGATACCAAACTGTCGGGAGAAAAATGCATTCGTAAAAGATGCGCGATTCCTCTATAAGTTAATTTCTATCTTGGCTCTACCAGGCGTACATCTGTTAAAAATCAATTTTACTCCCGACAATTTGGTATCAATTTCCGCGACACATCTAGCCGAATGCGAATTTCAAGTCAAAAACTCAAAAATTGTAAGCAGCAAAAAATTTCATTTTCTGCCGGGATTCGCTCACTACTGGTGAAAAAGGGTCCTGACACATCCAGCCGGACAAAAGAGCGTCGGCCAAGAAGACAATATACTCTGTTCTCGGATAAGGATAAGCTAGTCAGGTAGTTCGGACTGTCTTCGGACTCATTGTTTGACACTTCGTCGGCTCGGACCCTTTTTCACTCCTCATTTTGACTACCAACTCAAAATTTAAATTTTTCCGGCATTCGCGATTTTTTCATAACTAACTTTAAATTCAAACTCTGCTCATTGTGCTTAAAAAATTGATACCAAACGGCGGCTCAAGATGTAATTTTTGAAAGATTGCGGCATTCCTGATTGAGTGATTTCAGACTGCCGGAATCTTTCAAAAATTACTTATTGAGCCACCGATTGGTATCATTTTTCAAGCATGTCGAGCAGAATTTAAATTTAAAGTCAGTTATTAAAAAATCAAACATTGAGTCCAACGAGTACACAGGAGTGGTGAACGGGCCCTGGCCAGGGCCGACCTCAACGTGGTCATTTACGCATTTTAATATTTTCTGCCAACTGCAGTCAAATAGTAAACAGACTATGCTCTAAGTTTCTATGCGTGCAGCGTTGCAAAGTATACTCTGTCCTGGATAAGAAGAAACTTGGCGAGTCAGGTAAAAACGCACTCCTCTGCAACGCGGCAGGCATTGTCGCGCTGAGTCTTTGAGTTCTAGAGCCGTTGCATTCACGGGGGCTTTGTCCAACTGGACCATCATTTTGGAAGGAGCAATACCGAGAATTGGCTGACTATGAATGTTATCTGTGCAAAAGTCAAATTAGTAACGGTTACAGATACGACAAAATGGATGAAATTTATGCCCAAAGGGCCATAATTAGTCAAAATTAGTCGAAATTGACTCCTCATTACCCTCACAGAATTATTTTTTGAAACATCCATCTATGTGAGTGTACGTTAATTGAATTATTTAAAATAAACGTACCTAGTATTAGGTACGTTTAAAAAATAAGTGTCTGGGGGCCATGAGAACTGAGGAGTCAATTTGCCCAAGTTTTGACGAATTAAGGCTCTATGGGCAAACATTTTATCTATTTCGTCGTATCTATAATCGTTTCTAATTTGACTTTTCCTCAGATGACATTCACAGCAGGGTTCGCCCTATTTTGCCCAACCCAAAAAAAAACCATTTAAAAACCCCCAAATACCCCCCAAAAACCCACCACTTTAATTTCGTTTTTTATGCATTTCAAGCATGTATGCACAATCCCCCCCTCTTTGATTTTCTTTTCGTCTGTTTTGTTGACCCGACCCCTTCCTTCTCGATTAAAAGATACCTTATCTCAGTCTGATTGGCTCATGGAGGTGTTTTTTTTTTTTTTTTTTTTTTTTTTTTTTTTTTTTTTTTTAATTTTAAAGCAAAGCCATTTCACACATATGCCGGATAAGCCTTTACAATAGGGCTGTTGCCAGTGGTGGCTCGTGCAATGTGGTAACAGCGTTATTTTTCCATTTAAAGTTATGTAAAACAATCGATCTTTAGGAGGTTCAATTGCGCCCCCAAGGTTTCGATACCTTTGCATAGGTTTAAATGACAAATAAGCATGGTTGCCTAATTGCACGAGCCGCCACTGGCTGTTGCAAAAGTTTGCTATAAGCGATTTAATAGTCGATTCTGGTGCAAAAACCTCCACAAATCACGGTCACAGCACTAAAAACTTCCGCAATCCACTCCTAACCTCAATAAACGCTTTTATTAGCGCCAGCGTAATGGTGGCTTGGAGCAGTAATGATGGGAGATTCCCATATAACAATACTGTGACTCCGTGAAGAAGTGACTAATAATAGACGAATTTCATTTGGCAACGGTGTCATTAGATGTTACTGTACCATTCTTCGGATGTGGATCACTATCTACTCTGATGTCTAATTACTCTGTAAATCAACCTTATCAGCATAGAGAGTGTGACAAAATTAGAATAGGGATCTCTCATTATTACTGCCCTATGTCACCATTACACTCGCGCAAATTAAATCGTTTATCGAGTTTAGGAGTGGATTTCGGAATATTTAAAACAAATATACTAAAGATACTGCCGGAGGGGAGGGGGGGGCAAAAAGGGGGTTTAACACCGTAAAGTAATTCTAACTTCTTACGAGTGCGTATAATAGACCGTGATCGAAACAAGTTATTTTGATCCAGATGAACAATCAACATTTTAAATAATAGTCGTATATTGCTTTGCCATCGCAATGGCGATTTTTTTTCTTTTTTTAACGTAAATAAGTTTTGTCGTTTTATAGTTTTGTTAATTGAACGCTCAAAACTTGCTCCATTTGATTCTGTTTTTGACTCTGTGAATCCCAAACGCCAAAACTTGCCATGCATCGCAGAGATTCAAAAAATGCCGTTTAAACTATCATGAAGCTCATAACGGTCCAAGAACAGAATCAAAGAGAGCAAATTTTGATAGTGTACGAGCAAAATAAAATGCGTCAAAACATGTTTACGCGAAGAAATAATTAAAATCCTCATCGATATGGCAAAGCTAACAATAAGTACAAAAACATACATACATATATTCACTCTTCCATCCGATCCAACCAAACCCATCCAATGGTAGCGTTCTAGAATTCAACCATTTACTGCATCCGTGCAAAAAAGATTACATTATCCTGTGATACTGTATATCTATGTACATTGAAAAGTGCTGCTATTCATAATCTTTTCTGCATCGAGACAATAAAGGGATGAATTCTAGAACGGTACCATCTAGAGACTATCGAAGAAAATATTGAAGGAAGGAGAAGTGGCCATGAAGTGAAAGAGTCCAATATTCCAGCTCGGCGCAGTCGAAGAGGAAAATCTGTAACTCCCAAAATACGGGTATCGCCTTTTCAGAAAAAAGGACAATGAAAACAATAGGAAGAATAGGCCTATTGTCCTCCGATCCTGGGCGAGTTGAGGCGAGCTCGTATCCCGGCTAGTATGCGGCTACCTAGCGGATATGTGGTAGCCAGCAGAGCCCAGCCACGGGCTGTTAGCCACTACGCGAAGTATCCCGGAGCCGAGCCGTTTCGAGATATCGAAGGTCGAAGTTCGATAATGGACCTATTTTCGAAAATTCTTAACTCCTACAAACATAGTCGTAAAACAAAAAACCGCATGTAAAATGCTCTACTTGAAGAGTACTTTCAAGAAAAAATACGAATTTACAATCGAATAAACCGAAAGTCGACTTTTAGGCACCTTAACATTTTTGGCGGGAAAACCCCCATTTCTCAAAATTTTCAAATGGCAACCCCTATCTTTTAATACCTAATTCGAAAAGGCGTAAAAAGTAGTGCATTTTGGCGCAATCAAGAGTCCAATATCGTTTTTCTAATTCGATAAATCGAAATTCGAAGTTCGATTTAGACAATTTTTCGACACTGTAAAAAACGGATCCTATCGTGTGATACATCATTCAAAAGCACATAAAAAACCAAGAATTTTAGTGCAAACCGGAAGTCAATACCTTTTTTCGGTCGAGATATCGCAAGTCAAAATTTAAGGTAAGCCCTAACCAGAGACTAAATTTTGACTTGCAATATCTCGACCGCGAAAGAAGGTATTGACTTCCGGTTTGCACTAAAATTCTTGGTTTTTTATGTGCTTTTTAATGATGTATCACACGATAGGATCCGTTTTTTAGCAGGGTCGAAAAATGGTCTAAATCGAACTTCGATTTTCGTTATATCGAATTAGAAAAACGATATTTGACTCTTGATTGCGCCAAAATGCACTACTTTTTACGCCTTTTCGAATGAGGTATTAAAAGATATGGGCTGCCTTTTGAAAATTTTGAGAAATGGGGGTTTTCCCGCCAAAAATATTAAGGTGCCTAAAAGTCGACTTTCGGTTTATTCGATTGTAAATTCGTATTTTTTTTCTTGAAATTACTCTTCAAGTAGAGCATTTAACATGTGCAGTTTCTTGTTTTACGACTATGTTTGTAGGAGTTAAGAATTTTCGAAAATTGGTCCATTAACGAATTTCGACCTTCGATATCTCGAAAACGAAAAAAGATATCGACTTACGGTTTAAGCCAAAATGCTTAGAACTTTACCCTCTTTCAAGTGAGGTATCACAAGATAGGGCTTGCTATTTGAAAATCTCGAGATTAGGGGGGTGCGCCCCCTGAAAACCCCCCAAAAACCAAATTTTGGGTTGTGGCAGTATTTTTAAATGAAACTTTTAGTCCAAGTTCCTATAAAACCAATTTTTCCAGATTTTTTTACCGTCACCCGTTCATGAAAACCATAGTGAGCAGGTTACGTGAAACACCCTGTATATTTATTTTTAGGTAATGAGGAGCTTGATGGGTTATACAAATCACATTATTGAAAACATAACAGGAAAATACAAATTCGAAAATAAAATTCCGGGTAATTTTTGCGGTGTTTTCCACCCTTTGCACAAGTCGGATCTAGTGTTCAATGTGGTAGTTGTTTTCGAATTTGTATTGTTTTAATTAACTGTTGATGGTTAAAATGCACATTAGACTCTCTGACTGAAGAGAAGATGCCGATTTTTTGAGGAACCGAACCCAAAGACTTAAGAACCACACATTTTTCAGATAATTAATGCGCGAGGTTAAGCCAGTCACCATACAATATGGAGGCGTAAAAAATCATCCAAATTTCATTTTCACATTCATTTTTATCTATACAGAATAAGGTCATCAGAAATCTCGTAAGAACCTCTAAAATGGGGAAAAAATCAAATGATCAAATGCAAGAAAAATGCCCAGATGCACCACACTTTGTGACATTTATTTACAGCGCTGATATCGGGGTTGATTTTTCCCCTCCCTTCGAACGATAGTGGAGAAAATTTCGAGAAGATTACAAAAAAGTTCATTAAAATCGGTCCAGTAGGTCAAGAGATATTAACAAACGGAAATATTTGCGTTTATTCTACTAACGCCGCAGTTTCCACATGCGTGATTGCGGTGGTCATAGTTACAATAGATGAAAGGAGAAAGTAAAACTTGTTGAGGGAGACAAGACAAGTTAAGACAATAGGGGTGAGTGGTGGGAGGGCGAAGGAAGATAGGCCGATAGACGGGTACTTAACAAAGAGAGGGCGGTGTATGAGAGGCGAAGCGGCGCGAGATTCATCATACGCAAAGGAAACACGGCGAGAAGAGAGAAATACACAGCAAGGAACGGCAGAGAAAAATCAAAGGTGAAATGTAAATGTGGATGCGAAATGAGTGCACTGAATTGCCATCCGAATTCCTATCCGGATGGCTAAAAGAATTGCCCTCCGAATTGCTCTCCAAACCTGATCTTGGGCGATGAGAGAACAAGGAGTCAGAAGGCAAGTCTTCTCACGAAAAGAATATGAGAGGAATTCATACTGAATTGTCATCATGCAAAATGATATAGAAGGAATGAGGGGAAATTGTCCTCATGCTAAAATGCAGCACTAACAAGTCTCCAGGGCAGCATGCGCTCGAAAACGCAGAACAGAAAAGAGGTCTGTTTCCCCTCTCTGCGTTTTATTTTGTTCGAGAAGGGGTAGGCCGCTACCTGCACTCCAGTTCGACGAGAATACCCCTGATACGGGCTCTTCTCACTTTTCAATTGTCATCGTCTCAGGGTCCCTGTTCCCAGCTGCGTCCGTTCAGGAGGACTTGCCTTTCAGATCCTTTTATTGAAAAAGACAATACCGTGAACTGACCAATTTTATATTGTCTTTTGAACGCCCACTCGAAAATTAAACTTTTGCGGCATTCGCGAAATTTTGAATAACTGACTTTAAATTTAAATTCTGCTCGACGTGCACAGAAAAATAATACCTAACGGCGGTTCAATAAGTAATTTTTCAAAGATTTCGGCATTCCTGATTGAGTGATTTCAGAAAGCCAAAATCTTTGAAAAATTACATATTGAACCGCCGTTAGGTATCATTTTACTGTGCAAGTCGAGCAGACTTTAAATTGAAAGTCAGTTATTCAAAATTCGCGAATGCCGCAAAAGTTTTATTTTCGAGTGAGCGTTCTAAAGACTATATAAATTGGTCAGTTCACGGTATTGTCTTTTTCAACAAAAGGGTCTGAAAGGCAAGTCCTCCTGAACGGACGTTGCGGAGAAGAATCGACAGCCGAGAAACCGCTGCGTTGCAATGTAGTGCGTTTATACCTGACTTCCCATCGGACTTCTTATCCCGAACAAAGTATAGCTCTATCATTCCTGAAAGTTTCATTCATTTCTGAGGGGCGGGGGGCACTCCAAATGGTAGCTGGATGGGCCCCTTACGACTTTCTCCTTCAACTAATTTTGTTAATTGATGACTCAACAATTATTACAATTGAAATCGAAAAACACCGTTACTCTCCGCGGCAAAATTTCGGGTCTGCACCACTGCACTGCACGCAAACGTTGCGTTTGCGTTGTCGAAAAATGTGTTAAAAGTTCCTTCAATTTCAGATGATGCAAAAAGCATGATAATATTTAGTTGGAGAGCAAGAGCCGAGAGGCGCTTTCCCGAGTACGAAGCTCGCACCCATAAAAAGTCCAGATGGAGGGTTCATAGAACAGAGGCCGGAAAATGTCGGTCCAAAATGATCAAACTACATTGGTGGATGGTGAGGATTTGAGTATGCTAGTAGATAGTTTTCGGCCTCACCATGCATCTTATCATGTACTTTTTCGGACCAACATTTTTCGGCCCCTGATCAGGGACCAAATAATGTTAGGTCCCAGGTATGCAGGGCCAACGCCGACGTCGCTACGGATCTGTTGCCGGTGTCCGAGACAAAATTATCCGCCCTCCCCGCTTGGGGGGGGGGGGGGGCTGCCCGAGTTCTTCATGGAGAATTAGACCATCTGCAACGCACTTTTCACTTGCTGTTCAAACAGAAAAAACTGCTTTGAGTTCATCAAACAAAGTGTACTTTTTGCCCACAAGTTGAAGAAAAATTCACGTGTTTTAAGGGATCAAGTAAATTTCTTTTATAGTTAGTTTCTTTTCATTAAAGATGATTCCAGGGTCGATTAGATCCAACCGTAGTCACCACGTCGCGCTGCTCAAAAAGTCAACAGTTTTTGGCTAAAATTGACAAATTTACGCTGAAAGCACACATTTGAGGAACGTCAGCACTTGCGAGCATACTTCAGGAAGATACCCTGAAAGTTCCGAGCTGAAACACTCAGAAGCAAAACCGGAAATTATGAAATACGAAAATTTTTACTAGCCTCAATGAGTGCGAGTGACGCAGATAGACGTATTATCACTCACGCTCACTCTCACTCACTAACCTTATGGCGAAATAAATTTCATAATTTACGGTTTTAATTCTAGACCAATTTTGCTCGTTTTGGGCTCAAAAAATCCATACAAAAATTCGCAGGTGCAGACCTTATTAGATTTTGCGTTTTATCTATGGTTTTAGTTTAAAACGCTAAAAACACGACTTTTCCGAAAAGCGACAAGTGGCGCTATCCATTGGATTGAAATCTGGAAAAGTTTCGCCTGGAATTACCTTAAAATATATAAGTACCTTGACCCCTGATCTAATTTTATTTTATTTTTGAAATTTTGAATGACTGTCTGTCTGACAAACTTCGAACTGTTTCGGCATGGACGATATATTTTTTTCGTCCATGATTTCGGGAAAAAGATTAAAACGGGTGCAGCGCACTCTGTGTGCATGATAGGGATACCCCACCACAATAGGTTCCCTATCATACTCACAGAGCGCGCTGCATCCGTTTTAATCTTTTATCCGAAAACCATTCTAAGCTATAGACAGTCGCGAGCAGTGGCGTAGTAAGGGGAGGGGGCGCGCGGTCCGCCCCGGGTGACACCATTGGAGGGGTGACACCTGCAGTAAATGCGTGGAAATAAGGGAAAAAAGGGAAAAAGGGGAAAAAAGAAAAAAAAAAGAGGAGAAAAAAAGAAAAGGAAAAAGGAAAGAAGAGGGGGGGAAAAGGGGGAAGAAGGGAAAAAACGAGGAGAAAGGGGGCTGAAAAGGGGAAGAAAAGGGGGGGGGGGAAGGAAAAAAGGGGAGGAAAGGGGGAGGGGAAAAAAGAAAAAAAAAGGAAAAATACAATGTAAAAATAAGGGAGTAATGGGGGAAGGTAGGTAAGAGGTTAAAATTGGGAAATAGGGCTTGCGCATGACTCGATTTGGTAGAAATTCACCTTTGCTAACGGGTGTCACCCTGGAGCAAGGGGGTGACAACATCGACGAAAAGCATAACTCGATTTGGTAGAAATTCACCTTTGCTAAAGGGTGTCACCCTGGACTGGAGCAAGGGGGTGACAACATCGACGAAAAGTATCACCCTCCAACTGAAGGGTGCTACTCTGAAAGAAGAGTGTCACTCTAAAGCGGAAGGGTGTCACTTTGGACTAAGAGTGTCGCCCTAAAGAAGGAAAGTTCATCAAATTCACTGGAAGTCTTACCCAATTTTCAGCCGAAACACAAACTCACTTATTCACCCGCCTCATTAGAATGGTGCGCAAGAATTTACAGCGTGACAAAGGGCGCCGGGCAAAATCTCAAAACTAAATTTACGGGAGGGGGGCTTTTCCTTCCCCATGTAAACCCCTGCGGAGAGATGTTGAAAGTATTGAGGGTTGACGGTAACGCGGGCAATGTCATGGATTATGTTGACACTTTAGACAGGGTGTGAGGAAAGTCTCCCCCCCCCGGCCCACTCCCCCCATCTAACTTTTGAACGGTTGAAGATAAAAAAACGAAACTTACAGGATGTTTCTAACTTAACGGGAACTACTTTTTGGCGTATCCAAAATTTCCGGGGGGCACCCCTAAGGGGAGGGTTTCACCCCCTAACTCGAAATATTTAAATGGCAACCCCTATCTTGTGATACCTCGTTTTAAAGCCCGCATAAAATTATAAGACTTTTGGTGCAAACCGGAGGTCGATATCGTTTTCCGTCTTCGATATATCGATAGGCAAAGTTCGATTTCGACCCATTTTCAAAAAATCAGAACTCCCATTTGAAAAGTTGGAATTTAGAAAACTAGGAGTCAAAAATACTCTAAAAAGCAATTACTTTTCAGAGAAAAATAAGGTTTTGATATTAGTCTAGTCTTAGAGCCCCCAAAATTATATAAAAAAATGACCCCTCAGGGAGGCTGCAACCTTGAAAGTCCGTAAGAGGCAATTTTAAATTTTAAACCATTACGCAGTAATGTAAAAATGACACTGGTTTCATTTGTTGTCTTGTCTTTTGCAAAAATGATATGAATACAGCTTTGAACTTTTTGTTGTTGTAAAAATGAGGTATCATTTCCTAAAGAGTTCCTATCCATTTTCCTATCTAAGAGTCTGCATACCCTACTGTTATACATAAAAGTGATGCTCGAGATATTTTTGATTTAGATAGCCCTATACTTGCACCCTTTAAAAGGCCGAGCCTCTCCTTTATTGATATTTCTTTTGAATGAAATTAACAGCCCGTATTTGTGATTTTGGTTCATCTGTCATGCATGATCTCTGTTTTCTTGTATTAATTTTTAGACCTTTTTCTCCTCAAGATATGCGGAGCAAAAAAATGGGGAAAAAAGAGAAAGAAAACCTTGGTTGCTTACAACCTCCCCTTAACAATAATGTGTGTTTATGTTCTGCACTATAGCTGCATGAGGTGATACCAATTTTAAATTTCGAATCACCTGTGTGTAAATTAGATTTATAGCTAATTTAATTGAAGTAAAATTTTGTGTGTAAAAATATTTAATTTCTTTAAGTGCAAGGGAAAAGCCATAGAAATAGCTTGACAAAATTCTAGCGCGGATGTGATAAAAAATGGGCTACTAGGAGTGTCATTTTTCAAAATTTTCTCGGGGGAGGACCCCCGAACCCCCCATAGGGGCGGCACCAAAGTGTTCCGCCCCAGGTGCCACTGAGCCTTACTACGCCACTGGTCGCGAGTCGTTCAAAGTTACCCATGTGGACTATGTACGGTACCAATCAAAGATATGAATTGAAATAAAATGTAGAATCATACCCACTATTTTTTTCTTTTTTTCACATGAATTGGTGAAGTTTTAATGTGACTTTAAAGAAATGATAGAAAAATGGGGCTTTTGCAAACTATTGCTACCTACGTAATATAGCACATGAATAATGAAAGCTGATGTTAGAACCAGCGAAAATCACCCAACGAAAGTCTAAAATTCAGTAATAAACTCAGAAAACAGCTGTCACGGCAAGATTATAATGGCGGAGCTACGCAGGTAATCAGGTATCATGGGAGATTCTAGCCTAATATGCCACTTTCTTAACAGAAACACAGAGATATACTTATTACAGCGTGTTCAAAAAGTCCCCCTCCCTCGATCTAACTTTTGAGCGGCTGCAGTTAAAAAAAAAAAACAAAAAAAAAACAAAAAAACAACAACGAAACTTGGGAAATAACCCAACCTAACCTAACCCTGTTTCTAGCCTTTATAAAAGCTACCTTATGACCTACCCAAAATTTTTGGAGGCATCCCTAGGGTACGGGTTTCGCCCCCTAACTCAAATACAAAAATGGTTTAGCCATAAATTTGGTCAAAATTTGATTTTAGAGCCCCCCAACAATTTTTAAAAAAATTTCCCCTCAAAGGGGCTATCTCAAAATTTCCATTGCGCGACTATTATTGAATGATACATCAATTGGAAAAGCATAATAAACTGAGCATTTCGGCGCAATCTGGAGAGCAATATCGTTTTTTATAATCGAGATATCAGATTTTAAAGTTCAATTAAAACTCATCCTAAAAATTTGATATCTCGAATACAAAAAATGATATCTATTTCCGGACTTCCTCTCTCATGATTTCCCCCTTCATTCCCCTCTTTTCCCCATTATTTGACTGGCCGATCGCCCCCCCCCCTGAATCCGTCAAAAGGGGAGGAACACGTCAAGCAGCACGAGGGCATTCAGAAAATTTTGAAAAGCTTGGTGCTTGATTCTATGTTTTCTTGCCCAAAACAGCAGAGATTCCAAGGCTCAAAAGGAATTATATTACTGGAAAAAGAGACCTCCCTAATATTTCAGAGTAAAAGCAGACTAAATATCCAAATAATAATCATCGCATTCTTTCAACTTGTTTTTTCGTCAGAGTTTATTCTTACTTGCTACCAACTGCCACCACTGCCGATCATTTTCTGGCATATTAAAGCATAGCTCATAAACTTAGTACAATCAGTTCTTGCACAAGTGCGCGTAAATGAGAATTCGATTCTTTCTTTCAATGATCGCAGGGAACACTGACCCAACTAATTGTGAGACTCATGAAAAGCTCAAAGCGTTTGCAAAGAGTCATTGTCGAAAGAGATTGGTAAAAGAGATAATTGAATATGAAACAAAGGTATTAATCAACATTTGTGAGAGAAAACTGCTGTGGCAGGAATTCCTCGAAATGTTAACTGACGCTGATTGTTCTTCAGTTGGACTTGAAATCGAATCCAGTCACAAAAAATACGGACTTCTCAATTTCATACTCAGTCATTCTTTCTTCAAAAAAAAAAAATTATCTTTGGCATCTGATGTGCCCTTTAACGTTTGTTTCATAAAGTGATTGTTAAGGGGAAAAAAAACGAAATGATGCCCCTCAAAATTCGCCCCTATAGGCACTAGCCTATTTAGCCTTATGGAAAATCCTGTCCTGTTTTTCATGAATGAACTTTGTCTGTGTTATTCCGTTTCTTGAGTTTTCAGTGCTTTTTAGATCATTTTATATTTTACTTTCTAGCAATTTTTGAAAGCCACCTGAAAGGTATCTCCCAAAATGGAAAGAAAAATTGGTCCAGTCAATATTTGTCCGTCTGATAGGTCCACAATTTGTAGCACGATCCAACGAAATTGAACAAAAAATTGACATGGATTGGCTCTTTGCAAAACAGCTCTGATTTCAGGAAAAAACATGGTAGATTGAAGAACAATAATCCTGATTAAGTAGAATGTTTAGAATTTAGATTTACGTAAAATGTAAAAAAAGTTCAGACGATACAATTAAAATCAAACAAACGAGTATGATAAAATAGTGACAGAGCTTTGAGAGATTAAAAAAAGAACTTATCACTAGGTAATAACATCCATTAAATGCTTTGAAATGAAAAACAACATAATACAACGTAAAATGACAAAATTAGACACTTGATCGAATGTTATCTCCAACATTATTCACCATCTTGCAGAGGCACGGCGTGTGGGTCCACTCCGACAGCACCTTCTTCCAACTCAGCAGCAGGAAACTCCTCAGCTTGAACAGGAGGGGCATTGGCTGGGATGATATTGCCTCCAGCATCCAACTCTAACAATGGATCTGCTGTCGCTTCCGCAAGGTTGGTCACAGATTTTGACTTAACACACTGAAAATGGGAGAATAAATCAGGACCGGAATTCAATGAGGGAGCAAATCCAATTAGACTTGTGAGACAGAAGGAGACAGGGATCATAGCTGGAGTATTTCAAGGACCGCTGGGGCCAGTGACATAGCCTCCAGTTTTTTGAAGGAGACTCTAGACCGGATACAAATCATTTTGGGGGACCCAGACTCTGAGGACTTACTTTCTCTTGGACCCGGACCTGTTGATCAAATGCTCGGGTCTGAAGCCCTGCCTTGGCCAACCCCCAATCACGGTCAGGATCTCCCCCATCTCACTCACTTTTCCCACGGATACATAAGATGAAAATGGACGAAAAGAGAGGGTTTTAACCACACATCTATGCTGCTCTAACATGCATGTTTTAATGGAGAAAGGAGTGAGACAGTGAATTGCTCAGTGCACCACTGAAGGACCTCCCCAAGTAGCAGAGGCTTCATAAAAAATGCCTCCGCACATTCGAATATTAACTTCAAGTTCAGCAAAAGCTTACTGTGTAGTTAAGCGACGGTCCGTGGGTTCAAAAGGGGGAGGGGGGACCTTGAAAAAATGTGATGACCTTTTCTTATCTCTTCCTCTTCTTTGACTTCTCATTTTTCTTCAGGGAGGGAGGGACTTGAGGCGTTACGACCTTTGATTTTTTTCTTTTTTTGAACCCTTTTCCAAAAAATTGAGGAGGGGGGGCTTGAGTCCCCAAAACCCCTGCCACGGACAACCACTGATAAAGAAACTCCAATAAGGGGGAATTTCTCCCTGAGTAAAATTACTTATCAGCGTCTTCAATCCCATTTTAAGAACAGTAGAAAACATTTGGTTAGAGTGGAAAATCAACAATAATGAGAGGAACATTTCCCTGCTTGGAACTAAATTTTTGGCATGATTATGTTTTATGTTTGGTTTTTTTTTTTCTAAAAGTTGCTGATTCTCCTGCTCTGTCGTCTGAAATGACTAGCCTACAAAAGAGTGGTGTCATCTGTCAAGCAGTTGACTCCAAGACTTTCAAATAATAGAACAGTGGATGAACTTGGCCAATTTTGTAATTTCGGATTAAACTTTGGTGATACAATTTCAAAAATTGGGCTTCTAAACATCAACAAAAATAATTCCACTTTCTTCAACCAATCAAGATGAGGTTTACGGTACATGATGTAGATGATGTATCACCAACAACAGATTCAAAGCTCATCAAAACATCAATGTACACTAGCTGTCATGAAGAATGAGTAGGTCCTTCATGTTTCACAGGCTTTACCGTTTTAATGCAGTTTTGTAGTTAAAAACTTTGTAAGCCTTCAAGCAAATTATACTAAGTGACCAGATTCGGTTACGATTTAGTCACTTGGTGTCTGCGTGATATGCTTGTTATGTTTATAATATTTGTCTGATATATTTCATAGGTACTTTGAAAGTTATTTAACAGTATTTCATACCATGTACTTAGTAGATGAATATAATGATATACTAATTAAGGTTAATCCAGTCACAGATTTTTGAAATCAGGTTAGGAAATTGAAATCTATCATGTGAGGTGGGTTTCAAAATCTGTAACCTGATAACAAAATTTGAGACCAAAGAGGCCAACACTCGTTTTATTTTACAGTTATAAAAAGGCCGAACTCAGTTACTAAATCAAATTTGCTTTTTAAAAATACAAGTGAACTAGTCATCGTAGGTAAATATTACATTTTTAGAATGAATATACATTAATACTTTGGGTTTTCAACTCTCCTATAAAAATCCATAACATGAACTAGAAGCTCTACCATGTTCAAAGCATTGATGTAACATCAAGATTTCTCAGTAAATAGAAAATTAAATTTGAAAAGTTACCTGAAAATCTACATGACGACTTTTGGCTTCCTCTTTCTCCCAAGACATATGAATAAAAGGCCTTTGAACATAATTGTATATGACGTCTGATCTACCTCCGGCACGTTTCTTCACTTTCTCTTTATAAGTTGGATAGCCTTCAATTCCTAGTCTAATTTTCTTCAAACCTCTTTCTTTCATTACTTGTTTAGCGACATCTCTGTTCTCGATGTACTTGAAAAATCTGTACATGGCAGTGCTATTGACAGCTGAGGACAAAGGAAGGGAAAAAAATGAAGAAAACAACAGACTTTTAAAATCATATGAAAGGCTAATGCAAAAATGTTAAGAAAACGCAAACTCTTCAGTGTGAGCTACATCAGTCAGATTGGATAGATGCGGGATTAAATAGTGCCTAGTGGTTGCATCGACAGTTGATTTTGAATATCTTTTTTCAAGTGCAGCAGTAAAATTTGACAATTTTGAGAGCAATCATTTTAACTTTTGGATTTTTTGATGTTGGTACCAACTTCCAAAATCGTTTCTAAGAAAAAGTTTGCTGCAGACCCAATGAAGGATTTCAGGAGAAGAATGATACAAGTCACAAAAACCCATATTTGTTTTTAAGCTGAAGAAAAGAGGGAAATGACGTTCAAAGGTTAATCTTTCTCAAGAGAATCAATTTATATCCATCCACAAAAATTGATTGTCTTGCACTTCAGTAGATCTCCATCCAATTTGTACTTTTGTAACTGGTTATATAATCATGAAAACTTATATTTTGATTTTTGAGACATTTATTGTTCATACCCCCATATTACAGATACAACAGAAGGATCTGCCATTCTGGCTGCTGCTTGATTCTGGTGCCGCTGTTTTGCCACAAGCGACATACCCAACCTGCGCAGGAAAAGACTTCTTACAGCTGGAGAGGAATGATAACCGCTGCAGTCATAGATTTTTACCGCAGCATTAATTATAATGCCCGCATATTAATCTGATACAGGATGACTTCCATACTATCGGAAGTGGAACTAAATTAAATAAGACAACTTACTCTGAGAATACTCTTCTCCCATCTGTGGTGGATAGGCTTCATCCCAGTCAACAGAATCATCATCTAATAGAACAACAACATGACATTCACGATCGCCCCGTTGAGCAGAATTGACCATCAATGGGAGTATTAAATCTTCTAAGAACACTTCAAACTGACATCTTGCACCTTCATTACTTAATTCATGTAGCAGTCCACCTACAAAAGGAAAAATAATAGCCATAAATAACAATTGGCTACCACAGCAGTCAGTACATCCATTGGAATAATGGTGATGATGTGGGGTGATGGGGGGGGGGGGAGAGAACAGAAACAAATCTCCGCAGAGACCTAATAAAATTTAAGCTATTCTTGTGACAATGTTTTCATTGCTTCACATTATCCATTGATTAAAAGACCAAGGTAAATATTCTACAATTCATAATACTGCTCATCACTTAACAATATGATAAAAGGCATGCAAATGTGCATAGATCGGATTCAGAATTCAAACATATTTTATGGATTCGGGATTCAAACATATTTGTGACTGCCCACAGGAAAAGGGACCTTAGTGCCTGGAGAGTCGAAATTTAGGAATTGGTACCACTGCATGAAGGAGTGCTTTCTGAGCATTTTCATACCAAGAACGCCCAAAAATGTCAAACCAAACTGAGGATATGGTGCTTTGAGTTTTACAGTTCAAAATTTGTAATTTTGAGAAAAAGAGGTTTAAAGTTATTATTAAAATTATCCCAAAACAACCATAAACTAACTGTACGTACTAAAACAATTCACAAAACGAGACCAAAAATAAAAGTGGCAAGCTACTAACCTCAAAGCTACAACAATACAAAAGGGACCTTGGTTCCACTTATGCAAAAATACATTGAGGAACAAAGGTCCCTTTTCCTCATTTCAACCTGCTCTTGCTAAAATGCATTGTTATGCTACCTAGCAGCTGAAAACTGAACTAATACCTCTGAAACTTACTCTGGAGGCTTCTAGCGAGCGCTTGGTGTCTAAAACTCAATTTCGCATTTTTCGACCCAACTCGCTAACAATGGGTTTGTTGCACACTTTTGCTATAAAGCCAGAAATACCTGATTCTAAAGAAAAATGTTACAAGAAAACTGATGGAAACAACAAGAACTCATAAAATTTCCTTTGTAATAGAGAAAAAGTAACTATTAGTTGAGGCTTGTTGAAAAACGAATTTGAAAATGACAGTATTGCCACGAAACTCGATGACATCATAGTATAGGTCCGGCGGAGCGGTCCAACTGAAATTAAATCACCGACAGCTAAATAACTGTGCAAAACGGTGCCCAGCAAAAATCTGTCATCCATCCGATCCAATAATTTGACAAGACGCATGAATAGTCACATACACAGTTATTTAAAGGTGTTTATGTCAGAAGAGTACAATAGGCAGGGAATTGATTTCAGTTGGACCGCTCTGCTCTACCTAGACTATGACGTCATCGAGTTTCGCGCTGAAACCAAACTTCTTCGAATCGCTCAAAATTTTTGCGAAATTCTACAGGGTTTTACGTTACGTTACGATCCCGTGTTCAAAAAAATTATAAAAAAATACTGTAAGTTCCTCTCATCAAGCACTTCAAGGAAATGAAATAATAAGAAGGTGCACAATAGACCCATTGCTCTCCTGAAAACTTTGTCTCCAGGAACTAAGGTCCCTTTTTCCGTGCTCTGTCACAATTGATGAATTTGAAAATGTTGAATTTTCCACAATTTTTTTTTTCACACTGAAGTGTGAAGATTCTTCTAATGGCCATGATGTGGGTGGCGGCATGCAAAATATCTACCCGCCGATTTGTAGAAGTTTTATGCAATGTTTTGCACACACAGAAACATGAATAAAGTAGGCCAGGAGAACAAAGATGCGGAGTGATGGAGTTCAGACTTCAATTACTTACCAAAAACCATTAACCATTTAAAAAATTGAAAAGCACTGATTGAAGAGCCCACTGAATTTATTTTTCCTCCTCACAGATGTTTGTTTCTTATCAAAACAAAAAACACATTATCGTTATGTGTTTTATTGAGAGTTAGTGACACCTTTGTTTCAGAGCACTGTCCATTTACTCTACTAAACTTGAAATTTTTGTCTTAAAGAAGCAACAAGCACCGCACTTTATAGTAATTGTAACACGTTTTTACCGCGTAAAATTAGTTTCAGATTCAGATTTGAAAAAATTTGACTTTGAGATACAGATTATGATTTGAAATAAAAAATTTGGATTTGCACACACCCCAAAATTAGATGCAAGTGTCCAAATGAGATTACATTTTCCACAATTAATAAACAGAATCGAAGGCTGCAGTTATAGTTAGTACTTAAAATGTTTGTATGTCTAACTGTACTTCAAAATTTTCTCTTTCATTTTTAGATGCTGTCGCTAAGTTATTTCCTGCTTTTTGTTGGACTATCATTCTTCTTTTCAAGCCCCTGAAAAATTCAATTTTTAGTTTGTGAAATTTAATAGAAAAACTGGAGGCCAATTACCACGGACTTATATTTTAAGATGAATCTGAAGTTACTTGAAAAGATTATGGAGGTACTTACGTAAGTTTTGACACTTAATAGTATTAGCATCAAAAGGCACAAGTAAATAATCACAGGCTTCACGTAATTCTTGGACAGATACAGTAGGAGGACATCGGATGACCTTGCCTTTGTAGTAATCTAATATGACTCGAAAAACGGATGCAGGAATTCCTTCAGCCACTTCATACTCTCCTCGATCATTTGGATGCGTAAATTCCAGTCCAGAGGTGAACATCCTGTAACATTGAATAAGAGTAGGGTAATTTTTCTCAGTGAATCCTTCCAATCCAGGAGAAGAAACAGGGAGAGGGGGTTTTATCTCCTTGTCTACCCTTGTCTAACATTCGTGTTTCAATGGAGGAAAAAGAGAGATGGAGAATTTCTCGTTGCGCTGATGCCTTTGAGATGCGCAGTTTCAAATCAAATTTTCCAATTCCCTATCAAATAATCTAAAAAAGTGTTTCATAAAGAAGGTAGTCAGATTTTTTGTAAAAAACTTGAAAGTAAATGGTTTTAAAAACCGTACGACTCTGTGAATGAATTTGAAAATAAGATCCATTATTTTTGTAAAAGAAGGTCATGCTTTCATTATTTTTGACTATAGGATTTTACTTTACATATCTTCTCTTGCAGACCACCGATTACTTTTTGTAATAAACAATTAAAGATGATAATTTGGGACACAAGAATAAAAAAAGGGTTATACTTTTTGTAATCGGGATTCAGAAAGTTTTCAAAAAGTTATTGAAATAGAATCTAGAATTCTTTTTCACAAATCAAGGGTAATATTGTTTAACCATACTGAAAATTAACTGGAAATAATATTTTATTTTTGAAAATAAGAGTAAATTACACTAAAATTGGTTTGAAAACTATCCTTTTTACTAGGACGAAAAGTAATTGCGGAGTCAGCTTGTTTAAAAAAAATTAATCAGCAGTTCAACCTTGGTAATTTAATCCCTATACCAGACTCAGTTCTCACATAACTGGCTATTTAAAAAATTCATGATCACGAAAATTTTTTATTTTTGTTTCTTCCTGCCACCATTCCTCATCTTACATTTATTGAGAGTTCAGTCCTACATCATAAAAAAAGTTCTGTTTTAAGTCCTTTTAAGTCCAAAAAGTGGTTATTCCAGGTTGCAAGCAACTCTTCATATAATGAGGTTTTTCTTTCCTTCTTTACGAAAGCAAACAAAATTCATACCTGCCCAACATAGTGTTCGGATGAGCTGCAAAAATTGCTGGATCTAAAATGAATCTAGTATTATCAACAACTAAAGTGATTCTCTCTTCACTGCTGGGAACACTGGATGTGGCTGAGGTGGCGGCAGAACTTGCTTGGTTGATGTCCTTCGAAGACCCGACATGATGTTGACCGTGAGGACTGGAAAATAGAGCAAAATGAGTAACATATTTATTTTCAGTACACAGTCAGTAAAAGTAGCCAAAATTTTGTTAAAGCCCCAAAACAGGTTAAGAGAGGCCCCATACCAAGATCAAATAGGGACCAAAACATGTTTAAACAGTGATCAAACATTTTCGGAAATTCATCATTCAGAAAAATTTCCAAAAATAAAAATTTATAATTTTTGCCATTATCTGCTTCTTTCTGATGCTGATTCCAATGATATAAACTCTGTTCGAATACATGAGATCAAATGATACAATTTTTAACCCTGACTGAAGCATCCACTGCTTACTTTTTGAAGAAAAAGCTCTCAGAAAAAAAGGGGAGGGGGGGAAATCCCCAGTTTTCCTTGCACTGATAATAGTTTTCAGATCAAAAGCATGTTTCTTCATGAAATCAACCAGAGTGGGTTCACAAGAGGCGTACTTACAGTCAAATTCTAATAAAATTATTAAAAATGTTCCAAATAGAAAAGGCTTTCCACATCTGACAGATATTTTTCTAGATGCTGAATAGAAAATAGCGGTTTCCATTGAATAATTTGGCAGATGTATTTGTAATGTAATGTTTCTAACTGTGATCTTTGTAATTAATGATTATTGAAATATTATTTCTCTTTCTGTAATTGAACAAGTAAAGCTCGTTCCAGAAGTAAGGGCGCACCGAGACCGTAATCTTTGTTCAATTTTCAATTTTCATTCCTTCAAATCAGAATAAAACTTACCTCCAACTTTAAAAGTTTCATATTGAATTGTTTCTCAATGAAAAGCCAACACTCACATTCAATTTCATTACTTTTCATTTCGTAACAAGAGAAATAATGTTGACAAATTCCAAAGATTATCGGTCTACGTGCGCCTACACTACAGAAACGACCTCTACCACAGACTAGAATAGCATGGCTCCTTGTACAAAATTAAATTAATAAATGAGTCAGTTCATCAAGCTATCGACTCTCATACAGCTACAGGAAGACCCCCAACCTAGAAAATTTCACAAAATTTCAAAGATTTTTCATCATACTTTTTATTCTTTTGAGGCAAGATTTTGTTCAAAATAATGCTGAGATGAAAATGAAATTGCTGAAATTTTCAGTAATAATAGCATTCTTACTAAAATTCTGTCTCATGGCAACATGTTGGTTCTCCTTTTGATTGCAACTGGATGGGATCGAGTGATCCAGCATTTTTAATAGGCCTGACTCAAATGAAATAAGCTTAAGGTTCAAAAAAAATTTCAAAGAGAGAGTTTCGGAACATCTACATTCAAAAGAAGGGATATAAATAACCAGATAAACATGGAGTGTGATCTAGGGTACTGTCAAATGAAAGGCAATTTGATGAAATTCATGCTTACTTGTTCCGTGGAGAACTTTGATGGCTGTGATGGCTCGAGTGAGAACGATCACTAGAACCATTTGAAGATTGTCTCTGTACTAAACATGGTTTTGGTTTAGAAGATGAGCTAAATCTGTGAAGAGAAAAATTGGTCAAGGTCTTGAGAAAATTAAAGGGCTGGGTGCATAAATAAAATAACGGAAGAAAAACAAAAATTTGATTCAGTGAAAGAATAATTGTTGGACACTTTCTGACGGGCAAACAACTTTGTTTATTCTTTTTGCTTGACTAAATACATCATGAACAATAATTGAAAAAAAAAAAAAACACAGAGTTGGTAAGTGACGACTGTTATTTGCTCGATTATTTTTGTGAGACCCTTCTCAGTATAAGAGAGCAATTCAGAGACTTTACTTGAGATCTCCTTCACTTGGGTTGGGCAAGAACCACATCCTCCAGATTCAATTTGCAATTCTGAAATACACTTTCAACCAAATTGCCTTGAGATTTCTCTACGAAGTTTCAAGGGATTTTCAAGCAAGAATTGGCATGAATTTGCAGTTCAAAGACACACAAAAATACACCGTTTTCCATTCAAGATAAGTCTAGAGGAGATACTTCCAAGGTTGCTCATTAGCTACCATGAACTTAACTCACCATCCCTCAAGAATTGGCTATTTACGGTGAGCGTCTCTGAATTGTAATTTTTCTCCTTTAGCTCTACTCGGCTTGAGTATTTCTTAAGCTAAGCCAAGTCAAGAGGATCTCAAAAAAAGAATCTGAATTGCACCCTGAGTTAGTGTTTGTTTGTTCTTGGGAATTTATTTCCCGGGAATATTCCCAGACGGGAATTTACTTAATTTTTAGGAAATAAAATTTTTGTAACTTATATTTTCTGGACATGCAATAATGCAACATGGCAGATCTTTTAACATCACAGCAATGTGTACACAGTATATCTTGTTAAAAAGTAAGTTTTAGTGTTTTTCAGTTTGTTCATTGAGTTTTTAGTAAAAATACAAGAAACAGAATGGAAAAGAAACGGAAATATTTCCGATGGTACATTGCTATCCTGAGTATACTTGAGCACAAGACTTCCGGACTTTTTACTACGAGCTCTCAGCCTCTCCGCTTTTTAACTGTTGCGCAAGCTATGTACTTGTACTTCACAATTTAGACAAATGAATGATAAGTCAGAAACCCCAGCTCTTAAAGTTGGCTCTTTATGCAGGTGTTCCAGAGCAAAAACCTGACTTTCGTACTCGCAAGTGCATAAGGGTGTACCAGGAGTACAAATTCATGCAAATATTTCCAGACCGGGAGTATTCTCGATCTGGGGAAAAAGAGTTTTTTTTTTCCTTTTTTCCAAGGTATTTATTGATGTATTGTGATTTTCAATTGGTTTTCAAATTCAAAAATTCAGATGCAGTTACGTTCTAACAGAACATTAGTCTAAAGAATAAAAGTTGAAAACAATTTATTTCCTAAAAATAGAGTAAATTTCCGCTCCGGAAAATATTCCTGGGAATAAACCAACTCTAAGAGTACCCAGTATTACAAGTGACCAATGGTGCGACGGCTTCCCCTAAGACATCACTTCAAATAAAATTGACTCAAAAAAGTAAGAGACCCAATGGGTCTGTTGCAAACTTTTGCTACAACGATTAAGAGAGAGTAATATATTGTAAAATCGCCTGAAAAATCCATTGGTGGCATCAGAAAGTCATAAAATGCAATAATAAACTCACAAGAGGCGTTTAATGAAATTCAAGATGGTGGAGAAATATCGAGCAATTAGTATGCATGCACCACGAACATCTAAGGATAGCCAACCTCACAATATCGATCACTACCAATCACAACTTAAACAAACACATAATCTCTACCTTCAGTGAGGTTGTCAAAGTTGGCCATCCTTGGATGTTCCTGGTGCATGCATACAAATTGCTTGATATTTCTAAGCCATCTCCGATTTCATTAAACACCTCTTGAGAGTTTATTATTTCATTTTATGACTTTTTGATGCCACCAATGGACTTTTCAGGCGATTTTGCATTAGATTATACACTCTTAATCGTTGTAGCAAAAGTTTGCAACAGACCCATTTGGACCATTCAGATGATTACGCTTGCAAATAAAGGAAAAACTTGTCACACTGACCTGTTCTTGAAAACCCGTCTACGACGATCTTCCGAGTCCTGATAATCCTCTGTATCACTACTTGTATCTCTATCATAATGAGACCTGTCTTTACCAGCGGACATATCTAACTGAAAATTAGAGACGAGGGCGCCATGAAGAACATGAAGGGCAAATTTTGCAATAATTGATTTTATTTTTGACGCTCTAGTCGTCAAGACCTATAAACTGTCAATGGTAAATTAGGTTTTTTTACAGATATTATTAAGATGTTTAAAACTAAGCATCCAAATTATTAGTAATCCAAGAGCAAGATCCTCTATCTATTAGCTTCATCATGATTTCACAGAAAACCAGTAGCGGCACATGCGATCTGGCATTTTAACTTTGGTGAAACTTAGGTGACTCTATTATACACAGGTTTAAATGGAGAACACCTGGTGTTACAAAAATTCACCAGCCGCCACCATGGCAAACTTCTGAAGATTTTGATCCGCTGAATGGTACCAGTCAGTTTTTGTAACCTCATGGTTTTTGGATATTTGCTATAAAATTACCACTAATGGAGTATTTGAGCAATCAATCATCAAAATCAGTTGATAAATGGAGAAGCGGATATTCTCTTAAGTCTTGACCATCAAAGTGTGAATGCAATTGAGATGGAATCATGCGTTTGTTTCACTTGCTCACAAAATAACAGATATGGTCAGTAATTCCAATAGTATAAACGTATTTAAGTCTCAACCAGTTTTGATGGTTGATGATGGCTTAAAGAATCGGTAAAAACGTAATCAAAGTTCTGACAGTCTGAAGCTTAGAATTGTGTAGATCATTTTAATTACTTTGGCCAAAACCTTGACAGTTTTGAGGAACGTCACGTGGTGGTAACTTATGGAAATGAAGTACCTACACTGGAATTAGTTTGAAGCAAAAAATTAGAGATAACACTGATTGGTGAATAGTATTTTGAATATTCATTTCAATTAATAAGATCAGGTTGATAGATCGGAGTTGCTGAACTTTAAATTGACCAATATAAACGCCAATTTCCCCACAAAAAAGCTGATAATAAGCAAAAATATACAAAAATCAAGGATTTGCACTCCTCAGAAAATTTTCTGTTGCCGCACATGGTCAGTAGATCTGGAGTGAAAAGCCAGATGCAAATAGAGACCCAGTACACTGTATGCGGCTCGTGTTAGAAAAGTGAGGCAAGTTTAGTACGCAGTTTTGCTTGGGAGTCACCGGCTGCAACGATAAACATAGCATACTGTTGAATGGTGGACTCAACAAAAGGCCCAGAAGCGGAAACAGGGTTTGGCTCATCAGTCAACAGTAGGCTAATGTCAGCTGTTGCTTCAATGAGTTCCAACCAAAATTCAGCCAAAAAAGTAGACGCCCGTCGCAAGCTTTGTACTGGGTCTCTAATTCTCTATGTGAAGAGCCAACAATCATCAAAAAACAATGAGGCAGACCACACACTGAATACGGTTAAAACACATCAAATATGACTGGATAACTAGTTTATTATAAACAAAAAGAGGTGAGAAAACCAAAATTCTAATCTCATCCACAAAAAATTGCCGAGTTCAATTTTTCGCAAACTGAGTACGATTAAGTTCAGTCCAAATTCAAGCATTGCTTGAACAAAATATAGAATCCAGATTCAAAAGCTTGCATTGATAGCTGTCATTTGTGGCATCACTGATAACCTTTACGAGTGCATTAATCTGACAGACTATGGGTAAGGAGCAAGGTGCTGTACGCAAAATGAGCTGCAATAGTTATTAGTAGGTAAAATAGTCCTTAAACCCCTTGGCGAGTGATGATATCGTCTATCACTCTTTCTCCCTGATTACGAGCATCAGGTGAGAAAGAGGTCAAAGGTGAAGCTACAGCTTTAAAGTTCATCCTGTCCTTCCCGGAGATAGTGACTGAGGGGAAGAGAGAGAGATAGAGGTTTTCACGGCTGACCACTGTTCAACCCGTAACAATGACATCATATGCCACTCAATTGTTACTTGCTCAATGAGTATGTTTTGGATGCATCAATGCCTATACAGAGAGCTGCGTGGTAAACCATGGTGCATGCATGCAAATAACACCAGAGTTCGGTGACCCGATGACATATGTTGTTTTCACAATTATTACATTTCATAGAGCTCTTCGGTTGGCATCTATAGATCTACAAATTTGATGGTCAAATTCAGTTATTAAAGACTCCTGAAACTGACCAGATAAGCTCACAACATTCAAATATTGTCACCAGTAGCACAATAGAGTTTTCAGGTTACATCGGAGACCATTGTCGAGCAGTTGATGTATAACAACAGCAAACAAGAGTGAAACAAGAGCAGACAATTTTCAGGTCATGACGAATCGAATGCGATAATTACTTATCGAAACCGTGGGCTAGGGGACAGAAATGTAAGGAAATAATGGGCTACAAAGGGTACTTACAAAAACACAATGGAAGCAAACTTACCAGAAAGGAGGGAACAACATTAAATGAGCAGAGAAAAACTGGTGGTGGGGTGTATAACAAAGAAGCTATGGCAGTCTAATTTTAAAAATTGAACCATCAAAACAATCAAAGGTAAAATTAATTTGAGATGACATCGAAAACGGACAGGAAGTCAGCTCTATCTTCTGTACTGTCACAAACTCACAACTTCTTTTTTTGCTGTTGTTTTGTTTTGAAGAAATTACAGTGATGCCAAATCATTCTTTCGATTACGAATTTTGCGTTTCACGTTGGCGCGAGATTCGCTATGACGCAATGGGTTTACGCAGCCGCGATCGCCAGCCTTTTATCACAGAATAATTTTTATTACCAAGACGGCTTTGGGGGCTCAATTGGTGGGAGGGGGGGGGGGGGGGCTTGTAAATTATGATTCCTCCTTTTTTTTGGAGGGTAATAATAGTTACAATAAGGCTCTTGCAAACTTTTGCTACAGGGGATTGACGCGTTGATTCTTTCATTTAAAAACCTGTAAAAATGACGATGAATACACTAAAAAATCACAAAATTCACTCTGAAATCGGGATTAATGGCGGAAAGACGCAGGTACCAAGGGAGATTCCTATATTGCGACGTATCTCTGTGTTTCCTAAGAGAAAGTGACATATTAGACAGGAATCTCCCATGATACCTGCGTTGAACCGCCATTACGAACTTGACTTTTAAGCAGTTATGTGGGTTTATTGCTGAAGTTTAGACTTATTAAGCGCGATTTTCGTGATTTTTGCTGGTGTTTACATCAGATAGGACAATTCATTTGCTCACAGCAAAAGTTTGCAAGAGCCTCATACTTGCAGATATATGCGCGCAAGTTTAAAATCGGGATTCATATCAAAAGTATTACATACATATTCTGATTCCTTGCATTACCAAGCTACTATCCAATTGAGTATTGAGTGGAGCTTAAGCCCCCCCCCCAGGCTAAGCCGCCATCAATGATCATCAATCTGGGGGTGCCAAAAATGCCCGATCTAGCGATCCGCAGATCAGGTGAAATGTGAAGGTATTTTTGGGTACTTGACTACTTGAGCAACTTGCCCGGCAAATAAAATCTCCGGGAGTATAAGTGCATATGGCTTAAAAAAAACTTCGAAAATATCGGTCATTTTGTGATCATATGTAGTGTACCTACATACGGTGTCGAAATATGTTTTTAAACAACATGAGAAAAAAAGGGAAATTATTCCTTTCTGTGAGGAAATTTTTTGGAAATTTTGTAAGGAAAAAATGCTGGATCTCGTGAAACTTATTTTGGCGTTATGGGAAATGGAACCCTTTACGACCACTGGGGGGGGGGGGGGGGGGTCACGGAGGATCGTATCAGTTGGAATCGGGATTGGATCGAATTGATGATCGGAGTGTTGGAGAAGCGACGGATTAAACTACTAAGTACTTAACATTTCTATTTCTTCTTCGTGAAATCTGGACAGATTTCGGCCATCCATTCGAGCCGATTATGGTTACTACTACGATACGATCTTCCTAGATTACCCTCCTGCAGCGGCTCGGAGTGCACTTCAATATTTTGATCAACGTACTCGGAAAATGCCAATGAATAATAACGGAATCGTCTTCCGTCTTAAAATCACACCGATTTTGCTATGCAGATTGCAAAATTTTGGTGTTTGAATGTCTTACAATTAGCGCACAGGCGGGTGTTTCCGCATACGGCATGCGGCATCTGAACATCTCGGGCATTTCAGCGTCGAGTGTTATACGCAAATAAGTTACATTAGGCTTAGTTACCACTTGGATGGGAGACCGTTTTTTTTATAAAATTATTAACGCTTCCTTATTTTCTTCTCTTTTACACGACTCATTGGTAAGATATTCATATTTATCAATTATTTATTTATTTTTTTATTTTTATTTTTATTGTTATTTTTATTGTTATTTTTTTTTTCACGGAAACTGTCGATGGAAAGCTAATTTTACTACATAAACAGTACTTATAGCTCTGAAGATCGAAATAGAGTCACTACTTGTACGTAGGCGGAACAAAGGAGAATATACATTTTTTCTGTTGCTCCCCCTCTCTTTATTACTCAGGTACCTACTGACAGTTGGGTTCCTGCAAACTTTTGCCATATAAGCAAATAAACAGTCCAATCTGATATTAAGACCAGCAAAAATCACGAACTGAAAAAGTCTAAAATTCAGTAATAAACTCACAACACTGCTAAAATGGCAAGAGCGTAATGGCGGTTCTACGCAGGTATCACGGGAAATTCCTGTCTATTTTTTCACTTCCTCAACGGAAACATAATAGAGATATACCTACGTCTCAAATGTGCCCAGATATGAAAGAAATATTTTAAAAACATTTCGAAAATCTTGCCGACAAGTTTTCGGTAACCTCTTTGGTAAACATTTTAAAAAACATGATTTGTTCATGCCAATTAGCTGTCAAAATATTTTAAAAATATTTTAAAAATATTTTAATTAAAATGTTTTCAAAAACATTAAAAAAAATACTTAAAATTTTAAAAATATTTTTAAAATATTTTTGTTAAATTTTTTTGAAAATGTTTTTAAAATATTTCTTCATATATGGGAGATACCTAGGAATCTCTCATGATACCTGCGTCTCTCCGCTACTAAGCTCGATTATGAGAGTGAATTTCGTGATTTTTTAGGGTATTCATCGTTATTTCTACAGGTTATTATGAAGGAATCAACTCTTCAATCGCCTGTAGCAAAAGTTTGCAAGAGCCCTATTAGTACATGTATTTGTCTTCCGCTTGTATACCTACTCATGCATTCCTTCAACAACAAAAAAAAAAAAAAACAAAAAACAAAAAAACAAAAAAAAAAAAAACAGAACAAAACATAAAAAGAAAAACCATCGAAACAAACAAAAAACCGAAGTAAGCACAAAGTTATTTCAGGCAAGTAAGTAAGTATTATTTTCGCACCGTCTCGCGGACGGGTTTATTCACCTGGTAGCAGCTGAAACGTGGTCACTGGAGGTACTTTTACCTGCGCTTTTTATTTTAAAAATGGAATTATTAGAGCCCTACAATGAAGTTTTAGACGGGTTTGGATTAGTTTTCGTTTTTCAAAGTTTTGGGTCTTGTGTAGGCACAATGAGCGAAGACACAAAGGCAGACCAGCTCGAAAACGCTCAAGAATCTGATCTATTGTATGCCTTTTAGTGCAAACCGCGTCCGTAAATAATTTTATTTTCTTAAGTTAAAAGTAATAAATTACGATTTTCTAATCTTGAGCGATTGACTCCTACCCCCCTTATAATTACTATAGAAATATGGAACTTGACAGAAGTATGCACGTACCGTGATAACGTTTACAATATGGCGAAGTCCAAAAATATTCAGAGAGGGAGGGGGGGGGGTAGCTTTTCGAGGAAAACTTCTCTAAATTATAGTTTTTTCGTTTCTGAACAGCAAATTTATTGGTGAACTTGGTGGCTAGAGCCCCTTCCTCTGCATGAGGAGTAGAACTTATTATCTCTTTATCCTCCCCTTTTTCATTTTCCATATTATTTTATTTGTCTCGCGGAGTGGCGACCCAGCTGATAAGTGACAGCATTGCTACCGTTGGCAAAAAATTCGACACATAGCGACACATTTCTTGTTTACAATTAAGTGGGGTAAAGATTTGCAAATATTTAGCTTTATACGTGGGGTGTCCAGTGTAAATTACATTTTTATAGTATCATGGCAGCAGTGTCGGTTGAGTTTTGGTGCAACTTGCATCGGAGGAGCTTTTTCCAGTTTTTTCATCGTATCCGCCGGAAAGTAGGTCGAAAAGAAAGAGCGATGGCCAACATAATAAACATTGCATCGAGATGAGTATCAACCTGCTCGTTGATATTGCGCATATACAGGAATCGTAGGCTTTATCTTTTACAATTAATGCATCGGGGTAGGTGCAGATTCAACGAGAGCTTGCTCATTATAAAATGGATTTGTAAGTCTCAAGGCGGCGTCGAGTTCCTTTAAAATCAAGGAAGAAATTTGTCAAGATTTGACCAACTACAGAATTTGTAGTATCTGAGTCCAGCTGAGTGGCTCAAGCAGTAGCAGAAAAATGATGTTGCGCTACAGACCAGAGAAAACAGACCTACAAGACATACAGCCAGCTACACAATCGAGGGCTTCCACTCAAGCTTCGAAAGTTGAAAGACGGGCGGAGTGACAATTTTTACAAAATGAAGAATAATTACGTGATGCCGATGATATAGTGATATCAGACGGGAATAAATGTCTCCAAAAACCCCAATTCTTCCAAAATCCTTTACAAGAAAATGGAAATAAATATTTTACTCATGTCAGAAATCATGTTTTACCGGAGAGAGAAATATTGAAAACCGAAACAACTTTTGAACATGAGGAATGACATGGTTGTTTGGAAATTCATGTCAATGAGATGATAATGAAAAATGTCTAGCGAGTCCACCAAAAAACTTAACAAATTTATAATTGGATGAGATATTTACTTATTGTTTATTTGGGGGAGAATTATGGGAAACCATCATTAAATTATGTGATAAAACCGATCGATTTTGTGATAAGAGTTGGTACGATTGTTGGAATCCGACGGATCTCGCAAGTGTCTCGTTATCGACGAGATCTCATAGTTTGGTCACGTGACATGAACTTCTACAGTTATTTTTTCAGGCATGATGGCGCCAAACTACTTTATTACTCCGTTTTCTCATAATTTTAAGCATTTATCTAGTGAAAATTAATGTAATGGAATTACTTAATCGTCTGCCAAGTTTTCGTCCCGTCTGTTTCGAAAGTCCGTTCAGTTTTGTGTCCGCCGCTGATTAAACGTATGCTGGAATGTTTAATGAGGACATGTTGGTTAGT
The DNA here is from genome assembly GCA_011764245.1 of Trialeurodes vaporariorum. NCBI lineage: Eukaryota > Metazoa > Arthropoda > Insecta > Hemiptera > Aleyrodidae > Trialeurodes > Trialeurodes vaporariorum. The sequence goes on along the minus strand of VMOF01000388.1, from coordinate 53,039,839 downwards.
TTGGTGACAGCAATTATTTCATGTGTTTTAACTCCGCACAAATGTTATTACCTGCAACAAATTTCGTGTTTTCAGTGATTCTGTAGTTGCTCGTGATTTGAAAGTGTCTTGTGTCAAACCGCCCAGTGTTTAATGTGAGTTTTTCTAGTTGAATTTATTAATATTTTCTCATGTTGTTATGCAGGAAAACAGTGCTGCCATCTGTAATGTCAGCGCTGAGAGCCTAAATTTATCAGGGGCCACTAGTCAAAATTTAGCTTTTATTGAGCTCTCAGAGTGTTCATCGGTTTCCTTCCGACACTAAATCTCACTATCTACCTGGCCGAATTCATATTTGAGTGTGATCACCCGCTGAAGGTGTCTTTTTAATAGAAATACCAGCCATGTTTACATCTGATGACCTCAAGGATGGACCCTCTGGCCTGTCAACAATCAGTCATCGAACTTCTTTCAAGCGCTATTATACTTCATGTTTAGCCATTTGCATGGAAATGTATTAATAGAAGTCTTGCTCATATCTTGAGCAACATATTGGTCACCACCCATGCTCCCAAATTCAACATTTTAAGCCTTTTGTTAGGTTTCAGATAACTTCCTTTTGGCTGTACGTTGTCAAAGCGTAAAATCTAGTTTGTTTTCATTGGGTATTATAATGTTAAATTTTTCATCTTTCCCTTCCGCTTGCTTCTACAAGTTGGTTTTAGTGTTAATATGTCTGTTACCATGGTTTAATGCATCTCCCTGCCATTATTTTAAATGTATAATAGGTCAGTCAATAGGTGGGTATCCGTATAGTGGAATCAGTACTTTCGGCTCAGTTTGATAATCTCGCAGCTTGTTTCAGTTGGTGTCTATAAATGCTTTAATTTATTTTAATTTTAAGTTTTTGAAACTATTAGATTCATTGAATCAGCCGTAAAGATTGCAATTGAGTTGACAGTCGCTAGGTCTCAGGTCTGAACGGTTACGTTTCACTTCATTCTATCTATTTACAAGTTGCTTGTTGTTTTCTCAGTGTCCCTCGTCATTCACTGTCAGTTTCCCTCCAGGGCATTACTTTTCGAAGTAATTTACAATTACCTTCCCTCTGTTGAACCATTTTGCTTTTTTGACAAAATGAGGTTATGTATGCCTTCCATGACTGCTTGGATTTAATCTTTGTGTGAAGCTATCCAACTTCCCTAAGTCTGGGCTGAGGAATTAAATTTATCCTAGTATTCTCATAATTTATGGCCTTAAGTTTATCATGAAGTACTAGAGCTCATTGCAACTATGTTTGATAAACTGTTCTTGAAGAGGCTGCTCCTACACAGATTTTCAAATAACATGGCTATATTGTAAGCATTTTAGGCTCCAAACTACCCATTAAAGGCTCTGCCTTTTCCCCAAGTCGAAAGCTAATGTGCTGTGAATGGAAACCCTTTGCTACTCACGTAAATTTTCTGTTAATTCAACCATGTCCATTTCTTAACTTCATTATCATTTCTGTCTTTCAACTAAAGAACACTGCTAGCCAGAGAAAGTTTTTTTTTTCAAAATCTTTAACTTTTCCAAATTAACCAATTTTCTCTTGCCATTGTTTTTATGTTCTCAGTTGTGGATTTAATTCTACGTTTGTCTTGGAACTTTGAATGTTGCACCTTTCTTATTTGCCTTCTCTCTGGTTTCAGGAACAGACTGGTGTATTTGACGCTTGATCAGTAGTTCACAAATGATAGTGAAATTCTTGTTCCGTTTCTACGTTGCGATGTGAACTATGTGAATTTTAGTCTATTTCTAATCGGATCTATGTACCTCTGGGATATAGGTATGTCCATTACTTTTTCTTTAAATTACTGCATGATTCTAGCAGGGTATCTTTGATAAGTTGTACATTTTCAGCAATTACAGTTGAAGAGCGTTGTAACTCACCGTCACTTCTTTGCTTACCAGTGTGTTATAAATTCAGGGATGAAACCCCTTGCTCTTCAGATCCAGCTTTTAAGCATTTCACAGACTATAGTCTCAGGTGTTTCATTCATATCTCTCAATTTATACTCTGCATACTGCAGCCTAGTTTATGCGAGCTCGTGAGTCTGAATTTATTTGGAATGGAAAAGCTCGACCTGAGTTTAAATCAGTGGCGTGTTGTTCACAGTGTATTTATCAGCTCTTTTCTGTTTTGCAAATTCAGATGTCTCTGTTTACCTTCTGCAGACAAATGGCAGCTTTCAGTTGTGCAATTCATGGCACCTACCTGTTCAGAGCCTTTCCTGAGCAATTGGAAGCAAATTCAATTTGTCTCGATCTAGGTTTAGTCTGATCACTTTTCTAAGTTGTATTGGAATGAGGAATGACTCAATAGTACCATGATGGTAGATTAATCAATATTTAAATCTCGGATAATTGTCAGAATCTATCTCAGTCTTACTCATGAAAATTGCTGCCTCTCGGACTTGAGGTCTAGTACATGGAGTTGATACTGTCAGCTAGTTAAGATCCCATCAAGCATTATTCCAAGTAACTGGATTCACTGCTCCTTACAAATCCTCTTTCCTTGGCTCTAGGTCCTATAGGGCTTCGTCTAATACTTTAATATACCATGAGAACTGCATCATTTCTGTCTAGTTGGCTCTCAGATTTAGGTTCTCACGGCAGCCCATGGAGGCAAAATGTGAATGATGGTCTGTGCTTTTTAGCGAAAATAAACTATCTAAGTATTGATAAGGCTTGAAATTAACGTAATTTTTTTGCTAAGAGATAAAAAAAAAACAAAAACAAACAAGGTGTATTAGATACTGCTTTGCATAAATATTAGGTCTTGTAACCTTTATAACCTCTTTGTCCCCTGATTGTTCCAAAGGAGGTAAACCCATTCTTCTTCCTCTAACATCCCTTTTTTTTTTTTTTTTTTTGAAGAAAATGACATGGCTTAACTCTCTTAGTATTTAAGGACTGCAAGGCTCAGTAAATACTGAGCAAAACTATGTGTTGCCAGTAATTGCAAGGAACTCCTTAGAAATACTATTGTCTGGAGTGATATTAATGCCCAGGTTTAATCACAGGGTCTTCTGCTCCTCAGCCTATCTTATCACGTTTGAAGAATGTGTAATGAGGTGTATCAGCTCGTTTGAAATTTGTGCTCAAGTTACTATTCACTCCTCGATCACAATCACTCCTTAAATTTATCAAAGACAGCCTAGCTGCTCTTTTATTCATCGGACTATTTCGCTGCCTAATCAAGGCCATTTCTGGAAAAATGGCCTTGCTCTTCCTGAGAAATCAAAAGTTTGGTTCGATAGATACTATTGCTGAGAGAGCGCACTTTTGTGTTTCAGGGGCCCTTTTTCTGGAAGGACCTTGATTGTTTGTAGGAAGCTCACTTGAGATGCCGAAGTTCAGAAAGCTGTCTGCGTACAACTCTGTACTGTTGGATCAGCCGATTTTAAAGAAAGAGGAGCAAATTTTCTTGCGTATTATTAGCGGCAAAAAAAGTTAGATTTGATTTTATATCAATGAGTTTTCTCAATTCGCTTATCATGTCAAAGGGCCCAAAATGTCCGAGGATCAAGCGGTCTTTCTTCTTAATTGTAGGCGGAGACTCAACTAATAAGTAGCAAGGATTTGCAACTTGGAGTCAAGAACAAGGACTGCCTAGAGTCCCTGTGTATGAAAAAGTCACGATAAGTGAACAGAAGTGAAGAAGAAAGGGTCTGAGGAGCTTGGAGGTGTGCCCTTTGTTTACATTTCCATCCTACGATCTTCCCGCCAAAGATTAGTTACACATGTATACGTGCATAAGTAATCTTTGCTAGGTCAACCTAACCTTCAATTCCCATTGGCTTTACCAAAGAGTAAACAAGAGTCGCAATTGAATGGAAGGTCTGCGTGGTCAACGTAGATAAGGGATTGGAACGCAGGCTGGCCTCTGATTGGCTGCAACGCGTGGAGCTAAAATGTCTTAAGGTATAGGAAAATTAACACGGGGTTTTCGTTCCGGGACGTTTATCTCGAAACCTGTGCAAAATCGTTTCTACGCAATTTATGCGAGTCGATTTAGCAGAATTTTCCGAATAAATTGATAGGTCATAAGTGCCACTTTGTTGCAAATTCGAAAAGACTGTTTCAGTTTAAAAGTACTCACAATAGTGAGTTACTCAAACACTGCTCAAACACACGCCAGGCATGTAATCACACTATTGTGCGTACTTTTAAACTGAAACAGTCATTTCGAATTTGCAACAAAGTGACACTTATGACCTATCAATTTGTTCGCAAAATTCTGCTAAATCGACTCGCATAAATTCGGTAGAGACAATTTTTACAGGTTTTGAGATAAACGTCCCAAAACGAAAACTCCGTGTTAATTTCCCTATACCCTAAGACATTTTAGCTCCACGCGTTGTAGCCAATCAGAGGCCAGCCTGCGTTCCGATCCCTTATCTACGTTGACCACGCAGGCCTTCCATTCAATTGCGACTCTTGTTTACTCTTTGAGCTTTACTCAAGCTTCACTACCTGTTTTAATCTACAGTGGAGATTAATGTGTGAATTTTATTCTGTTCTGAACATTCCTATTTCAATTTCATTGGAGAATTTCATCACTTAAAGCGAAAAATGCCGAAAGTATCCTCAAAGCTGGGCAACTGTAACATAGCAGGGAAGCTGCTTAGCTGCATACCTGCTTCACAAACCCCTTCTCCTTCTTCATTTTTCAGCAGCAAATCAGAGATGGAACCTCGTATTGCGAGACTCTTTCATTTACAGGGACTCAAGAACCATCCGTACCAATTATTGTTTGGGCGTAGGTGTCGTTTTAGTGGAGATTTATGGAACAATGGGGCTGTTGCAAACTCTTGCTAAGAGTTGATTCTTGCATAAAAACCTGTAAAAATGAAGATGAGTACACTAAAAAATCACGATTTCACTTTCAGAATCGGGCTTGATGGCGGAGAGACGCAGGTATCATGGGAGATTCCTATCTAAATTGAGACATATCTCTGTGTTTCCGTAGAGAAAGTGACATAATAGACAGGAATCTCTCATGATACCTGCGTTGAACCACCATTACGAACTTGCCGTTATAGCAGTTATGTGAGTTTATTACTAAATTTTAGACTTTCTTAGTGTGATTTTTGTGATTTTCGCTGGTTATTACATCAGATGGGACTATTCACTGGCTCACAGCAAAAGTTTGCAAGAGCTCCATTTGGTTCCTTAGTGATAATATAGAAGGGCTTACTCAGGGATTGATAAGAGGAGAGGATAGCTCCATTGTAATTTATAGGATAAAAATTAGAGTAGCCTTAAATACATATGCTCATTGCAGTGAACTGGGTTTTGGACTATTCGTTATTCCCTCGGTAACTGTTAACAGAGTTAATGAGACTCCACGGCTTTTATTTTAAATGAAGTTAATCCTCTTTTGCTCCTGGATGTCTCATTTTGTATCAAAGGTTACTCCCTAAATTTGAGCGGAAGGCTAGAAGTGCTGCCGAGCTTTGTTGAAACAGAAGCCAAGTTGTTCTCATTTGATTTTTTATGCTGCCTGTTCCAATGGATATTTGTCCAGAGACTTGGTCTGCCTCGTAGCTGTATTTTAAGTAACACTCTTCGACAAAATTATATCCATAAATAAACCCTATTTCATACAATCATACAAAATGAGACATCCAGGAGCAAAAGAGGATTAACTCTATTTAAAATATAAGCCCTGGAGTCACTAAGAAAGTCTAAAATTTAGTAATAAACTCACATAACTGCTGTAACGGCAAGTTCGTAATGGTGGTTCAACGCAGTTATCATGAGAGATTCCTGTCTATTATGTCAAAGCTTTTTTGTGTACAGTGCTGTCTCCTGGGAGGGCTACTCTTTCCTCTCGGGATTATTTGACTTGACTCTCTTGTTTTCAGAGACTACTTTAAACGAACTTCATTTCAATGTTGCAAACTTTTAATTCTTTTTAAGAATACCAATCACCACTTAGATGAAATTTTTTAGCTAAGCTCCTTAAATTGTACAGTATGAATCCAAAAACTTTCATGAAAGTTTCCTGGTCGAACATGAATGGTCAAACAAAGCATTTTGTATAGGCACATGGGCACCAGTCACATTGTCAAATTTTACCGAAGATGACTAATTTGACTGTATGCCTTGTCACATACAAAAGTGCCTTGGTATTTTTGCAAAAGACTAGGCGTTGGACAAAGTACGTTACACTGTGTAGGCCAGTATAAAAACTTTTCTTTGAATAAAAAGGGGAACAATTGATCAAATAGCGCTGTAATTTGTTTTGACATGGAAGTGACCGATGGTATCTACTAATTCACTTTATTTGACTTTTTAAGTATAGGCATCTTTTGTTGTTGTTGTTGTACCGTTTTTCTGAGACGATTGTTGTATTTCCGGAAAGAAATGGAAGAAAAATTAACGATCGTATATTTTTGTTGAGGATGTGTGGTGTTATCCGAAGATTTGTAAAGTTTTGAGGCATTCAGTTGAACAAGAATAGATGAAAACTTTCACTTCTATAAGCAAGCAACTTTTAAATTTAATTTTTATTTCAATTAGCTTTGAAATATTAAAATGTGTTGAAGAAATATTTTGTGTTATGGTCGTAAGATTTTATTATTTTCTCTTAAATGAAACCTTCCGCTGGGACCACACATAAACTAAGAAAGGTACAGATTCTAAAAATTTACTCTCCTTAATGGATGACAACCATTCATTTTTCCAGTTCTTGAGGGGCGATTTGGTTCACTATGTGTGGAATTGCTGAGGTACATTCTTCAAAACATGGATTGCGTTATCAAATCCACTTCAAAACTTTTTTTTAAATTTTTTTTTTTAAATTTTTTTTTTTTTTTTTTTTAAGGTGAGGACAGTTCTTTTATTTGCATTGACAGTAATAGGTTAGGCAGTTTCATCAGTCAGTAGCCTTGCAGTAAAATTAGCCATCTCTAGTTCAATTTTGACTTTGTGTTCAGGCTTGTTGCAAAATACCTGGTTTTACTGTTGGCCTTGGATACATACACCAGTTTTACTTTTAAACAGTTAAGAATTTAAGAGAAAATTTGCATTTTTGGAGTAGAGTCGGACAAGTTTTACTGTGGTACAGGGATGCAATAGAATAAGCTCTAACCTCTAGAATATTCCTGCCGTGGAAATATTCTCGGAATTTTGAGCCATGGACCATCAAATCATTGTACTTAATCAAGGCAATGGGTGCAATGAGCCGACAATGCTCTGATGTGTTTTTAATGGGAGAATTGTCGCAACTCAAGTGTGCAATCCAATCACTCAATAAAATGAGGTGCGAGAAAGGGCTGAAGGCTGTGTCTTGAAGCTTATTGATGTCTTTTTATCAATACAAAGGGCGTTCAAAAAGTAATGCACACTTCAGCTTTTTGAACAAACAAAAGCAGCCATCAAGTTGCAGTTTGTGTGTGCTTAAAGTCTTTGTAATTACCAATAAAACAAGACCTAGTAGAGCTCTGTTAGTTAAAAATTGACCGATTTACAGAGTTTTGAAAGTGACGCGTTGAATTGACCCCTCCAGTATTTTTAGCTATTTTTTGTAAGAAAAGAAAAAATTAAAATTGAGCGTTTTTATTGAAGAAAAAAAAAAAAAATAACAAAACACTGAAATCTTCTGAAATCAGTTGTCTTCACAGGACAACTCGACTTCATTCTGTTTTTTGAAGTACTTTCTATCATGCCTAACACAGAGCTTCAGCCGTTCAGCCGACTTCTTAACACTTAAGTGGTCGGCCAATTTTCGGGTTTTTTTTATTTTTTTATTTTATTTCATTTTTTTCGGCCTTAGCGGAGTTTTTGGACACTACATACCCCTATGCAACCTGTGTACCAGTGGAAGTTTTTTAACGTCCGTTATGCGTAATACGGGTGCACTCATGATTGATGTTTATAAACGGCCTGGACCGCCTCAATGGCTAAATCCATTTAGACGTTAATAAACGGCTTTGACCTTTTAAGTGTTAAGGATCGTTTTTTCAAAGTCTTCTTTGCAGAGGGTATCGAAGAAGGTTTGTACACCAATTTTGATTTGGTTGATAGATTTGGTCCTTGTGGCTTTTGGTTATTTCCTGAGTTGACAAATTCTCTCAGAGGCAGTCGGTTTGATTCCATCAACCAAATCAATCAAAATCGCTGTACAAACCTTCTTCAATACCCTCCGTAAAGAAGACTTTGAAAAACAATCCTTGAGAAGTGGGCGGAACGGCTGAGGCTCTGTGTTAAATATGATGGAAAGTACTTCGAAAGACAGAATGAAGTCGAGTCATCCTACAAAGACAACTAACTTCGGTCAATTTCAGTAAGATCTTGTGTCCCCCCCCCCCCCCCCCCCCCGATAAAAACACTCGATTTTAATTTTTTTATTTCTTGGAAAAAATAGCTGAAAATCCTGGAGGGGTCAATTCAACACTTCATTTTCAAAACTCTTTAAGTCGGTTAGTTTCCAACCTACAGAGCTGTATCAGGTCATCGTTGCCAGATTTCAGGGAAATATCAGTAGATTTTACATTGATCCTTATGGGAAATCTACCGATATTTCCCTGAAATCTGGCAACGCTGTATCAGGTCATCTTTTATTGGTAGTTATGAGGACTTTCAGCAAACACAAATTGCAATTGGATAGCTGCTTCGTTTGCTCAGAAAACGGAAATGTGCATTACTTTTTGAACACCCGATGTAGTTTAAAAAAGCCTATTCACCCCATGGAATTTGAGACAAATCTTTCCTGAAAAAGATTAGACTGTTATTTTTAATGAGCGATTCCTATAAATGCGGGTATTTTTAATGAGCGATTCCTGTAAATGCGGGTATGCTCAACATTTTCTAGTATGTTGTGACTCTGAAGAAGGTCTAGTTTGTCTGCTAAGGTGGGAAAATGCTCCCTAAATCTGCAAAATGATTCTTTTCATCAAGAATTAGTTTGGCTACTTATTTTAATAGGAACACGGTTTTTTACCGTGATTAGTCACCGCGGTTTGAGTGTTTCATCGAAACGGAATGGAACACACTAACCACTCCAACGGGTGGGTTCAACGATCGCGGTTTTTTGTGTTCCATTGAGATATAACCTTAACTGTTCGAATCTTGAAATTGTTTATCAATTAACTTGTTTATGGCACAAGTTCCACTTTAGAAAACAGATTAAAAGAGCCTCTCCACAAAAAATGACACTGAAAATAAATAAAAAGCGAAGTCCATAACGGTAAACTAAAACAGAATGCAAGAATTTTGATAGTGCCAGTTTTTTTATAATTGGATCCTCAGACGAACCACACTCAACCAAAATTAACCATTTCTATCTTTTTCCACCATGTGCTATGCATAAAAAAATTAGCTCTTAGTAATCGTCTCGCTGTATTGTTAAATTCATCTTACTATCTTCTTGCCATCCTATGTTGTTGTTGTTTACCAATCTTCTCACCACAATCAGTCTCGCTACTATTTCATCATTGCAAACGCTGACTTGAGTATTTCTTGATTTGCGCCTGTAAATGCAAAGAGACCATTATATCAACTTTGCCACTTAAAAAATTATGATGAGAAATAGTTTTCTCTGTGATTGAATCATGAAAACTGTGTTGCCTCCAGGAAGAGTTTTTGAAGCCATCGAAGAACTTTCCGATATGTTATTTCTGTTTGTCCGTAGACTTGTATTACTGTGTTTCTGCCATAAGTACTTCAATTTTTTCTGTTTTAACTCTTTTCCTTTTTTTTTTTTTTTTTTTGCAGATATGTCGATATTACTGTTTGACTTATTATTGTATCATTCCTTTCGTCAAAGCAAGCTCTGTAGTAAGTGTTTTGTTTATTTATAATTTCATTCAATTTTGTTTGAAGGGGGGAAAGGTCTAATTTTAATTGCAAAGAACTTTCCTCATTAGCTGGAAAAGATGATCAGGCCCTGATAAATGTTCTGGGTGGATGGTCCTTGACCAATACCGTTTATGAGCATACCAGGCTGCTTTTTTGAGGTTAGGATCGTCTTGGTATACATACGCTTATAGAGAGTGAAATTCAAAATCGTAGTTTATCCTGACTAATTATGATTTTTAACTCTTTTACTTCCTCTTGGTAGTAACTAAGGCCAAAAACTTCATTACTGATGAACTCTTTCAATTTTGCTTGAACTTCAAAAAACCAACCAAATACGTAATAACCGCCATTAGCAGGCCATAAGCTTACATATACCAAAAGGAGCACTAACCTCCCAATCTCAAACATAGCAACCAGTATGAGTATCGACAGTATTGCCTTGACTCAAGTTCGGCCCAAGAAGGGCAAGAACCTTAACAAGCATCGGTCACCAGTAAATGGACTGCATCAGACTATCACTGAACAGCGGTACCACAAATTAACCTTAAAATAAGTATTACGAGGGGTAAACCAGGAAATTGTAGCACTTACGGGGAGTCTGTTAGACTCTAGATCAGCCCTTAGTTGGGAGCGCTCCCAAAATTTTGATGCTCTTTTAAAGAAATGTGAGGTAAAATTTGCCATCTCTTGGTACAGCCCAAAGCCCATCTGTCTTAAAAAAATTTCAGGCTCAGGGATTATGTGCCTTAGGATCAATGTGACTAGGGGTGGACCTCGAAAGAGAACGTAAACCTGTAACCCAAACTAGCTATGGGTTTGTTGCAAACTTTTGTTACAGCGTTATGGAGGGTTGATTCCTTTGTAAAATCAAGTGAAAATCACATTGAAAGCATGAAACAGTATCAAAATTCAAAGATGGCGGCTGTATGAGTGGGTCACAATGAGGGAGTCGCCTTTAATTTCAACTGTCTATGCTGAGAAAAGTGATTCAACGTAGAGGAAGCTGCATTTAGGTGGGACTTCCCCATTATGACCCGCTTATTTGACCACCATCTTTGAATTTTGTTAAATGCAATTATTGAGTTTGTGAGTGGATTTTAAGACTTTTCGATGCTGTCATTATAATTTTCATGCTATTTTTAGGAATTGACCGTACATAGCAAAAGTTTGTAACAGAACCCATTTCCGCAAATTTTTTCTGGAAACTTAATTTTTTATAATGAACGACCATGTTTGGGTGGCTGGACTTTACTACTACTATTGCAGCCATGTAGTGTAAAACAAAATCATGAGTGTTAGCAAGATGATTTTTGATGCATATTTGTTTGTTGCTTTGTCCCTTCAAATAAGTGGTGTAAATTGGATGCGGCTTGAAAAAATGTTGACACCTGGGAAAAGATCCCTTGAATGAAATTTTCAGAATGTAGAGTCTGAGATTTTACGTTTTCTCTTTGTTTAGTCCCTTGTTTTCACTTTCTAACGATTGATTTTCTCTTCTTTTTCTTTTTCTGCAGGCCTCTAAGCTACAGGAGCGAAACAAACATAAACATGTCTCATAGGGGAAAGAGACAAGCGCCCCGAGGGGACGATGGCCCAGGTAATTAAATCATGTTAAAAAGTTGAGGAGCTGTATTTTTATGTAGAGTGGTCATCTAATAAGTAACCTGCCCAACTGACATGGAGGACTTTTAGGTTATGGTTAAACAGTAATTTTCCCTATAGTTACCTGTTTATTTTGATTTAGTCAGGCAATAGCAAGATTGTCTAATGACGCCAAATTATAACAGAAACTACGGAAAGAACTATGTCGAAACCATGACCTTTAAATCCTTCAAGTCGGTCATGGAGGCCACTCATTAGATTAAATAGATTCTACATACATGTATAGCTTATTATTAAAAGTATTTTTCTGATTTATTGATTTTAACTGACTGTCTACCATCTGAGAGATGATGGGAGGACAAAATAAGAAATTCTAAAAAAATTGATTAAGAATGGAAACTTTTTAGGAATTTTTAGCTTTTCTCTGACATTGTACTAAACCGATCTTTAGAGCATTTATTATTTGAAACGTTTCCTAAACCAGAGTAGTTTTGAATGGTTCTGAAAACTTTGCATTTTATTACATAAATCAACTGATCTTCATCCACTCTGTGACATCATGACTGGGAATGGAATTCAGAAAATCCGAAACTGCTCATAGTGGCTGGCGAGGTGCATTCAATTGCATCCAATTCTCTATGTACTAGCAATGTATCTGTTTTGTTGCGCTAAAAGTGGAAATGGAATCTTCTGAATTTATTATCTATATCTGTATCCAAATCTAACTTTGTGCTTTCCCCACCATCTGTGGAAATTGAATCAAGATTTAGAATTATGTAATGGAACACGCTTATAGTCATAAAAGTGAAGTCATTTGTCATTCAACAAGGCAAGACTTTGTTTAAGTACCTATCTGTAATTTGTTAGTTTAATATTTCAAAAAAATAATGTTTAATGTTTGATTATCTTTTTTCAGTTCCGTCCAAGAGACGGAAAGGACGTCCCCCTGGGAGCAATTCGCTTAGCGGGGCAATGCAGGGTGCAGGAGGTGGTGAGGACGATGATGATAGCATGTGGGGATCATCTCGTTCACTGGCTGATCATCTGAAAGTATCGTCCATCTACAATCGTACAGTCACCGAAGCTCCTGCTGAAGTAAGTCTCGTACTTGATTTCAAAACAAAGTTTTAAGTTTTTCGAGTTGTTGGAGAAAGTGTACAGACAATTTAGGTGATGCTTTAATTTTCTACAGAAATAATGTAGTTTCCGAATATTTTAAAATCTGTTCCTACTTCAACTCTAAACCTTTTTGGTTTCAAGTAGGTAAGAAATAATGTCAAGACTGAAGTATGACTGAAGTAGACAGAAATTGCATCTAGTTTAAAAATTTGAAATGATTAAATACATTTTTTACATAAATCAAAATTTAATCTCTTTATTTGTGACCTCTCTTTATGTCCTTAAAATAGATTTTGATTGCTTCCTGTCATTTGAATAAAATTAATTTGTTTGTTTGTTTCTTGCAGTTATTTCGGAAAGACTTAATTAGTGCAATGAAATTACCAGACTCAGAACCTCTAGCGGCAAATGAGTATTGGACAATAACTGATCAATGGAAACAGGAGTGGGAACGGGGAGTTCAAGTTCCTGTCAATCCGGATTCTCTTCCGGGACCCTCTGTCACTGTTGTCTCCCATCGACCAGCGCACCGGAATAATGAATTTAAATTGTAAGCAGACTTTTTTCTATTGATTTCACTGTTTTTCTTCTCATATCATTCATCTTAACCCTTTGAGTTCTAGCTTATAAATTTAATTTGTATATCTTCTATTCAATTTTTTTTTTTTTTGGGCACCACTGAATTGGTTGGCTCCCAAATGGCCGAATTGGCTCCGGTCAAAGAGTGGTCAAATTGGCTCCGATCGTCAGAGTCAATTTTTTGACGGGGGTCAAATTGGCTCCCATAAAATGTTTAAAAGTGGCAACGCTGCAACAAAAAAGTTGCAAACAGCAATAAAATTGAAAAAGAAAAAATCAAGGAAATTGAGTTTAAATATTTTTACGATTTTTACATATGAAGGACATTTTTTTTTAAAGTTACTAAGAAGTATCGGGGAAAAAAGGCAATCATGCCTGCTATTCTTGTTGATAGTCTTAAAAGCGTGTGTTAAATGGGACGAAAAAGGTTTTTTTGAAAAAATCTTCCAATTTTAACGATCGGAGCCAATTTGACCGCCCTCTGACCGGAGCCAATTCGACCCAGAGCCAACTCGACCGGAGCCAATTTGGATGTACCCTTTTTTTTATTCCTCCTCGTGTGCTTTAGATATTTCCCATTCCTGAGAGTGTCTGGTGGGTTGCCGTATCTCTCTCTTTTCCTCTCCTTTTATGAGAGTACCTGGGTATTTTCCTCCTGTTTCTGCTCCTTAATTTATTTTTTTAATCCAATGCAGTCATTTGCTGTGAAACACCAGCACAAAGAACCATGGCTTGAGCGGCTGGACTTTACTTATACTACTACTACTACTACTGCTACTTTTTATTTTTAAAGATTTTTTTTTTATTTACTTGGACTATGAACTGTTGACTGCAAGATGAGAGAGATAGAAAGCCCTAAGATTATAGCTACGCAGATACGTAAAGAGTTAAAAAAATAAGAAAAATAAAAATCTAGAGCACTGTTCCGTGAGCTCCTGGACTATCTGCTTCCCTTATCTTGAATATTTCTAAACCGTTCACGCTCTTTAACTATCTACGTTCAATATCTTGAATACATTTCATCTCTAAAATGTTGATTCCAGAGCTGGATAAAAATACTCAAGAAGCTCATTTACTTTTGTCTAAGACTACACTTACCAAATTGTTCTGAAAAAGGCATTTTTTTTTGGAGAAAGTGTGTCAAGTGACACTCTCCATTTAACCCCAACCAAATTTTCTGGAGTGGAATTTTAACAAAATATTTTTCCATACAATAATTACAACCAGCTCTCATCATTAGCAAACAGGCTTAATTTGTATTTTCACGCTCAACCGGTGGTTTGCTGTTTATAACATGTAGGTTTAACTTACAGCGATCTTAATATTCCAGCTATGTTTTGATTTACGTGCTATGAGCAATGAGTAATGAGAGGCTGTATTTGTACATTTTCAAGTTGTTTCTAATATCTCATGATTGATGTTCTTTTTTTCAGGCCAAAAAATAAATATATTCATATAGCGAAAACTGAATCATTTTCGTCAGAAGAGTTTGTCTTATCAAATATGCCAGCCAAAGCTGAAAAAGCCATTTTGTACGATTTAGATGACTGTGATGTTGCCTGGCTTACTATATACAACGGAGAACGCGCTGGCATGGGTAAGTCCCATTGTTTAAGTTTTTCTTCTTTGAAAATGAAGATCATATTTTACTTCACCATCAAACAAAGTTTGACCTGATGACCATTTGGCATCACGTTTTGTTTACTCAATAGTCGAGAGTATGAAAAGCCAAATTTAATTAATTAATAAATTATTTATTTTGGCAACATTGTACTATCAACCAATGTCTGATCGGATGAAAACAGCCGAAAAGCCAGCTTTTGTGATAAAACCTCTATATGCATGTCTAAACCTTGCGCCAAGTTGGACCTAAGAAGTGAAATCAGCATCCTGCTTCTAATACGCTCTGCTTACTCTGAGTTTCATCAAAATTTGAGTACACGAGATACTCCGGCAAAGTAACTAAAAGCAATCAAAATAACATTGCGTTAAATAAGCGTCGCAGCGTAAGTCTCAGTTTCTCGAAACATCACCAAAAATTTTGATGGCATGTTTGAGGGTTTAGGAGTTTTTAAAATGTACAAATGCATCATAATGTGTTGGAAACTATCTCTAGAACAAGAAACATGAATGATTTTTTTTACTTCATCAATGGCTATCGATATGTTCTGATATACATATAGACATATTGGGCTATATTTTTGGGTACTTCTTGCAACACTGGCGCGGTACTTCAAGGGACTTTTTTCTAGTGAATTTACATGTCCTAAGGACCATCTCTGCCCAAAATCAGCTTGTGCCTAATTATTTTGGCTATTCTCCTTGCCTTTCATTGGTCCAATGTACAGTTGACAAATTAAATTATGTCAGTGACTCCTTAGATTTTGGTTAAGGTAGGCAACCTGCAATACTTACCACAATGGATTGAACCATTGCAGGTGGCCTACCATGCCAAAAATTTAAGGAGTTGACTGACATTATTTAATTTGCCGACTGTACCTGAACAAAATAGTAAAATCAGTGATTTTCCATTGAAATGCCAAAATTATCCTCTCAAATAGAGAGCAAAACATTCCAATCTATTCCTATTGTGAGCTATAAAATTGTTTCAGGATTCACATTGAATTTGATTCTAATGAATTATCGTAAGATGTCCCTCTCAGAAAAAATGGGAGAGAGCCCTAGTGCGTGTGTAAATTGGATTATTTTTGAAGAGAGTTATTTTTTATCCTGATGGCTGACAAAATTTGCCTCATCATCAACTTTATTCCCCAATGTGTTTTTTAATGTGTTCGGGTTTTGTCTAACAGGTCAACAACCAATTAGTGAAACTCAACTAGAGGCTGTGATTGAAGAGTTGGAAGTTCGATGTTGGGACAAAGTGCAAACAATTGTGAAAGAAGAAGAAGGTTTAGGAATTGAATTCGATGAAAACGTCATCTGTGATGTTTGTAGATCGGTATGTACCATCTTGATGATTTAATTTTTATTCAGTCCCTGTGTGCTCAGGGTGATCAGATTAAATTGTTTCTTACCTCAGGGTGTCATGGTTGGTTTGGTATGAGGGTCAGGCCAAAAGTGAGTTTCCCCATCTTTTATCTCAGCCAGGTAAAATGATGAAGCAATTCGGTAAAAAGTATTCAACAGAAAATTTCCTCACAGTTCTAAGCCGGGTTTGAAATTGAAGTCGGACAGAAATTGACAAAATTACAAAGATTTTCCCGTAGCCTCCTGTTACCTATAGTCTAAAAATGTTTCACTGGTGAACGAGTGACGAGCGTGTCAAGATTTCCGCATTCTATAGATCTTTTTTGAGCAAAATGAAAGGACGTGGCACATTCCGTATAGGGAATGACCTACGGTCAAACTTAATAAATGTGGCATCATTCTTTTCGTCTCATCGTCCTGATCAGAAAGTCTCACGAGCCCAAAAAATTATTATCGCTCGTTTTTGAGATAATTGAGCTTTAAGTTTGAGAAAATCTCGGCACTCAGGAACGAACTCGCTTGGCAGTTGAGCGTGCTTCCTACCCTGGAAGCGGCTTACCGCAAACTGGCGATGGCTGCCGCCCTTTTTGCTCACACTCTGTCCGGAGAGCCTGTTGGAGCGTTCGGAGTGGGAGAAAAGGGGGCATCAGCTCCGGACGGAGTGTGAGCCGTGTGAGCAAAAGGAGCGGCAGCTATCGCCAGTTTGTGGTAAGCCACTTCTAGGGTAGGACCTACGCTCATTTGCCGAGAGAATTCGTTCTTGAGCGCCGAGATTTGCTCAAACTTTAAGCTCAATTATCTCGATAACGGGCGATAGCAATTTTTTGGGCCCGTAAGACATTTTGATCAGGACGACGACACAAAAAAAATGATGCCTCATTTGTTAAGTTTGACCGTAAGCCATTTCCCATAAGGATTGTGCCACGTTCTTTGGAAGGGAACAGGTAGGTGATTAAAAAACTGTCAAAAGAGCATTTTACCTCAGTTTTCAATGTACCCTCCTCTGTAAGTTAGACATTTTTCACAACATGACTCTAATTTCTTGATACCCTCGGTGAATAATTGTTTTCTTTGATCTCGAAGCCAAGTGTTTGATGACGGCTTCGACTTCATTGTCATTCGCTAAACTTTGACCACCGAGGTCTGCGGACACCCTTTACAGTGATTTTTATCTCCTTAGTAACTTGAAGGCTACTTCAAGCATCTGTAATAATTTACTCCAAGTCGGTAATCCTGAAACTTCTTGTTATGTTTTTAGCCGGATTCAGAAGAAGGTAACGAAATGGTGTTCTGCGACTGTTGTAATATTTGTGTTCATCAAGCATGTTATGGTATCATGTCAATACCATCGGGTTCTTGGTTATGCCGCACTTGCCATCTAAAGATACAACCGGAATGTGTTCTGTGTCCGAACAAAGGCGGAGCAATGAAAAACACTCGGTCTGGTCCGTGGGCTCATGTCTCGTGTGCTCTTTGGATTCCAGAAGTCAGCATAGGCTGTGTTGAAAAGATGGAGCCCATTACAAAAATTTCAAGCATCCCGGTAAGTTTCTGACTTTGGAAGTCCCAATTATTCTTATTTGTCTGATTGTTTTCAGTTTTGGAGCATACTTCTAGCTTCAAAGTGAATATGATTCAGGGTGTCTAGCATCAAGGAAATCCTGGAAAACCTTGGATTATCAGAGAATTTGATTCCATGTGGGAAAATATGGAATCACCAGGGAATTCTGATCATAAATTAGTTTTATCGGGGAATTTAAATCCGAAACTTGGGAACCAAACCAACGTAATTTTCATTGAAGTTTTTATTCTTATTCTTATTTTTTTTAAATTTATTTCTACTACTACTACTACATTTGAGCTGTGTGTAGCAGCGATTGTACAAGTTAATGAAAAATGGTATCTAATGTACAAAATAAATACCCACTCCAGATAGTAAACAATAACGGAATAAAATAATCAGTGCAACATGAATTTCAATAGAAGGGGGAATAGGGCTTATCGTTTCTCAGATTACTGCTTATGGGCTCAACAAATTTATCAACTTGGTAAAAAGCCCTAGAAATTAGAAATATTTTGAGATCTCTCACAGCCTGTCCCAGAAAAGATTGGATCTGACAGTTCTATGGCTTTCATGAAAACATCAGCTTCAAACCGCTGATAAGGCGGCCTGATTGGTCAGGAGTAGTAAGAAGCTGATGTTTTCATTCAAACCTACTGTTGCCAAGTCCAACCATTCTTGGGACAGCCTCTAGGAACAGAGTTAATTGAGTGTTAAATTTTACCAGTGCGAAATGAACTTCAATAAGAAGGGGTACAGGTCATCTTGTATCTCTACTTATGGGCTCAACAAATTTATCAACATGGGTAAAGGCCCTTGTTAATGGTTTGCTAAGCGTCATACTTTCAGTCTATATGTTTAACAATATGGTGTTTGTATAGTCGAAGATTAATAATCAATCAATGTCTCTCTATTTCAATAAGTCTTAATTATTCATATCTTATATAGATTTTGTCCAGAATTAATGAAGCCTTTGGAGAAATATGGATTCGATATGATATGCGATGGTGAAATAATGAGGATAATAATAATTTTAATGTAGCTATTTTATCACAGCAATCAACAAACCAATGTCAGACCAATGTGTTCCCCCTCAAGCAATAAGTCAATCAGTCTTAATTTTTCATATCTTATACAGAAATTGTACAGCCCTAGTAATTAGGAAAATTGTGAGATCTCTAAGGAACAAAGTGAATTGAGCTGAATTTTACAGCAAGCAGATGATTTCATGACATGAAAAAATCGAGAAGTATCATGAAAAAATAAAAATCAAGGAAAAATAAGGGAATTAGAAAATTAAAATCGTTGGACACCCTGTGATTTCATTTTGAATTAGGGCAGGACCTCAAACCTTAGAGAGTTGTTGAGGAGGTTGTTCTTTTCTTTTCTCAAGACACCTCATCAATTTTTAGATTGATTAATCAGTAACTTTGAATGATTACTGGTGGAGCTTATCCAAAGACCTATTTCCTTTCAATCGTTTGAAGACAAATGCAGTGTAAGAAAAGAAAAACTGTCAGTAAGGAAAGCTTGCAACACCCTACCAGACAGTTATTTGCGCTTCTCATCACTATTTTCTCAATTTCATCTGCAGCAAAGTCGTTGGGCTCTGATATGTGTCCTGTGTCGGGAGCGACTTGGTGCCTGTATCCAGTGTTCAGTCAAGACCTGCAAAACCGCATATCATGTTACTTGTGCTTTTAAACATGGTCTCGAGATGAAGGCAATCATTGAGGATGAAAGTGCTGATGACGGAGTTAAATTACGGGTAAGTCTTTTTTAAGTCCACATTTTTTTCAATAATTTAATTGACTGACATTTTAATTTCAAAGCGTTCCTCTATGAAAAGCCAAGGCACAAATTCATTTTCATTCACTTGTATGTAGTATAAGAAATAATGTTGGAAAGTTCCAGAGATTATCGGTGTAGGTGTGCCTTTACTTCTGAAACAACCTCTACTTTCAACCTGTTCTGCTTTCTTCTTTCAACTTAGTCCAGTCGTTCGCTTCTGTCCATCTGAACGCATGTGTGGTGGGAAATTAGAGACTAACATAATGGACCATAGTATTCGCCATCTGAACTTTACTACTACTACTACCCACTACTTTTTCTTCAGTGGGTTTTTTTCAAAAAAGAAAGAAAAAAATTAAAAATCTGGGTGGGTTTTTGGGCAGGAAAAAATGGAGGGAACTGTCTCCTTGGCATTCTCATTGCCATGCAATCTAATTCTAGAATTAGATAATGAAATCAATCTTTGGGAAAAATCTTGTGTTTTTTTTTCTGTTATTTATTTATTTTTTTATTCTGTCTATTCTAGTCCTACTGTCAGAAGCACAGTGTTACTAGCAAGAGAGATAAGTGCGGCTCAGCATCAGAAGATGATGATTGCAAAAGGAAGAGGCGGAAGGATATGACATCGGAGGAGAAAAATCAAGCGAGACAAGCCAAGTAAGTTCAGCTTTATTTTTTTATGCAATGTTCAGACAAACGTGTGTTTATTTAGCTCTTTACACTCAACTCATTTTTGTTTAATGATAAGTCTCTCTCATTGAAGTTAAAGGAGAATTCTGTCTTTTAATAACGATGAAGAAAATGTTTAACAATCACTGGAATATCATGGTGCTGTTGTTCCACCCGCAACTTTTTATTTCTCTGAAAGGTCCACTCAGTCCAGTCATTTGCTGTGAAACACCAGCATATTTAAGCAAAGCGTTTTGGCAGTTAGACTTTACTACTGGTACCATCAGTTTTTTGATCAATCCTGTAAAACTTCGAAATAATGCCGATTTCCGTCAGTCCCGCCCATTTCCCTATGCTATCAATGTAAAAAAAATTCATCATAACATTTTTCGATCGGCCAAATTCTCGAAATAGCGTCAAAATTTTGACCAACCAAAAAAAAAAATATATATATATATATATAAAGACAGCCAAGTATACTAAAAAGTGATTTTCCGACCGATAGTTTTTCGTAAATTCTTTTGTAATATGCGTGGTGTTATGACCTGTGAATAATTACGCTGTCAGCCGGGTGGCGCAATTGTATCGGTCGACGATCTTCCATCTCTCACCAGTGTGGCGCGCGGAGTGGCCGCCACGCCGGCGAGAGTGGTGTACGCACTGTGCTGCGCAGAGCAGCACAATGTAAACGCAGCGAGATTTTCTTTGAGTGATGCTCTGACTGTATCATAATTGGTGATTGACTCTGGTTGTCAGATTTTCTTATTGTTTCCTAAAATTTCCGTTGAACTACGCAAATATGCGTATTCCGATGGCTTACCGCAACGTTGATGCCGCCAAACTACGTACGCGTGTGGGGGGTTGCATAACTCGGCTCTGAACTGTTGGAACCTGCTTCCCGCGGTGTTAAGCATTTTTTAATGATTTCTAAAATAACTTTTTTCTCGAAATAATGTTTTTTTTGGCTGGTCCCCTGAAAAACGTTACTTCGAAGTTTTACTGTAATCAAAATTTGTTGTAAAATGAAGTTTTAATTTTCAGAACGGATTTTGGCCATTCCTTTAAAGAGTGCGAGTGAGCCTTACCTGTCTCACTTGTTTGCATTATATGTGTACCTGAAATTTGTTTGCAAAATCACGACTTTATTTCACAACAAATTTTGACTTTATTGATGGTTGAAAAAATCCCTGAAAAATTGAAGAACACTGACCTCCTGCTAATTAGCATAATTATTTGCTATCCCATTCAAATTTCTCAAAAAATATGAAGTGTTTGATTGTGAGAAGTGGTGCCATCCAGCAGATTGATTTAGCAGATCACTTTATTAATTTCATGAAGAACTGTTTGAATCTTCAAAAAAAAAGTTAGATTATTGAAATATTGACAGAAGTATTTAAAGGCCTCAAAAAGTGAGACCTTTTGACTAAGAATACTTTGGAAAACTATTAGTGACTGTAAACCTTCATCTAATTTTTCGCTTGCATTTTCAAATTATTTTGCTTGATTATTTCAGATTGCAAGAAATCGAAGCGGAGTTTGAAAAACATGTTAGTCCCAAAGATGTTGCCAAAAGACACGAAGTTGACTCAGATGGCGTCAATTTCATCTATAACTACTGGGTGATGAAACGTCGTGCGGGTGGAAATCGGCCGTTATTAGCTCCAAAGTCTGACGATGTTGAAATCCTTGCACGGCAGCAAGAACAAGCTGACATGGAGAAAATGAAGAACTTTGTGCAACTACGTCAGGACTTAGAAAGGGTAAGTCACCATAATTTTCCTAAATTTTTGCTTTGGATTTTTCCTCATTTTATTTTCTCCTATTTATTCATGAGAGCATTATCAGAAAAAGAGCTCACTAATTATATAGGTATTCATGTCCACAGAAACTAGCATTCCAATAAGGTTAAGATTCATGAAGAAGGGCAGAACCTATTATTTCATGAGCTTTTTTCTGAGAAATCTCCTTTATTACTTTTTGTCGGCACTGTGGATCCAACTCTCCTACCTTCCTCCCAACTGTAGTGAATGCACTAATAATAGGCCAGTTACCTGAGAGGGCCCGTAACAAATAAAACTTTCAAAAAGTCTGGAAATTAAATGACAATCCCTATGAAATTCTTCAATGGCCAAAATTATCTGTGTTATTTGTTTGTTTAACTGTTCTGCCATCTATTGCATCATAGCCTTTTCTCTAACAAAGTCTGAGTTTTCTGCTTGCCCATTGAACCAAAGTAAAATTAACCATCAATCAACCTGTTTTTTTAGCTTTCATTCGGATTGATGGATCTTACTAGAGACAATATATAATAGAGACCACGGACTATCTTCAGTGAAAGTTCGTTGTGTGGAATCTCTGTCCTACCCCGAAAAAAATTCCACTTAGCAAAAGTTCCATATAAGTGGCGTAGCCAGGAATTTTTCTAGGGGGGGTCCGGGGTCCGAAAATTGTCAAGGGGGGGGGGGTCCAAAGATACTAATTTGGTAAAATTTGTCTGAAAACGCAAAAAATGACCTTTTTTTAGGACAAATTTTGGTGTCAAGGGGGGGGGGAGGGTCCAGACCCCCTGGACCCCCACCTGGTTACGCCACTGCATAGGAAACTGCGGTCAGAGTATAAGAGGTTTCACGGTGCTGAAAAAAAATTCTACTTAGACAACGTTCCACACAACGAACTTTCACTGTATCTTGCCCTTGTTAAAATCAGGTGGCAACTTTTTTCTGGGGGGTCTCAATAAAACAACATCCAACTAGACCATACGGTGATTATTGAGAGCAGGACCTTAAATTCTATCAGTCGACGTATGGACCATGTCAGATGGTGCTCAGGTGCTCCCCATGTTATTTTATTGAGTCTCCGGAAAAAAAAGTTAGCCACTGCGCGTGTTCTCTCTATTATATATTGCATCTGGATCTTGCGCAGCAATTTATAATTTTTTAGGGCGTACAGACATACATACAAGTATTGACTGCATTCCTTCAACATCCTTCAACATTTATATGTTTGTCCTTTGGCAATTTTTAATTGGTCCTTTTTAATCATAGTATAATGGTATCCATAAGTATGTAAAATAACAGGTTGAATGAGTAGAAATTCATCCTTACCTGATGTGAGAGTCTTGCATGCGGTAGTATCCCTTCTTTATAGTGTAGCGTGATAACCTTTGTTCCTGTATTCTCCCTTGTTTTTATTTTGGTTCAGTCATTTGCTTTAAAGTATAATTCCAATAACCTCCAGTGTTTGACTGGCCGGCCTGTATGACTGCTCAAAAAAAATATTTTGATTTAGACTTATCATTTTGTTTTCGCTTTATTGAGGTCAAAAGAAGGCATTTCAGATCAATTCTAGTATTTTTCAAAATTTCCTTAGAATGTCCTTCAGATGTTCTGAGGACGTCAAACGCCCGTTTTTGTTTGCCGGGTGTCTTTGCCAATTCTACTTCAAATTTCTTCCTCTTCTAGTTTTCGTTTCAACTGTTGTGCAGATTGTAGAAATCAAAGTAGTCCAAAAATTGAAAAATAATTCTTTACTGAAAACCCTTGAACCTTCAACAGAGGCGTCTAGGCTGTCAAAATATTTCCATCTGAGAACTAAAAAATAAGTTTGTTGCATTGCAAATATTTTTTTTGAAATTTTTGGAACCACCTTTCTGGCTTTAAGGTGATTTCAGGGTCTATTAGTTCCGAACATCGGCTCCATGTCGCGCTGCTCTAAAAATCAGCAGTTTTTGTCTGAAATTGATGAATATATGCTAAATACACAATTATGAGGATCATCAGCACATGCGAGGATACTGCAGGAAGATTCCCAGAAATTTTCATGCCGAAATACTTAAAATTGAATCCTGGATATCGGAAGTAAGAAAATTCCTACAAGCCCCAAACAGTATGACAGGGGTGCAAAATGTTCCAAAACTTCGGAAGTTTCACGCGATCCATGACTTATTTCCTCACAGGATTTTAAAAAATTTCCTCACAAAAATTTGAAAGTGATGACTTTTTTTTGGTTATTTAAACATTTCAACACCGTATTTTCGCAAAATGACCGATATTTTCCCATTCCTTACACTATTTTCCTGGGAAATCCTTAATGCCATTATTATTAAAAAAAAAAAAAAAAAAAAAAAAAAAAAAAAAAAAAAAAAAAAAAAAAAAAAATTGGACAAATTTCCTCACTTTCCCAGAAATTTCCTCACTTTCACGCGATCCGCGGATCGCTAGATCGGGCACATTTTGCACCCCTGCAGTATGAGTTAAGGCAGATGGATTTTCTACTCCATTCCATTTGATTAAGCGCTTTTCATAAATGGTGATAATTGCTAAATGGCAGTGCTCATGTCGAGATACGGGTGGACTGTCTCGGGTTCTGATCGTCCTGAGTCCGTACCTCTTTTGGTCAATAGGGCAAGGGATCCTCCTTTGTCTTCCACCTTTTTCACTCAAGTGACTCAAGAAATTGAATTTTCTTCAATTTGAGGAAAGTATTGTTTTTTTTTTTTTCATCCAGATTCGTTTTCTGCGTGAAATTCTGTTGAGATTGCCACCCAAAAATGTGCGGAGAGATTGATATTAACCCTACATTCGGAGAAGAGTGTGAAATTTATAAATCACTTTATCCTCCGTATGTAGGGTTGAACTCTAACCCTTCACATGTTTTTCCAATAAAATTCAGTTTTCTGGACTACTTTAGTGTCTGCAAAGTGCGGTTCAGTTGTGGAGGCCTGGTAGACCTGTTATATTTGGCCAAATTCAAAAAATTATTCCCTCATAGGATGTAGAACAGTAAAAACTGCTCAAGAATTTCCACCCCAAAATTTTCTTCTCTTTAGTTTGAATCCTCCGGTTCCAATTTCCACCGCTGTTCCCTCTAAAATTCTCCCATTTCAACTATGGTCTGAATTTCCTTTTACTTTTCTTTTCATTTACTTTTCTTTTCATGTCATTTAGATTTTTGTCTTGTCAAATATCATAGTTTTCTGCATTTGATCAAATTTTAGGAAAATGATGGAACTGTGTTGAAACTTAACGTTGAAAAGAAACCAAGAAGTAAAACTAGTGCCCTCTCCCATTTCAGAATTTGATGAACTCAGATTTGCATTTTAAAAACTTCCCCAGTGTTTTTCAAACAATTGTGTCCAGGAAGAAACCCAATCAAAATTACTTTTCTTTGCTTATCAGAGTACCATTTGTGTCTTTTTTGATGAAATTCTTTCTGCATAGGCCTTCGTACATGTTAAAAGGTGTTTCATCAATCTACGGAGCTGCCAACTTGATATTTCCAAGGTTCCAACAGATACTTGACTAAAGTCGTTACTTGATGGCTGTCGATAAAGGGTCTGACGATCGATGACCTTGTTTGTTTGAAGGATTTATTGCTGTCAAATAGATCCATCAAACAGCTTTTGTTGGACAGACACTAGTACAGGCTAAATGTGTGACAGTTGGCCATCGGTGTTTATTGGTGAATTTTGGGCTCATCGATTGCTCTATTTGATCAAACTTGAGTATTATTACAGGGTGTTCAAAAAGTCCGTCCATGCCTCCCTCTAACTTTTGAATTGATGCAGATAAAAAATGAAACTTGGGGGATGTTTTTAACTTAGTAGGAGCTTCATTTTGGCCTATCCAAAGCTTCTGAGGGGATTTGACCTCTAAATTGAAATTTTCAAATGGCAATCTGTATCTTGTGATACATCATTTAAAAGGGTGTAAAATTCTAAGACTTTTGGTGCAAACTAAAGATCTACATCGTTTTTCGTTCTTGTTTTATCAACGATCAAAGTTTGATTTTGACCAGTGGTCTGTACCAAAAGTCTTAGAGTATTACACCCTTTTGAATGATGTATCATAAGGTAAGGGTTACCATTTGAAAATTTCAAGTTAGGGGGCAAAACCCGCCCTTAGGAATGCCCCTCAGAAATTTTGGATAGGCCAAAATGAAGTTCCTATTAAGTTATAAACATCCCCCAAGTTTCGTGTTCTTATATGCGACCGTTAAAGTTAGAGGGGGTACGGACTTTTTGAACACCCTGTATAAGAACCGAGTATTCTCGATTACGCCATTTTCGGTTAGCAAAATTGACTGCATGGTTTAAAGATAGATGCATCTTGCACATATTTTTGAAATGTGCGGTCGATTTTGCTGTCCGTAAATGGCACGGTTGAGAATTCTCTAGTCTTACAGTATACTCTAGATCAAACTGTTTAAGCATGTACGGAGGCCTTATAGATGAAAATTTTAGAAGTATATGTGAACATTTTCAACCTCTGAACTTTTTCCATCACAAGTGAACATTTCCAAGTTCGGAATAGAGGGGGGCTAGGTTAAGTGAAGGGCTTTGAAGTTTTTCAAAATTACGTGAAATATTTGGTACTAATTATGAGGAGTACAGTAATAAATGCAAAAAATTAATTAAACGTTGGATTTGTACGCTTGATTTTGACTCTTATCCCCCTTCAATTTTCTCTGACTAGGGAAGAGCACTTTGTCTGGGTGTTTGGTCATGACACAGCCTTAACCTTTTCTATGGGTCTCAACTATTGTTTATAAAGGAAACAGATAAAAAATGATTGAAGTTGATGTTCAATGGCAGGTAGCTTGGTCAACGTTTATGAGTGCCAAACTGAGAGGCTTCTGCTGTTGGTTGACGGAAGAAGGCTGTGTCCAAATCTTACCACTGGTTTTGAAAAGAGACAAAAAAACCTAACAAATCTAAAAAATAAACATTTGTTAAGACCGTAAGACCTGAAAGGCCAGAAATAGAAGACGTAGCATTATCCTGCCAATCAGAGGTTCCCTATCAATGTAGCTCTGATAAGCTTTAACCAGTGGTGATATGTTTAATCTGGCAACATTGCATTTCGTTCATTTAAGGGAGTGCAGTGTGCACCCTCAATATTTCGACCCTTTTCATGACTTAAAATGGAGACAATGCAACTCTGTCAGATTGCATGTGCTGCCATTAGTTTTTGCCATGCAACTCATTGTTATAGTTTTGTGTCTTGTTGATTCCTTGATGAAAGTCAAACATTTTATCTTTGATTCTGTCAAATCCATGAAAGATAGAGCGAAACATTCTGTTGATAAACTTTCCATTAGTCTTGCTGGGTTTTACTGTTTTTCATAGTTGAATTGAAGCTTTTGGTTTCAAAACCAGTGATGTCCATTGCACTGTTTTCACCGTTGTGCAGCTTCTATATTTTTTTAACTAAATCTAATGCACCTAATTTTACCAACTTTTTTCTCGAAGCAATTGCTGAATCATAGCTCTTTTCATTGAGAACAAATAAAACATTTCAAAATCGGTTAAATATCACAATGAATATTGCTGATTTTGAAACCAATAGCTTCAATTAAAAGTACCATCAATTCTTAAACACTTAAACTCCTTCATTGAGTGTCACTCTTTGTTTATAGTAGAACTGTAGTGAAATATTAATTGAGTATAAAAGTAAATAAATGATGGAATAACACCAGCAAAAGACTGAAGATTCACTGTGCCCTTCAGTATTTCTCAGCTGATGGAAACATGTTTACGTTCACTGCCATGCTCTATTTCTGTCATGAATTTGCCCAGCACAAAATATATTCTTTAAAAAAATGTAGCACAGAAAGGACATGGCACACTTCTTATGGGAAAACGGTTTCGGTCGAATTGGATGAAACTTTGGGAAATGGTTCATTTTGACCTCCTGATCAAAAGTCTCCACGGGCCCGAAGCGATCCTATGACTAGTTTTCGAGATACGGGGGGGCAAAGGTCCCGAATTTGATTATTCTGAGCAAATGGATTTTTGCTACTTATCACTCTCCTTTTTTCACTTTTTTCTACATAACTTTTTTTCTATTTGAGTAATTGAGACGTGGTTTGTGGCATTTTGTTCCTCAGACTCTTGCGCATGTTTTAATGCCCATTTATTTGACCGTCATTCGGGGGGAGGGGGTGTAACCACTTCCGCGCAACTGTTGTGGCGACCTTATCTGGAATCGCGATGTTCCGCATCGAGGATCCGAACGACCATTCCTTTCAGCATTTAGTAAAATGTTTCTTGATGCAATGCGCACACCATTATGCGTCTAAAATTGTCATTACATTGATGGTAACCATGGTGGGGGGGAAGGGGGGCTATCTTTCATTTCAAGTTAACGAATTGCAACATATGCTTACCTTGTTGAGAATAACTTTTTACCAAGCAAGCTTTTCTATCATGGTATAAGCCACTCAATCCAATCGATTTACAGTACGTGTGAGGCGTCCATTTAGAGGGAGTCAAAACGTAGGGTTTTTTGGGGGGGGGGGTAGTAAGTCCCCGCAGCTTATGCTGCATTTCTGATCAATTTTTGAAGTAACTTTCTCCCTGATTGAGATATCCGAACGCAATTCACGGCATTTGGCTCCTTCAACTTTTCCGTACATCAATTTGCCTCTACGACCAACCTCACTTGTGACAAAGTGACGTCAAGGGGGGGGGGGGGGTGTTAGTCTATCCACGCATTTTTCCGCGTTATTTTTTAACACTCTCTTGACAATTTCTTTCTTTCCACTTCTCATGGATAAATCAGGTTACAGTTCGCGCCTTTTTCCCTTGAACTTTTACGCGTATCACATACACATTAGATTAGCCTTATACTGAAGAGACGAGCGGCGGGGGAGGGAGGGGGCAGTCAGCACTCCCACGCCACTCGTATTGTTAATTCTGAACATTTTCTGGAATTACTTTTTTTCTAATTGAGGTATCAAACCGCGGTGTGAGACGTTCCTCACTGTTCCGGCTTGTGTTTAACGTATTTTTTTGGGCAATTTCTCAAGTGATGGGAGTGCGCGGGGGGGGGGTGTACTTACAATTAGTACAATCAATCAGCCATAATAAGCCCAGCCGCGGTTGCTCGTTTCGTTTTGGCAACGCTGTTTTCCCGTCATTGAATCAATGCACAACAATCGATTGTTGGTGAAGCAGCACTTCACTATCAAATCGACTATTTTACGTAGAATCAAATGCAGGAAAAACATTGTTGCCAAATTGCTGGAGCCGCCACTGATGCACAGTGTGAAGATCGAAGCTGCCTATTCATACCGTGTTCATCGATACAGTTTCCTAATTTTTTCTGACTGTTTCACGCGCTTAGTCAGTGACATTGAGCAGTTGCTCGAAAAAGGCCCATATTACATGGAGTTTGCTCTTCCGAAGAGTTGCATACGTTGCTACAACGCTTATCAATGGGGCTATTGTACACTTTTTCTATAAGCGATTTAATAGTCGATTATGGCGTAAAAACCTCGAAAAATAACGATGGCGGCACTAAAAACTTCCAAAATCCACTCCTAAACTCAATAAACGCAGTTATTTGAGCGAGCGTAATGGTGGCCGAAGGCACTAACAATGGGAGATTCCCATCTAACAATTCTGAAACTCCATCAAGAAGTGACCAATAAAAGAGACTACTTTCATTTGACACCGGTGTCACTAGGTGTTGCGGCACCATTCATCGGATGTGGATCATCACTCTGATGACTAATTACTCTGTGAATCATCCTTGTCAACATAGAAAGAGTGACGAAATTAAGATAGGAATCTCCTATTGTTAGTGCCTTCCGCCACCATTACGCTCGCACAAATAACTGCGTTTATTGAATTTAGGAGTGGATTATGGAAGTTTTTAGTGCCGCCATCGTTATTTTTTGAGGTTTTTACGCCTCGATCGACAATTAAATCGCTTATAGCAAAAGTGTGCATTAGCCCCATTTGTAATAACAGAATTAATGTTCCATGGGCTCTGTTTTCGTGTAATTTTTACATTCCGTATAGGTTTTTTTACAATGTAGCTCTTCGCTACCCAGGGATCACCACGGGGAGGTTGCTACATTTCCGAGCCCCGCCCGAGCCTCCCCATCCACCCAACAAACGAGGCATACTTATTACTTGTAGACGTCGTCAAATAAACTTGGCAAATAATAATAGACTGTGCATCAGTGGCGGCTCCAGCAATTTGGCAACAATGTTTTCCCTGCATTTGATTCTACGTAAAATAGTCGATTCGATAGTGAAGTGCTACTTCACCAACAATCGATTGTTGTGCATTGATTCAATGACGGGAAAACAGCGTTGCCAAAACGAAACGAGCAACCGCGGCTGGGCTTATTATGGCTGATTGATTGTACTAATTGTAAGTACACCCCCCCCCCCGCGCACTCCCATCACTTGAGAAATTGCCCAAAAAAAATACGTTAAACACAAGCCGGAACAGTGAGGAACGTCTCACACCGCGGTTTGATATCTCAATTAGAAAAAAAGTAATTCCAGAAAATGTTCAGAATTAACAATACGAGTGGCGTGGGAGTGCTGACTGCCCCCTCCCTCCCCCGCCGCTCGTCTCTTCAGTATAAGGCTAATCTAATGTGTATGTGATACGCGTAAAAGTTCAAGGGAAAAAGGCGCGAACTGTAACCTGATTTATCCATGAGAAGTGGAAAGAAAGAAATTGTCAAGAGAGTGTTAAAAAATAACGCGGAAAAATGCGTGGATAGACTAACACCCCCCCCCCCCCCCTTGACGTCACTTTGTCACAAGTGAGGTTGGTCGTAGAGGCAAATTGATGTACGGAAAAGTTGAAGGAGCCAAATGCCGTGAATTGCGTTCGGATATCTCAATCAGGGAGAAAGTTACTTCAAAAATTGATCAGAAATGCAGCATAAGCT
The DNA here is from genome assembly GCA_011764245.1 of Trialeurodes vaporariorum. Lineage (NCBI taxonomy): Eukaryota > Metazoa > Arthropoda > Insecta > Hemiptera > Aleyrodidae > Trialeurodes > Trialeurodes vaporariorum. The sequence continues at coordinate 53,009,007 of VMOF01000388.1, read as the reverse complement.
GCGGGGACTTACTACCCCCCCCCCCCAAAAAACCCTACGTTTTGACTCCCTCTAAATGGACGCCTCACACGTACTGTAAATCGATTGGATTGAGTGGCTTATACCATGATAGAAAAGCTTGCTTGGTAAAAAGTTATTCTCAACAAGGTAAGCATATGTTGCAATTCGTTAACTTGAAATGAAAGATAGCCCCCTTCCCCCCCACCATGGTTACCATCAATGTAATGACAATTTTAGACGCATAATGGTGTGCGCATTGCATCAAGAAACATTTTACTAAATGCTGAAAGGAATGGTCGTTCGGATCCTCGATGCGGAACATCGCGATTCCAGATAAGGTCGCCACAACAGTTGCGCGGAAGTGGTTACACCCCCTCCCCCCGAATGACGGTCAAATAAATGGGCATTAAAACATGCGCAAGAGTCTGAGGAACAAAATGCCACAAACCGCGTCTCAATTACTCAAATAGAAAAAAAGTTATGTAGAAAAAAGTGAAAAAAGGAGAGTGATAAGTAGCAAAAATCCATTTGCTCAGAATCATCAAATTCGGGACCTTTGCCCCCCCGTATCTCGAAAACTAGTCATAGGATCGCTTCGGGCCCGTGGAGACTTTTGATCAGGAGGTCAAAATGAACCATTTCCCAAAGTTTCATCCAATTCGACCGAAACCGTTTTCCCATAAGAAGTGTGCCATGTCCTTTCAAGTTTAAAAAAAATTGTGTGATAAAGATCTGAATCAAGAACTTTTTTGCTGGCTGTTGTGTAGAGGAGTTTCAGAAATGTAGGCGCACCTAAACCGTTAATCTTGAGAATTTTCCTAAACTGATAATCCAAAGAATTTTCCTTAACCGATAATCTTAAGAATTTTCCAACACTATTTCTCACTTTACGCAGTATAAATGAATGGAGATAAATTAGAGCGTTGAATTTTCATTGAGAAACGCTTTGAAATCAAAAGGTTGAAGTCACAGGTAATTCTTGTTATGATTTGAAAGAATGGAAATTGAGAATTCTTCTAAGATTATCGGTGCTTGTAAATACTGAGCTCTTACTTTAATTTTAGACTAGCTCTGTCACTCAGTAAGAACAAGGGGTGAAGTTGAGGGAAGAACTTCAAAGAAAAAGAAACACATATTTAGTAAAAGAGAAGAAGAGACTGCACTTTAAGACAGTCCTACACTGTATAACTATTTAAACACAGAAAACAAAAAAGAAAAACAATTATGCCGGGCCAAAAGGCTGACATTCACACAAGAGAAAATTGAGACTTATGTTGTCTTCCTTGGAGACTATTTCAAGATAAAGAGTGACAAGATGTTGGCTATAGACCACTGTTGCCACCCTTTTTGCCATAGCGCGCCACCTTACGGTGTGATCGACTTCACCAACCAAGCTTTGGAACCTGATTGGTGATTCCGATCCTGATGACATACTCCAGCGGACAGGGAGTCAGGTTGGCGACAGTTAAAAGAATAAAAGAAAAAACCAATTAATTATTTGGGGACACACAGCACTTCTGAAAAAAACTTAACGCTGCCATGCCGATTGTCAGTCTTAAATAAATTTCCATTGATCTAACTTGTAATGATTTTACGTGGCTTTTTTTGAGTGCTTTGTTTCTCGACATCTGAGCTGAGCGCAATCAGAAAAACTGCTTGTGAGCCGCGAGAGGCAGTAATCGTGTTAACTATTGGAGTGAGAATACATACAGTGTGTCATAATGACTGGAATGAATTATTAAATTAATATCTAAACATGCATTGTTTAACTTAAAATCTACAGTACAGTGTAGACTTTTTAAATTAAAGTAGGACTATCATTTAACTAAAATAATATGAACCTCACTAATTGTAAAAATAAGAGAAAATAAAGAAATCAACAAATTTATGAAAAGGAGACAAAAAAAATTATTTCAAAGAAGAATTATAAGATAAGGTCTAATTTAAATAGGTGTTTTGGTTTGTAAGTATGTGGGTTTTTTGTTTTTGTTTGTCCCTGGTGATTAATGGAAGATTTTTAAGGTGGGTTGGGAGATAGTTGAATTAGCGTACGGCATTTTAGGAGTGGCTTTTTCTTGCAACTCCTAATTTTACTATTGATGCGGGAAAGGGTTTCTTCTCAGTTGTAAATTAATTTTGATCATATTGGAATTACGGTAATACGGTATATCATTTTGACAATGTTGCTTTGCTCCAAAATCCACAAGATCTGCTCGCTTGCCCTGCTTCACTGCACTTTCTGTGTCCTGTCCCCTCTGTTTCTCTTTCTTCGCGTTAAAGATCCTGCTTTGTTTTCTTCATCTGTTTGAAGTCATTTGAAATAATTGAAATGTCCATTTCAGCCTAGTAAGTACGGAAAGGCCAATATACTTCTTGTACAAATATATTGATTTCTTTACAATTTTTCAACCATCGGTTCTAATTTTTGTTTGTTTTATTTTTAATCTTTTTTTATTATTTTTTTTTTGTTGAGCTTCTTTCCTTGTACTGTAGAGGTTATTAAGTTAAAATTTAACAAGCAAATTTTGTGACTGCAAAACATTAATTTTCTTTTAGCCCTTGAGTTAATTATTGCTAGAACTAACGCATTTTGAGTATAGGGTTCTGACAAAGTAGCAATGCGGTTGGTTAGTACAGAGATTCAACTTGGTGCAAACCTACTGCTCACTGATGTCTTTTGATGCATTTCAGAGGCAGACACTGCTACCTATCAGAACCGGATACCCAAAATGGGTTTGCTCTAGTACAAACATCCATGAGCCATCGACTCAATGCAACAAAACCAATACATCTATCCAGAATGACTGTTCTAGGGTTACCTGTGTAAGCAAGGGAAAGGATTTTTAAGTTAGGGTCAAAGTGTAATTATTTCCAGTTTTTTCATGTAATTTAGTGACATCTCGTTGTAACTATGAGCCGCGATAGTTGACATGCATCAACCTAAATGTCTAAAATACTTGAGAGAAGATGGGAAAAATTAAACGTGAATCCTAACCTAAAAATCCTCATTGTCAGTCATGTAGTTTTTCCATTAGATTGCTATTCTAGAGAAATGTATAGCTTGTTAACCTATTGTGATTTTCTTATCAGAGGCAGGCATTCTTCAGTTCGGGCTTTGACCACCAATGGATTAATGATTCAAATCTGCAAAAGACATATTTTTTTCCCCCCAAACATCTAACTGTCAGCACTGAATTTTGTCTCCAGGATGTTTATGCAGTAAGGTGTCAAAAAATAATTAAAATTGAAGCTGGAAGTAAAAATTTCTGCAAGTCACCTACAAATCAATAGGTGACTTGCAGATATTTGGATTGCCAGCTTTGATTTTGATTTTTTTTCCACATTTTTTGCATTAACGTTCTTTGGAGGGGGACCAAGGTGTTGACAATTGGGTTTCTAGAAAAAGTAATCTATTTTGCAAATTGTTCTCATTATTCCATCGGAGGTAAAGTTTGAAACTCAGTTGTAGCACTGGTTGTAGTTGTCAACAATTTTTCATAATTTTTTTTTTAAAATTGAATTTTGAATCAATTCTTTAATTTTTCTTGCTTCGTAACTATCTATGCTTTCAACTTCCCTGTGATCAGGTTCATTTATTGTTTTGTGTTTTGAATACAAATGTTGAACCGATTTTAGTTTCACAACTGCTTCATTTCAATGATCTTCTTTACTAATGTGGAAGCAACAAAAGATCTTTCTTCTCCGGCTTTTTTTTGTTTGTTTTGAATTATTAACAAAGTTGAGTTTCCAAATTGAGCCTTTAAAAAAAAAAAAAAATAACATTATTTTCCCACAAATGAAAAACATAGAAGAAGTACTCCTTGAAATGGTGTTTTTTTCTTCTTGAGACACATCATTGTGTGTATCTCTTTTTCTGTAGATCTGAAATTACAATAATATTGACAGTTTTCATACTCTAATTCAAATTTAGTTTCATTTGATTTTAATATATCTTGTTTTCTCAATGAGTTTTTCTTGTTTTTTTCAGGTGCGCAATCTGTGTTACATGGTGGAGCGACGAGAGAAATTGTCTCGCTCATTCCTGAAACTGCGTGAGCAGACCCTTTTGAAGCAAGTAGCTGTTTTGAGTGAAACTAAAGTCAGTCTCAGCATCACGGAACTAACAGCCGTCAAAGAAGCTAACCATGGACCTTCAATTTATGACAGAATGTATTCGCATGCCGCTGCTCCAGACTTGAGTACTGACTTCGAAACAATGCTGACCCGGATCTGCGGCATGGCTTCTCCGACTCCTGAAGACAAAGCAAAGTTAGACCTTAATGGCTTCTTTCGCAACAACAGCAAAGATAATCCGTATAAAAGGATGTACTTCAATGGTGTGGCACGTCGTCGTAGCGGATATCCTGGTGGAATTTCAAGTAATAGTGATTCGGATTCTAAACCGAAAATTAAAGAAGAAAGTGCATCTAGTATGGACGAACGGCCATCATCAAAATTAGATTTTAATAAGAAGGAAGTAGTCAAAGGGAAGAAATTAATTAAGAAACGTGAGCTAAAAGTGGTTAAAGATCCAAGTTCATCAACGGACGATGAAGAGCCGAGAGCCTGGGAAAAATTAAGAACTTCCTCAAGGAAAGTTGGAAAAGATTCCAGGACGGGGAGTGAGGACAGTGAAGATTTATTCAAGAGTTTCTCCAAGTTTGAACATAGCAAGCTTCCAATGCCAATTTACTCTACTGATACAGACTCGGAGTCTTCAGCAAAAGAAGAAACAAGTGATGTGCATCAGTCTATGCTGCGTACAAAAGGTGCAAAGAAAGAATATTCCGCAGCCGATGAAGCTAATTCAAAGAAATCTCCACCAAAACCGATCACTAATAAGCGAGTACCCAACAATTCTATCGAAGATGATACAATGCGCGATAAGGAAAATATTAAAAGTGTAAAGAAGAAAAAAGAAGTCTCAGGAGGAGCATCCGATCTTATTGTCCCTCAGAGACAGGCTGCCAAGAAAGCTACCGAGAGTATTCACCGGTCTCAAGGTCGACCAAAGTTAGAGCATAGTTCATTTGATAACGAAGTCGCACGGAAATCTCCTGTGGCTGAAGATAACTCAAGCAAATCGAAGCATGTCAAAAAAGATGCTGTGAGACTCAAATCTAAATCATCAGGCAAATCTAACGATAGGGATATGAAATCAAGTAACGATATCTATGAATTTGAAAAAGAAGCGGGCGACTCTCAAGAAATACTAGCGTATGTTCCACAACGGCAAGCAGCAAAGAAAGCTGCAGAGCACATAAAGCAAAGTCATGGCACTGTAACGAAACCGGTTGAAGCTGATGGCGAGCCGAAATTGAAGGTGAAAGAAGTAGAGTCAAAGAAAGATATCAAGAAAGATGTGGAAATGAAAGCAAAGAAAGAAGCGGAGGCAGAAAAAGATAAAGATAAAGATAAGGTTCGTAAACCGTCGAAAGCACCAGTCGAGCAAAAAGGACCAAGAATGTCCAAGTCGAGCGCTTCTTCCTCTTCATCTTCTTCCTCTGGATCCGGTTCTGGATCCTCGAGCTCATCGTCAGGCTCTTCATCATCCTCAAGTTCTGAGAGTGAAGATGGTGGAGCCGTCTCAAGAGTACCGTCTCGAGAATCTCTGGATAAGAAGTCGAAGCCTACTGGCACTGCTACTGAGAAATTAGGGAAGAAGCACGAAGACTTGCCCTTTCTCAACAAGGGAAAACAGTCAGTGCAATTCAGTAGCTCATCTAGTGGTTCGGATTCAGAGAGCAGTAGCGCTGACAGATCGTCTGCTCCCAAATCTAAATCATCAGATTATAAGCCACAACAGAACTCAAACTTCAAAAGAACTGGTTCCTTCTCGAAATTGGGGGTTGATAAGAAACTCAAGAGGCCGTCAGATAAGAAGCTTAAAACTTCCGACGGGCGGCCTGAACTTGAGTCTCAGCAGCCGCCTATTACGAGAGAGGAATCATCCGGAACCAAAGATAAATCTAGACGTAGTAGGAAGAGTAGCAGTGATCGACTCAGCGATACTGAAACCAGACATGGAGATTCTGCTGGCAAGACCTCTGCCTCTGCTTCCAGACATTTATCCGCCGATAAGACGGATGTCAGCTCGAAATATAGGAGTCGAAAACAGAGCCCATCAAGGAAAAGTCCAGTCAGGAAAAGTTCACCCAAAAGACACTCTCCTCCGTCAAGGTCGAGTCCACCAAGAAAACAAAGTCCTTCAAGGAAGTCAAGCCCTCCGAGGACAAAGACTCCTTCAAGGAAAAGCCCGGGACGAAAGGAAAGTCCTAGCAGTAAACAAGATGGAAGAAAGAGAAAATCGGATGAACTCGAAAAAGTTAGCTCGGATTCCTCTTCCTCGTCCTCCGACTCCGAGAAAAGATCTCCGCCTGAAAAGGCTAAGTCCGTTTTCCAGTCCAGTACTGAGACCAAGAAAATTCCCAAAAAGATAAGCGATAGCAAAGATAGCAAATTAATTAGTGAAAGAACATCTAACTACAAACCTTCCGAGAGTAAGTTACGTAAAGATGATTCTAACGTCAGAAACACTCATCGGAAGTCTGTCGACAGATTAATCGAGAAGAGGGAAAAGATACTAAACCGCAAATCAAGCAAAGCAGAAGAAGATAAATCTTCTTCCAGGAGCTCTGCTAAATATTCCGGAAGGAGTGTCACATCACCCATAGAATTAGATAATGAAGAAAACATTTCGCCTCCTCGTGTTGAAAATCATCGGATATCAGGAGAAAGAGATGTTCCTCATGAATATAGGTTGTCGAATAGTTTGAGTGAAACTCTAGACGCTAGTCATAAAGAATCTATAGCCAATGATCAAATTAGGATATCTAAACCTTTGCCAAACGTCAAGAAAAAATATGAAAACGAGCTTGACATGGAGACATCTTCGGATGATAAACATTTCTCTATAAACGATAAAAATAGCGAAATGAATTCCATATCAAATGATAGAAATAGTGGTATTCATGTGAATTTGTCCTCTCTTAGTCGCGACGAATCTAAAGACAAGTCAGACCTTTCGATCTCATTAGATAAATCCAGCAAAGACATGAATACTCATGACGAAGTTGCAATGAAAAGAACATCTAGAACGCATTCTTCTTCGTCGTACGGTCATCACAGGTCCATTTTCTCACCTCAAGCAGCCTCGAAGGAGTGTGCGGCAGCGGACGAGGATCTGTTTGCAGACTTTAGCAATGATATCCTGGCTGTAGATGAAACGGTGCATGATGATGGCTTTAGTATACCGCGTGACTCTGAAGAGTCTATGCGAGCTCATCCATTCTCTTTTGGCAATGAGCTTATATTCAAGCCTGATTTGAAAGAAGATAGTGCTCAAGAAACTCTCAATTTAGTAGAAAAATTACGTTTAGATTATGCTAAGAAGAATTCCAGTTCCTGTGATCCATCTGAAACTCAATTATCCACCCAGGAACCTTGTTCACCCTCATCATCTATTTTATCTAAAGTTGTAGAAGAATCAGTTCCTATTGAGCCTGTGATAGACAAAAATTTGGAGGCTGAAGCATCACATCAGCTTGCTCAAGAATCAATGCTGATGGCTGAGTCGGTGATGAACACATCGGTCCCATCTACAATATCAGACCATGCCTCGCTGATGTCAACTGGCTCTATGACACATCCTTCCTACACATCCTCTATGCATCCTGTTAACATTGCTCCACCACCTACTCTTTCTCCTGTATCTGCAGGTTTACCTCCTTCATCTCTACCTCTCACATCGATTGCTCCCATTCCTCCATCATCAATGACTTTGGTTTCAGCACCGTCAATTCCTAATTTAACATTGCCCGCGTCAATAGCTCCTCCGTCATCATTGGCTTCATCGACAATGTCTCCGATGACTCCAATGACTCCACCCTCTGTTATGGCATCTGTATCCATGACCTCTTCACTGGCTCAATCTATGGAACCGTCAGAAACTCCTGCTACAATGGCTTCTCCGCAGTTGCCGCCAGCATTTGATCCTGTGTCAAATATCCCGCCAATATCTGTACCCTCATCGCATATGCCTCCAACTTCGGCCATTCCAAACGAAATGCCACCTTGTTCTTTATCGGGTGAATCTCTCATCAACGAATTTGCCGAGCAGTCTCTGAGATCAGAGCTGAACGAGAAAATGGACTCAAACTTTATAATGCCTGTTCAAGAAAATCATGGAATGTCTCAGTATAATATGGATATGTACAGTGGAGGCTTTCAACCTCCGCCTCAAACGAACATGGATCAAACGGGAAAATTGCTCCACGAAAACAGTGCCTTACCACCCGCGGAAGAGCAGTGGCTGTCGTCTCAGCAGTACCAGCCTTCTCCGTCTCCTTTTGGTGATGCACACTTGCCTAATAAATGGGCGGAGAGTATTGTCATGCCATCAAGAAGATCATCAACCTCCTCCTCTAGTTCAGCGGCATCATCACCTGCGCCTAAAGAAGATGTCGAGCCTCAGAAAGAAGATATTAATCTACTTTCTTCCTCACAACCTCCAGGAATGATGCAAGACTTTACAAACTACCCTGGATTACAATCGTATCCCCATTGCTCAATGCCCGATAATGTCGCCTACCACCCGTATTCTGAAGCTAATTCATTTCCGGGACCTCCCATGTATCAACCCAATACATCTTTGCCTTATCCTACCTCTGCGCCGTATCCGTCTAATTACTCCACTCCCTTCTCTCAGGCTCATTCTGTTACAACTCAGGATAACTCAATGATTTTGCCACCACAAATGCCCGCAGCTTTTACTTCCTCATCGCATAATATGGCTTTCACTGCTGCTATAGTGTCACCCATTCCACCAGTAACTCCGCAGGAGCAGCGCTCGATCACACCTGTTTCATTTTCAGAGCCGGCCTCCTGCCAACCGCAGATGCCAAGTGCCTCATTACCTGAGCCAGCTGAGCCAGCTGAGCCAGCTGAGCCTGCTGAGCCTGCTGAGCCTGTTGAGCTTGCTGAGCTCGCTGAGCCTGCTGAGTCAGCTGAACCAGCTGAGCCAATGAATGAATCACCAGCATCAAATAGTGAATCCTTCTCTACGCAGCCGCCAACTCCTCTAAATCCTGAACCATCGCCCACGCCATCCACTAAAAGTCTATCTGTTAAAAGGTCTCCAACCAAACCAACAAGAGTTTCAGCGCGTGTATTATCTCAACAAAAATCTCCCGCTAAATCTCCTGGAACTCCATCAAAATCACCGCGGCAGGTTGAGCCTCCTCCTAAGCCTGTCTCAAAAGCAAGAGAACCCAAGAAACCCAAAGGAAGTGGAGTCAGAGGTCAAAACCGTGGTGGAAGAGGTCGTGGTAGAGGTCGAGGTAAAAGTCAAATGTACGATGATAACACCATTCATAGTAAATTAGTCGGCACAGTTTATGAGTTTGATTTTGATGAAGAGAGTGGAACAGAAAGTGTCGAAAATCTTAGAGCAATGAGAGAAAGGAGGAAATCAACTGATGTTCATGATAGGAAATCAACAGACTCGTATCACTCTAAAGATTCGTCTCAATCGCCCAAATTTACGAGTCCATCCTACATGCAGAATTCTGGTAAACGGTCGACTGGCTATTCGTCAAGTGTACGAGATCTCCGACCGCCCACACCTGTCAGTGATGAGCCAGCAGCAAACTCTACTGAAGAGAGACCTGTCATTCAAGAGCCCAAACTGGTACCATTTCAAGATGTCGAGCCTTTGTTACCAGGCCCTGTTGATATGCGAACTTATAATGCGTCTTACAATGCTTCCTCTAACTCAACTATCAACTCATATCATGACAACCTCATCAGTGGTTTTGCGACGGCTGCCACGGAGCATGTACCTGACATAGTTGACGAGTATGAAAAGTTTGAGGACTACAGCTTGAATAAGACAGCAACAGAAACAGAGACGGAGACCTCCACGAATAAACAAGTATCTGAAGAAACGAAGCAAGAGGTAAATGATAACGGTAACAAAATGTCTCTGAGTGACTCTAGGAATCAGTTGAAGGTGAAAATTAAAGGTCCATTCTTGGATGCTAATTATGTTACAGCAAACTCAGCTCCTCAACAGCCACCACTTACCCCATTAGAAGGTGGCTCTGCTGCTGCGATACCAGCAGGCTCCGGAACATCTAACTTGAGAAGAATGCGCAAGAAAGAGCTGTTGCAACAATATGTCACTGAAGATATGAATATGGTCTCTCCTCCTTCTACGATCCCTCCGCCTAATAGAACGGTTATAACCATACCGAAAGCTGTTGCGTCAATGACAAGCATACCTACTCGAGATGATTATAAAGCTGTTGTTGATGCTAATATGGAGAAGAAGAAGAAGAAAGACAGGTTCTCTGGAATATCTTTTGATAGCGACAATGATGACAATTTCAACGACGATAAAGTACATCCTAGTGTGTCAGTGTCCCCCTTACCAACTATTACGCCAAAGTTGAAGATTAAGATCGGCTCAGAACCGCAGCCGATTGTCACCAAACCAGAAGATAAGAAGCACCTGAGAGTAAGGCCTCCTAAGAAAAGATTGTGCACCGGAGTACCGGCTCCGTCAGTTGAAGAATTAAAGAGGGATTGTATGCAATATCGGAAGATGGTCATGGCCAATTTTGAGGAAGAGGAAGAAGAAGAAGCTGTTGTAGATAGGAAACCGAAACAACCAAAGAGAAGTAAAGAACGCAAGAAAAAGCATCGGGCAAACGTAGAAGTGATTGCCGATGAAAAGAAGCCTAAAATAATCATCAGAATCAAAAAGCCAGACGAAAACAGCAATTCACCCAAGGAAGAAACTCCTAATCAAAATAAGTCGACCAAAACCAACAAATTGAATGAGGCTTCAGGCATGAACAAGGTAAAGCCTCCAAAAACGACTCCTATCAAATTAAAACTTTCACGGTGCGAAGAGGGCTATGTCATGAAAAAGCCTTGTGATAGTCTATCGTCTTCGCTGAATGATTCGGAACCTGGTTCAAAGGCTCTTCCACTTTCGAAAGATTGTGAAGTTAGATAATAATAATTTAATTCTTTTTCTCCTGAATCTGCTCTAGAATGCTATTGTTTGACTTTGTGCAAGTTTTTCTAGCGGAAGGTATTTCAAAGTTATCACCTAGTGATTTATTTGACTATTTGTTTCCCCCCTTTTTTGTTCTTCACTAACTTTTTTTCCGTTCTTTGTTTTCATTTTGTTGCCACCTAGTGGCTTGACCTCTTTGAGTATCTGTAAAATTTTGTAAATATTATTGTCAACTCCAAATTGCTTTTGAAATTAATTTATTGTTTGTTTTCTATTATTATTATAGTTATTATCATCATCATTATGATTATTATTATTATTTTTATTTTTATTATTCTTTTAATTTTTATCTTTATTATTTTTTTCTTGAAATTATTTATTCATCATGTATTGTATCATATTCTTGAAACTATCAAGTTTTGTATAGATCTTATGTTAAAAACTTGTATTTATTTATTTCTTTAGTTAGTCAATTTATAAATAATGTATCTGCGTATATAATTATGGCTATTCTATTCTATTTTATTCTAAGTTTTTCCCCCTTTTTAAACTCTCATTTTTTTTTATTTGTCTGTTTGTTTTATTTTCAAATAATTTAAGAAAGAAATAAAAATGAACGTAGCTTGTAAGTCAATAAACTTTACGGTCAATTATTAATTTAGGTCGAGGAGGGGCGTAAGAGTTCAGCAAACTTCTACAGTCAGTTGTACATACTTATTTAGTGTTTTCCATCTTGTACATATGTTGATCTGGAATCTAATTAGTATTATTTTGCACGAAAACAATATTGTTAACAAATTTAAAGCCTTATTTCATCTAGTTTTAAGCATTTTGATGAGTTTGATGAGCTGCTCTCTCATCGTGTTGACAACTTTTGAAATTGCGTTTTGCGTTTAACAGCTTGTTATTATCGCTTTTTTAACAACTGCAAAAGATATTATGAAAAAAAAAAAAAAATAATAATATTGTTGGATCTGAAATGACCTCTGAGGAAACTGAATTCTTAAGGCTGAAAAATTTAATTCTTTTTTTACTTTCTGTATTTCCTTTATCTTACTGTCAACCTTTCCTCTATCTTTATCTAAAGTTGTAGTATGCCAAGTTGGTCCTCAACAGACAAATAGCTCCAAAGAAAACTGTTCTCTAGAAAGTCGGTCCTTGAAAACTGTTGTAACTTGTGAATTAAAGAAACAACATTGTTGAGCCATTCGTGTGGCGGGCGAGCAATCTAGTTGTGTTGGATGTTATCTATTTCAGCCCCTGTCAAACTTAAGGGTGTTGCTTTTGCGCCCAAGATATTGATCTTTTTGTCATGGGTTTAAATGGATGAAATGCAATACTGTCAGAGTGCACGCTATGCCACTGCTGTCAGCTAGTCCAACATTTTCCAGGAAAATCTCACTGTTGGCCGTCAACTTGGCCTGCTGCAGCTGTTTCATTTGAGCTAAACACAGGGTGATGCACTGTCACTGTTTACTATTTTCTTTAATAAACAACGGATATCTGAAGATGTACCTGTAGTGCTAGACTTATAATAACCGGTTTATAACTCTAAGTTCAGTTTGCTCCTCGTAATTTGGGTCTCATCCAGTTCTAGTTTTGGTTGCATATTGCAAGGTTTTTTTTTTTTTTTTTCCAAACTAGCTACTTTGATTCGGTGCTGTCTGTAATGAAAGTCTGATCATTAAACTTTTAACTTAGGACCTTATTAGAGTGGAAGATTCATTTTTCCCTGAAGTTGTAGACAAAGCCTCGATCCTAAACCCTGTAACGGCTATTTTTAATCATCGTAAGTTGAGTAGTAGTATAATTTTCCAAAATAATTTTTCTTCAAATTGTCTGTAATCAATTAAAGTTGCGTTTGTGAAGTGGAGGAATCAAATCTTTATCCACTGCACAAATCATCATCTTTAGTTACGCCTAAAAGGGAGGGAGAAAAAAATCAGTTTTCAACAGACAGGTCTGGCTCAGTAAAAGTTCAAAATAGTTTATGCTAGTGCATCAAATTAAGTTCCCTTATTGTTGGCTTATTAAAGGTGTCGTCCTAACAATTTTTCAACCATAAATATGCAAAAACATCATGCAAGACTAGTTTGATTGAATGTTGACTTTTTCTTTCATTTTTCCGAACTATAAAATGAAGTTAAAAGCTTATTTGTTGTTCAAAGCTTTAGCATAATCATTGGTGCCTGTTGTGGCTCTGTTTTTTTTTAACTTAAACATTAACAACTCTTTTTTATGAATTGTATGAAACGCTTCTCTCTCTTTTTTGTTTGTTTTTAATTGTAAATCAGCAATTGAAAAAAAGGAGACAGTCTGTTTTGTTGGAAATCATTTTTCAGAGTAATCAATGAGGCAGAGTTTGGTCTGAATTTGTGTATATTTTATTAAGAAAATTGAATTGCTCGATGAGTTGAGAACATGAATGTATCTGGCATTTCCTAGGCTTCACGGTGTGGGGTATGAAAAGGTCACAATATTCTGTTTTCAATTGGAAATTAGAGATGTGGCTCTTTTGATGTCACAACTCTGAACATTTTTTTTTGCAAATTTACCCAAGTTTTGTTGTTGATATTGTGAGGCCAAGAAAAAAAAAAAAAGCCAAACACATCCTTGTTCTCAGTTCACCTCGTACTTTCACTTCTTCAATAAAAGGGTAATTTTTTCAATGGTGAAAAATAATGGAACGGGTTGCCCTTGGTTACTCTCAGTTGAGCTAAAGCAACTGGAAAGTTAGTGAAGTAATCAGGGGACCCTATTCAGAGTGGTAGGGTTGTGCCGTTCTCTTGCGTTCCCATGGAACGCTGAAACTGTTGGATAACGGCATTAATAAACTAGTTCCATCTCATTCCAGTTTTAAAAAAAAACCAACAAACCCAGATCCTTGCAAAGCGGTTACATTCTTCTACTGTCTCATCATTTTTTCCCCATAAAAAATTCTGTATCAAAGCAGTGATTTGCAGATCTTGATCACTAGCTTATTCATTCTTCAAAGTATGAATTCCTGCCCTGGCTCGTATTGGCAGCATTTTTTAGACTGAATCCTGTGCTCTCCCTCTTTTTTTTTTTTTTTTTTTTTTTTTTTTTTTTTTTTTTTAAGCCGTTTTCAAGGGTCAGAAAAGCTTTAAAAATTGGACTGATAGCATGAGTCATTATGACTGAAAGACTTTGATCGAATAAAGCACAGATGAGCTTATGAAATTAAAATTTCAACAATTTACAATTGTGATCAATTTTCTCAAATTTATTCCTATAAAATGATATTGCAACAGTATTGTTGCTAAATTTAGGAGACTGACCTCAAAATTTATTTTGAAATTTAAAAAAAAAAAAAAAAAAAATCTGGCGTTTCATGCTGCATTGATTCAAAGCAAAGTATTGGTTTTTTTTTTTGTGAAATAGAGAGTTGAAATCTCCTATTTCTCTTCCATTTGAAATTTATCCTGAACTTTTTCTTGAAATTTTATCAAATTACCTTAAAAATGGCAAAAATGTATGAAAAGTCAAAATTCCTTGTAACTTCATGTACATTTTGATCGTATGCTTAAGTACACCCAATCTCTTGCCTTTCTATTGATAACTTTATGTCATGAATGTCGCTCTTTTGGAAACCACTGCTTCTCTGGTAGAGATCGTTTCAGAAGTGTTAGGCGCACCTGGACCATAATCTGTAGCGAATTTTCAATTTTCATTCTTTCAAGTCAGAATAAAACTTGCCTCCAACTTTAAACTTTTGAAAAAAAGTGTTCCTCAATGAAAAGCCAAGGCTCAAATTAATTTTCATTAATTTTCATACAGGAGAAATAATGTTGAAAAATGTCAAAGATTTATCGGTCGAGGTACGCTTACTCTTCTGAAACGACCCCTATAAAAACTTTTTGTCCGTAATTTTCCAAATATTCCATGGATAATTTATTTATACCAGAGATCAGTGTTACCAATTATGACAGAAATGATCCAAATCAATGCAGAATACGCATAATTTCTGGCATAAATGGCAACACTGCCAGAGATACACAAATGTGAGGTGCGTGTGAATTAATTATTACACAGAAGGGGATAGATGTTCTGAAACATTTTGAAATTAGATGTACTTACTATCCCTCTCTATGTCTGTTCCATTCACCACTTTTTTTGCCCTTAATAACTTTTCTGTAGTTCGTGTTTGATACTTTGAGGCCTGAGCAGGCAATAAATTAGTTCCGAGAAAAGAAGAAAGGTAGCGCCTTACAATCGGATAGCCTGGGAATGGGAGCCTTCATCTTAGCCAATTGACATTGATGAGGTGGTCAGGCATTGCCACAGTGTGCAAATCTACCTGAGTTGCCAGGTCTCAAATTATAACTCATGGGCGGTAACCAAACTGGACAGTTGGATTCTCAAGTTTCTAAAATAATTAATTTAGCTTTTATTCCTTAAGCCCAAACTCCTATAAACTGATTTTATTATCCGTCACTGATTAGTTAATTATAGTTAAGTTTTAATAATTCATAAAATTTGACCAATTAGAATCTTGTTTAATTCTTGTATTATATAATTTAGGTGCCATATGATCCCCCCTCTCTGACAATCCTAAAACTTTTTTTTTTTGAAAATTTTCATGAAACGTACTTTTTTCATTTTCTTCCCTTCTCTCCTTTTAAAAGAAATTTTATATCAGTACACGTAACATCAACCTTCTTTCGAATCTTAAGTTCTAAAGCAACTGTTTAAGCTCACGATTGGTTCAGTCACCCATTCAATTTTTAAATATCAGTATAACTCTCTCCAAGTCAAGTCAGTGCTCAAGTTCATTTTTAGTGCTTGTCTGATTGTGCGAGTTATCCGAGTCTTTAGAATTTAAAACTTTTCAAGAAACTGACTCTTGCTGAATTTAAAAATTTTCCACGTTGCCGAGTAACTTTTAATGAAAATCTCAGAAACTTCTTTTCTCTTTGTTCAGCCGATTATTTCTTACTTTCTCTTCTCTGTGTTAAAGCAATTTAGTAAATAAAATGATTGAAAAAAATAGATGGTTCGGTGATAACAATATTAAATATACTGGTAATACTGGAAAACAAAAAACTATTTGAAAATTCAATAAATTAAAAGAAAAAATTAGAAATCGACGGCTGACAAAGTCAGTGGATCTTTAGAGAATTTTTGTGCCTTGTAGACTAGACAGAGGAGAAGTGAGCTTTAAAAAATCGAAAAATGTCAAAGCATTTGAGCTTTAATAGCTTTGCTTTTAAGATTCTGTCCCATTTGTTTGTTGTCAGTTTTTCTTTGTTTTCTCTTTTCGTTACACTTTTACTTTTTTGAATCCCAAACAAGGGAAACTTTTCTTTGACACTTTCGTTTTTTTCTAAAAATCCTTCAAAATTTGAAGTAAAGCATAATATGGCGACAGTAAAAATTAGTAGTTTCTTTTGCTACTGACTACTAAGTTGCAAGAAAGCTTTGCAGCTACAATGATGAGCTCTAGTGTCAGCAGTTGATCTTTGCGTAAAGCTGAAAAATTTCATCACCCATAAAAATTGAAGCATAAGCTTGACAAATTCATGAAAATTTTCAATTTAATATACCGTCTATGACAAAATTTTAATTTCTGTTATTGTTATTTCCATCCAAGGTCTCCAATCTTTCATTTGAAATAGTTTAGTCCCAATAATTCTCAAGCAGGAATGAGAGAGAATGACAAAAAAAATAGAAATTTGTTCAATGAAGTGAAAAAAAAAGAACTTGAGTGTCTGTACTCATTAAAGTCTTTTGCAATTCGTTGTAATATCCTCTGTATTAATATCGAGTCTACTGTAGAATCGTTATTCCTAACACTGGATTGTTACTTTGATATTTGTATCAGTTAAATCAGTATGCAGCATTAACAAATTTTGAATGATGACCCACTCTCTTCTCATCTTCTTAAGAACTAAGGATTTTCAATGGAATCTGGCACTAAGTTTGTTGCAAACGTTTACTACGTAGCTTCAGAGAGGCTTTACACTGATGTAAAATTACTTTTAAAGAATGTTGGGAGCATCAATAAGTCCCAAAATTGACTCACAGCGTCAATAAATGCGTTAAGACAAAATTCCAAGATGCCGTTCGAATGAGCGGGTCACAATGGGGGAGTCTCATCTAATCGCAACTTTCTCTAATGATTGTGAGAAAAGTGATTCATCACTCAGAAAGCTGCAATTAGATGGAACTAACTCATATGAAAGCCGTATTGGAATTTTGTTGAAATGCATTTATTGAGTTTGTGTGTCAATTTTGGAACGATCTAATACTCCCAACGTTATTTTCAAGTAATTTTACATAGTATTTGAATATCTATAATTCTGTAGCAAAAGTTTGCAGTAGACCCATTCTGTGAAGTAGGGCAGCTTTTTACTGATCATATCTATTGATTGTTTGCGGGAAAGTGAATTGATTACCTGTGAAAAATGAGATTGTGCGACCCTTGAGAGATGAATTAGATGAGTCGAATGTCTTTGAGACTATTAATATCTTAAGGTGATTCTTTAGAGTTTAGTGCCGATTTCTACCACTATAGCGCTACCGTTCGACTAATGTCAAATTACACGCTGAAAGCAATTTATATTTATGAAAATGAAGTATCAGTTACTAAATAATTATCTGAAGAATGTCTCACAATCAGCAAAATATCTCATCACTAACTTCGAATATAAGGCTGAAAGCACTGAAAAATGGAACATCGCAAATCGATTCTTGTATCGAAATTTTGGTACTTTCAACCTTATTTTTGAAGTTTTTGACGAGATATTTTTGCTGAAAAGTTCTTCAGATGATTATCTAGTAACTGACACTCTGTTTTTTTATATATAAAATTGCTTTTGGCCTGTAATTTGACATTAATCAAACGGTAGCACTCTGGTGGCAGAAATCGGCACGAAACGCTGAAGAATCACCTTGAACATTCCTGCAAGATAACAGGAAGCATTCTTGTGTCCTAAGTTTGCTCATCAAATCCAAACCGTGTTGACTCTGTCTTTCTCCCTTTTTGCTCGTTTAAAGTTATGTGTAAGATGAGAACAGGTCAAAGTCTAGTGACAACCCCTCCTGCTACTTTTTTGGAATAGGTAATACTCGTATTCCCATGGATGAAACGAGAGAGTGACGCATTCCTAAGTTTGCCAGTGGACCGCGTTGAAAGTAGAAAGTAATCTTACAGCTCAGCGCACTTTTTACATCAATTTTTGCCCTACCTTTGGATCCATATTCTGTACTCTGACTGATTGAAAAGATACGTTTGGACATTAAAATAATCAGACTGAATCTTGAAGGATTGAAACTGTTTGTGTTCAAAAAGAAAAAAGAAGAAAAAACCCAACTCACTTTATTTGATAAAAAAAAAACCACTTCATTGTTTGTTGAAAGGGATAACCGCTTCATTGTTTGTTGAAAGGGATGTTTTTTTTTCTTCTTGTTTTCTTATTTATTAAAGCAAAGCAATTAATGGGAAGTCCGCTTTTGGTAGATCAGATGTACTTACTCTTTTCATTCGTTTTAACCAAGTATTAAACAGCTTTTATATAGAAGGGTTATCATTGATCACTTGTGAAAGTAACTGATTTATAATAGGATGTGTAAAAAAAGGATCACTTGTGAATCTTTTGAGAACAGCTGTAAATTTTGAAACGCTGAAACTCCATTATTCCGAGGAAGATATCTTCTTAAGTGGTATTTGAATTTGCAAAATATCCTCTAAAAAAGTGTCTCCCTCAAAATAATAGCATTTCTGTTTCAGAGTTTTTCAAAATTCAAAGCTGCACTCATTATATTTACAAATGCTCCTTTTTTTACACACTTTAAGCATTGAAGCATTAATTTATAACAAAAATCTTTCTCGCAATTTTTTCCCTCAACTTTTTTGGCATGAAAAGATAACCAAATGTCATCCAAAAAATTAAAAAATTAGTCAGAAATAATTCCAAGAATCAACATTTTTCATTTCAATTCTATGCGTATAATTTGCTTGTTCAACTTATGTGTACATTTTTAAGTGTGCTTGCATATTTTCTTCTTATTCTACCCTTGGCTCCCCCCCCCCCTCCCCATTAATTTTCTTCCATTTGTTTTCCTACTTTTTCTGAGCCGCTCACTCCTGAAATAGTATTAATCAGCCGCCAGAAATTTTCAAACGGAATTAAAAAGTTGAATCGGAAGAGGTAAAGATAAATGAAGGGCGGCTGTATTCATGATTTGTTTTTCTCTCTTCCTCCACTTGAACTTGTTTGTTAGGAAAGGATGGAATGAGAGGCTATTCTGTGACTTCAGCTCCTCCCTTTATCCTTTTCTAACTTATGTGTTCAAGTGGGCAAAGAGAGAGAAAAAGACGAAGTCCTGACTGTGGCCGTGAAATAAAGAATCATTTTGTGACATCGTAAATTTTGCCATGGTGTATGGATTTACCAGTGCGTGCGGTGGTGTATGCAATGTTTTAAGCAAAAATATCCTTGGAGACGATTGTGAGCCATTATATCGTAATCGGGTGGAGTTGATTATTGGAAGCATGTAATTTTATGAGCTTGCTACTGCGCAGCTCAGAAGCGCTTATAAACGCTTTCCTCACCTTTTCGTACTTTATTCAAGAGGTGTTCTGATTGTTTCTAGCTTATCTGAGCACCTTTTGAATGAAATGTGAAGGAGTGAGGAAATGGTCGTCTGTACTTTCAATATGCGCAGCAGCAAGTCCATGTGAGTTACATGTTTCCGATCAGGATACGACAGTTTAACGTCATCCCCTACCCTCTCTGTTTGAGTGTTAGTATTGATCGGTATCATCCTTTTTTCTGTGTAAGTTCAATCTCACAACACGGTATCTCCATGTCTATAGCAAGAGTGAGTAATAATGCGTACGAAATTTTTCTAAACAGGGAAATTTTTTTGTTTCGAACCACTACTACTACCACCAATATCACTAACCCCCCTTTCCCTTCCTTTTCATCCTTTACTCACAATCAGTGATTTTTGTTGCTTAAAAATGTCATCTCGGTTGACCTATGTCGCTATAAAGGTACAGGCTCAAGGATCCTCTAACGATGTATGGAACATTCAATACTTTGTGAAGTGATGTTTTTTAGTTTGGAACTTTTGATTTTTAAACATTTTAGTATCAATAATTAGAGCTTTTTATTACCTGCTCTGTTGTGAAGAATTGAACAAGTTCAAGTTTTAAGCTGAAAAATATCATTTTAAAGAGCTATGGATGGTACCGTTCCTCATAGAATGATCCACACCTATTTATTTATTTTTTTACCTTATTTATTTTTATTTATTTTTTTAATGTACATGTAAAAAATGGTATTTGTACATTCCTAGTTATCTGTCCATACTTAAATTGTAAATAGTGTCCTGTAAACTGACTGGAAATGTTTTTTACTTTTTAATTTTTAATTGTATGTTGGATTGGTCATAACTATCTGCAACCTCTATTAAACTTTAAAATGATAATTATTTTTAGGAAAACTAAAGTTCAAATTTTGTCTATATTATTGAAGTTTGTTGGAGGTCGTTTGCCCTCTGCGGTGTACTCTCATGCGTTTTTAACACTTTCAGTGTAAGTCTGTGTATATACCTTTGTATAATTATTGAAGTTTTTGAGAATGTATTTATGTATATGTACATAATCCTTTCTAAGTACTAGTTTCTTTTTCCTCAATAGGTCAGTTTTATTCCCCTCCCCTCCTTGAGCCTATTTCATATTTTATTGTATAGTTTAAATTATTTTAATTATTTTATACTGTATTTATGAAAAAAAATAAATCATTAATTAAAATAAAAAAAATTTAATAATTAAACAAAAAAAGAAAGGAAAATGGTTTATAATTGTTTTAATAATTGAATGAACGTAACAAATAGAGAAGATTTTACTTTTCTTTTCTCTTGTAAAATTTTGTATAGGATTAGTTTATTTGAAAACTGTGGAATAATGTACTATTGTTCTTATTGTGCACATAGTCTCTTCAATAAATTATGATCGTTTCTTTTTTAATATATTAAACCTTACTTGTATTTCATTTCTTATCCAACGAAGGTCTCAAAAATTGCCCCCTTGCAAAAGACATCCTTTGTTGACTAAAGCTCTACTTTGTTTTGACATCAGTCTTGCTGTTGTTTTTTTTTTCTTTCTTGTTTTTTCTACCTTTTACCCTTTTGCTTGGTTATCGATATAATTATATCAAATGAAGCTATTGGTTTCTTAACCAGCGATATCCATTGCAATGTTTTATTTGTTTTATGAGAAGTCTTCTGCTTGCAAATTAACGTGAAATTCTCTCAATATTTAGTCATGATTTGGCAAATTTTTGGCAAAAAAAAGTTTGTAAAATTGGGTGCCTTAAATTCAGCTATAAAAACATAAAAGCTGCACAACTGTGAAAACTTAAAGAAAAAACCAAAACTTTAACATTTTTCAAACGTACTTTTGATCTGGTTATTGATGTGCTTATGTGCTATTTAGATAGTTCTGGAAAGTTTTTATTTTTTGGGTCCATTTGCTACAAGGCCAAATTCTGTTAGGTCAACTAGGCAAAAATCGATGAAGGAAAACTCACAAGTTTGTCAGAAAAAAAGAAAATTGTGTCTGGTATAAAATGGTACTTTTTATTGAAACAATAATCCTTAAATAGCTAAAATAATTTACAAATTATCTCCTAATAATAGTACAACGAGCATATTGCGTATTTACAAAATTTCAGTCTTTATACCTAAAAAAAACTCGATTGTCTTTAAAAACCAATTAAAACCGTTTAGAAGAGCAAAAATTTCCGATTTCCAGTTCTAACACTCAGAGACACTTGTTTCAGAGACAATCGGTCAACAGTTACTCTCAATGAACCCTCCTCGTTAATCTGAGGTTAATCTTTGAAAATATAAAAAGGCAGCTTTGTCGTTCTAATCCAATTTATAAGCTACTGGGTTCCAAACTGCATCAATCCGTTTGTTGAATTGTCTCACAATTTATTTGCCAAACCTTTTCAAGTGTAACCGTAGGTTTTTCCTTAATTTATTGACAGTGTTACTTTTCAAAATGGGCGACTCTTTCTCTGTTGTGTTCAGTTATTGGATACCCGCAATTAAGTACCTTAAAATTGGTCATGCAAATAAAAAGGTAGCAACACAGCATCTCAAAAAATCTTTAAAAAGCATTTGTTAAAAATATTAAACGCTTGAAGAAAAAAGAGAAGAAAGCATTTTTACAATTCCTATATCTTCTCCGATTATTTTCCTTAAAAGTTATCTAAGTTACCTTTTTTTGGCAGTAAATCAATCGGCTGTTTAACAAAATAAAATATAGGTAATAATCAACATGATTAACAACATTCAATAATTATCTCTCAATTCAGCGTTTTAAATACTGTCTAGTACAAGACAATCAAAAATTGCCCTTCATTGTTGGAAAAAATTCACATTTTTCTGGAGCAAGAACTTTTGTGATACCAGTCCTTTAATATCAAACTTGAATTCTTTCATATGACACACTCCAGATGGACCTTCTTTACACATCACTTGGTCAAATACATAATCACATTTTTTAATAATTAATTTCATTGACCACATAAATTATTAGGAAGTTTTGAGATTGAAGCATCAAAGGGAGCATCAGGACCTCGGAGTTAGTTTAAGAATAATTCCCGACTCAGGTCTCAAAATGAGTTCATTTATCAGAGTCAAATCTTCAAACTTTTCATGAGCTACCACCTTGTAATGCCGGAGAATTGATGAAAGCATAGTCTTTTCCTCTAGAATCGCAAATTTTTGACCTGCACAAAGAGAAAGAAAAAATGTATGAAACTACATAGTGAATATTACTTGAGCAGTTGAATTGGAAAAGTAGTTTCACTCAAAAGAACTGATTTTCAGAAAATAGGACTGAAAGCTACTAATTTTCTGCAAGGGTCAGTATACTTTTGAGTGAAAATCCTGTTATTTATAGGTAAACTGGAGCTGGGGTAAAAAAAAATATTGATGGTTTTCAAAACATCTTAAACTCATTACTAGACTTATTTTTTTTTTTTAATAAATTGGAAATCAAATCAAATTAAGACGGCGAAAATCAAATAAATTAAAAAATGTGTCAGTTTTCCAAACTTGTGACTTTTTCAATAGGTAGTCTCTTACCTTAATTTAGGTAGCTGATATTTTCTTGAAAGTCTGAATGAATTGTCAAAGTCCTTAACGATTGAAAATCATCAGAAGTCTAATTTAAAATTGTTATAAATTTATGTCTCTCCATAACCATTTATTTATTTATTTATCTAAGAAGAAGTATCCATTCATTTCTTCATTAATTTGTTTATTCATTTATTTATTTATTAATCCAGCTTGATAGAGTCACCAAAGCACACGAATAGCTTTTAGACTTTGAGTATGTTGATAGTGATAAATTAGCAATACAATTACCTATACAGTTCCGTGGGCCAGCGCTGAAAGGAACATATGAGTAAGGATGCCGTTTGGAAATTCTCTCTTGTAAGAAATTATCTGGGTTAAACTCCTCAGGGTTTGGAAATTGGTCTGGGCAGCGGTGGACATGATAGATTTGCAGATTTATTAAAGTTCCCTTAGGCACAAGATAAGAATCTGCAAAAAAATAAAATGTAGGTTGATCAACTGTTGATAGTCTTCCCTCTTACTGATGGACTCATGAAAAAAATGCCTCATGTAATCCACAAATCAAAACGGTTAGGAAAGCTTTCCCTATCACTAATTAATGTTGAGAATCTGAAAGAAGTTTTAGTTTAATTTTAATCCTGCAATTTGTGCAAGGTTTTGCCGAAGCTGCACAGGTTGCATACTTGTCTATTTTAAGGCGTTTTTTCCGTATGAAGAGAGGGCCATTCCGGGCAGAAGGTAGCGTCCATCGGTCCATCCATTCCATTTTAAAACTGTAATTTTGACGTTAAAACTTGAACTTTTCTACCTTACTGCAACGATGCTCGTGAGCAAGTTGTAACCTCCCACCATGGTCATTGCTAAAAAGTTGAAAATTATATGTTTTTAAGTCAAAGCAACAGTTTTCAATTGTAACGGATGCTCCGTTACGTCCAGAGTTACCCGAAAAACTTGCAAGTTAGGGAGCGTATTACCGGCAGGAAAGATACCTGACCCACAAGGGCGTATTCAAAAAAAATTCCAGGAAGAAGAGATTATGCAGTGGGAGCAAAAATTCACACTGTGCCAATTTCTGAACTCTCCAGTCAGTTTTTCGCCTACTACCTATCCCTTCAAGCTTTGGGTTTTACTGACAATGAGACTGGCCGCGGGGGGAGGAACGAGAACCTCCCACCTCCATAAACGCCATTGTTAGTCCATAAATATGGAGTGAAACGCACATGATGGTGCTTGTTACTAAGATTTTTTGAGAGAAGTTTGAAAAATATCATGTATTTTTGACGTTTGTTGACGATAATTTTTTGACTCAAACTTTTTGACGAAAATTGGATTCGAGGAGCAAGGAGATTCCTTGACTTATCAGTTCTGAATGTTCACTTCTGGGATCGGTTAACTCACCAAAAGTTGTGTCTTCCTTAAGAGTTCTGCCGATGAAAGGAACGCTCGGGAAAAGCCTTAGAGAATCCTTTATACATCTTTCCAGGTACTTCATATCATTCAAATCTTTCATTGTTGCCAGCCGATTATCCCCCTGGAAGATGTTGTCCAGCTCTTCGAACACTTTTTCCTGAAGAATGAAATAAATAGGTAAATATGGAAATGAAAGACCGGCGATAAGCAAATGGATTGACCTAAGGTTAAGAAAAAATACGGGTGTCCCAAGACCACCCAGATAATGCTTTTTTCTCAAAATTGAGTCGTCAAAATTACTTCAAACAAAACTGGCCGACAGAGAATTAACCGACAATTTTTTAATTTGTTTGTTACTTTAAATCCCTCAATCCTCACGGGGAGGGGGGGGAGTTCGAACCATTTATCACGTTTTCTAGTAGAAAGGCATTCTTGAATTTTTTAAATTTTTGCTTCGTAATAATTAGGAGAGTCACAGCGCTAGATCAAACATTTTCCCTAAAAATCTAAGTAACTAAAATAATAAGGTGTTTTGAAAATAATTAAGTAAAAACAAAAAATGTCGGAAATTATACTTTAACTTTCCAAAACTAGACGCATTTGAATTCTGTAGTGGGGTGTTCTTATGAGAAAATTTGGTGGGGGAGGGGGTGGGTAGGTACTACCAAGGTTATAGATTGGGTACCACTGCAAGAGGGAGTACTGCACTATTCCATCCGTAATCATAGAGCCAGATTTGAGGTTGAAAGCCGTTATTTTACATTTCTTCTTTAGGGAAATAAACGGTCTAAAGCCGTACATCTGCCAACACTGCAGCATGGCAGGGTTGCCGCTTTTATGATTTTTTATCTGCGTTTTCGTTTTTTTTTTTTTTTCCCTAGCCGCGGGAGCTCTTGAGCTCCTTAAATCGGTAATGTGAATTACACATGGTGTTCAAAAAGTCCCTCCCCTCCTATCTAACTTTTGAACGGCTGCAGATAAAAATCGAAACTTGGGGAATGTTTATACCTTAATAGAAGCAGAAGTTTTGGGGGGGGGGGAGTTCCCAATGGGGGGTTTCGCCTCCAAACTAATTTTCAAATAGCAACCCTCATCTTGAGATACATCTTTTGAAAGGGCATACAATTTTAAGACTTTTGGCGCAAACTAGACTAGAGGTCAGGTTTTTTGTGTTCGATAAATCGACGGTCAAAGTTCGATTTGGACTTATTTCAAAAAATCATTTCTCCTATTCAAAAAGTCGGACTTTAAAATACTGGGAGTTTAATGTACTCTAAAAAGCAAGTACTTTGCAGATATAGAAATGATTTGACATAAATTCAGTGAAATTTTGATTTTAAAACCCCTAACAAGTTTTTTAAAATTTTGTCTCTCAAGGAGGCTATCTTAAAATTTCCGTTGCGCGACCATTATCGAATGATAAATATAAATCAATTGGAAGAGCAAAAAAACGGAGCATTTTGGCACGATCTGGAGATAGATATCGTTTTCCGCATTCAAGATATCGAATTTTAAAGTTCAATTCGAATCCATCCTAAAAATTCGATATCTTGAATGCGAAAAACGATATATCGGTCCCCGGATTGCGCCAAAATACTCATTGTCAGTATTTAATGCTCTTCCAATTGATATACATCAATCATTCGATATCATTCGATATCATTCGATATCATTCGATAGTGGTCGCGCAACGGGAATTTTGAGATAGCCCCTTTGAGGGTGGGGGCTCTAAAATTAAATTTTTACGGAATTTATGTCAAAACCATTTTTGAATCTGCAAAGTACTTGCTTTTTAGAGTACTTTCAACTCCCAGTTTTTTAAATTCCTACTTTTTGAAAATGAGAAATGATTTTTTGAAAATGAGTCCAAATCGAACTTTGATCTACCTTCGATTTATCGAAAACGAAAAACGATACTGACCTCTAGTTTGCGCCAAAAGTCTTAGAGTTTGATGCCCTTTCAAATGACGTATCACAAGATAGAGGTTGCTGTATGAAAATTTTGAATTAGAGGGCGGCACCCCTCTTAAGGGCGCCCTCTAAAATTCTGGGTAGGTCCAAAGGTAGCTTTTATTTAGGTTTAAACATACCCCAAGGTTTCTTTTTTTGTCTGCAGCCGTCCAAAAGTTAGATGGGGGGGGGGAGAATTTTGAACACGCTGAGTATTAGAAATGGCGACGCGGTTTTGCTTTTACTCAAGGCTGCTGTTTTGCGTATATTTTAACTCAATTTAACATTTTTGAATTTCCCGCCAAATTCGGCAACACTAATTTTACGCGCCCAACCGATCGATTGATAGTAATGAGAGTCCTGTATTCAACAACAGGCGCGGCTGACCCAAGACCCAAGCTAACTTGACAATTTTTCGTGCCTACGTTTCGTGATGATCACGGCCATCGACAAATACGACAGATATCTCTCACTCACTCTCTCTCTCTCTCTCTCTCTCTCTCTCTCTCTCTCTCTCTCTCTCTCTCTCTCTCTCTCTCTCTCTCTCTCTCTCTCTCTCCTCTCCTCTCTCTCTCTCTCTCTCTCTCTCTCTCTCTCTCTCTCTCTCTCTCTCTCTCTCTCTCTCTCTCTCTCCCTCCCTGTTGAAAGCTTTAGATGTACTCACAAGGGAGGCTATGGTTTGCACTGCTTTGTTCATTTCCTATTGGTCAAGCTCGACCCTACGGCCTATACGAATTTCAATTGTGAAAAAAAAGTAATTGTGTTTTAAAAAGAAAAATTTCATGGATAGTTATTTGCATGCAGACCGCTTACTCACTTGATATTGTGGATGAGATCCAAGCAGGAAGAGAGTCCAACAAATACCGGCTGTTGTTGTGTCATGACCCTAAAATAAAAAAGAGGCGTAATTTTAGTTCATACATATGCTTTGAAATCAGTGGTTGGGGGAAGAAATAAAACAAAAGACAAAACAAAACAAAAACTGAATGCGATTCAGGGTACAGCAAAATGTAAACTTCACGAATTTCTTTAACCCTTTCCAGCAAGGTGGTACACATATGTACCATTTTCTGTAACATGGGTTTCAATGGAATTTAAATGGACATTTTGCAAAAACATGTGTGAGCTATCAAAAGTCTTAGAAAATTGTCCTCT
The DNA here is from genome assembly GCA_011764245.1 of Trialeurodes vaporariorum. Lineage (NCBI taxonomy): Eukaryota > Metazoa > Arthropoda > Insecta > Hemiptera > Aleyrodidae > Trialeurodes > Trialeurodes vaporariorum. Next base: position 52,981,349 of record VMOF01000388.1, on the reverse strand, counting down.
TTTGAACGGTCTAAAAAAATCTCAAAAAAAGTCAAATTCCAAAATGCGTGCTGGTAAGGGAACAATTGATATTAGAACAATCAAACAGATCAAACTTTTAATGAAGCCTTTCACCAAGAATTTATCTTCAACTCTCTTCTTCCATTTCAAAATTTGTGTTGAAAAAGGACAAAGATATGGATTTAAAAAGTTATTTGATGTCCTCCTCACTCTGTCTTTTTATTTTAACACATGTGTTTGTGTGCAAAAACCAGTATCGAATAGCAAAGCGCTTTTAGCAAAAATGTGCAATAGCCCCATTAATGATTAAGGATCGTCACGAAGATAGATCTATTCAGGTGTTCACATCTTTAGAATGAGAGATATGCTGTTTTTTTTTTTTTTTTTTTTGGTTTAAATATTTTATATTCAGTTTTCATTCATTTCTTAACAAACAAAAATCTAAATCAACAGAGATCAACGAGAGAAATTTGTTTTACCTCGAACATAAATGTGTCCACTTCCTCTCTTATTTCAATATCTGTGAGGGCGGGCCCATTGGAACTTTCTGAGGCCTCCAGTAGTAAATCTAAGAAAGCCAACCGCTTCTTTTTGCCTGAAAAATGAGAGCAAACGATCAAACTTTCTGAGAGTACGAAACGAGAACGACGACCGTCACATACACACATGAGCACCTAATAAATTAAGATCACCAGAAGGGGGGGGGGGCTCTCTGACACATAGACCAGTCCGGCCAGCCCTGCGTTGGTTTTTTCTGCTCAAAATTTTAATGGGTCCATTTCGCACCTTTTCTTTTTTCTCTCATTTCGTTCTCCTTAAGTTCCAGTTAAAACCTTGGGATCGTTGATTAAAATGGTGTCAAAATGGCGATCATTTCGAGCGGTTTGAAAAGGTATGCGTATGGCGGGAAATAGGCGATTGCAAAAAAGTATAGGATAGGATATGGTGACCGGTATCCGGTGACCGGAAGTAGTCCAATGTCCATTTGTGTGCCTTTGCTTTACCATTGAAAAGTCTTGGGTTTTGAGGAAATCATTCCATTTACATTCCGTGTAATGGAGCTGTTGCAAACTTTTGCTACAGGCTTATTATCAGTTGATTGAGGGGTAAAACCCTAAAACATAACGATAAACGCGCTAAAAAATCACGAAATCCACTCTTAAACTCACAAAATGCTTCTGAACGCGAGATCGTAATGGCGGCCGGGGCCGCGGTTTGCATTGGGTTTCCCTCAACGACATTGGCGGATACAGGGGGGGCGAAAGGGGCGATCGCCCCCCCCCCCCCCGTTCGACCCGAAAAGTGTGAAAAGAGGGGAGAGGAAGAGGAAAAGCAAGAGCAAAAACAAGCAAAGGGGGTCATTTAGGGGCGAAAATCCAAAATTCGCCCCCCCGCTCGCGAGGGCTGGATCCGCCACTGCTCAACGAGCTATAACTTTAGAGTGGCAGCGGATTGTTCCACCTTGTGCCACACAGGGTAGAAGGAATCCCGGGAAAAAGCGGAATTTGGACGGCAGATTCCGATGATTGAGGTTAAATTTTGTGGGTCGTTTCTGGCGATGCCCGAGTTTGTTTACGAAACGACCGGAAACGACCTACAAAATTTAACCTCAACATCGATTTTTACGGCAAGATAGGCGCCGCGCCGCGCCGCGCCGTAGGTGACAACGGTAAACCAGCAGAACGTCCTTGAACGTTCCTTGATTTGCCACTCTCTAAAGTTATAGTTCGTTGGTTTCCCTATCTTCAATCAGCGCTATCTACACGAGGTGTTCTCGCAAAACAACACAAGAAGAAGAAGCATACGATTGCCATTAGATTTTGGCAGCCTCGGCCGCCATTACGGTCTCGCGTTTAAAAGCATCTTGCGAGTTTAGGTGTGGATTTCATGATTTTTTAGTGCGCTAATCATTAGTTTACAGGGTTTTACCCTTTCGTCATCTATTCATAAGTCTGTAGCAAAAGTTTGCAACAGCTCCAGTAGTATACATTCTGGTAAAATATGGACTAATCAATATAGAATTGGCAACACACTGAACACAGGCAAGGACCTATAGACACTACCTACTACTGCGAAATTGGCAGTTTTGAGCTATAACGGGCATTTTCAAATTCGTTTCACAATGACCCTTAACTTATTGTTACTTTTTCTCTTGTAGAATGGAAGTTTCAGGAGTTTTTGTTCTTCTAATCGGGTTTCTCGTGACATTATCCGTAACGGGATCGATTTTTTTGCCTTCGCAGAAAATGTGCGCAACAGATCCATTGTGACGTTCCTAAAATTTTTGCGGAGGTTATCAAAATCCTCTATGAAATTTAAAAAATGTTTCATGAAGCCTCTTCCTGGCTCCTGCGTTCTACAACACTGGTCATATGCTCATGCGCTGGGAGTCTAAATTTTAGGTGGCAAGGTCGACCGAAAACTGGAAACAAATTAATTCATTATTTACCTATCAATTCGGCGTCTTCATCTTCAACCGTCTTCTCGGTGTGTTTTCCATTTGAAGAAGCTCTCAACGCTTTGCGCTCCTTTATTACCTGTGGATAAAAATAAGAAATTATTTTGTAAATGCTACCTCAACTTAACGTCAACCTGCGAATGCACTTTATGGAGATCATCAAAAAGTGGCCAAAAATTAAGCAGCAAATTTTTCATCAATTTATCATTCATAAACTTCCAAGTCCAATTTTAGTTACAGAGCACATATGCTCCTCTCCTAATAATCGGATCCGCGTCTGACAATAAAAGTTTCGAAGAAGTCCTTGGCGAAATATTTGCCCAGGCTATTGCCAAGCTCCCTGCTCCATTTTATGTTACACACCCACCCCGTACGACGTGAGGGTAAGGGGGAAAACGATGATAGTTTCTTGATACATTTTTCTTTTTTAAAAGCTAAACCCGTCTTTTTTCCATGTTCGCAGTCGTTCACATGGAATTTCATGGAGCATTGTGAACGGAGCGGGGACACAGTGAACGACAATCGTCCACACCCCACTTGTGCTATGAGGCTCGAATTTTACTGAATATTTTTCTGTCAAATTGTGCTCGAGAACAGTTTTCTCGGCTACTTGTGCCCGAAAAAACACAAAATGAGATTTATTTTTTAGATATTTATTTACTTTCTCATTTATTTATTTATTTATTTATTTATTTATTTATCTATCTATTTATTAATTTACAATGGCGTCATTTCAAGTATTACCAGGGCAGCGGTCGCGGTGGGAGGCAAAAATCTGATAACTTCTCCCCCCCCCCCCTTCTCATGCATTTGATCCCTTAAGCTTTGACCTTCGATGTCTCTGATGATCATTGTTTCCTTTTTCACCTAATAGTTTGGGCAAATTTTAATGGAAAATAAAATTTTTCTTATTGAAATTGCAAACTTTCTTACCCCATGTTAACTAAATTTGAGAGTAAAAAAATTAATAATTATTTATTTTCATAATCATCTATTTTTTTATTTAATTTTTTTTTCGGGGCACAACTGTCTACAGTAGTCAGTGAGACTCCATGTCTAAACCTCTATGAACCGGGAACGGTTGAAAAAAAAAAAAAAAAAAAAGACGGCTAAAGAGAGAGAAAAAGCCATAGCTCAAAAAGTCATAGCTTTCGGAGAAGGTTTTCATCTGAACAGAATTAACGAAAACAAATGTGCCGGAGTAGCGAGTAAAATGATCAATCGATGAACCAGTGGCATTATTTGCAAGGGTGAAAGGGGGGGGGGAGCCCCTCGAGTCGGCTAAGAGTAGAAAAGTGCTGACCTTTTTTTTGGTATAGAATTTGGTGGTCACCAACAAATTTGTTTGGAATTTAGGGCCGCAAATATAGGGTATACAGGGCTGTAGGACTCTGGAATTATATTGATAACCAAAAAAAATAAGGGTAAAAAAGTTACATTTTTGCCCCCCCCCCCCTTTCAAGCCGAACTCTAAATGACGCCCCTGCGATGAGCCATCATTTTACGGATATTTTTGCAGTCAGAAATCAGAATACACAAAATGTAAAAGTTTATGGAATTTAGTTTCTAACAATATATTTAAAAAAATAAAAACTATTGTGTTTAAGATGTATGGCAGTTTTTTTGTTATATATATGTATGTATTTTTAAGCAATTTTTTACGCATTTTTGAACCAATCTAAGCCTCAGTTTCTTTTTCTGGTGTTAGTGACGCCAGATTTTACTCTATTGTTCAAAATAAAGTAAACTTCCAGCAGCATGACAGTGGAAAGTTTATGACCTGCTCCACTCGCGTGGCTCTGACAATGAGTCATCTGATGTGAGTGGCTGGAGGGGAGTAGTGGCAGTGACCGCAGAAGGACACATGACGTAACTCACGTAACCGATAAAAGTGGTTTGCATGCTATTATCGGTTTTCAACCATACGGTAGCGTTTTATCGGTGAAGGTCGCTGGTCTCAATTCATTCAGTGTTTACTGCTATCAAAAGAAGAGTATCGAACTCTTGCTCAAGGTTAAGGGTAATTCAAATATTTCAAATTACCTTGCGCGTACTTCTACCTACTTTCATCACTTTTTCGATGATTTATGCAGAAACTGAGGACAAATTGATAGGTAAGGTCCGCCGACCAAGAATACCATAGCCGGTTTTTTCAGCCGTTCGCGGTTCGCATCATTTTACATGGAGTACGTCTTGTAGAAAACTGTGGATGATTGTTGATAATTTTTCGATTTTTTTTTCGTTTGTTTGTTTGTTTTTTTCGTTTGGCCTTTCGGAGTTTTCGGGCCTAAATCGTCGTGAGATGGGATTTCGAGCTCAAATTGGCAAAAAAAAAAAAAAAAAAAATCGGGAAAAATGGCCCCCAAAGAGCCACGATTTACCTGTTCCTTACGCAAAGTATTTACGGTTAAGTACTTAATAAATAAAACGAATCTCTTTGTAAAATTAGAGACAGTTATAGGTAAAGTGAGAATTCTCATTGATATAATATTTAATTTTACATTCAGACATTTTTTGTTTGCATTTTGAATCAGGAACTTACCCTATTTGTAAATCCATGAAGGACCTGAAGGCACTCATCGTAACGTTTTCCGTAGTCTGTCATGGTGAATACAGCGTTCGGCCATAACCAGGGTTGGAGAGATCGTTTGATAGTCAGTTCACTGATACTGTAAATAAAATATATTTAAAATATTATTGAATAAATGACAGCCCGAAAATGCACTATTTGTTTAAATAATCTTGAAAAATATTTAATTTGCGTAAGTTGTGTAGAAATCGTAAATGTTGCGTCAAAAACTTTAGGAGTTAAAGTTAAAAACATTTAATTATGATTCAGCATTTTCTCTTGATTTTCCATCGAATATTTAATTTGAACATTCTGTTTCACGAAAAATGGGGCTCCTGCTTACTTTTGCTGCATACAGTTGAATGGTTAATTCTTGCGCAAAAATCAGTGGAAATTACAGTGGGTATACTAATAAATCGTGAAATCGACTCCTTGACTTACAAAATAACTTATAATGGCACTATGGCAAAGCTACGCTTTAGACAGGAATCTCCTATGATACCTGCATAACTCCACCATATTTACTCTTGAATGGCGGAACTACGCGGGGTCGCAGGTGTCATGGGGGATTCCTGTCTAATTTGTCAATCTCTCTGTATGGAGTCACAGAGAGGAAACGAAACCCTCGAATTGGATAGGAATCTCCCATGGTATACCTACGCTACGTAGCTCTGCCGTTACGCCTTAAACTTTGAAGTAATTTTGTGAGTCTGTGAGTGAATTTTTTCAATGTGCTCACGGTAATCTTCGGCGGATTTTACTTAAGATATAACTAAGTATTCAATCGCTTGCAGTAAAAGTTAGCAAAAAGCCCCATTCATAATCTAGCAGTTTACTTAAACCAGATTGGGCAAAAAATTATTCGGAAATTATTCGGTGAGTCAGGCAACGCCGAGTCAATCGAATTATTCTACGAATAATTCTACAATTGACCTATACCTTCCGTGTGTTTTCCTTTCCTCAACCAACTCGGGTAGCTAACCCAGTTTTCAGTGTTGCCGGACTCTTTTCATTATTTCTCATTAGTTGGTTGCCCAACTCAGACTTAAACCGACCAATCATTTTTCCTGTGATAATACACCGTATAGAAATCGATGGAGGTGGACAGCAGGAAAAGCTGGTAATACTTTGCTATTGCTATTGGGGATGATGCTTGTGATGCACATTTTTCCCAGCGTGATAGCATAGGGAAGAAATCTATGATTCGTGAGACACCAATTTCCAAGGAATTACTATCCTTGAACTTTTTTTTTTTTTTTTTTTTTAAACAATTCTAAATGTGTCCCTATTTATAATTAAAGAGCATCTGAACTTCTAAACTTAAAAAATTCAGCAAGAATTTACGCTTAGCTCAATAATTTTGTCAAAAATGGCGCTCATATTTGTGGCGCTTTTCTCCGTCAGGTGTCGATAAAAGTTGGCTTACTTACTCATAGATAGCTCTGACGTAGTCCGAATCCGTTTTCTCTTGAGCATTGACTTCCGTGCCCATTGCGGTTTCTAAGTGAATTAAAAAGAAAGAGACAATCAACGGAGACAATCAAAATGATTTGTGACTGCGTGACAGTTTTAGCACAAAACGAGGAAAGGATTAGTTGTAGGAAAATACAGAGCATAACGTTTTTTACAGTTTATTGCTAGTTAAGATTAAGGTGCCCACCAAAAAACGAATTATTCAAGTTTAGATAGTTACTAATGTATGCGCCGCGCTGCAGGTTCATTCTCCCTCATGATCTAATCGGTAAAAAAAAGTATTATTTATAAAAAAATTAAAGCGTGCGAATGTCTCAATCTCCAATGATGAATGGGCAAAAAGGCTCATACAATAATTTACGATCCATGGACGGGGACGACCCTTTATAGTTCTCTGTTATGTCGTTTCCAAAAGGCGACTCTTCAGATGCGAGATGCGACGATTAATAATTTTACTGTCAGTTTGAATCGCAATCGTATTAAAAGTTCCTTCAAATAGAGAAGATGCCACCATCAGTGCTGTCTCGGAGGATCGGTGATAACAGGAACTAAGCATGCGAGAATTGCTTTTATTTTCACGCTGAGGGAGCTGTGGTATTTCAGCGACGTAGACGTAGAGGACCAAATGAAGCTCTTGCAGGGTTTTGCTACAGGTAAAAGGACGACCAACTCTACCAGTGGCTTTCAAGGACTTTCAATGTGGCCGAAAAATCAAGTCAGAGAAATTTTTTTAAGATGCAAGGCCAAAAAGAACAAGAAAATAAAAGGTCATCCAGATTTTTGGACCCCCCCCCCCCCCCCCAAGGAAAATCTGAAATGGCGCCGCTCTGCTGATGTAAAATGCTGCAAAAATAACGACTCGAGAGACGAGACCATTAAATAAGTCTGCAGCTAACTTTTCGTAGAGAAGATTTAGCCCACAGCAAGGTCCATATACTAGAAGCGAATTTTATTTACAGTACGTGTCAAGCGAAAATCCGAGGCTCGGAACTTTTCGGGGGACACCGAACGCCAAAGTCAACAAAACCACTTCCAACCAATCAGGAGCGTTGTTTCTTGCTGTCTCTCACCGTTGAGTTACTCTTTTCGCCCATTCCGCCCCCACCTCGCGGAACGGGCATTGGTGGGCGCATCCCATTTTTGGCCGCCATTTTGCGCATCATCGTGGTACAAATTGAGCGCGGCGGGCGTTTGAAAATGTACCAGAACGTACCGCAACCAGATCAGGTGTACCGTGTACCGCGACTGTTTTGAAGCGGCGTATAATGTATTTTTGAACGAGGAGACAGAAAAGGAGCTTGATCTTGAATATTTCGTTAGTACCAACGACAAATCTGCAATATTACGATCATCGAGTGGGAGACATGAACTCAACCTCAAATTTTTGTTTATGCCCCCGCGTACCGTCAGGTACTACGTCATCCGCCAGTCATCGTGCGGTACAAAATCGCGGGATGCGCCCACCATCATATTTCTATAATGCGGAACGGGTACAAATTCCGGATTGCTGGTACAGCTAGACCTAGAGTCCCTATATATACAGGGACTCTAGGTACAGCATCGATGACATTCATCGTTGCCGATCAAACAGTTCGGTCAGTTCGGGTGAATTTTATAAAATGCAGAACCGTTGGTTTGGGTGAAAATCTTCACCCGACACTGTAATTTAAATTCGCTTTACAGGTCAGTCACTCCGGTTGCGAAAACGCGTCCGTTCGGCTCGTCGATTCCTTCACGTCGAAAAGGAGCGTGAGTTCAAAATTAACGTTTGTTTAAATGGGGGAAAGCACTCATTTTAAGAGTAATATTCTGGCAGAACACGATGATTTCAATCATACTAACTGTTTGAGAGTCTTAAGTAGAGCTTGTAGATTAGTAGGAGCCATTTCATAAGTCTTTAATATTATTTTTTCTATTTTTAAACGATTTTTAAAGATTGGTACGAATACCGGCAGAATCGGCATCGCCCCTGATCCGCTGATTCACTCGTATCTCATTAATTCCTTTACCAAAGAGTGTTTCTTTTTTGTTTTTTTGTTTGTTTTTTTTGGGTTTTTTTTTTTTTTTTTTTTTTTGTTTGCGCAGTCATTAAACGTTTTTACTTTCATGTTTGTGCACAAAATTTTAACTCAAAATGTAAGAAGAAATCACAGTTAATGGCTGCTAGCCTAGCTACAACAAAACCTTGCAAGATCTCCATTCGAAAAGTGACGAAATTACTTACGAGTCTTATCGCTCTTATTTTATCGAAAACCCCGCTTAGTCATATAGCTCCTTCCGCTAGCAAAAAAATCATAGTTGCCAAAGTGTATGCTACGCCACCACAGTCAAAGTGGAAGATCTTGTTCAGGATATCTGTGTAGGAGTGAGACAAATGCGAACAATTACTTACCACAAATTATGTCGAGGGCGCACCTCGTAATGTACGGGTAAACGTCAAACGGTTCGTTGTTCGCTTTAGCCTTCAACTTTTCAATCATGATCTGACTTTTTTCGACGAATACTTCTTGGAAGATGTCAAGAATTTTGAAATGGAAAGTGGGAGTGATCATTTTTCGGTGAGAGTGCCATTTGGCTCCTGTAAGAGGGAGAAGAAATTGATTAATTCATTATTGTGAATTTTATGATTATGATATCCACGTATTCTAGAGGTCAAAATAAGAATTTTTTAAACATGTGTCCGCAAATGCCCCCCTTTTGAGCTACAGCCTCCTAAAGTTTTAAAAAAATGTATGGTTTTTTTGGACTAGCGACCACCTATATGAACCGAACGTCATAAAAATTGAAGATGTAGAGTAATTTTAAGTGCAAAATCCATTAATGACCTCGACAAATTCAGAAATTAGATCTGACTGTACTTTTAAATTACTAAAATCAGATGGGAATAACTATTAAGAAGAATTATGGTAGTCTCAACTTTTTTCGAGACGACGCGTATTAAACGAGAATATCGCATCACGAGGTGGAAAAGTCAGCGCTTTCATTACAGGGGGGCGGGCGGCCCGAAGTAGCTGCGGATGCTGCGGAATGGCGGGTTGCATACTTACCGCCGCGGTTAAAGCGCTATTAATTTATCGATCGCCATGAAAGTTAGCTAGTCTACAATAGCGTGAGATTTTTATTTTCTTTCAAAATTGTTTAAAATATTTGTTACACTTCTATTTTTTTCCCCCGGCCCATTTTTTCATTTGTTTTTGCATTCTTGTTTCTTTGTTTTTTGTTTTTTTTTTGTTTTTTGTTTTTTGTTTTTTTTTTTTTATCATATTCATTTTTTCGGGGGTAAGGGACATTTCTGCGTCTTTTCACATTTGATACAGAAAAATTAGACTAGAATAAGTCTCTCAACCAGGAGAACGGGTGTCATTTATTACGGAAAACAGAAAACCCACTTGAATTTTCGTTTCTTCAAACGCAATATTATTATTTTTTTTATCAGTTTTGCCTTTGACAAGAAATTCGAAAAATTACATGGAGTTAAATGGGAAAATTCGTAGATGTTCGAAATACGGCAGTCCTAAAATGGACTATAACCTTCAAAAGAAAGTATCCTGGTCGAAATTTTTACTCTTTTGAATCATGGCGATCTTTAAACAATTTTGCGGTTTTGAAGTGTTTAAGGACTATCAGAACGCCCATTTTAAGATAATTCATGAAAAATCGAAAGTTTCATTGGAATTAAAGGACAACTTTAACAGTAAACATTTCAAACAGGGTACTTTCTTTTGAAAGTCATAGTACGTATTCTCCAACGAAATTAAGCTACGTATTTTTTTTTTTTTTATTTTACTGATTAAGGCATTTGGATTCATTGATGGAATGCGGCTGGCAACGTCCTTTAATGTTATCAAAATAATATATTATCATCGGTAGAAATTTATTACAACCCCTTCCGTTGAGTGAGGGTAGAAGTGTCCATGGTTTCCTTGTTTCACATCTCGCCTCCGGCGGACAAAACTATTGTTAACTATATTGGACCCGCTCTTTAGACGGTACACCGCACACGTTTAATTGAAGGAAGTTTTATCCCGACTTTATGCATGAATGAAAAAATTTTGTTTAGGGTGAAAAAAGTTATTACCTGTGCCTGTTAGAAGACCAGTCCCGAGCCAAGGATGTAAGAAACTGTATGCCAATGATTTGTCGATATGTTTTGAACTGCTCAATATAATCTGAAATAAAGTACACAAAAACACCTTCGTTAAGTTCGGTCACAGACAACTGTAGGTACCCCACATTCTTTTATTTGTCCGAAAACAATTTATCCCCCCCCTCCTTCTTCTAAATGTTGAGACACAGAGAGACAGTGAGAGTGAAACATTTTCAATCACGTGATAACATTTATGAAAATGTTTGCGAACTTACGTAGCATTCAAACTACATAATATATCAAATACATCTTCAAGGGTTATAACATAAATCTTACCTAAAACTTAGATTCCTTCTCTTCTTTCTCCGCTCAAATTTTTCTCTCTTTCCTTGTTAAAATATGGATGGTTTCATTTGTTTGATTGATGTAATAAGAAGTTTGTTAAGAAAATTATTTTAAAATTCTTGGTAGGTAACCCCTTTTTCTCAGGCAACTAACTTTTACCTTTTCCCTTTTTAGAGTAATGTTGTTTTTACCATTTGTTATCTCAAGTGAATATTTCTGGCGATCTGTTTTTCTTGTTTTTTGTTTTGTTTTGTTTTGTTTTGTTTTTTTGTTTTTGTTTTTCTTTTGTTGATGTTTTTTTTATTGTTCTCTCTCTCCACAAAATTCTAAAAAAAATATAAAATTCTAAAATTCTAAAAATTCTCTACAAAATTCTTCTTGTACAACTTTTTTGAAATTTTTAGAATTGAATTTTCCATCTTTATTTCAAGTTCAAGAGTGGCTACAAAAATCGTTATTCTTTTTTTTTATTTGAATTTTGTATAAGAAGAGGAAGTTGCAAAATTAGCATCAAGTACTTTCCTCTTTTTCCTTCATGGATGATGATTGATGACACTTATTGTCAGTTCAATTGATCTCTGTAGCTCGTACCAAAAGTTTGAAACAGATGCATTGTAATTTGTAAAGTGGACTCATTTTTGGAGTAGTTTAAAATGTAAATAATTTTACCAATAATTTTTCAAAGTGTTCATGTAGAGGTAGTTTCAGAAGTGTAGGCGGACCTAGACCGATAATCTTTGGAATTTCTCAACATTATTTCTGATAATACTCGATGAAAATGAATGAAAATGAAATTGACTGTTCACTTTTCACCGAGGAACACTTTAAACGCAAAATAATAAAGTCAGAGGCAAGTTTGGTTTTATTTTAAAGGAATTAAATTTGAAAATTCGCCAAAGATTATGGTTCAGGTCCGCCTACACTTCTGAAACGAGCTCTAGTTAACTTACTTCTGCATGTTCAGGTCTTGTGATGTGTAAAACTGGCATCGGCCCACCCCACGTTCGAAACAGAGGTCCCCATTTTTGTGTCCTGTCTTCAAATGCTTTCATCAGCTCTATAGACGTACAGAAAAACAATTCTTTACACAGGTGCAATAAAAATATTTCAGCAAATTATATGTACATTTGAAATTGTACAGTGTGGCGCCCCAGCAACCACTCGCTCTCGTTATTATGACCAGCAAGTTGCGCCGCGCCACCTCAAGCAGCATCGGTCTCATTTAACGCTTAGGTTAAGCAACGTTGGGCGTAGTTACCATTAGTATGGGAGACCATCTTCAAAGATAATCACCTGCGGTTTCCCTGACGTAGTCATCACAACAGGTTCCAAACATGACCAGTGTTTTTTTTTTTTTTTTTTTTTTTTTTTTTTTTTTTTTTTTTTTTGGAGCTTAGCGATCCATCGAAACTTGATCGTGATGTTATCAGTATCGAACAAAGCATATGGCAAAAATGTTGCATTTTTGCGATCCAAAAAATCATCAATGGGAACAATTTTTTCACATTTGTATTAAAAAAATAATACTGATTGTGAGAAGAACAAGAATCTAATTAGGTAACAAGGATCTATTTTTAGTCGTATAAAAATATCACCTCCTCCGAGTTAGTCAATCGTTCCAAGCTATCTCTAAAACTGTATACAGAGACCTGTTTTGTGATTTTTTTTTTGATAGCGGTTCTATTTTGTGAATTTATTTTAATGATCACTAGAAAATGTAAACCAGTGTTGCCAGATCCTGCGGCTTTTTCTGTGTTCTTGTGGAAGATCTGGCAACACCGATAGAAAAAGTCTATTCCAGGGATGTCGATTTAATAAAAAAGATTTTGAGAATCGATCCGATGCGATGTCCGGAGGAAAAGGGCCCAAAAACTCAATTCCTTTCAAATCGCCTCTCGTATTACTGAAGATTTTAAAACTTAAGATTTTACCTAGTTTTTAACGTTTGTACTAATTTAACAGCCTCAGCCTAAGTTAAATGGTATATTGAAGCCTTCAATTCAGAGAGTATGCAATCAGCAATGTATTTGTACGATGGAAATATCAAAGATTACTCATAATCTTTGGGAAATATGGAGTAGCAAATTGTACTTTTTTTTAGTAACTGTCGAAGTGCCAGTGTTGCCGATTACCGGATTTTTCTCTGGAATGCGGATCTTTAATGAACCGCCGGATCTTTTGCCGGATTTTTCTTAAATTGCGTATTTTTACGGGTTTTTCAAGAACTTGCGAATCTTCTGGTAAATTTTGAACTTATCTCTGAAATTTTGGTTTCACTACTACTTTCAGGTTCAAAATCACGGTAAAATACCCTCTAATCTCGAAAATTGTATTTTTTTTTTTTCAATCTTAAGTGGAATGTACATTGAACCTGCAGAACCGGATCTTTTCGCGGATTATTTCCCTCTGCTGGCTAATGATTCCGGACTTTTGGCACTATGTTAGCGGATTTTTTCAAAAAAGAAGAAAAAAAAAGAAGAAAAAAAAAAAAAAACAATCGGCTACACATGTTTATGTGAAAAATAATGTCAGAGGATGTATCCGGACTTTTTGCACCATTTTAGCGGATCTTTTGAAGAAAAAAATTGGCAGCACTGCGAAGTGCCGACCTCAACGTAGCAAAAAAAAAAAAATCTTTCTGATCTATTAATTCGATTCGGGTTCCAAAAATCGATTCATCCAAAAAATCGTCGCACAAAAATTGAAACATGTTACTGACTAATCGGTGTAAAAAATCTATTAAAAATCTACATTCCTAGTCTATTTCATTTATCATTGAGCTACAAGTTGGCGAGAACGGCTACGTCATTTTATTTCTATATAGGAACTATACGGTATTTTGACCGGGATTTCCGTTCAGGAACAACATAATTTCTTTTCACGGACTAATTATTTGATTTTTCAAAAAAACGGAAAGAAAAATTGCCAATTGAGAATTGTTGCCAGAAATTTTTCAACGGTGTTGGTTTAAATAGAAATATTAGTGTTAATTAAAGAACATAGTATGCTAAAGAATGCAACGCACGAAGAACAACTGTCTACTAAAATTGGCCAGAATTCTAATACCTAAAAACATCACGTTAAGACATTTTGGCGGTTTTCGTAGGAAATTTCTGGTCTTCCAATGTAGAATTTTGGCAATTTAACCAGTAAGTAAATCTATCCAATATGACTAGAATTCATTTTACGAACATCAGAATTCTCTAATGTGTCAGAATCTCTATTTGGGGGCTTGTTAATTTGTTATTCAAATTCTAGCCATTTTTATTCGACAATTTTCCTCGCCCCGGACGATGGTTATGAGGTATTCCGGTGCCCCCCCCCCCCACCCCCTCAGAATAATTTAAGAAGCGCATACTCGCATGAACTATTCCTGTTGAGCATCGTGTGATGTGCAGTTGGGGACAAAAAGAATGCCAGACGAGACGACTCCTTGGATTTTGGCCTCTTGCAATGGTTCAATTCTCTTATACACAGATACAAGTGCTTCGAGTAGACCACCTCTGACGTTCCTTTTGTCCTTGACTGAACGCATTCAATTGTCTTGAGCAGTCCAGAAGTATGAGATGAGTTGTTGAAACTTACGATTTCTAGGTACGACCAACTCCAGGGCATTTCCGACGAAAGGGTATGCTTTTGGTCCGGGTAGTTTATTGATTGCTCTGACAAGTTTAATCCTTTTAATGACGTATTTGAACAAATACGTTATTGAGAACATCAATATCGTTGTCGTCAGCATTAACGTGATCAACTCCATTTTTCTGCAACATGACACAGGAAGAAAAAGTTAATTTTTTGGAGGCGTAGAAATTTTGAACAACAGTTAAACTATTTCTTTATTAGATAAGTATGCGTCAAATTTTGGGGAAATACCAAAATTTGGAGGAATGTTTGACAAATCCAATTTCTCCAACGTTTAACCTGAATTTCCCAAAAAATTGTGACGTCTTCCTCAAAGTTGACAACATATCTTCCATTATAACCAGTGTAATAGGACTATAATTTTGGGGAAATAGTCCTGATTTTTCTTTTTTTTATGGGCGTGAATCGCTCACTCAAATTATTGCTCGTTCAATTAATTCACGGTCTAATGGTGATAAGCTGAATAGCGTCAAAAGTACACCATTGACCCCAGACCAAGAACCCTAAGCAGTTTCAAAATTCAACATGATAATACTCATGGTTTTTGGGACTAAGCATTAAGCGACCCCTAAGAGTTTTAGAGACCACGCATTAAAGCCGTTGTCCGCTGAGTCTCGTTGGGCTGAAGCGACAATGGCATCAAAAACTATGCTTTTTGCGAACTCGCGGCGTAGAAAACTGTACGAAACGGCAACAGTGCTTCATTTGGCGCGCTTTTGAGGAGGTACTGTCAAGACTTCAAGAGTTCCAAAATTTCGCTTAGACGCGACTGTCGTCATTTGGCGCGTTTTTGCAAACCGAGTCATTTGGCGCGTTTTTGCAAACCGACTGAGCCTAGACGCCAGAGGGTAAATGCTTGCCTGTCATTGGTTTAATAGGTTCCGATATCCGAATTAGTTTTTATATAAATACCAAACGTAGTCCTCCGCCCCTCATTCCTACATCTAACTTTCTGAGCGCAGTTATCGCAGCAATTTAGATCGGAATTTGTTCCGAAGTATAGTCATGGCGCCGAAGAAAGGAGTGAAGAGTGGTAAGTCGGATACGAAATCGGAAACGGCGGAAGCCCCTAGCAAGAAGATAACACCGAAGACCAAGCAGTCGAAGAAGCACAAGAAGGGCAAGCAGTCATTCAAGATTTACATTCTGAAAGTTCTGAAGCAAGTTCACCCTGACATTAGAATCTCCAAGCAAAGCATGTCAATTATGAATTCTTTCTCGAATGACATTTTTGAACGTATTGCCGCCGAAGCATCCAGATTAACCAAATATACTAGAAAACCAACCCTTAGCAGCCGAGATATCCAAACTGCTACCCGACTGCTCCTTCCTGGAGAATTGGCAAAACATGCCGTATCCGAAGGAACGAAAGCTGTAACGAAAATGACATCGTCAAAATAAGCTTCTGTTTCTCACACCTCTCTAACATTAAAACGGCCCTTTTCAGGGCCACCAGCTTACCGAGCTTAAACCTATATCCTTGTATGCATTTCATTTTCATTGAACATTTATTGCAATCAAATCGGTGAAGGTGGAAATAACCTAATAAAAGCAATGAGATGTTCAACTTAATAATATGAAACTATCTGAGTAACATTTGAAAATACTTTCTCGCCCCTTCGCACACAATTATACTTGTAGATCGTTTATACACTTCACGTGTGTCACATCTGAATTTCATGATCCTCACTAAAGTAGCCACAAAAAATTCATTTTAGCTACTACAAGAGTACTGTTTTCGTTTCGTTTTTAGCAATGATGATGAAAAGCAAGCAGTACGTGGAAAATAGAGCCCACAATCAGTCATAATATGCGAGATTGAAAGAGTGGTTTGCGCACTAACGTCAACGAACTTTAAACACTAAATGACGTCATCGCTAAAACCGCCTTCTAGTGGATGTAGGGATTCCGATTCACGACGATCCGATTCAAAAATCGGCTCCGAAGAATCGATTCTTTTTTCAAACTGCGCAAATTGAATCGGTTAATGGTTTTAACGATCGTCCACTCCGAATCCAATCCAATCATTCCAAGCTCCTGCCAGAATCGCCACCTGTGACAATCTTCCGATGTGATGATACCCGATTCCCGCCGATTCTTTCCAGAATAGCATCGTCACATAATCGATGCGATTCATTTATCTCGATTCTTTCCAGAATCGAATCGTCACGTGACGCTGATGATTGATTTCACTCTAGTATCGAATTAGTGTTACACGATAATCGAATCGATCGAGTCTCTTTATCTCGTCTTCCAAATGAGATGCACAAGTTTCCACCGCTCGAAGAATGGCAAAAGATTACACTTCACGTCGATCAGATGCAAATTTTTGTTCAAGGTGATCGAAGAATTGATTTTCGCAAAACCTGTAACAATGACGATGAGCACTCTAAAAAATCACAAAATTACTCTCAGAATCAGGCTTAAGGGCGGAGCTACGCGGGTGTCATGAGAAATTCCTACATAATATGATACATATCTCTGTTTCCGTAGGGAAAGTGACAAATTAGACAGGAATCTCCCATGATACCTGCATAGCTCCGCCATTAAGATCTTGCAGCGAGAGCTGTTTTTATAGTTTATTACAGAATTTGAGACTTTCCTGGTGTGAATTTTGCTTTCCGCATAGCGCCATACTCCGCCCGTTTAACTTCATTTGAATATTTATTTTCTTGAGGTGATATGCGTTAAACCTCCTTCACAATTAAATAATACCAATAATAATGAAGGGGGAGGGGGATCATTAATTGCAACAACCTGTAGTTTTACTCATAATGGTACCGCGTTTTAGACCGGAGAATTGCTTCAGAGCGGAGTTGAGAAAGTTTTCGCAGCTCAGAGTCGTAGTACATCTATACCGGGTGTCCGGTAAGTCCCGGAACGGCTGCGCCATTTCTTTATTTACGCAGATAAAAAAACCAAACTTTGGGAATGTTCCTAGATAAATAAAAACTACTTTTTGGGGGGGGGGGGGGGTCAAAATTTTGGTCGCCCCTCCCGGGGGGGCGGGGGCGCCCCTAACTTTTTTTTCAAATGGCAACCCCTATCTTGTGATACCTCATTCGAAAGAGGGTAAAAAACTGAGCATTTTGGCGCAAACCGCATGTCGATATCTCTTTTAGTATTCGAGATATCGAACTTCAAAATCTATGAAAACCCATTTTAAAAAAATCATAACTCTTATTCAGAAAGTCGCTATTTAAAAAACTAGGGGTCTAAACTACTCTACATAACAAGCTCTTTCCAGGGAAAAACACCTCTGCTCAAAAAAATTAACTTACAGTTATTGTTTTTTTCCCCGCCAAAATTTTTTAAAACATTTTGGCGGGAAAAAAAAACAATAACTGTAAGTTAATTTTTTTGGGCAGAGGTGTTCCCTGGAAAGAGCTTGTTATGTAGAGTAGTTTAGACCCCTAGTTTTTTAAATAGCGACTTTCTGAATAAGAGTTATGATTTTTTTAAAATGGGTTTTCATAGATTTTGAAGTTCGATATCTCGAATACTAAAAGAGATATCGACATGCGGTTTGCGCCAAAATGCTCAGTTTTTTACCCTCTTTCGAATGAGGTATCACAAGATAGGGGTTGCCATTTGAAAAAAAAAGTTAGGGGCGCCCCCACCCCCCCCCGGGAGGGGCGACCAAAATTTTGACCCCCCAAAAAAGTAGTTTTTATTTATCTAGGAACATTCCCAAAGTTTGGTTTTTTTATCTGCGTAAATAAAGAAATGGCGCAGCCGTTCCGGGACTTACCGGACACCCTGTATATGTATCTAGAAAATAAAGCAAATCTTTAGTCTTTTCTGTACCATAGCGCGCTCGCAGCACTCCGGTGACTAAAAAAGGTCCCAATTTTTAGTGGGTTCTCATTTTCTAAATCCTGCATAAAACACGTAAGTACCTGCGCATTTTATTTTGAAGAAATTTGTTTGAGAATAGTTGAGTATGTTGGCTTTCCTGGAAAGAAAAAAAATTGAACGAGTATCCGTAGGAAAGAGAAAGAAAAAAAAAAAGAAAAAATAGAGGCTTAGGCTCTCGAACGCCACAATAATTGCGCGCATTTTTTTTTTTTTTTTTTTTTGATTAATCCGATTGGTTTGATCAAAGAAAGAGGAGAAAGAAAGATAAAAGATCCCACTGTATTAAACCGGCACCGTAAATTAACATAATTAAATAGGTACCAAAAAGCAAAGGATAAAAAACCTTCATGATTGAGCAAGGCACTTATTCTGCGAGTAAATATGTTCACATTTTAGAGCGCTGAATGAGTTTTTGTTTATTTTCTCACGTAGTCACAGACAATCTTTTCTGAAGTTGATTTTTCCAATCGGGTAATTCTATCGGACAACATTTTTGCTGCGGGGTTTAAAGAAAACATACATCGTACACCTTTGCTAAGTCTGGCTTTGCAATATCTTGTCGCATTTCTCCGTACCAAGCTGTACAATTAAAACTCCACCCCATCATGATTTATTATTTCGACCAAGAAGAGTTTAAACCGGCCAATCGAGTTTAAAATATATCCGCTGCGATAAACTCACTTCTGCTTTAGGGCTATAGGGCACGATGAAATTGAAAAGTCATGACGCCTTTTTTGTTCGTTTTTGTTCGTACACTCTTTTCCCTATTGACCGATATTTATTTAGACAACTTGGTAAAAAATTCTTGATCCAGCAGGAATCGGTACTTTTGCAACCGATACCCAACAATTCAATGATCCATAAATAAATAACAGATACCAGATCAGTACGGTGGCGCGGCGCTGTAAGTTAGTGGTGAAGTGTGCAATCTGACAACGTTGCATTTGTTCCTTAAACCCACGAAAAAGTCGAACTAATAAAGATTTGGCGATGACTTTCGAATTTAACCTTTTGTATGGGTTTCAATGGAAAAAAATGCATTGTTTCCTACGTTTCATCAACACTCATTGGTGCATATGCGCTATAAAATTCGGGATCTCCGAGAAAGCAAACCTTCATTTTGATTTAAACGCACGGGCGCAACTATCGGCAGGTTCGACATAAAAAATCGTAAAAAAATGAAAACTAAATGTAAAAACAAATTGTCTCGACCTAGTTTTAAATAATAGGAAGAAACACCTGAAGAGCAGAAAAATTTCACAAAAGTTTCCAATTTAAGATTAAGAGCTATACAGGGTGTTGAAAAACTGTTCCCGAATATTTCAGGGGCGGATTCTACAGGTCAAGATAAGACCTTTTTTTCCTATAAACATGTGTCCGAAAATGCCCCCCTTTTGAGCTACAGCCCCCCAAAGTTTTAAAAAATTTACGGTTTTTTTGGAATAGCGACCTCTATTATGAACCAAATGTCTTAAAACTTGGTGTCCTACAGTAATTTTACGTGTAGAATCCATTAATGACCTCGAAAAATTCAGGAATTGAGTCTAACTGTACTTTTCACGCAATCTTGTACCTTTATTGGCACGAATTTTATGTTACGGGTTAAAATGTTGAAGAATAATTAGCGAAATCAGATGCGAAAAACCCTTAGAAAGATTTTTGGTCCACCTTGTTTCTTTCGATACGACGCGTTTTAAGCGAGATAATCGCTGCACAGTGTGGAAAAGTCAGCGCTTTTACCATGAAAAACGGCAGTTAGTATGCAACCCGCCTCTCCACTGCTTCTACGGGCCGGCCGCTATGGTAAAAGCGCTGACTTTTCCGCACTGTGCAGCGATTATCTCGCTTAAAACGCGTCATATCGAAAGAAACAAGGTGGACCAAAAATCTTTCTAAGGGTTTTTCGCATCTGATTTCGCTAATTATTCTTCAACATTTTAACCCGTAACATAAAATTCGTGCCAATAAAGGTATAAGATTGCGTGAAAAGTACAGTTAGACTCAATTCCTGAATTTTTCGAGGTCATTAATGGATTCTACACGTAAAATTACCGTAGGACACCAAGTTTTAAGACATTTGGTTCATAATAGAGGTCGCTATTCCAAAAAAACCGTAAATTTTTTAAAACTTTGGGAGGCTGTAGCTCAAAAGGGGGGCATTTTCGGACACACGTTTACAGGAAAAAAATGTCTTATTTTGACTTGTAGAACCCGCCCCTGAAATATTCGGGAACAGTTTTTCAACACCCTGTAGATTTAGGTTTAGACAACGGTACTTAAATTTGAAAAAGAGAGTGTGACAGTCGATCAGTTTTTACGTCAACAGCGAAACACGTACAAAAGCATACCTATATACTTTTATAACGGTTCCTTTTCTATTGATTTTCCACGAAAAACACAGTAACGCGTTTGTAGGTACCGGTGGTTTGTAAGCTGTAACTTATTGGTTACCTACATCTGAGAAAACTAAAAAACTAAAATTTTAAATATTTTATGAAGAAATGCCTCCGACCCCCTGTAAGCTAGTGGTATCTACTGCCCCCCTAGTATAGACCCCTCCCCTAATGGGCAATTTTCAAATTTCGTCTGCCCCAGAAAATTATTCTGGCTATGCAAATGTTTACAAGACACCTCGATTTGAGCAAAAACATTACGATGCTATCACTGCTCTCAGTAACAGACTGGCTAGTTATTAATGGACCTTACCAGTGGCGTAAATAAGGATCGAGCGCCCGCCCGCGAACTGGTGAGGTGCGCCCCCACCCCCTCTTCAAACAAATTTCAACTATACTTTTTAATTTTCATTGTTCTAGAACAAAAAAAATTAATGTAAGTAAATAAAGGGATCTCGCTTTATTTATTTACACATTACATGCACAAGTAATAAAACGAAATTTATCTTCTGCTGAATGAAAAAAGAGGGGTTTATCCGGGCCAGGGGGTGGGGGTCAGTGGTAGTTTAAAGTTAAGTGAATGATCATAAGAAGTGTCAAGAATCATAGACATTTCTATAGAAATAGAGAATAATAGAAAAAATAAGATTTATAGATACTTTATTTTATGAATAAGATAAGATGTAAAATCTACTTATTACTTGAGTCTGGAATGGAAAATGTATCTCATTGATAGAAGCAGGCAGCAAGCCTCGCCTCTTCTTGACGCGGATGAAGTCCGTAATGACAGCATCGAAGTCCAAGCTTTGAGCGCGATCATGTTCGATGCTTAGAACGGAAAGTCCAGATAGCCTCATTTGGGACATAGTGTTGCGTAAATAAGTTTTGATTCGCTTCAGTTTGGAGAAGGATCTTTCTGCTATTGCAGATGTCACACGCAAAGTTAAGAAAACCATGAAAGCCGTGCGTAAATCCGGAAATGCATAAATGCATGTTGTTGTTCTGTTCTCTTGCAAATTTGCTGTAATTTTTGGTGCTGTTGCGCCCCCAAGGCGCCCCCTCAAGACGTGGCGCCCGCCCGCGCCGCGGACCCTGTGGGTCCGTTATTTACGCCACTGGACCTTACAATTAGATTTAAGGTCTCAAACTCTCAATCCATGCCTTTTCAAAAGCGCTTCTCTTGTATCGAACGGTTTACGGCTAACATTTTAATATTCTTTGTGAAGTCATTATCTAGGTACAAAAAAAATAAATAAATAAAAAAATAAAAAATAAAACGAAAATTTCCTGTTGTCGTATCAAATGCGTAATATAGAATTAAAAATTGAAATTAAATATTGAGGGTTGTGCGGGGCCACAAGAAGAGTATGGAAATAGTTAACTAGAAAACGCGATGATAGAGTACAAATAGAATTCAATTTAAGGTTACTAATTGTGAAGGCCACAGCACACGTATGGGGAAGGAAAAATTTAAACAAGGAGACGACCAAACTGTGGAAAAATTAGACGATTAAAGAGGAAAATCTATAGAGGCTGACATGAAAGTATTAATTCGATCCAAAAAGACTTAAAAGGAATGGCCGCGATGGACTGATGTGAGACACCGAAGAGAAAATAGAAACAACAATAGCCCTCCAACTTGACAGCATGCTCTCAATAGCTCCTTCAAAATGTAGGTTATGCAATTATACAACAAATAATTGACTCTTACTTCTCCTTTAGCACTTTACGCGAGAAAATGTGATTTCTTGACGTTATTTTTCCAAGTTTTGCATTGGCTCCAGCTAGGGTCAAAATTGGAAAAAAATACTTGAATCATTTCAGAAAATTGCTTCCATGGAGCTTTAGAAGCTCTCTGTGAAGTTGTTCCCAAAATAAAGGGGCCATAAAGACAAAACTGCTGATCGATTTTAACATCGAATTTACTGCATTTAAACCCATGAATTAGGTTGAACTATATGAGGTGCACACACTACCCACTTTAATATCCTCAAATTGATATTTTGTACGATTTAAAATGACTGATGCAGCGTTGCCGGATTTCACACGACACCACTGTTAAAACCACCTGACTTCAACTGTTTTAACGCAGGAAGAACGCAGAAAACATTTTTTAGCGACCTGGTTGCGGGAATGCGGGCCGCCTAGAAAAATTCGAGGGCTTGGGGAGAACGTTAGGTTTTGAAGCAGGGCTGCCGTTTTGCGTATAATCAATGCTATTTTTCTATTCACCAATGATTCCACCGGTTGAGAAAAGATTACACAGTTTAGTTCAGTGTATGACTGTAATGCACGAAAATACTCTGATCTGTAATCTTTCCTTAATCGGTGGAAACTCCGTCGATTAATTAAAATATCCGCAAGTTTTTTAAAGTCATCGACGACTCCACCGGTTGAGAAATGATTACAG
The DNA here is from genome assembly GCA_011764245.1 of Trialeurodes vaporariorum. Lineage (NCBI taxonomy): Eukaryota > Metazoa > Arthropoda > Insecta > Hemiptera > Aleyrodidae > Trialeurodes > Trialeurodes vaporariorum. Next base: position 52,958,114 of record VMOF01000388.1, on the reverse strand, counting down.
ATGCGAGTATTTTAGTTTATTATAGTCATGCACTGAACTGAACTGTGTAATCTTTTCTCAACCGGTGGAATCATCGGTGAATTGAAAAATAGCATTGATTATACGCAAAACGGCAGCCCTGTTTTGAAGCCCTCTCTTATCTCATTGTTATAACTTTTTTCCTTCGGGCAGATGTCTTTAACCGAATTTTAACACGTTCCTCGACTTTCCCCCGAAACAACCTCTACTTGAAAAGTGCCATTTGAGGTACATTGAGGATTGAAAAAAGGATGAGGGTCAACAGGAGGAAGATTTCGGGAGGATAAGGTAAAGGGGGAAGGGAAAAGTATTGGATTATAGAATGGGGATGTTGCACACTTTTGCTATAAGCGATTTTAACAATCAATGCTGGTGTAAAAACCTCTAAAATTAGCAATGGCAGCACTAAAAACTTCCAAAATCCACTCTTAAACTCGATAAACGCTTTTATTTGCGCGGGCGTGATGGTGGCTGAGGTTAGTGACAATGGAATATTCCCATCTAACAATACTGCAATTCCACCAAGAGGTGACCAATGAAAGACGACTTTCATTTGACACCGGTGTCACTAGGTGTTGCGGTACCATTCATCGGATGCGGATCATCACTCTGATGACTATTTACTCTGTGAATCATCCTTGTCAGCATAGAAAGAGTGACGAAATTAAGATAGGGATCTCCCATTGTTACTGCCCTCGGCCACCATTACTTCCTTCGAAAATAATAGCGTTTATTGAGTTTAAGAGTGGATTTCGGAAGGTTTTAGTGGTGCCATTGTTATTTTTCGAGGTTTTTACACCTGACTCGACTGTTAACCCTTTAAAGACCATGTTAGTTTACAATTACGCCACTTTTCCGTTCATACAGGGGAGGTAGTTAACTGTTCGTACTCGGAGGCGTTGTAATTGCCTATACGAAGAATTGAAGGCGTCAGACGAAATATCGTCTTGTTATACTACATCGACAATTGTGTTTATTCGGAATCATGATCGTGGAACAATGAGAAATAGACTAGAAGAGAAAAACGAGTTTACTCGGGCTTGGTCCATAAGAGGTTAAAGCGCTTATAGCAAAAGTGTGCAACAGCCCCATTGATGAAATCGTTGGGAAAAGGTTAAATTGACGGAAATGGAATGGATATTCATCATTGAGGAACTATAAAGTTGAGGTAGAAAAATTCTGTGATTTGGAGGAAATATAAAAGTTGGTCTGGACTAAGCTTAATATCTCCTTCAAATCCCAAATTTTTTCATCCTCAATTTTTAATTTCCTCAATGATGAATGTTTAAATACCCATTTAACTTTTTCTCCATGTTTTACGTCAGAAGTTCCTTGATCCAATATTTTGCCATTCTATGTTTACCCCATTCTCTCCAAATCTTCTTCCAGTTGACCCTTCTCTTCTTCTTTAAACCTCAATGTATTTCAAATGGTTATTTTAAATTCGAGAAAGTTTCGGGGGAAAAGTCGGGGAACGTGTTAAAAGTCGGCCCTTCATCTTTAATAATCTTTGTCGAGTATTTTTCGCCGGCCAATCGTTCAATGAAAGCATTGTATTTTATTTTTGCAACTCTTGGATGTAATGGTTTAAGTATGTACCTACGTCAAAATTCTACTGATCGGACTCATATCACAATGGGGCTCTTGCAAACTTTTGCTGTAGGGGATTAAAGAGTTGATTCTTGCAAAAGTAGCTGTAAAAATGACGACGAGTACACTTAAGAAATCACGAAATTCACTCTCAGAATCGGGCTTTATGGCGGAGAGACGCAGTTATCGTGGGAGATTCCTATCTTTATTATTGAGATATATCTATGTTGTTTCCGTAGAGGAAGTGACAAATTAGACAGGAATCTCCCATGATACCTGCGTTGAACCGCCATGCCACTACGACTTGCCGTTATAAAAGTTATGTGAGAACAGTTACTACCAAATTTTAGACTTTCTAAGCGTGATTTTCGTGATTTTCGCTGGTTTTTGTAGCAAATTAAACTATTCATTGGCTCACAGCCAAAGTTTGCAAGAGCCCCATTTTTGGAACCGGGTACTACGAGACTACGACCCGCATAACCTATCTCATAGCCGTTGGCGTGACCCGGTGACGAATGACTGACCTATATCCGTTAATAAATTCATATAAGCAATGGAATTAATATGAAGTGGTTTCAATGAACATCATTTCACTTTCAGAACACGCCTGACAAAGACTACATTATTTGCCACTGTTTTCGCCAAAACCAGGACATCTAGGAAAAAACAGAAAGGCCCCTATACCGGCCCTTCAGCTCATCAAGTAAATTCAGTTTGTTTGTGAAAATTCCAGACTAGCTTGGAGGGACTTCTCAAGAAGTCAATTTCGTCAGGGGATTGTTAAACAAAATTAGTTTCTAACTTTTCCTTTATTTCTCAACTTTTAATAGCAAACTAACGTTCGGGACAAAGACTTACGTATAATTTTTTCAGCCAACAAACGTACATATATGTTTTTCGCACTAAAACACAATAAAAAAAAAAAACAAACAAACAAAAAAACTGAAAACTCAGAACTTAAAAACAGAGTAATTCGCACAATAGTAACAATTTGGTCGAACGCACGTGGTCTTCAAACTATAGCTACCGTTTGTCAAACCTTACCACTCGCGGTTCGGCCGAGGAAGGAAAAACTGAACTTGAAATGTTTGTTGTTATTATTGTCACTACAGAGGTCACCTCACTCACCGGCCGTCGAAATTTCACTTATGATACCTGCGGGCTTCGAACCTGTCGTTTTATCTGAAATGCCTACGGGACTTGGTTCTCGATCCGCTCTCCCATCCGAGATTTCCTCCCTCCCCTCTTAACCCCCCTCGTCATCTCTTTGCGCCTTTTGTTTTGTTTTGTTTACGCTTTGCACTTTGCACTTGAATGTAGAGAGCAATGCGCGATAAATGCGCGCTACTCCGATCGCTACCTCCCTCCTCCTTTCCTCTCCTCTGATCTCCTCCCCTTACCTCCCCTTACCTCCCCTTTCCACCACTTGCAACGCCTTTCGTCCCCTGCTGTAAAGAGACAGATTCCCGGCGACTATCATCATCTAGTTTGAGTATCGTCATTTACGCACAATAAGTTTTCCACGCTTTAACCGTGGAAATACAAACAAGGCAGGGAAGAAAAATGTTGTCAATGGTTCGGAGTAGGAGGAATTAGCGTGGGGGGGGGGGTAGGATTCAACATATTTCCACTCAAAATGCAAATAATTATTGATGATCTGTAATTTGACCTTGATTTAGTCTCTATTAGTTTTATCTAATTACTGGACCTCGAAAATGGCGTTGCCGTGGAACGATTTGGATTATCGATGAGTATACCTGGTGTCCCAGACAAACCCGTCTACCCCTTTTATCACCAAAACGGCTAGGAGTTATGATCTGACATTCAAAAGTCACAAAGAAAGTTGACCTCAAGGAATCCGATAATTTTTTTTCAGAGCCCCCGGAGCCCCCCTAAGTGCTCCTGAGGGGGTTTTGGAGAGGGGGTGTCAAAAGACATTTTTCAATTTTTTTCGACAAACTGTCCAGTGAGGGTAACAGGTAAAGGTCTGAGTTTGGATCCTGAAAGGACAGGCGCCCTCGGGGATGCCAAAGGGGGCTCAGGGGGGACCTGAAAACATTTTTTCGGATTCCATGGGAGTGACTTCCCTATAGGTGACTTTTATCACAGTCTCAGATCATAACTCCCGCGGCCGCAGCCATTTCCAAGATAAAAGGGATGGACACCTGGTCTGAGACACCCCATATGTATACAGGATGTTCCTAAATTGAGCGCTGAGGGTCTGAAATAATGTCATATCCTCACGGCTTTCCTCATTGATGGATGGTGCGTACTTCAGAGTTCAGATGGGGTTTAATCCCTCTCAGCGAACACCCGATGACCGCTGCTCGTAGGTGGCAAAATGCAGTAACATTATAGCCGTATTTTGCTTTGTTATTGGCGATGATATTCCTCTGACCAATCACAAAGAATCGCTAAAATTGAGTAATTTTACGCTGATGACCGCTTGGCGCGCGATGAAAGATCCGTTATCGGCGATGACCAAACGGTTGCGAGCTCCAGAATTCGTCAACGTTGATGGTCATTCACATCCATTCAGCTTATAACATTCTCGTTACCTTATTGTGAAATGAAATTAATAAATAAATAATGCTCCGCCCTTTCCGATGGCCACCAGAAAAGCAAAATACGTATACGAGCAGCACCTGTCGATGGCCATCAAACGGCTTTTGATGACAAAGCAAAATAAGGCTAATATTATTTGGCCTCTCTCGTAAATTTTTGCTATGGCTATAGAGAGCGACAATTCGAGTGTAAAATCACTTGAAAGCACTGTTGAGAGCTATGAAATAGTCAAACGTTGACTCACAAACTAAGTGAATTTGTTATAACGAAATTCCAAGATAGCTGTCAGTGGAGCGATTCACAATAGGGGAGTTCTATTCTTAATGGATCTGTTGCATACTTTTGCTACAGCAATATTGAAGGTTGATTCAAATGTAAAATCGCGTGAAAATCCCAATGAGAGCATTAAATAGTTTCAAAATCCACTCATAAACCCACTATAGACGCTTCAAGGAAAGCCTATAATGGCGGTTGAACGGGCGAATTAATTCTGCATTCATGCACCGAGCAGCAAAGATGGCCGACGACGACATTCGGCAAAGTAGGTACTTGCCAGGCGGTTCCTTTTCAGAATTCCCTCAAATCGACCAAGAACGCACAAACAATAACGAGAAAGTATAAGTAACCGGAAAAAGTACACAGAATGATACAAAATGAAAGTGCAATGAGGAAGTAAGACGTTTGTCTACATTCTAACCAACATTGTAAATTTCCGTCATCGGCCATCTTTTGGTGCTCATGGTGCAATAGGTGCATACACATGCAGGTTTGATTCGCCCTTTCCACCGCCATCTTATAGACTTTCCTGAAAACGCCTTTGTGGATTTATGGGTGGATTATTGAACTTCCTGGTGCTCTCAGTTAGATTTTAACGCGATTTTATGTCAGAATTAATGTACCATATTGCTATTTGCTGTAGCAAAAGTATGCAACAGACCCATTGCGCAGCTTTCGCTATGATGAATCACTTTCCTTAGCAAAAAAGTTGCCAATCGATGACAGGCTCATTTACAGGGCGCACGGCCGCATTAACCTTTTTGCCGCTGGAGGCCGAACTAAAGTTGCCGTTCCCAACAAGCGACCTTAAAATGCTCGATTTTATACAACTTTTTTCGTAATATGCGCCTCCTGAAGTGCATTTGAGACATTTGAGATTCTAAAGTGTGCTAGGTTTAGCCTATTTTTACGTGTTGACCTCTAATATTTGAACTGAGTAGCTCACTGACGTAAGCATAGTTACCAGACTAGAGCTTACCGGATAAAACCAAAGAAAGAAAAAAATCCTGCGCAACAGCAATTCCTGGAGGAGAACCCGAAGTTGAGTCTTTGAGAAAAGCAGCCGCCGCGAGTCGCGGAGGCGCCGCGCACCGTGCTTGGAATAGTCGGCTATTTTCAGTCCTCTGGTTCCAGCCTGCGTATTCTAATGGGGCTGTTGCACACTTATGCTATAAGCGATTTAACAGTCGATTCTGGTGTAAAAACCTCCAAAAATAACAATGGCAGCACTAAAAACTTCAAAAATCCACTCCTAAACTCAATAAACGCTTTTATTTGCGAGGGCGTAATGGTGGCCGAGGGCAGTAACAATGGGAGATTCCTATTATAATTTTGCCACTCTTTCTATGCTGACAAGGATTATTCATAGAGTAATTAGTCATCAGAGTGATGATCCACATCCGATGAATGGTACCGCAACACCTAGTGACACCGGTGTCAAATGAAAGTCGTCTCTTATTAGTCACTTCTTGATAGAGTTATATTACAGTATTGTTAGATGGGAATCTCCCATTGTTACTGCCTTCAGCCTCCATCACGCCCGCTCAAATAAAAGCGTTTATCGAGTTTAGGAGTGGGTTTCGGAAGTTTTTAGTGCTGCCATCGATATTTTTGAAGGTTTTTACACCGGAATCGACTATTAAATCGCTTATAGCAAAAGTGTGCAATAGCCCCATTGTGTTTGATACGGATTTTCCTACGTTCAGCGTTAAAATAGCGATTGGTCATTTCCATGAACGTAGTTTTTAATTATTCGAGAGTTTCAAGTTGTAAACTCTAATTATGAATGGTTTCAGAAGAGCTCAGTGCTACCATTACAAGCTTTGGCGACAAATTGGACAGCTTTTTGCCGGAAGGAATCATCTATTTTATTTCCAATGTGGTTATGGTTCCTTTCTTAACGAATCTTCACGATCAATAGAAAGTAAAAATAATCAAAAGTAACAAGTTACTTTTGATTGTTTTTACTTTCTATTGATAGTGAAGATTCGTTAAGAAAGGAACCAACCACATTGGAAATAAAATAGATGATTCCTTCCGGAAAAAAGCTGTCCAATTTGTCGCCAAAGCTTGCCACAGCTACATAGCCCAACCGGGTAAAGTCTCGGGATAAGCCGGACATTCTGTAGTCAATTATTTCGGCACAGCAATAATTATTTTGCATATACTTTTGAAGGAGTGCATTGATACAATTTATAACATTTGATCTTTAATAGCTGTCTCGATAGTTTTATGACTGACTTCAACGGAAACCAGTGGCGAAGCGTGAAATTCGGCAATGTATTTTCTCCATTTATATTCTCCAAAGAAGTAGAACGCTTCAGTAATCGGCGATAACCAGGCATTTCGACCTTTCTAATGTGTTAGAAATGGGGTAAAGGGAACGTTGCCAAATCGCACGCCTCGCCACTGACGGAAACGGTAAAAAACATTGAGTTGTTAACTATTGCTATAAGCTGTTAAACTTTTGGTCTATTCTAAAAATTGAAGGCGCACTTAATGCCAGTGAAGGACCCCCGGATGTACACTGTATAACGTAAAAGTGTAATGCTCGCTTACAACAATCACAATTGATTATTACTGTTGTCCAAAAAACGTGAAAATTGGCACGAATGGCGGCTATGGATCAATACCTTGAATGTCTCAAAGCCCCCCCTCTCCCCCAAATTTAATTTAAACATGTACTTTAGACTTTTTTGCACTCTATAAAGGCCCGGAGTCTCTAAATGAGCCTCTCAATGGGGAATTTTTCAGTTTCACCACCTTCCATCATTGTATACCATCATAAACAACACTAAACAACAAACCTAATCTCATTTTTCCAGTTTCCGAGAGAATGACAGGCTGTTGAATTTTTGGTGGGGGGGGGGACCATTACAACGAAGGGTAGACCCATGTTTGGAGTTATCTAGATCAAATCTGGTAAAAGCAAATACTTTTATCATCCACTCCCCTCTTCAGACGTGTTAAGTAAAATCTCACGAAGTTTCAGTTTGACCCAAACCTTTCTGTGGACATGAGCATGGGTGGCGATGTTACCCCGCCCCTCCGGACGAGTCAACAGTTATGGTCGAGTAACTCCGCCATACCTTCGGGGTAACTTTGCCACCCCTTATCCAGGTGGCGAAGTTACCACACAATTGAAATTATCCTTTGAATTATTCCTGAAACAAGTCTAAAACATATCCTAGGCCTAGTCTTTCAAATATTCTACGTATTTACTAAGAAAACTATGCTATGTTTTTGCTGCAGCATCATTTCTTTTTTTTTTAATTTTGTCCATTTCGTCATTTTGACCGGTTACCAACCGCGCTCTCTTACGACCAGCTGTTTGATATTTTATATGGTGACAAATATTTTGTATGTTACTTTGCCTCATAGTTTATGATATGGAGAGTAGATTCCAGGGTAAAAAGTTGAAAAAAAGCTCCTCCCTTGAAATCAGATACGGGTGGCCAAGTTACCTATTGCGGCCACTATCAAAATAAAAAAATAAAAATCCTTAAAAAAATCATAAAGCTTGTGATTGGTTTTTCAAATATAGAAACATGTTGTACAAACATCTTAAAACACACATCCACAAACAAAATGATTTTTTTATAAATAGTGTTTGCGCTACAGCATTTAGAAGATCAAATTCTGCGAGAGCGTTTCAAAAGGGTGGCTAAGTTACCTCCAAGTGACCTTACACATGTGTACCACTACTTCCGTGAAAGGGTTGAAAGAAAAATTAAAAAAAAAAAAGTTGAAGTTTGACAACATGAACACGTTGTAGAAGCGGTCGTCGACGTCAACAGTGTTGCCATTTTGCGGATAATTACCCGATTTTTACCATTTGGTATAGTTAAACATTTGTTAGTATTTGTTTATATGGAAATCTGGCGACATTGGACGTGAATGTTGCTACCTTTCCTCCGTCAAAGGTTGCCGGTTGTGACACACTGTTCCCGGCCGTTGCGATTGTTGTGAATGCACTTTGAGTCTGAATAGAAACGTTGGACTTTGGAGCCGTAAATTCATAAAACGAACGAACGTCTCGATAGCTTGCTGCGTTTCTCGTCACCCCCCCTCCCCCTTCCATCCCTCCACCACCACCCACCACCGCACAGTGTAATCAAACACGGATTTTCAAGTACATCAAAATATTCTCTTTTCCGCTTTAGAAACCTTTTTCTCACTAATTCTTGTAAAAGCCATGCAATCTAACTCGATTTAAGTTGTAGAATTAACTATTGAATCAGTTATTGGCATCGCCATTGCCATTTTTACATTTGCCTGAAGTGGCGTGGCAGCACAGGCTGCTTGGGGGGGGGGGTCTTAAGTTTCCCCTCAATCCTATAGGTAATGGCGTGAATTTTTTTTTTTTTTTTTTTATTACTTAGTGGAAAGCAAGAAATTAATGTAAGTACATATCAGACGAAAAAGTGGTCGGAGTCGATGATTCCTGTGAATATACGTTCGGTAGTTTTCTGTGGTCTGTTGTCTGACTTGCCGTGTGCGTTCTACCGAACGCTCAGATACTTCCACACTTCTGATTCATAGACTGATGACACCCCCCTCCCAATGATAAAAAAAAAAAAAAAAAAAATGTGCAAATTTTTTATTTGAAGATTTTTTTTTTTTTTTTTTTTTTAAACATACATTAAACCATAAATACACTCATATAATGATCTTCATTAGTGAAAAAAAAAACTTACAAAAAACAAAAAAATCTGAACACAAATCCGAAACACAGCAAACCCACCAGTAAAATCAAGCAAATCGTTTTGTAAGCCCCTTTGCCGAAGACGGCGGCAAATTTTGATTTCTGTTCATCAAATGATGAAAATTTCCAGAAAAATTCCATATTGTTGATCCATTGTCTGTGCGGCGTCTATTATCTTATACGTTCCCAGCCGCACCCGCGCGATTTGTAAACAATCAACAATATTATTCATTATTGTTGTCGCGTAGTCGCATGTGCCAAGATCAAGAGGTGGCGCTTGTCTGTCTAGCTGTGCCTGTGTGGAATGCCCGCTAATCGCAAAAATTCATGAGGTCATGAGGTGAAGAGTTGATCAATGAACATGGACCTGTGATGCGTTCGATCGAAATTTCGCACGGTATATTGATCCTACAATCACAGAATAATACATTATTAGTAAGGAAACTCACATAAGAGCCATTGAGAACATTTATTCGGTCTTTTTCGGTGACTTTTCAAGGTATGGCGGACATATCTCTGTCTTTGTCTTTTACACTGCCTTGAATAGGGGTGATTTGGAACTTATCAAGATGGCGGACCAAAAAATAAGGCCTCAAAATGAACCGAAGTTTCCATTCTGATTGTAGTATTCTGTGCTTCAATAATAACGACATAATATTAAGCAGCACACTTTTGATCATAGAATCAAAATTTGAGAAAATGACGCTCCCTCAATAACCGTCTTTTTTTTTTAATCCGTATGCGGTTCACAGAATTTTTATGCGGAGCCTTCTAACAACTCTGAGTAGACAGTTGTGGAGAGAGAAAGAATAACACAAATCAAAATGTCGCAATTTTTTCGGTTTCAATTTGCCGAGAAAATGGTTTTTGAGTATAGTTTGAAAAAAATTAAAAGAATAAAAAAATGTTAAATTCGGTGAAATTTGAGCTACATGCTCACGAGCAGTAGCGCGTGTGAGTGATAGTCGCTCACAAGTGCTCACAGTGGCTCCGCACCGTTCACAATGCTCCATAAGATGCCATGTGGACGACTATGAACATAAAAAATACGGCAAGCAATGGTTAACCGTTCACAACTGACGACAAGAATGACGGCCAAACCGAAAATCCAGTACAATAAATTAGAGCGTGGACCCATTTTTCACATGTACAGTGGTGGATCGTGAAAAATCGATTAGAACAGTTCCACCCCCCTCCCAGCCAAAATCTTCTCGAATATTCATTAATGGAGAGGTTCGACTTTTTCCATGAGATTAATAATGGTGCTATCCAGTATGCAGGTACATACATACGTCTAAAGTTGATTCCTTGCGGAAATGAAAATCCATACATTTTTCAGAGTGTTTGCCAGCTACCATACTGATGTTTAAAAGTTCTTCAGAAGAACACGTCCGTCCGTAAGTCTGAAATCCCATTCTAAATACCGTTGTCGATGCTCAGAAAGAGCAGAGGGAATGTTCTGAGAGCTCCCCCACTTTTGCTGTTGGTGTTTTCAAGTCCGCATGACTAACAGGACTGCCGAGTAGTGCCGAGTACCCGTCAGTCTATTTAACAACTTAATTAGTAAGTATTAGAATTAATTAATATTTAAAAGTAGTATTAGAGTGCATTGTTAGAAATAATTTGTCTAAAGAAAACTTGCATCGATATTCTAGATTCCGCATGAATTTTATATACTATATTTATGAAGTGGGAGGTGTAAATTTTGAAGCAAGTATCACGGTCTACATTTTTCCACTTCCAAACTACGTTGACGCCTGGAGACCACGAGGGGAAACATGGATCAGGTTTTCTCAACATTTACAAAATGCAGCATTTTCATCTCCTCCTGTGGCTATTAAATTTATACTGCGCTTGTCACCCCATATAAATGTGACCTTGCAACCGGCCCTGGCGAGTTGTTTTCTTCTCCCCCTTCTGAATCTTGGCTTCACCTGGAATTCAAGGATATTTTTGAAAAATCCAGTCATTCGAATCTACAAATCGAGCACAATTTATAAAGAGTGTAATGCCTCTAAACAAGTACTAGCCACAGTGGCGGCTCGTAAAAATTGGCAACAATATTTTTCCTCCATTTGAATCATTATGCTGCATCAATGATTAGTGGTGATGAACTGCTTCACTGTCAAATCGATTGTTCGAAAAAAAACCATTGTTGCCAAAGTGCATCAGCCGTCACTGATTTTAATTTCGTTAAGTTAGCAGTTTGTAATATCACTAGTTGGTTTTCGGGTATTTCATTTTAATCAGTGATGGCTCATTCAATTTGGCATCAGTGTTTGCCATAACTATGTTGCTACGGAATTTTATAACTCGAAAAGGTCTTTTCAACGGAACGTAAAAATAGGATAAAGAAATCGACTGCTAGCCGATAAATTGAATGTTTATAATCGCAAGCTTGATGGAGTTCGTTTTAGAGTGTACAGTACAGGCGGACCCCGATTGATAATCTTTTGAAATTTTCCTTAGTTATTTTTCAGATCGCACGATGAAAATGAAATCCAGCTTTGAGTTTTCATTGAAGAACGCTTTAAAATCAATAAATCAAAGTAGCAAGTTTTGTTTAGATTTGTAGGAATGAGAATTGAAAATTTGCCAAAAATTATTCGTGAGATTCGCCTATAACACTTCTAAAACGATGAACTCTATGGTCATTTTAAAAAAAAAAAAATATTAATAAAAAAAAAAAAAAAAAAAAAAAATCAAGATGTATCAGAGGTGAATCCAGGAACGCATTTAAAATGTGTCTAGAGTTGTCAGGGGAAAATTCCTAGATTCTAGGTTCACCCTCCGGAAATGATCGATTCCGTTGGTGAGTGGAAAGGTTCTTAACGCGGTTGCGTAGCTGTGTTGCTGTGTTACGTTGCGATGTCGTCGTGATAGTTGATCGGTGACGACCACGGACAAGATCGAGAGTTGCGAGCGGAAGATTCTAGATTTTTGTCGAAAAACGGAATTGTTCGCGGCCTGAAGAGAAATTAATTGTCTTTCATATCTCCGCGGTCTCTCACGGGTCTCCGCCTCACCCCGCCTCTACCCTCCTGCGATTTGGTAATAAGTATTATCGTATGCCAATGCATATCAATCATTCACGAAAACCAGGTTGTCAAACATAATTATTCGATTCACGACAGTGAGTACCATGACATGACGCTGCGTTGACCACTGCCTAATTGGTGTTGGGAGGGCCGAAATAGTAAACACACATAGTTCCGATTTTGACCAACCTGCAGTCTATCGACCGCGCCGTGCCATCCGTAAACATTCGCGAATGCACTTTGTATGCTGCCAGTTGCCGCACAGAGGGTTCAAATCAAGGTCCATTTAAGCAGGCCAGTCCGACAGCGCTGTACTCTTTGTGACCAAATCGGGAAACTATGTTATTTAAATGGGAGTTGATTTCCCGACTGGACCAAGTCCATATAAACAGATCAGTCCTATCGCGCTATAATCGTTTGCTCATGTCGGTACTCGAGCAGTACATGGGACTTGACCAAATCGGGAAATCAACACCCACTTAAAGAACATGGATTTCCATTTTGGTATCACAAATACTACAGCTCTAACGGACTGAACCATTTAACCCTTTAAGGGCCAAGCCCGAGTATTCTCATTTTTCTTCTCTAGTCTACTTCACATTGTTTCAGTCTTCATTCCGGATAAACGCGACTATCGATGAAAACATGTGCAAGATAGGATGTCTTCGGGCGCCTTCAATGTATCGTATAGGCAGTTTCAACTCCCCCGAGTACGAACAGTTAACTACCTTCCCTATATGAACGGAAGAGTGGCGTCCTTTTGAAATAACCTGGACCTTAGAGGGTTAAATTAATTAAATTAGACCTTGGTCTAAATTTGGAATTTTCGGAGCATTTTCTATGGACAAAACTCAAGATAATGGGAAATGAATGGCAAGATAACTAAAAAATAGGTTTAATTATTAATCTTGTAGCTACAAATGAATCAGATTATGTGATTTTTGATTTTGAAAGAAAATTTTAACATTGAAACTCAATAGACAAAATACGGATTAAAATGGGAACTAGGCCAACAATAAATAAGAATCTCCGAATTCCTGGAATTTCCTAGTTCCCATTTTAATCCGTATTTTGTCTATGATGTTTTTTTGGCCATGTAATTTTTTTAATATTGTTCGCACTGGGATTCTCGTGTTTTCTTTGTCTGTTTTTACTAGGTAACGTATTGCACATTTGTTGTTTCGACATTTCACACTATTATTCTATTCCACCAGTAATTCACAGGTTTTCTTACAGCGTCTTTTTTAACGTTGTTTCCAATTTATTCATTTTACAATTTGACTCATTTTCTCAACAATTTTTTTCGAAACTGGCAAGAACTACATACCTCCAGTTTTTCCAAACATTAACTACTGATTGAGGCCCTCTCTCAACCCTCTCTACGTTTTTGTTGGTCTGTTTTGTTTATGTAACTGATGTTGCGGTATTTTGTTAATCAGTCCCTCTTCCATATTTGTGGAGTGTGCTCCTCGTTCTGAGTATTTGTTTTTTTTGTATTTTATTTTTCCGATTGATAATGGTGCTGTGAGTGCACCGAAACGTCTCGGAAGTTCTTATTTATTGTTGGCCTAGTTCCCATTTTAATCCGTATTTTGTCTATGATGTTTTTTTGGCCATTTAGTTTGTAATTTTTTTAATATTGAAACTAAAGTTAGAACAAAACAATCAGAACGGAAACCAAAATTAATTTTGCTTTTTTTTTTTTTACTCCGAGTATCTCATCGAGCAATCTTCGGTAACAGCGGCATAGATTAAGAAGGGGAACAGATGCGGAACGGAAATTTCATATGAGACAGTGGGAATAGGTAGCTCGGAAAGGCTTAGCTGGTTAGTTCGTGGATGACCGTTTTGAAATGCTCGCGCTCAAAGCCATTTGATTCGCCATTTCGCCGTAAAGGGAATGACTTGTACCAATAACATGCTGGCAGGCCACCGTACTAACCAGCTTATAAGTTAAAAGTAAGAAAAAAAATGACATAAGAGAAACAGGCATTAAATTCTTTAACAAATTCCCTGAAGGCCTAAAAATAGCATTATTAGACTCAGGAAACAGAGTCTTCTTGAAAAATCTCAAGCAGTTTTTCATCGAACATGCATTTTACCACGTCAAGGAATATTTTGAATCTTAAAACTTGCAATATATGTTATCCTTAATTAATCTATTTACTATGATCATGTTAACTCTTTGTTTTTGTTGTATTGCGTAATATTTACTTTATTTCTGGAATGACTTGTACCAAGCCTTTTCTAAGGCTAAACTGTACCAAATAAATAAAATAAAATAAAATAAAATAAAATAAAAATAAAAATAAAAATAAAGTTATATCATGGCCGGCCGGCCTCGCGGGTGATTCCGAGTTGGCCCAAAAAGTCCGAGTTGGCCCAAGCCGTTTTTTCGCCGCATGTACCGAGTTGGCCCCTGTCTGGAAAAACAGCGGTTCCGAGTTGGCCCAAGAGACAACAAAAATAATTAAAAAAGAGAGCACTTGGCAACGTGGCATTTTACCAACGAGGAAAATCAGAGTTTGTCAACCGAATTTAAATGATAAGATTCAGAAATTAGCTCAGTTCTGATTTATTTCTTTGGTTTGGTTCGCTTCTCCCACTGTACCTCTAAATAATTTTTTTGATTATGTGTTGAAATCGTACATTCAGCCTGATTGCGACCCCCCCCCCCCCCCCCCCCCCCAGGAATGTGGGCTTCTCATTCAACCTATGAAGATCGGACAACGAACGGTTGTGAATCTTTCCATGCCAAATTAAATGCCGAGTTCAGTTGTGCTCATCCAAATATTTTTTGTTTCATCAAAACTCTTATAAAAATACAGGCTGACACCTCTATTAAACTCGCCACCAAAATATCTCGTCCTGCAACTAAACGACAGACGGAGAAGGAAGAGTTCCTACTTGAAGGTGTGGAGGAGTACGCGTCAAATCACGATCGTCTTGCTTTCATTAGAAAAGTTTCCGGTATATTTTTACCAATTTCTAAGAAAAAAGTGCATTAGCTATTTTTTAGTATATATTTTTCGGTGTGATATCAATTTTTTGACGCGGCGGGATTTAAACACCCCCAATTTTTTTTTTCAATTTCTTGACGACATTTTCTCACGGACAATTTATTTATTAAAAATGTTTTTCTTATGAATTTACAACGGGAGGGTGAAATGTACTTGTTAAGGGCAAAGGGAGGGAGAAAGTTCTTATACATTGCTTTTGCCCTTTACGAAGCAGAATTTAAGAACTTTCTGTCAACCTAAGATCATTGCCATCAGTCTCATTAACTATACGGTCCATTAATCTATCCTATCATAGAGGTAAGCGACGTTGCCACAGTACAACATTTAAATGTATTTTTATTTCTTCTATTGTTTTCGGCTTGGGCCAACTCGGACGGGTGTTTTTCAAGCCGTGGGCCAACTCGGACTTTTTGGGCCAACTCGGATGCTCCCGGCCTCGCGGCACGACCCGCGCTACCCAAAATGGGCCGAAGTTTTGCTTCTGTTCCGCCCCTTCTTATTTTATGACCGTGGACCGGGTTGTGATAGGTTTGTGTTATGGTTGTGACTAAATGCGCGTTATCCTTGATCAAAAATATAGCCTCGAAAAACACGCCCACCACCTTTAAAGATGATTGCAAGGTCGACAGCACCGTCGCGGTGCTCAAAAAATCAACAGTTTTTAGCCAAAATTGATGAATATACCCAAAAAGCACAAATTTGGAGTCGGCACTCGTCACGAGCATACACGAGGAACATTCCCTGAAACAGCCTCGCTGAAACAGTCAAAGACAAAGCTGAGTTATTGAAAATGGAAAATTCCCACAAACCTCAATGTGATGCGTGAGGTGCCACCAAAATGCGGTTTTCTGAAGATCGAGATAAAATTTTTCAAAATACAATGAATGTGCCTGACGTGAAATTTAACGCTCTACATATTTGGTCCAGTGCATTTTAGCCCAAAAACCATTGGTTTAGGCGGTACATCGAGATTTTGGGAAAATTCCGGGTATTTCCGGGACATTTTCGGGGTTTTCGGGGTCAAGGACAGAGGCGATTTTGACGAACTTAGACTAGTCGTATTTGCCTGATTTTTCTGCGTTTTTTGGTGTATAGGAACCTTTTGTTCCAATTTGTATGTTCAAAGCTAAAATGACTCGACTACAATGAGTACGACAGATAGTTAATCTCACTAAACTTGCACTTTTTCAGCTGATGGCCGGCGAAATTCATTTTCAAAATGACGACTTTAATTCCTGACTGATTTTGTTCATTTTTAATAAAAAAAGAAACAAAAATCCATGAAAAAAATACGCACGATCCGAGATGATCTAAAATTTTGCGTCATTCTCTTGTTTTTCATATAAATTGCTAAAACTGTGAAACTATTCCAAGAGTGTCCCAAGAGTGACGCAATCTATAGCGGATTGAACTTTGGAAAAATTGCCTCGAATCACCTTAAAGCGTGAGTGGGCACGGTTGCCAGTTTGTGCTGAATAGTTCCAAATCTAGTTTCCATTGGATCCCGTTTCTAATATTATAGTATTTGATTTTTGGATGGTTTGGCGCAAATCTTTCGGTGCCACAAATCTCAGCGCGGGGAGATTTTGACTCTCAGAGATTTTGCAGCTTGATTACTTATTTTTTGCTAAGCAACGTCGAGCGGAGTTAGTACAGTGGAACCCCTCTAATTTGAATCTAAAGGAAACGAGAAAATTGCTCAATTTAACCGGGTTTCAAATTATCGAGGGCTTCAAATTAGAGAGTGGTGGAAAAATATGGTTTTTCAAATTCAAGAGGTTGAATTTATGCAAGTCTGCCTGAACGTGAAGATTTGAAAGTGCAATAAAATTGTTTGATCAATACAAAATGAATTTGTTTTAAAATGAATTAACAAAAAAAATTAAAAATGGGTCTGTTGATGCATACTTTTGCTACAACAATATAGAACCTTGATTCTTATGTAAAATTCGGCGGGAATAAGTAACGATGCGCACATTAAAAACGTTCAAAATCCACTCATTGACTCAGGAAATCACTTCAATTTCATACAGCCCGCGCTACACTAGACGCTATTTGCACCGGTAGATTACTACAAAGACGGAACCACCGTGAATAAGTGAACAACGTACAAAATGATGGAATTTCTTTTTTAATGCGTGAAATATAAGCAGCATTTGCTGTCTGGTCTTTTAGGTTTATCAAAGATTACAAAATAATATAAGAAATGTACGCATCTAAACGAAATATTTCAATGTTTGTAAGTTCTGTTCATGTTTACATAAACGAGATGGTTTAATCTTTGTAGTTATAAGTCGGTGATATAGTGTCTAGTGTAGCGCGGGTTGTTTGAAATGGAGGGTATTTTCTGAGTTATGTGATGAGTGGATTTTGAAAGTTTTTAATATGCACATCGTTATTTTAGGGCCCGAACAGAGGGGAAATGACCATTTCTTCATTTTATCAAGGTTTCCAAATTGAAGGGGCTCAAATTAGCTAGCTTCCAATGTACTCGAATCGATTGTGGGGAGACCGTTTTTTCCCTCACAATCGCAGAAAAGTATTACTATTTTCAACTTACCCTTTACACGTATCCAGGCCCAGACTGGATAAGAATTTCTTTTTGGAGAGGGGGGGGGTCAGACACCCCCCGAATCTTTTGGGCGTGTTTAAAAAATTTTTGTGAGGGGGGTAGAATTATAGATGGCCCTTTGTCGTTTTTTAAAAAAAAGAAAAAAAAATGTGCTAAAATAAATGTGTATAAACATTTAAAAAATAGGCAAACAGATATTGCGAGTGTACTGTATATAGCCGTTATCGAATAAAATGAAAAAACTTTAAAAATGAGTAAGTTGTGAAGTGCCACGAAAAGAATCTAAAGTTGCAATATTTTCAAAATCTTCGCTTAAAGTTTCCAATCGCCGTGTCAGTGCAGCATTAAAACACACCGAGTCAAAAAATCATTTTTCGCTTTTAGGTATCATCATTGTGGGGGAAAAGTTAAAAATAGTAAGGCTTTACTGATGGGAAGAAACGGTCTCCCCATAATCGATCCAAGTACTAACTACGTTTGATGTTGCTTAACAAAAAATTCAGGTCTCGAGATCATCTCCGTGATCTGAAATGCTTTGCGCCAAAATCGCCACCCCGAGATGATTTCCGGCGCCCGCGTGCCATGCCACGCCGAACTCTCAGGAAAACGTATGCTGATTGTGAGTCATTTTCAAATCAAAAATGAAAAAAAAGCTCATGTCTGGCAAAAATCCATGTTTTTATCCACCGTGCGTGGCTACCGATCGTCGGTCGTAAGCAAGGTCAATGGACTAAGTACATATATCGATTCTGTTCCACCAAAACCGGTCAAGTACAAAACAGAATGAAACCGATTAATGACAGTAACTTTCACAGTGTTCTATCTTGCCGGTGAAAATAAGACCCGTTTTTCACTTTGATCATAATAATTGTCCAAGAATGGACCCCCGCCGAGCTGAAGCCCACCTTATTTTGATACAATTTGTTGGTTTTTTGTTTGTATTTGGTTTTTTGTTTTGCTTTTTTGTTTTAGTTTTTCTGGTTATTTCCGCTTCTCTCTTCAGTAGGTTTTTGTAATTTGAACCCATGGGACAGGTACAAAATTTTGAAGGAAATTAATAGTGGCGCAGCGTTCAATCTGGCAACTACTATCCATCCAAAAACCCGTGATAAAGATTGTCCGATTGGTTGTTAGTTGAATATTTTCGAATCCGACCTTTTATTTGCGTAATGGGCTTAAATGAAGCATTGACTTTAGTGCTAAAAAATTCACATTCACACGTTAAATAAATGAAAGCTTTTGGAAATTGATTTATGATAATTATGGCAACGTATAACGTATCGCTGAACCATTGTAAAACACTGCGAGATTGCGCGAACAATATGATATCCGTGGATGAAATACGATGGTGAATAATTTTAACCAACTACTTTTTCCCAACTACCTGTAGCATAAAGCGATTTTTTTCGCGACGAATACATCCAACAGAATCATACAAAATAATTGCCAACCTACGCACTAGAACAGTGGATGACACGAAACTGGATCGTGTTTTCGGAACTTTTTCAGTGTTTTAAGGCACCGATGGCGACAATTCGATTTTGAACTCAAGTCTGGGTGAATTCAAAATTGAATTGATGCCAGCGATGCCCCGAAAACACCTAAAAACTCAATTGCGAGTTTCCTCGAATATGTGGGTTATTGTTAATCAATAATCACATTCGATCGCGAAAACTCGCTTATAGCCTGCCTTATTGTCAGTGAAATTTAAAAAAAACGTTTGGATGCGGACGGGCTAGTGGCGCGACCTAAATACATTTTATGGTGGTCTCATTGTCAGTGGAGAAGTGTACTATTTTGGCAACTAGTTTAGCACTTTGTCCATTTGAACCCATAGGTAAGGTCAAATTCGGTGGTTAGCGCCGAATACTAGATAGTTCGATGTTTTTCGTGATTTTAAATGAGCCAAATGCAACGTTGCCACATTGCACGCTTCGCCAATGGTGGAAGTGTGACTATCTTAGCCCTCTAAATGCTCTGACGTCCTCATCCTCAACCTTATTTGAAGCGTATTTTCACGACTATAAGTACATCCTCAAATTATCATCTTATTTGAACATTGACAAGATCTGCCAACGTAACGGCTACACAGTGATGAAGGCATCTACTTGGCATCAGTTCACCGGTTCCCGTATGATCACTGAAGTTAAGCAGCATCGAGCATTGTTAACTTTTGGATGGGAGACCGCGCTTGGGGACTTTGCATGATGTTGGAATTAACTCCTCTCGGTGCAGCCTTGCAGTATTTTGATGCGTTCCTATCCCACAATTTTTCGTTACTCCCCTACCAGAGTGAAAGAAACAAAGCTCTCAATCAGATCTGTCGTTCGCACAGAAAAAAATGAGAATCAGAGGCCATAGCTGGGGCATATCTCATACATTCTGCACCGGCGGCAAGGCGGCGCGGCGGGCGGTGGCGCGCGTGGCGTTAAGAGCCAGATTTTTTTTAAATCTTAAAACATCTTATGACGCAAAACTTCTACCCTCATACTTCTCGTCAAAAAGACCCTGTCCTCTGCATTTCAAAAAAGATTTGTTGACCTTCTTAATCTTCTCTCGGCAAAACTATCAACAATTGAATGTTCGACCACAGTGCATTGGGCGAAATAGTTGTTTGCTTTATTAGGTCAGTAAGTGTGGAGCAAATGCATCCACAACTCTGCGACAGTCCGAATCCTTTTAAATTAAATATAACTGGGGGACAAACCGGTTCATCGAATATTTAGCACTTGACTCGATACACCTATCTTAATTCAATGTATTGGGAAAAAATACATACTCAAAACCGCTGCAGCGCAACTTGACTCAATGCTTCCACAGTCCACACATTAAGTAATTTTTTTATGGCACTGTCCACAAACAAAATTCAAGAAAAGAAGCGATCAATTCAATTCAAGAGATCTTGAATTCTCAAGTAAACTACGAGGAAAAGAAAATTTGGCATTTTGAGAAGAAACTAAAGTTATCAATTATAATCATTATCATCACATCATCATTCCTAGCTCAAATCGAAAAGAAAATTTGGTATTTTGAGAAGAGACTAAAGTTATCAATTATCATCATTATCATCACCATCATCATACCTAACTCGAATCGAACGTAAAGATAGGGAGACAAAAATTAAACAATTATTATTTTTAATTGTAAGTATGCATGTAGTGACATTTACATATCTCATAGCTATGTAACCATAAAGAAATAAGCAACGGGACTCTTGCTCACTTTTGCTTTAAGCGATTCAATAGCCCATTCATGCCTAAAAACCAGCGAAAATTAAGATGAGCACATTAAAAAATTACGAAATTCATTCACATAGATTCACGCGTAGCTCCGCCATCAAGCCTTAAACTTTAAAGTCATTTGGTGAATCTGTGAGTGAATTTCGTAATTTTTTAACGTGCTCATCTCAGTTTTTGCTGGTTTTTACGCTAACATTATAGTTATTCGATCGCATATAGCAAAAAATAGGAAGAGCCCCATCGATGTCTATAAAATTTGTAAATTCAAGCAACAAAACAAAACAAAAAAAAAAAACAAAAAAAAAAAAGCACAAACTTTAACCAGAAAATATAAGAGAGGTTTTCAATGGACCATTACTTTTTTACGAGGGCAACCTTGGTTTCGTTAATAGGATTCCATGCGTGATTACAGCCAAAGTGAAGAGACCAGCTTTCCTAAACCATTCCTCTACAGATTAGACTTTTCTAAATTTTCAAAACTCTACGACGAGATTTCGCCTTGAAAACACCCTGTATGTAGGTGATAAGATGAATCATATTATTAATTTTTAATAGTAACTTGTTTTATAAATCACACTGTATTTACGTGTGATAAATAATGAATTCATATCAATCAAATATTTACGAGAGAGATAAAAGTTGAATAATATTGGGAGGTGTGTCTCGACTCTTGATGACCTGCACGAGATAAGCAAAAAGCACAATTCCGGCCGTATGCACATAAAAAGCCAAACTTTTAACTCGTTTAAAGTTCAACAGCAGTCAAAGTTGCGTGTCATGCGAAGATTTTTGTTTACACCGCTTAAATTTATGTAGACTTTGAGATATAATCTAATCATGGAAAGTCCAGTTACTTTGACAAACTTTATTCAATGTTGCCCAACATTTTGGAATAATAACAAGAACGCTTTATTTTCTCTGCGATAAGAGTTATAGCTAATGCCCTTAGACCATGCTGTGCTGATACCCACTTCCTCTTTAAAAATGCGCGGATTGAAAAGTTTCTTCTTGCTTGTTTTATTTCCTCACTCGCATTTTTGATTCCTTCGCCGCGCGCCACCTCTGAATCTTGAAATGACTCTGTCGCACAGCGGATCAAAAAAAGCATTTTTCTGGATATGAAAAGTTTTTATTTTTACTTTTATAAACGCCCAAGTGTTGATATTTTCTCGCAAAAACTGCGTATAATATCAGTCCTTTTTCGGCTGTGAAATGAATAAACAAACAAACCAACATGTTCGTTTTATTTCTATTTATTTTTTATAATCTTGATTTATGCTAATAAAACCTTGTCCGAAGACCGAAATACCATAATTCGGACCACTGTGTATCTTGGGCTGATTATGTTTTCAAGAGTAGAATTAATAACCCCAATGCGTCAATTGAATTTATGTTTTGACGAAGTTACGTACCTAAGATCAGTCAATTTTTTTCTTGAGTCCGGGGTCGCTCAAGAGGTAAGGTCCGACGAAGTTGTTGGGACGGGGGGTAGATTGCTTACTTAAAACAATGGAATTATTCTGTCTTTTGTGATTAGTAAACAAAGTTTGTACAGTAAAAATTGCAAAGTCAAATATTACCAATAACAACAATTTTAAAAGACTTGGTGCTCTAAATTAGTCATGCTTTAAAATTGAGTAATCTTATTTTCCTCTCGCGATTCATTCCAAAATAACTCTCTCCCTCTCTCTCTTCCTGGTTCCTGGATGCATTTTCGCCCCAGTGCCGAGACGTCCCATTTGTCCAACTTATTGCATAGCCTAAATTAAAAAGCTAGGGTAACCCTAGTAAAGTTGATTAATTTGGATAATCATCTGGATCATAAATTATTTGGGCCCTTGCAGTTCTTTTTTTTTTTGGAACGGAGCAAACTCCTGCTGATCCTAATTTCTACAGCACCCAGCGCACTATGGTATGAGATCAGAAAAGAATTGGCCAAAAATCAGTGAAAACAAATTCATAAAAATTCATCGTTTTGACCTTTTAAGATTAATTTAAAACTGCCCAGTGACACGTTTTAGTCTAAAATATTTGTTAAAAGTCCTTTTTTGTGATTTAAGTTGGTCCTGAAAGCTTATAAATGACAAATTGTTGAGAAATTTACTCTCCAATTTTCGGCCACTTTTTGAAAATCTCAGACCATGGTGCAGCGGCCCCAGCGCATTTCGATTTTAACGCAAGGGCGGATCCAGAAGGGGGGGCACGGCGGCATGCCCCCCCCTGGAAAAAAAAAAAAAAAAAAAAAAAAAAAAAAAAAAACAGTAAGAGGAAGAGAAAGATGGGGGAAAGCAAAGGAAAAAGATAATCTAACAATAAGGGTGACTCATGTAACTTTCTAATTATTATCTTGTTTGGGAATCGCCGAATGGGGAAAGAACAGCAAGGGCGGGATCTTCCACTTTTACGAATACAAATCGAAATGAGGTAGTATGAAAATGAAGTGTAAACGGTTAAAAGATGCCTCAAATCGGCTGTACAGGGTGTACCAGGTTCCTGTACAGTGCTCACTTCGTCATTTGTAAAGGTTTTTACACCTCAATCGACCCTTATATCGCTTGGAGCAAAAGTGTGCAACAGCCCCATTGGGTCAAGTAAAATGTATTCGGCTTCTAGACGCCTTAGAATTAGAACGCAACACACAGAAGCTTGACTCCTGTTGTTTGACTGGTTGCCTAGCTTGTTGCCTGCTTTTTTAAATTGAAGGCGTTTTTAGCTTAACTAAAATGACGAGGAGGCGTGCTCGAGTGCACAGTCAACGAGCTAGGCAGAGCGATAGAGAAGATTTGTGGGACGTGATATTTTCAGGGAGGCAGCCATGGTGAAAATCTCTTGTGGACATTTTCACGCAGGCTCGGGTTGTTTGCCTCACTTTATTAACCTTTAACTTAAAAAAAAAAAAAAAAAAAAAAAAAAAAAATGTGACAAATACATTTTATATTAGTTTTAAACGAAAGAGCAAATGTTTGAGAGTGGCTATCTGAACACAGATATCGATATGACTGTTTCTTCTAGACGGATTTGCACGATAAAGAAACTGGCACATAACAGGAAGAAGCAAAATTTTCTCACCTGGTAGTTACGTTAGAATTCTGTGTCCAGAGCCACTAAAATACTTGCACTATCGTTTAAAACCAATTTCCACTGGATTAATTAAAAAATTTAATTTAAGGTAAAAAAAAAAAAGTGAGGCAAACAAACCAGATTCAGATCGCCCATGCTGTCACTTTTTGAGAAAGGACTCATGACAAGTATGGCCCCCGGCCTAGGGTGATTTTTATTTTTCAAAAATGTGTATATTTTGTGCAAACGGTAGATTTTTCGTTCTTTGTGGTCTAAAAAATTGACTCATAACAAGCATTTTGAAAAAAATTGACTCTAAATGGACCCTCAACGGCAAAAAGGGCGTAAGTACCAAATATGAACTTTTGGGTGTTTTAATAGTCAAATATGGTGTGAAATGGTCTTTTTGGGGCTGACATTTTCATTATTTTTGGCTTATCTGCAGTCCTAATGCCACAAAAGTCCATTTTAAGATATGCGTAAAATGCTCTCGCCGCGCTTTAGTCCAGGCAATGGGTGATTATTGGAAGAACAAATTCCATCAAAGGTTTTTGGGCTTAATTGCTTCGTCTTGGTGTCAGTAATGACCACCTAAAAGTCCCCTTGCCTAGGTGCTGTGCTAAATTCAGGGGGGGGCCAAAAAGCGATTATTTCGATATATATAGAAAACGATGCAAGATATCAAAAAAATCGATGCATGTTTTTTGTTTCGGAGGTATTTTCCAACAAGAAAGGTCATCTATGTTTTTACGCTCTGACGACGTCTAAGCTCTCAAAAACACGATTTAAGTTTTCGGCGATTTTCAGGAAAATTGATACCCCGTGGCAACGCTCATTTAACGCAATGTTATTTTTAAAGATTTCGATCGCCTCTTACCGTAGCATTTAGAGTGCTCCGATTTTTATTAAATTTGGTAGCCGGGGGTTTTTTAGGTCGCTGATTTCATTTTTGGAGTCCAAATTTCCTTAAAACGTGATTCAGACAAGCTTATTGAGCTTTTATCGAAAAAGCTGTATTTTGTACAAAAAACACCCAGAAATAAACAAAAAACATGCATCAATTTTTTTGATATCTTGCATCGTTTTCGATATATATCGAAATAATACCTTTTTGGCCCCTCCCTCCCCTTCCCTGAATTTAGCACAGCACCTAGGCATGGGGACTTTTAGGTGGTCATTACTGACACCAAGACGAAGCGATTAAGCCCAAAAAACCTTTGATGGAATTTGTTCTTCCAATAATCACCCATTGCGTGGACTAAAGCGCGGCGAGAGCATTTTACGCATATCATCTTAAAATGGACTTTTGTGGCATTAGGACTGCAGATAAGCCAAAAATAATGAAAATGTTAGCACTTAGAGCATCCAAAGTGGCTATTTTACACCATAATTGACTATTGAAACACCCAAAAGTTCATATTTGGTACTTACGCCCTTTTTTGCCGTTGAGGGTCCATTTAGAGTCAATTTTTTTCAAAATGCTTGTCACGGGTCAATTTTTTAGACCAAAAAGAACAAAAAATCGACCGTTCGCACAAAAAATACACATTTTTGAAAAATAAGAATCACCCTACCCGGCCTCCTCTATCGCTATAACTCGTTATGCAAGTGCATGCAAGTCAATCTGCTGAGGAGAGACGGTTACAATATTAACCTATTCGATAGTTCCTCATTTTGTCTATTATATGATGTCGTGAGTTCATTAGTCGTGTTTTTTTTCTGTTCGCGGTTCTCAGAATTTTTCATGGAGTCATATGATTTACTGCAAATGGTTTGAATGGGGGATTAAGAGGGGGGCAATTTATAATTAAAAAAAGAGTAAATGAGTATAATTTTTAACTCTGATCGATCGGAATAGTAATCCTTGAGTCTTATCAGTCAAAGTTATATGCGATAACTAACTTAGAGGTAGGATGTAGCGTTGGAACTGTCCCCAACATATGAAAAAAAATAAAAGAGAATTCGAGAATTGGTTCGAGATAGAAGAAGCAGACCTCAGACAGAACCACGAAAGGGGTGTAATCTTTGGGAGCGCGCAAAGTCGTTGGGGAAAACAGGAGAAATGAAAATATGCAATGAAAGAAAAAAGAAAGTAAAAAGAGGAAATAACGCTACCCGACAGCACCTGAAAAGAAGGAAATGAAATTGGAGGGAGGGAAAGATTTCCACCGAAAGGAAAACATAAAAGACGCTCGATCGCTCATTCATCAAACTCGCCATCGTGATAAAAATCTGAAAAGATCAAACGCGATGCTTTAGTGAGGTTTCCCGGCATTAACTTTAATTTCAATCGAGCTCATTTCGTCGAATCGAACTTGCCATTTTTCGTGGAAGCTCGCCTCGTTAAAACAGGGGCGGATCCAGGAAAATCTCAAAGAGGGGCATTTTTGTAACGCGTGTGGGGGGGGGACACCCAGTCAGGAGGCTGGGGGTCCCTCCCCCAGAAAATTTTGAAAATTTAAGCTTCTCTATACAGGGTGTACCAGACCACCCGGATAGGTACTTTTTCTCGAAAACGGCTGGGCGTAGAGAGCTGAAACAAACAAGTCAGATAGGGAATTGACCCCAAAGAATTCAATGAAAATATTTTCAAAGCCCCCCGAGGTCCTCCTGGGGGGTTTTGGGGGGGTTCAAAACACATTTTTCCATTTTTGGCGGGAAAAAGCCTAATAAAGGTACAAAAATAAGTTCAGATTCTGAAAGAACAACTCATTGCCGACATTTTTGGTCCAGTAAATTTTTCCAGAAAACCCCAATTTTTGAGGTTATGGGCCCTTTTGGGGGGAAATTTTCATTCGGCCACTGTGACCACACTATTCAATATTTTTACAAAAACTAAAAACCATCTGAAAGAAGAGATCAAGACCTTTCGATTGATGTGCCACATAATACCTAAAAGTGAAAAATTAAGGCCCCCACTTAGATTCCAAAATTTGGGGGTCTTTGGGCCTCCCCACGTAAAAAAAGTCAAATAGCAAGGTATGGCTTGTGATACATCGATCGAAAGCCCTCAAAAAGTAGAATAAGATGGCGCAATCCAAATTCCTCTACAATCATTACTTTCAAAATGGCGGCCATTTGAAAATTATGGGTGTTCAAAGGTAAGTCCTGGGAAAAGAGTCCAAGGTTGAACGATACATGGCTTGAAAGGCCTTAAAAAATGCAAACGAATGGCGCAAACCGCAAATCAATCCGCCTCTTCAATCAAAAGTTATGGCCGATTGAAACTTAAAGGGCTTAATAAGGCCTATTTAAGGCTGCTTAAATTTCAATCGGCCATAACTTTTGATTGAAGAGGCGGATAGATTTGCGGTTTGCGCCATTCGTTTGCATTTTTTAAGGCCTTTCAAGCCATGTATCGTTCAACCTTGGACTGTTTTCCCAGGACTTACATTTGAACACCCATAATTTTCAAATGGCCGCCATTTTGAAAGTAATTATTGTAGAGGAATTTGGATTGCGCCATCTTATTCTACTTTTTGAGGGCTTTCGATCGATGTATCACAAGCCATACCTTGCTATTTGACTTTTTTTACGTGGGGGGGCCCAAAGACCCCCAAATTTTGGAATCTAAGTGTGGGCCTTAATTTTTCACTTTTAGGTATTATGTGGCACATCAATCGAAAGGTCTTGATCTCTTCTTTCAGATGGTTTTTAGTTTTTGTAAAAATATTGAATAGTGTGGTCACAGTGGCCGAATGAAAATTTCCCCCCAAAAGGGCCCATAACCTCAAAAATTGGGGTTTTCTGGAAAAATTTACTGGACCAAAAATGTCGGCAATGAGTTGTTCTTTCAGAATCTGAACTTATTTTTGTACCTTTATTAGGCTTTTTCCCGCCAAAAATGGAAAAATGTGTTTTGAACCCCCCCAAAACCCCCCAGGAGGACCTCGGGGGGCTTTGAAAATATTTTCATTGAATTCTTTGGGGTCAATTCCCTATCTGACTTGTTTGTTTCAGCTCTCTACGCCCAGCCGTTTTCGAGAAAAAGTACCTATCCGGGTGGTCTGGTACACCCTGTATAGAGAAGCTTAAATTTTCAAAATTTTCTGGGGGAGGGACCCCCAGCCTCCTGACTGGGTGTCCCCCCCCCACACGCGTTACAAAAATGCCCCTCTTTGAGATTTTCCTGGATCCGCCCCTGTTTTAACGAGGCGAGCTTCCACGAAAAATGGCAAGTTCGATTCGACGAAATGAGCTCGATTGAAATTAAAGTTAATGCCGGGAAACCTCACTAAAGCATCGCGTTTGATCTTTTCAGATTTTTATCACGATGGCGAGTTTGATGAATGAGCGATCGAGCGTCTTTTATGTTTTCCTTTCGGTGGAAATCTTTCCCTCCCTCCAATTTCATTTCCTTCTTTTCAGGTGCTGTCGGGTAGCGTTATTTCCTCTTTTTACTTTCTTTTTTCTTTCATTGCATATTTTCATTTCTCCTGTTTTCCCCAACGACTTTGCGCGCTCCCAAAGATTACACCCCTTTCGTGGTTCTGTCTGAGGTCTGCTTCTTCTATCTCGAACCAATTCTCGAATTCTCTTTTATTTTTTTTCATATGTTGGGGACAGTTCCAACGCTACATCCTACCTCTAAGTTAGTTATCGCATATAACTTTGACTGATAAGACTCAAGGATTACTATTCCGATCGATCAGAGTTAAAAATTATACTCATTTACTCTTTTTTTAATTATAAATTGCCCCCCTCTTAATCCCCCATTCAAACCATTTGCAGTAAATCATATGACTCCATGAAAAATTCTGAGAACCGCGAACAGAAAAAAAACACGACTAATGAACTCACGACATCATATAATAGACAAAATGAGGAACTATCGAATAGGTTAATATTGTAACCGTCTCTCCTCAGCAGATTGACTTGCATGCACTTGCATAACGAGTTATAGCGATAGAGGAGGCCGGGTAGGGTGATTCTTATTTTTCAAAAATGTGTATTTTTTGTGCGAACGGTCGATTTTTTGTTCTTTTTGGTCTAAAAAATTGACCCGTGACAAGCATTTTGAAAAAAATTGACTCTAAATGGACCCTCAACGGCAAAAAAGGGCGTAAGTACCAAATATGAACTTTTGGGTGTTTCAATAGTCAATTATGGTGTAAAATAGCCACTTTGGATGCTCTAAGTGCTAACATTTTCATTATTTTTGGCTTATCTGCAGTCCTAATGCCACAAAAGTCCATTTTAAGATGATATGCGTAAAATGCTCTCGCCGCGCTTTAGTCCACGCAATGGGTGATTATTGGAAGAACAAATTCCATCAAAGGTTTTTTGGGCTTAATCGCTTCGTCTTGGTGTCAGTAATGACCACCTAAAAGTCCCCATGCCTAGGTGCTGTGCTAAATTCAGGGAAGGGGAGGGAGGGGCCAAAAAGGTATTATTTCGATATATATCGAAAACGATGCAAGATATCAAAAAAATTGATGCATGTTTTTTGTTTATTTCTGGGTGTTTTTTGTACAAAATACAGCTTTTTCGATAAAAGCTCAATAAGCTTGTCTGAATCACGTTTTAAGGAAATTTGGACTCCAAAAATGAAATCAGCGACCTAAAAAACCCCCGGCTACCAAATTTAATAAAAATCGGAGCACTCTAAATGCTACGGTAAGAGGCGATCGAAATCTTTAAAAATAACATTGCGTTAAATGAGCGTTGCCACGGGGTATCAATTTTCCTGAAAATCGCCGAAAACTTAAATCGTGTTTTTGAGAGCTTAGACGTCGTCAGAGCGTAAAAACATAGATGACCTTTCTTGTTGGAAAATACCTCCGAAACAAAAAACATGCATCGATTTTTTTGATATCTTGCATCGTTTTCTATATATATCGAAATAATCGCTTTTTGGCCCCCCCCTGAATTTAGCACAGCACCTAGGCAAGGGGACTTTTAGGTGGTCATTACTGACACCAAGACGAAGCAATTAAGCCCAAAAACCTTTGATGGAATTTGTTCTTCCAATAATCACCCATTGCCTGGACTAAAGCGCGGCGAGAGCATTTTACGCATATCTTAAAATGGACTTTTGTGGCATTAGGACTGCAGATAAGCCAAAAATAATGAAAATGTCAGCCCCAAAAAGACCATTTCACACCATATTTGACTATTAAAACACCCAAAAGTTCATATTTGGTACTTACGCCCTTTTTGCCGTTGAGGGTCCATTTAGAGTCAATTTTTTTCAAAATGCTTGTTATGAGTCAATTTTTTAGACCACAAAGAACGAAAAATCTACCGTTTGCACAAAATATACACATTTTTGAAAAATAAAAATCACCCTAGGCCGGGGGCCATACTTGTCATGAGTCCTTTCTCAAAAAGTGACAGCATGGGCGATCTGAATCTGGTTTGTTTGCCTCACTTTTTTTTTTTACCTTAAATTAAATTTTTTTAAATTTAATCCAGTGGAAATTGGTTTTAAACGATAGTGCAAGTATTTTAGTGGCTCTGGACACAGAATTCTAACGTAACTACCAGGTGAGAAAATTTTGCTTCTTCCTGTTATGTGCCAGTTTCTTTATCGTGCAAATCCGTCTAGAAGAAACAGTCATATCGATATCTGTGTTCAGATAGCCACTCTCAAACATTTGCTCTTTCGTTTAAAACTAATATAAAATGTATTTGTCACATTTTTTTTTTTTTTTTTTTTTTTTTTTTTTAAGTTAAAGGTTAATAAAGTGAGGCAAACAACCCGAGCCTGCGTGAAAATGTCCACAAGAGATTTTCACCATGGCTGCCTCCCTGAAAATATCACGTCCCACAAATCTTCTCTATCGCTCTGCCTAGCTCGTTGACTGTGCACTCGAGCACGCCTCCTCGTCATTTTAGTTAAGCTAAAAACGCCTTCAATTTAAAAAAGCAGGCAACAAGCTAGGCAACCAGTCAAACAACAGGAGTCAAGCTTCTGTGTGTTGCGTTCTAATTCTAAGGCGTCTAGAAGCCGAATACATTTTACTTGACCCAATGGGGCTGTTGCACACTTTTGCTCCAAGCGATATAAGGGTCGATTGAGGTGTAAAAACCTTTACAAATGACGAAGTGAGCACTACAAACTTACGAAATCAACCCTTTAACTTATAAAATGCTTTATTTAAACGTGCGATCGTAAATGCGGTGTCGGGAACTAATAATGGGAGATTCCCATCTTAATTTTGTCACTATTTTGCCACCGTTTAATTCTACTTCTTTTCGAATAAATATGTAACTGCAAAAATGATGAAGAAAGAGAGACTTGACGTTAAATTTAAATATTATTTCGATAAGAAATACAAAGTAAAGAGAGAAAATGAACAAGAAGACCAAAATAAATTATCAATTTTGTAAATTATTTTTCCGGAAGTTAGATGAAGACTGAAACTACCATCATTCCACCATTCCACCATTCCGACATTCCACCCCCCTCTTTTCTCTTGCGTTTTTTGAGAAGAGGGAAGGACTTTTTTTTGGGCTGTATCTGATTGGTCAAAACGAACTCTGATTGGTCGTTGGTTTTAGGCTTTCACGGACGCGAGCAAGAGTCGACGACATCGAAGGCTCCACACAAACGAGTCGATGAGGAGAGGAACGTATGGGAACGGACCGGAATGCCGGCAAATCCCAAGGTTATAGATTAAGATGATTCCAGGGTCGATTAGTTCCAACAGTGGACACCACGTCGCGCTGCTCAAAATGTCAACAGTTTTTTGTTAAATTTGACGAATTCACGCTAAAAACACAAATTTGAGAAACTTCAGCACCTGTGTACCTGTGAGCATACTTCAGGAAGATACCCTGATAGTTTCAGACAGAAACACTCAAAAATAAAGCCGGAAATTATGAAAAACGAAACTTCCCGTAAGCCGCAATGAGTGCGAGTGAGGCAGATAGACGTATCATCACTCGCGCTCACTCTCACTCACTAAGCTTATGGCGAAACGAATTTCATAATTTACGGCTTTAATTTTAAACCAATTTTGCTCATTTAATGCTCAAAAAATCCATAAAAAAATTTTGCAGGTGCTGACGTTATTGGATTTTGCGTTTTATCTATGGTTTCAGTTTAAAACGCCAAAAACACGACTTTTCCCGAAAGCGACTAGTGGCGCTATCCATCGGATTGAAATCTGGAAAAGTTTCGCCTGGAATCACCTTAAGGTGATTCCAGGCGAAACTTTTCCAGATTTCAATCCGATGGATAGCGCCACTAGTCGCTTTTTGGAAAAGTCGTGTTTTCGGCGTTTTAAACTAAAACCATAGATAAAATGCAAAATCCAATAACGTCAGCACCTGCAAAATTTTTTTATGGATTTTTTGAGCCCAAAATGAGCCAAATTGGTTCAAAATTAAAGCCGTAAATTATGAAATTCGTTTTGCCATAAGCTTAGTGAGTGAGAGTGAGCGCGAGTGACGATAGGTCTATCTGCCTCACTCGCACTCATTGCGGCTTACGGGAAGTTTCGTTTTTCATAATTTCCGGCTTTATTTTTGAGTGTTTCAGTCTGAAACTTTCAGGGTATCTTCCTGAAGTATGCTCGCAGGTGCTGACGTTCCTCAAATTTGTGTTTTTAGCGTGAATTAACCAAATTAAGCAAAAAACTGTCGAATTTTTGAGCAGCGCGACGTGGTGTCTACAGTTGGAACTAATCGACCCTGGAATCACCTTAAAGAGGTATGCTCATCTGTCTTCGCGCCACAAATTCAGTGGCGCGCAGTTCAAAATCACTGCAGGCAAGATAGCCGACAAAAGCAGAAAACGTATACTATTTGCAAAAAACATTGGGCTGCCCTCTGCAGGAAAGCAGAAAACAACCCAATGTTTACCTAGATGTTAACCTACATTTCTACACTCTATGATGATTAAAATACTTATATTTTTTGTTTGTTTTCCATTTTTTTAAATTTCAAATGATCTTACCTTTTAAAGTGCTGATGAGGGCTTCTTACACCTATCAAGAACTAATAATATTTTACCCCATCACTGCCACTATAACACATTTTTACTACCCATCAAATACTATCCTATGCTCTAACCAAATCAGTTCCTTACACATTAAAGTGGCGCATACAGACTAATTTTTTTTTTTTTTTTTGAAAATGAAGCAGAGTCTATGTTTTGTCATCCATGACCAAATTATGTCACATCTAGTAGCGTCCTGTGCGGGGGGGGGGGGGGGCGGCAATTGCCCCCCCCCCCCCCCCCCCCCCAAGGGTCGGCCAAAAGTGAAAAAGTTACGACCTTTTTTTTTTTTTTTTTTTTTTTTTTTTTTTTTTTTTTTTTTTTTTTTTTTTTAGGAGAAGAAAAAGGGGTCTAAGAGCAGGTCGAGCTCAGAGGAAGAGTATGCGTCTTATATGCCCTGCCCCCTGCTTTGCTTTATTTTTGCTTTGCATGGCTTGTGCACTAGCCTCTACCTTCCTAAGACCGTAACACACCTTCACGTGGTGACCCTGTCCAGCAGAGTTGCTACGGATCGAAAGTGCGGCGGTACTGAACGGGAGTGGTCAGTGTTAGTAACGCAGTAGAGTGTCTTATAGTTTTGTACAGTGTAGTGTAGTATAGTGATGTACAGTGCAATGTAGTATAGTGATGTGCTGTGCACTCTAGCATAACAATGATCAGTGTAATATAGTGATATGCTGTGTAGTGTAGTGAAGTGTATTGGAAACTGCTGCGGTGTTAGTTTAATTAATGGAAGGCAGTTAGCCTTCCACAGTGACTCAGCTCCAGCGGCGTTATACTAAGATAATGGGTGTAGAATTTTACCTAGTAGTTGCGCTCAATTTCTCGTGAAATGACAAGAGATGAAGAGATGTCAGCCGGGGATCAGTGCATAGTGGAAATTTGATTTATTTTTAAAGTGATTTGTGCTCTGCAGTTCGCAAAAAAAGGTTAAACTGGATTTTTTTTTTTTTTCCTCTGTCCTCCTCCTTCCCTGCAAGGATTTCTCACAAATGTCTGTTTTTTTTTTTTTTTTTTTTTTTTTTTTTTTTCCCCTCCATGGTAGAAGAGGCGGACACTGGAGCATCTTTTCGCGAAGATGCTCCTGATGATCACCCCAAAAGGAATTGGATTAATCTAATGTAGTTAACTACCCTTCTTTTATTATTAATTTTTTTTTCTTTTTTTCTTCCCTTTCCCATGCTCCCCTCCCTGGGTTGCTTGTCTCTACACACCCTTAATTTCTATGTAAAAACTCTCCTTTTCTGTTCTCAATCCTTGTTACTGTATATTATTAACACTTTATTTATCGCACTTCTCAGATGACTCTTGCACCGCTTGATTTTGGGCTCTGCAGACACCAGCATGTCCCTCTTAACCGAAGGTTTGCACTCTTGCAGGTGTGTGCAGACTCCGGCACGCGCATCATAACTTTTTCTGGTCTTTTACTTGCTTTCGCTTTACTAATACTTGTTCTTTTCTGTTTATAGGATGTGGTTTGTTCTTGCACGCTAGTATTACAACACTTGTGTTGTTATTATAACTATTTTTGTCGTAGCTGAGTGGAACTCATTGTTCATTTATAGAAATTGTTGCAAGCTTTACAGTAGAAAAATGCCTGGAGAAAGAAATTGCTTGTTTGAAACTTAAGCACACCAATGGTTTCTTTTGCATCCTAATATGCCTAGTTTGTCTACATCCCACCTCAGACGAATAGTAGCAGATTATCTAAACAACTATATTGAAAAACCAAGAATATTCTACAATGTGCTAGAAACAGCTCTAATGGACACTGATTTTATGAAGAATCACTCTAAGTTTAACGATTCTGTGAAAGTTTGAGCCTTCCTTCAGATATTAGCACATGACAAAAGGTGTTTTGGAGGATCTGAAACTATTTGACCTTCTGTGAATTAATGTCAAGCAGCATATAGATCTTTAATGAGTATGGCTCAGACTACGCATCATTGGTCGCAATGCTCCTGTATTGAAAATCTGCTACAGATTATCTCAAAATTCTAATCAAAGAAATCGCTTGTGGTTTTTTTTTTTTTTTTTTTTCTTTCTTCTAAAGATTACATCCGAAATATAAATGAACAGGTATCCGATAAAATCATCATCACCTTTGATTACTGTTAGTAGTTGTATTTTTATAACGAGTTTGTCCTTTTGTTTTTGTTTTTTGTGTGTCTTTTTGTTTTTTTCTCTTTTTCTCTTCGGTGTGCCGTGTCCTAGTTGGTGTTGTATGTTTATACTCTTGTACAGATATACATACCTGTTTCTAATTGATTTTCTTCCCTGTAGATACACAGTGCCAGCAGCAGCAGTATTTTTTTTTTTTTTTTTTTTTTTTAAACTTTACAGAAGCAGTGTTCCAGTTTTCCTACGCCCCTTTTCCAACAAAGAACATCTCGAAGTGTCGGAGTTCTTTCTTCCTTTCCCAGCAACCTACTTCCCCCATCCCTATGTCTCAATACATAGTCCAGCCGTTCGCTTTGAGGTATTTGTATTTATAGTGAATTAAATTGTGTTATCACATTTATTCTGAGGTAAAAATACAACAAAGCATAAGAGCTATGGCAAGCAGCTGTGGGCGGTTGGACTTTCTACTTCTACTTCTACTACTTCTTTTTTTTTTAGGAGAAGAAAAAAGTTTTGAGCTAAAATTTGGTGGTCATTAACGAGTTTCGTTGGAATTTAGGGCCGTAAATATAGGATATGCAGGACTGTAGAGTGTCTAAAATAACATTGATGAGCAAAAAAAAAAAAAAAAAAAAGGTCATCACATTTTTGCCCCCCCCCCCCAAGCCGAACACGAAATGACGCCCCTGGTCACTTCTCTTCGTCCTCAGTAATTAGGTAAGTAACTCACAATTAGCCATCCTTACTTTCTTAACAGTGTTGCCATTTTCTTGAATAAATAATAATGACTACTTAAAGGTAAAACACAAGTGAGCCGGAACCCCTCATATTTTGACCACGGGAAGCACGAGAGCCTTTTTTTTTAATTTTTTTTTATTTATTTTTTATTTTTTACCGCGGGACGCAAGTGAGTTTCACCCGTCCACGCGGTCAACTACTCTCAAATGCATAAAATGTCGTGTCGAAACTCCCTACACAATATTTCCATCAATTAAGGGACTCTATATCGCAATGGAGCTGTTGCAAACTTTTGCCACAGGCTAATTATTAGTTGATTATACGGCATAACCCTGTAAAAATAACGATTAGCGCACTAAAAAATCACGAAATCCACTTCTAAACTAACAAAATGCTTTTAAACGAGAGATCGCAATGGCGGCCGGGGCCGCGGTTTGCATTCGGGTTTCCCTATCTTCAATCAGCGCCATCTACACGAAGTGTTCTCGCAGCACCACACAAGAAGAAGAAGAAGCATTCAATTGCCACTAGAATTGGGTGGCCTCCAAGGTCATAGCTTAAAGAGGTATGCTCATCTGACTTCGCGCCTCAAAGTCAGTAGCGCGAAGTTCAAAATCCAGATCCAAGATGGCCGACAAAAGCAGAAAACATTGTATACTCTTTCCAGAAAACATCGGGCTATTTTCTGCTTTTCTGGAGAGGGAGCCCAATGTTTTCTGGAAAGAGTATACAATGTTTTCTGCTTTTGTCGGCCATCTTGGATCTAGATTTTGAACTTCGCGCTACTGACTTTGAGGCGCGAAGTCAGATGAGCATACCTCTTTAATCTATAACCTTGGGCGGCCCCAGCCGCCATTACGGTCACGCGTTTAAGAGCATTTTGTGAGTTTAGGAGTGGATTTCGTGATTTTTTAGTGCGCTAATCGTTATTTTTCAGGGTTCTACCCCGTAATCAGCTATTAATAAGCCTGTAGCAAAAGTTTGCAACAGCTCCATTGCGTCCCGCGGTCAATGAAAGTAAAGCTGTAGCGCAGGTAACTAATGAAACGGACTGAAATGTGGCAACGGCGCACATTTCAACAGTGAATAAAATACCTATACATTTATTTTTTGTTTGTTTTTATTTTCATTTCTTTAAATTTCATAACATTTTAGTTTTTGAATAATAGGGGCTCCATACACCCTACAATGAATAATTTATTATACTCACTTACTATTTTCTGACTAAATGTCGCTAGACCCTCCCCCACCGCTGCCATCAACAACCCCTTTACATGGCCTCCTCTCTCCGTCTTTGAATCCTGATTATTACTAGCCGAGCACCTGAGGATGTAACTCCAAACTACGTACTACCCATCAAATACTATCTTATCCTAACCAAAAAGGCAAATGTGAAGTGCTCATAATCGCAGATTAAACGGGGGTAATGTTATTTTCGTATCACTTAACATCAGAATTGATTGTCCATTTGCATACAGCAAAACCTTGAAGAGTTCTATCATGATTCAAAAAGTTCTTAGTCTCGTACTTTGAAGTACTTTAAAGTACTTTGAAAGGCATCAATGAATGCAAAAAACTTGCAGTCATCTTTCCGCGGTAAAGCGGTCGAGTACAGAATAAAGAAGGAGTGAGCGAGAAAGAAACACCAACAGATGAAAAAGGAAAGAAATACAAGTTGTTTGAATCGGAGACACTTTGAGGGGACATCTTTCGTTGATATTTATTTATGAAAAAAATGGGAGGGGGGCCGGGGGGCACTTGAATCTAAGGAAAAGAAGAGCTGTCGTTGCGCGATACTCAAAACGTATACTCCACTTTCCAGCACGTAGCAACGCTGTAAAACATTCGACTAGGAGGAGGGGACGGATGCTCCTCCGAAAGGGGGTGGAGGTGTTATCGAGTCTTCAATGTCTTCATCCTCACCCGAAAGTAGGCACTAAATACGCCACTTCTAAAGACGGTGTGCACGTTGAAGATATGTAAGTGTGTAAAAGTTTGCCCGCGACAGTGTTAAATATCCCTCAAGTTGACACAATTGTAGGAGTGGCACACAGTGTATGAAGCCATGGTATCCCGGACATAATTTTACGAATAAAAATCAATAAGATAAAGAAAGAATCACGATGATGCACATCAGCGATGTGTTAAATTGTGCTCTGTAGAGTTTAAAAGAGGCCAAATAACGTAATTTCCACAAGAAGATACGTAAACAATAAAATGTTTTGAAAGAAAAAAAAAAAACAAACAAACAAAAAACAAAAAACAAGTTTTCATGTGTCCGGAAAAGTCCATGTTTCGATCTAGTGAGTGACATTTCTCTTCTCGTCTGTTTTCATGATATAATAAAAGTGGGAAAAGGATCGTAATAGAAAGGGTTTCTTGGCGTAGCGTAAAAAGAGCGGGGTGGTTACGTTACAAAGATGCAATGAGAGAAAAAGAAAATCTCTCTTCATTTTGAAGGGCACTGCAACCGGGTGGAGGGTAGTACCTACTTGCAGATCTGTCGGGGCCGACTTGGTCTTGGTGCAACCCCCCGCTACCCCACCCCCTCATATGCTCACCCTAACCCCTAACCCCTCCCTCTTCCCTAACCCAAAAATTCCTCTCCGTTCTCTACGGCGCATGTCCGCGCCAAAATAACAAAGTTTGAAATGAGACGGTTCCCCGCTAGCTGAGATAGTCTCGCCTTCTATTTCGCGCCAAAGCGGTCTATCGTTTCACGCGCTCCGTCTCTACGTCTTTACGTACTTACGTCCGTAATCTTTGTCAAATAATATATTTTTGGCTTGTCATTATTACTGATATCAAGAAGAAACCTAACTTCTCTGTACAGTTTGTCTTAATGTGCAATATGCAAAAAAGCTTTGCCTTTCGCATTTAATAAATTTCTGCCAATTTTCCCCTTTCCTTTTTTTTCGTGGAGTGCGTTTAGGTGGCATTTTTAAAGTTTGTGGCCCGAACTGTCTTCCTCAAAAATTATAATTTTTAATGTCTCTAGACAGAAAGTGATTGTGAAATCCGAAACGGTGAGAATGATGAACTGGAGATAAATTTATGCTCCGAAATATTCTTCGATTATAAGTTTTTACCCAAGAAAACGAGAGGTAGGTCATTCATTTTAATGGTGGTAAATTTCAGTTTTGTTCTTTTAGTTACTCAATTTTAGAATAGATAATCCTCGGCTCTTGTGGATTCTCAACCAAGAAAACTTTTGCAATGAAAACAAAAACCATCTTGTAAGGGCTTCAGTTATAGATTTTAAATACTTGAAAGTATGGAAACAGTGTAGAAATGTGTAGTAAAGTGCAGCAGAGGTGATATTATTGCATAGGTTTTTAATTAAGCACGACTAGTACACTTTGGCAACGTTGCATTGTGTCCATGTAAACCCATGTAAAAGGTCGAATGTAAAGGTGTTCACCGAACACCCTATAGCTCGATATTTTTCATGGGTTGAAGTGGACTGACTGCAACGTACGTTGCCTAATTGCACGCTATGCCACTGATGTATGTAGTAGGTACTTACAGGGTGTTATTAAGTTCCTGAGGTAGGGATATTTAATCCAAGTTTTGAGAAAATTTAAAATATTTTAGTTGATCCGTCGCGGCGCGTTGAACGATCGAAAATAAGAGCAGTAAGAATGAGCTTTCATTAGCACGTAGTTACTCAATGACAAGGTTGAACTTTAAAAAACCGTTGACACGAAAGAATTGTCACAGAAGTTATACATGGTATACCATCCATTCCAATCTAAAGTTATTCGTGGGAGATAAAAGGACAAAAGGGAACAAAAGAAAATGAAATGAGGAGAGAAAGAAATCATAAGTCAAGCTTTTGTTCTGCATCTAAGTTTATTCATGAAAACTACTCCGCGTAATAAAAATGGAAAACTTTTTCGAAATCATCAAAGTTCTCTGGAGGTCTTCATTGTGCGGAACAAACCAGCCCCCAGTTGCAGTGGTGATTCTGCAATGTTGCATTGTGTCCATTCAAACCTGTAGAAAATATCAACCTACCGTGAGCATTCTAATATTTTATATTTTCCTGAGGAAACTTATCCCATCACTGCATGGAATAATTATTATTTATATTATTATTTTTTTCAAGCAAATATGAAGTTTTTAATTCACCTGGTATTTAAGTAAATGTAAATATATAACATAATAGTAATAGAATAAGGATTAGAAAAAAAAGAAAAAAAAAAGAAAAATTAAGGATTTTCCGGTCATAACACTCAGTTTATCAGTTTTTACTCGTGTTTCTTGCGTTCTGTGTAACTTTATAGGAAATAAAATATATGTACACATTTAGGTATCTATGTATTATTTCTAAATTTTCAATTTTGTTCCTCTTTTTTACATCAGTTGGAATTTTCCAAAAACAAATGCCAATATTAGTAGATTTTATAAAAATGACGCTAGTAAGGATAAAGAGCCCTATGCCCCCTTCCACGATGAGATTTAGATTAGTGATAGCATTATAATGAGAGCAGGTAATCTGATGAAAAATGTTTGAGCCCGTTGTATGTTTTCTTATAGTGTGACACTGGTGGTACAGCATAGTATGAAAAAAGTCAGCACATTTATTACATATAGTGTTTGATAGTCTGATGTAGGACTTTTTACAGTATATGTAACAGCAGAGACACTCACAGCATTACAGCAGTTGAATCAACGAGCTATAAAACCATAGAGAGGTCTTCTTGGAACGTAATTTTGAAAACACCACGGAGGCAGTCATGATGGACAACATTTTACTCGGGCTTAGTTTGTTTGCCTCTTATTTTTTAACCTTAAATTAAAAGTTCTGATACGTTCATCTGAAATTAGTTTGAAACAAAGGTGCAAGTGTTTCGTATTGGCTATCTAGACTATGGTTACCAACTCCCTATTTTCAAAAGCCGGACTTTTACATTTTTAACAAATACTTAGAGGATTTCGCTTGAATTTTAGTTTAAAAGAATTATTACATACTATAGAAGAACATATTATTTTTGGTGAAAAAAGTCATCGTTATGATTTGCTTGTAAGTGCTATCCATCGGATTCAACTCACAATTAGATAAAAGCGTACTTACATTTACGTTTTCTAGACTGCGTTTTGAGTAAATTTTGAGCGTAATGGGTCACTTTGATGCAATATACATTCTGTATGAAGTTCTTGTAGTCTGTGAGTGGTGTAGCTCGAAATCTAGCAACTCTGTGAATTTTGTCCATTGATTTCCACAAAAAAGGTCGAATTTATATTTAGGTCTTATTCTCCGCTCGAACGAAAAATCACAATTTGTTTTTTATTTGAATGAAAGGATTTGATAGATTTACTAAAAAGTGATAAGGAGCAGAATCTGCGATATTTTTTAAAGTTTAAGTGGTTGGAAGCCGTTACTCACAATCAGTATTAGATCCGGCGGGCACAGGGGCACATCCAAAAGCCTCAAATGTTGCCTTTTTCCCAGTCCGAAATAGCGCGACGCTTCAATTTTTCAACCCCCCCCCCCCCCCCCCCCCCCGAGAGGATTTGGGTTGACCACTGCTTTACTTAAGACTAGCGTAAAGGGCTAGGAGAGGAGGAGGTCAAATCGGCGTTATGCTCGTCTGCATTACATGTACCCTCCGGTAGTTAAAGTTGTGCCGAAAGGAGTACAGAAGCCCTGAAAACAAAGCCAATTTTCGAGAAATATATGAGCACTTTTATTTAAAGCAGAATGTCTTAAAAGCTCAGGCCTTTCAATTTATTCTTCCTTCCTTCCACTTGGACTCCTTTTTTCTCTTTTCGGCGTCCTTCAGTCTAGTGCCGCGAAGTTTCGAAGTCGGCCATTTTCTGAATTTCAGAAACCTCGGCCGACGAAGGTGCAAAAGTATGGATAAGTCCAGAGAAATGTAGACGATCGATAACCCCAATTTGGACACAGAAATTGTTATTACTATTTCTTTTTGGAAGAATTCACTCTCCTTAAAAAACTGACACATGAAAGAAACAAGCAAACTTTTCTCACCTGGATATTTGGAATGAAATTCTGTGTCCAGATAGGCGCTATAAAACACTTATAATTTCATTCATAACTAGTTTTAATTTCTCCAACTACAATTTTTGACTTGAGGTTAAATAGTAAGACGCAAACAAACCGTCCATGCTTGCCTCTTTTTTTGAGATAGGACTTATAACTTGGCGCCGGCTTGGGTACAATTCGTTGTACATCAGAGGGGATTATAAAGATTACAGAAATCCAGCTTAAAGAGATTACCATTCCCGACGTTGACTAAACACAATTTGAACTTATATACCACCTCCATAGTTGTATTGTAACGACTAACGAGTAACGACGCGCATACCCTCCTTCA
The DNA here is from genome assembly GCA_011764245.1 of Trialeurodes vaporariorum. Taxonomy (NCBI): domain Eukaryota; kingdom Metazoa; phylum Arthropoda; class Insecta; order Hemiptera; family Aleyrodidae; genus Trialeurodes; species Trialeurodes vaporariorum. The sequence goes on along the minus strand of VMOF01000388.1, from coordinate 52,915,887 downwards.
TTATGCGTGGGTAGGTAATTATTTCTACTTCTCTTCGTTGAATTTGCGTGCATAATAAAATGAAGGCGCTTTTTTCATGTTAGCAGTGGAGCAGAAGTCTCATCTCTCTCTCGCGCGCGTATCGCTATATCATGGCATATTACCGTTAGTGCAGAACGAAACAAACCTTCCCGCTAATTCAATTTTCCTCTCACGCTCCATTCCCTGACACACAGTGTTGCCAGATTTACGGTATCAGGCCTTATAATCCTAATATGAATCAATGCAAAAAATACGAATTTTGACGCGACATCCGGTCACAGCTGACGTACATTTTCACTCAAGAAAAAGTAGCCTCATGGCGGGCGTAAGTATTCCAAATAAAGCGGCGTCACGCCAGCGGTTTAACGCTTTACATGTAGGTATAAACTGCCGTATACTACTGACTTGAAGAGGAGGATGGTTTGTGATGTATTATAGGGTAGATAACATTAAACATTCATATACTCACAGACATAATGTAAGTAACAAGTTGCAAACTTTTGCTACAGCTTGTCGAGAGCAGTAGAGTCATTTGAGTCATTAGAGACCCCATTGTCGCGATCGACTTACACCTCCACTCGAAAACAGGGACGATATACTACCCTAACAGCTCACCTTTTACTAGATGGCCATTAACCAAATATCTTTAGAAACAAAAACAATCAAGATGTTCCAGGAAACGAGAAAATGCACTACGAAGAACGGATATTGAGGAAGCGACATTGCCTAAGAGTGATGGCTGGTGGCGCCATCCACCGAATTGAAATCTGCAAAAGTCTCGCTTGGAATCAACTTAAATGTGTGTCAGATTTTCCCGATGAATATCACTAGAGGTGTAGAGAGGAATCATTTTAAGTTGGATTTTATTCATTTCAACCCATGCAAAAGGTCGAATCCAAGAATACAGGGTGGTCCGAAAGTCCCGGGACGGCTTCATAACTTTTGAACGGCTGCATATAAAAAAACCAAACTTGGGGGATGTTTATAACTTAATAGGAACTACATTTTGGCGTACCCGAAAATTCCGGGGGGCACCCGTAAAAGGGGGTTTCGCCCCCCAACTCAAAATTTTCAAATGGCAACCCCCATTTTGTGATATCTTGTTTGAAAGGACATAAAATTCTAAGACTTTTGGCGCAAACCAGAGGTCAATATCGTTTTTCGTCTTCGATATATCGATAGTCAAAGTTCGATTTCGACCCATTTTCAAAATATCAGAACTCCCATTTGAAAAGTCGGACTTTAGAAAACTAGGAGTCAAAAATACTCTAAAAAGCAAGTACTTTTCAGAAAAAAATACGATTGTCATATTTGTCTAGTCTTAGGGTCCCCCAAAATTATTTAAAAAAATGACCCCATCAGGGGGGCTATCTCAAAAATTCCGAGCCACGACCCCTATCGAGTGATACATCGTTTGAAAGAGCACACAAAACTGAGCATTTTGGCACAAACCGCAGGTCGATATAGTTTTTGGTTTCCGATACATCGAATGACAAAGTGGATTTTTACTCATTGGCAAATTTCGATATATCGAAAACCAAAAACGATATCGACCTGCGGTTTGTGCCAAAATGCTCAGTTTTGTGTGCTCTTTCAAGCGATGTATCACTCGATAGGGGTCGTGGCTCGGAATTTTTGAGATAGCCCCCCTGAGGAGTCATTTTTTTAAATAATTTTGGGGGACCCTAAGACTAGACAAATATGACAACCGTATTTTTTTCTGAAAAGGACTCGCTTTTTAGAGTATTTTTGACTCCTAGTTTTTTAAAGTCCGACTTTTCAAATGGGAGTTCTGATTTTTTGAAAATGGGTCGAAATCGAACTTTGACTATCGATATATCGAAGACGAAAAACGATATTGACCTGATTTTAGTTATCTCTATGTTTTACTCACGAGCACCCATTGCAGAGCAAATGCCGATGAGGTCGGTTCTCAAAATTTAGATCCTCTCTTTCTGCCCTGAATCTATTTATATACATTCAAAGGACAAATGAGAGAGATTGAAAAGATCCTGGCTGAAAAGTTACAAAATATTTTATGACAAACACACTTAGATATTGCTCATTTCCCTACTTTGTTTGAGGAACATCAAATTTCCTTGAGACGAAGTGTGAAAGTGATTTTTTACGATCGTGCTCACTGAACTAAACGAGCGTGTAAAAAAGGTATACGACGGAGAATTAGGTTGGGGAGTTAGTGTTTCAGTGGTGCCATTTTCGGTGATTTCTGTGACTACACTTCCAGTTTTGTTTTTCTTTACAAGCACCAATCGGAAACGCAAAAGACTGAATTCTCAAAATGGCAACGCTGATGCAGTGGGTCTCCACGCTTCCTGCTCGAACCTTACACCTGCCGAAAAATAGTGAGTAATAAATTATGTCTCCGCGGTCCCATAAAATTCAGTTTAATCCTGAGACACGTTTTATCGATAGTTATAAATCTCATCAAGAATTTTACCTCTAAATTCAAGGCAGACTTGGCAACAATGAGATAATTCCTACGAACTTTCACCTTAAAATGCATTAACTTAATCCTTGTTACAGTAATCGAAGATTTATTATAATGACAAGTAACTACCCTCTAACTGTAAAAAAAAAAAAAAAAAAAAATCGTCAGAAACCGAATATCCGCTAAAATATATACGGTTTTTTGATAGCCATGTCTTAAATCAATGAAACTTTTAACTGCGTCCAGTATTTATGCCGTTACTCTATTATCGGATAGAATCTTGACATAAATTTTATTGGTGCAGAGGTAATTTATAGAAGGTGGGAGTTTATGTCTAAACTTGGGCTCAAACTTTATACGCAATAAAAACTTATATATACCTACGTAGACTTCGAACTTTAACTCGTGGCTATCATTTTGTTATCATGGAAAAATTTACTTATAAAATCATGGAAAATAAAAACTTATAAAATCATGGTAAGCGTTTTTATGAGATTATATTGTACAGCAATTCTTTTTTTTCTCTCACTTACCTGTTATCTAACTTTCTTTCATTAGATCTAACACAAAACCAGCAGCAACCAGCAGCTAATATATCAGCCATGAACAACGTAACATGTAGCGGCGTGGTATGGTGCGGCATGGCGCGGTGTGTAGTACTTAAATTGTGACATTATGCATTTCGTCCTTCGAACCCCATTCAAAATTATCGAAGTCTTGGGTGCACAGGAAATACATATATGTTAGAAGATTTTTTATTTTTTTTTGGCGGGTCCAGCCCTCCTGAACTGGGGGAGGGGGCCGAAATTTAGAAAAGAAATGCTTGAGAATGAGCGTATCCTCTGTTTAATATACGTAGTTTTTTCTAAGGAACTCCTTAGTTTCATTTTTCCTCGCTTCTAGAGAACGTTTTGGAGAGATATGCATGCGATAAAGGAATACTTATTGCTGCGGAAAAGAACAAAAAATTGAGCTGCGCGCATCGTTTTTAATGGGTTCATCGGCTTTACATTGATTGTGTGAATACGGCCCGCCAGAAAATTCTAATTCCAGAAATGTTCAGTAGAGAAAATTAAGTTTCCCTTAGGAACGGCCGACCTTAAAACAGCGTATTTATTTAGAGATTATTTTCCTCCCTTCTCACTTTTATGAACTAGCTACGTCGTCGTCGTGCACGCGCGTGGCGTTACCGGCGCCTTAGGCAATCTGTCTCTCTTCTCTTTTCCTCATTTTCTTGTTTAAATAAGTCTAACAACAGCGAACGCGAACTACAATTTAAAAACCAAGTAAATTCACACTCTCTGCTTCTAAGTACGTATACACTTTATCTTTGCACCCTCTTTCTGAGCGCTAAATTATATTGATAGAATTTGTAGTGCTTTTTTTGATAACGTGTTTTTGGTGATTTCAAATTTCAATGCATTTCAATCGGGGGCTGTGTCTTTCAAAGCGTATCCAGGAAAAGCAATGTTGTTTTGATGAGAAGCAGAAAATTCAAAATTGACCAATCAGATGTCGGTTACAAGTTTAAACAAGCATCTAAGCCAGAGTTGGGCAAAAATTTATTCGGAAATTATTCAGTGTGTCCGGCAACGCCGAGTCAATCGAATTATTCGACGAATAATTCTACAATTGACCTATACCTTCCGTGTGTTTCCCTTTCCTCAACTCAGGTAGCAAACCCAGTTTTCAGTGTTGCCGGAGTCATTTCATTATTTCTGATTATTCGGTTGCCCAACTCTGATCTAAGCCAATCAGATTACTGGATTTTAAATTACATGCTCGTCACTAAAACAGAATTTTTAATGGAGCGATACATCGCATCGATTGCCGTCCGAGGACCTCTCGGTTCCAAACGAAGCAGAGTTGCCAGATTGGGGTGAAAAATCCGTACGTTTTACATTGATTTAAATAGGGGGGGGGGGACGATACGGCTTTTTACCTTCGATCTGGCAACACTGAAACGAAGAGTCAATACACTTTCATCACAAGCGCATTTTCGAACGGAAATTCAGGCAATTAAATCAAACCATAAATGCGACCTTTCTGCGATTATGAATTCTACGTCCTCGAATACAGGCCTGTTTCCACGACTAAAACTGCCGGAATCAACAAGATATTACATATTATACATATGATGCATTTGGAGGTTGGAATCACCCGAAATCTCACCAGATTTCCGCCCATTCCACAACAATCATCAATAACGTTTGGGTGATTCCAACCTCCAAATGCATCGTTTAATCTGTAATATCGAAGTAGGTAAGCATCAAAAACGACATAATGTGTCCGCGACATTCACCATCCATCAGTGTTAATATTACTAATTTTTAGTGTTTTAGAATAATTCTACGCCTATAATTTCACTTCAGCATCGTTATCTTATGTATATTTTGAGACGCTGATTTCAAAAATGCTATCACTTTTCATTAAACTGGCCTAAATTTTACGTAAATTCGAAATTAAGTCTTCTTAGCAAAAAATTCGAAATTCTGAAAAAAGTATGAGTTTTGAGTAAAAACTAAGGCCGAATTTGAAATCAGCGGGTCAAAACACATGGGTAATTTTGCGGTAGGGGTGAGAAAGAGGTATCTTATGATAAGAAAACCTGGTTTTACGTTCATAACTGCCGGACACACTACCTATGTCGTTAAGGAGTAAAAATCTTAATATCTCGTTGATTTCGATGGTTTCAGTCGTGAAATCAGGCATAATTAGCTTTTTCGAGGACGTACAATTCATAATCGCAAACAGGTGGTATTAACAGGTGTTGCTCTACTTCTACTAAAAAAATCGATAAGGCAATTGGTTCTCCGTCCAAAATTCAGCGCCTAAGGCGGCAAAATGAGTGTATACAAGCAAAAAAAAAAGTGATAAGATTTTTAATTTTGATGGGCGGCGATACGCGGAGAGCGGAAAATTGCACCCCTTCCCCCCCGGATATCTCGTCACGCCGCACGCTTCGCCACCGTTTCATCTTATATTTCTGTCATATAGATGAGCTATGCAAAGTCATCCCAAAACTTTAGTGACTCCGAGTTTAGAAGTAAGAAGTCGACAAATTGAGAGGTTATACACGTAGAAACTGAGCGTCGTGCTATTCTACCAAACTGCACCTTTTGGGGCTCTAAGGTTTTCTACAGGAGGTTTCATTTAACCTCCTTACTATGATTCTCTCAGATGGATGGCCATTATTAAAAAAAAAAAAAAAAAAATAACAAAAAATCGGTTACCAAGTAATTTGGACCTGAAATTTCATGTAAAAATACTGCCAAAACCAGAAATTTGCTTTTACAGGGGGGAGCGGAAACAATCGGTTTCTCAAAATTTCCAATTCGCATTCCACATCTTATGATACCTCATTTTAAAGTGCATTAAATTCTAAGCATTTTAGCAAAGACCGAAAGTTGACATCCTTTTCACAATTTGAGATATCGAAGGCCGCAGTCCAATTTCGGTCCAATTTTCGAAAATCCTGAACTGTTACTATAAAGGAGGGAGTCGGTAAAAAAACAACTACACTAGAAAAAATGCACTACTGGTTTAGAACTATCAAGAAAAACATACTAAAGTTATGAATGTTTCGCATATAATTGATTCAACAGGTACCTGGAAAGTGGTCGGTAGCCATTATTCCGTAAAGCGCGCAATCGGTGAGTTTGTCGTGTACAAATTGAAAAGGCCTTATAGTTTAGACCGATTGTATTTCCAGTTGACTACTCAAAGCCCATTCTTCAATCCTATGCATGTTTCGGTGGGTTCCTTCCAGCCTCAGTTGATGCTTTGTGATGTTTGCCTTTCTTTATTAGATCATTCATGTAAATAATCAAAATCCCGAGTGCATGCATGCATGCATGAACATTGGCGTGTAACCAAAAAGGCGTGTCTTATGCCCGTCTGAAACGAAGCGCTCCCTGGTTCTCTCCTTCTTGGTCTAGGTGATACAGTGATTCCAATTTCCACCTGAATGTTGGGATCTTTCAATCCGTTAGATGACACCACTTGCCTCTTTCCGAAATTTCTTGTTTTTTGGGTCATTTGAATGATAAAACACATGATTATGTTTACTAGCGGAATGGCATGTCATGGTGTTCTTCAATTTTTGAGGGATTTTTTGAGCAATCAAACTCGGACGAGGAATAAAATCGTAATGGGTTTGTTGCACACTTTTGCTACAACGTCATGGACGATCTAATCTGATGTAAAATCGCGTGAACATCACATTGAGAGCATCCAGAAGTCTCAAATTTTCTCATAAACCCGTAAAAGGTATAGGCTAAGAAAAGCCTAATATGGCGGTCGAATGGGTGAATCAACCCTGCATACATACAACACGATTCGCAAAGATGGCCGACAACGGCATTCGGAAAAGTAGGTGGTGTTTCCTTCTCAGAATTCTGGTAAATCGAAAAAAAACGTAGTATATTCACCATATAATGATCGTAAACGTTAACGAGAAAGTAAAATTTACCAAAAAAAAAAAAAATCCAAAGAATGACACAAAATGTTGATTCTATGAGGAAGTGAGTCGTTTGTTTACATTTTTTAAACCAACAATATAAACTGCCGTCGTCGGCCATTTTTTGGTGCTCGTGGTGCATGCATGCAGGGTTGATTCGCCCATTTGACCGCCATCTTAAGCTTTCCTTAAAACACCAAAACTCCTTTAGTGGGTTTATGAGAGGATTTTGAGACTTCTTGATGATCTCAATGTGATTTTAACGCGATTACACACCATAATATAAACCCTCCACAACACTGCAGCGAAAATATGCAATGGACCCATTTGGAGAGCGGATTGCGGCTATTTCTTCAATGGATGCAAGCAGGGCGGTAATTGCACCTCTTGGGGCCCCCGGGACAAATTAAATAACGGAGACTAGGGGCCCTCTATATATTGTTGGGTAATGTGAATGGGAGGGTGAGGGGACACCCACTGTTAGGTTTTTGGACTGGGTGGGAGATGTAAGACGACTAAAAAGGAGGAAGACTCATGAGCTTTCGACCCCCCATTTTCTCAAAATTTAATGGAAGTCCTGGCCAACTCTAACCGCCAGGGACTTTCCATTTCAATAAATTTAAAGTAAAAAATACTAACCTTTTTTACTTTCATTAGATATACATGTTAGGTATTTTTGCCCATTTTTGTACCATTTTCTTTTGCCCATTTTTGTACCATTTTCTTTTGCCCATTTTTGTACCAATTGCTTTTACCCATTTTTGTACCAATTTCTTTTGCCCATTTTTGTACCATTTTCTTTTGCCAATTTTTGTACCATTTTCTTTTGCCCATTTTTGGACGATTTTCTAATTTTCCGTTTTCAGCTTTTAGCATTTTTCTATTCTAGTTTACCACCATCACTTTTTTTTTAATCCTGCTTATATTTCTATTATTCTATTTATTTATTTATTTATTTATTTATTTATTTATTTATTTATTTATTTATTTATTTATTTATTTATTTATTTATTTATTTATTTATTTATTTATTTATTTATTTATCTATTTATTCATTTATTTATTTATTTATTTTATTTTTTTTTCTGTTTAATTCTGATTCACAGTTCTTTAAATTTGTTATCTGTAATATGCGAATGACGAAATCTCTCTCTCTCTCTCTCTCTCTCTCTCTCTCTCTCTCTCTCTCTCTCTCTCTCTCTCTCTCTCTCTCTCTCTCTCTCTCTCTCTCTCTCTTAAAATGGATGTATATATGTGTCATACTTATATTTTATTTAGTATAAGTTGAACTAAATGTAAAATTTTAAAGACTACATAGTCTGAAATTGTAATACAAATACTTTAATTTGTGTATTGTAATAAATAAAAAAATAATAATAATAAAAAAAAAAACATAATGACGATTGAAAATTCACCAAAGATTATCGTTAAGCTGTGCCAAAACTTGCGGAACGAACTCTCGTCTTACCTTATTGTTATATTATAGAGTACCCATCTGCCAAGTTTCAAAACGTTATCTCTTTTCCCTTTCAAGTTACCAATGCTTGGCCGTTCGGGCCTCAAATTTTCCAACCGTGCAACCGTGCCCCCTGCGCCTCCAGCTTCAGGGTCGTCAGGTGCATAAATTCGTTTCGTGCTCACTCGCTTTTCGCCGTCGCGTGAACGCTTTCCGTGCTTTGTCGCTGGCAGATGCGCTGTTGCTGACACCTCCATCATGCTGTCAGTGTTGCCAGATTGGAGCGAAAAAGCCGTACGTTTTACATGGATTTGAATGGGGGACGATACGGCTTTTTACCCTCCATCTGGCAACACAGATGCTGCTGCATGCCGCCACCTGTTTCTTGAATTGAGGATTTAGTTCTATCGAATCCGTCGTCATGAATAGTCTTTTCGCTGTCGCCGACTGAGAGGTAGTGTTGCGACGTGAGCTCTTATCAAATTTCGCGTTTTGCTCCGAGAGCTCCGCCGCGCGTATTGCGTCATTTGTCAATTTTGTGGAATGTCAGTTTTTAGCCTTTTAAATTGGAAAAAAAAAAAAAAAAAATTGAAAAAAAAGACTAGTGAAATTGACCGTCTGCACAGCTGATTTTGGAGTCTGCTATCTAGTATCGTAAATGTCACCAGATTATGGTAAAATATGCACCAACATGTTGCCTTAATTTACCACAAGGTATACGTCACATTTACCATATTAAGCTGAAATTTACCATCCTTGCAGAGACGCCAAAATCAGACATGCGATGGTAAATTCTACCAGTATTTTTTTCCCGTCCGAGACCATTAGCTCTACTGTAGTTTCTTTAATGGATTTTTGAGCCCAAAATAAACGAAATTGGTCGAGAATGAAAGCCATAATATTGGAAATGTATGCCGCCGTAAGCTTAGTAAGTACAAGTGAGACTATGAAGGTGCAAGTTTCAGAGACTCAACAAAAAATCCTCCTTAAGATGGCTTTCAATCGCACCTTCAAACTTGCAATTTCTTGCCAATACTTTCGACCCAAAAAATTGGTCGTAGAAAGCTCGGAGCAGTATCAGAATGTCCCTTGAGATTAGATATCGAACGCAACGTTCAAACATTTTTGACAAAATGACTCTAGCTTCCGCAAATGACGGTCAAAGGCGGTCGGGAAGCCTATGGTTTCAGAGAATGCGCGACCGTGGTGCGATCTAGTGGATTCGAATTTCACTACAGGTTGCTGAGGAATCACCTGAAGGTCCTTAAGTACAAGAAAAGTCAAGAAGCAGGTACTGAAACTCTCAATGCTTGAATAATCTTTCAAGTATCCAGGGTCTCTATACTATTTCAAATTCATGAAAAGCGTGGAGAGTGAGAGAGCGAGAGAGAGCGAGAGAGAGAGAGAGAGAGAGAGAGAGAGAGAGGGAGAGAGAGAGAGAGAGAGAGAGAGAGAGAGAGGGGGGGGAGATAGGGAAACGTGAAAAAGAAAATATTTTCATATACTGATTCTTATCATACTCTCGGATAGCAAAAATCTCTGCGGAAATTGCTTTTTCGTCTCTCAGCTCAGCTCGTCGGAGAGCGCGAGATCAAAATAAATGTCCGTAATTGCGAGACTGAATGATGCACTCGTCAGTTTTTTTCCGCAGGTGAGAGGAGAGGATAAATCTCAGAGAATAAGGAAGAGAAAGAGAAAGAGGAAAAAAGAAAGCAGAAGGAGAAATGGGAAACTAAGAGGAGGAGCTGAGAAAAAATATCCGAGGGTAGAAGAAAAATGAATGAAAGAAGAATAGGGAGAAAAAGAATGAAAGGAAGATGGAAGAAAAGTAAGTTAAATAATGGAAGAAAGAATGAGACAAAAAATGAAGCGAAGAAGGAGAAAGAGACGAAGAATGAATGGAAGGCGGAAGATAATTGAAGAAGACGAAAACCAAGAAGCATGCCAAGGAAAGGAGAAGAAGGAGCAGAAGAATGAACAGAAACATGGAGGATAAAAAAGAACGAAGGAAAGAAGGAAAGAAGAAAAATGAGATAAAAAGGATTAAAGAGGAACGAGGATGTAGGGAAGATGTAGTATATATAGTGGAGAAAGAGATGAGAGTAAAGAAGAAGAAGATGATGAAAGGTGGAGGAGGAAAATGAGATGTACGAGAAAGAGAGAGAAGAGAAAGAGGGGGCCGGGGGGATTTCCATTGCTCGAGTATTTTAAATAAAAGTTTTTGGAAAGAATACTTTACCATGCTCCACCATCGCAAAGCCTGCACCCGATCAATCTCTCTGTACTTATTCCTCCTACTGAGGGATCGAGGCAATTTAATCTTCTCCTTTCCGTCGTATAATTTTGAACTCCATTGTTGTCAATTTAAAAAAGCAAAATAATAATAAAATAAAACAAATTGAAATTATGCAATCTTTGTTTTAGCTCAAGAGGTTTGGTTCAGCTCATACTTTGGACCATCCAATCACAGAGGAGAGTTTTATGGTAAAACGGAAATAACAAGGCAATCATTTATAATTTTGAGTTGTCGATAGATAGATGGGTCATTGTATTTTTTAATAATAATATAAAATAATAATTTTAATAATAAAATAAAACAAATTGAAATTATGCAATCTTTGTTTTGGCTCAAGAGGTTATTGGTTCAGCTCATACTTTGGATCATCTAATCACAGAGGAGAGTTTTGTGGAAACAACAAGACAATCGTTTAAAATCAGAGATTACTAAGCCTAAGAGATATAGCACTTCCTATCTCCGCTGTGTTGAAAAACTGTTGGCCAGGCTCCGTAAAAAACGCCTGCAGAATGACCGTGATGCAACGTGGAGTACGCTGGTGACCGTAAACATTGTTGTTATTCATGTTGTTGGAAATGAGGTTAGATTCTCTGCAGCATCTAAATGTTTGCCATTTAATTGCCGATGGGATGATTAGAATGTCTTAGATTTTCAGATTTACGTTCAAAATATAAGCAGAGCTCATTAAACTTCCCAAAAACTTTATTAATCTTATTAATTTAGTTAGTGGCGTTGCTTTCAAACCTCATTTCAAGCAACAATAGAAGTAACCATGTTTACGGTCACCAGCGTACGCCATATTGCATACTTTGTGGGAGTCGAACAACACTTTTGAATCGTTATGCCATCTCTTAGGCTTAGTAATCTCTGTTTATAATATTGAGTTGTCAATAGAGAGATAGGTCATTGTATTTTTTACTTCGCGCTTCATGAGACTGTGGATCTAGAAAGATTTTTCGGGGAGGGGGAAGGCACTCGGGCAGGCCCGTGAAATTTGGAAAGGAAACTGGAAAAATGAAGCGTCGCAGGAAATCAATTTTTGACTATTTTCTGTTTAGAAAAGGCAAGCTTTGAGACTTCGTTTGAACACGGGGGCTGTGAGAAAAATGTCTACTTTAAATAGTTAACAAAAACAAGCTATGATTTAAAACAGAGGGAAAATTAAGCTCTTGAGTATCGATCGATCAGATTTGGCAACCAAGCTAAGGTCACCTAATAGACTGATTCATTATAACACGTCACAACCCTGTGATACATCGAATTGGTTCCTCCGCAGTCCAACCTCCAAACCAAGCACGTGTGACTGCGTGCACGTACTCTACTCTCACACTGCTTTGCATTCGCTGGAACCAATCGATCTATCGAATGATGTGACGTCATCACTGAATCGCTCCATTTTAAAAGAAGCCAAGAGACCGCAAATGAGAGATCGCATCTGTGAGCCTGAGTGATCCCTCCGCCATACCAGTCGCCTCAGCATTGCGCCTCACAATGGATCGGACTTCTAGTCATCATAGGAAAAGTTAAAGTTTTTTGCTTCAGATAAATTGTAACTCTGTTATGCTTTATCAAAGAAGGACATTGCAATCTGACTTGTTAAACCCGTTTTACTCCAAGCGGGCCGATCATTTACTTCATCGTTAAACCGATCGTTATGACTGTCTATGAGTGATGCTATTGGTCGAAAATTGTAAATCTTGGCCGTTGTTATGGTAACCATCGTTATGAGTATCGTTATATAAAGGCTATTTATGAGTAACCTTTAAATAGCGGGCACTTTAACTATGGTCACCATAGCAACGGTCAAGTTTTACAATTTTCAACCAATAGAATCACTCATAGACATTCTTAACTATCGGTTTAACGATGAAGTAAATGATCGGCCTCCTGGTTCAGGTTACCAGAAGAAATCAAAGCTATTAATCGATCTTTAGTGGGTAGTTAACTATTCCTACCTCGTGGTGTTCATGTTGCCTATCCCGGAAATTGAAGGCACTTGCCGAGAAGGTATTTTGCAAATGTTGTCCATGTGGAGTAGCTTTTATTGTCAATGAGATATCGAGCAACAACAACGAATTAACTGGGCGTGATATTGAAAGGGTTCAAGTTGTAAAATTAACTAATTTTTCGAATTTTTATATCTTGACAATGTTTTAAACCCTTTCGGTCACCTTGCAGCGTTGCCAGATTGCACGCGACCCCACTGGCTCCATACTTTCTAATTTCCGATATTTCGCCTTTTTCGGAAAAATTGAATGGTATACGTAACAGATGAATATGCTAGTAAGCGGAACAGCGTGCGTCGCACTATTTCTAGTCTGAAATGGTCATAAAATGGCAAAAAATCAGAACGTAATAAATTTCTCATCAATATATCATTTATGAACTTACAAGACCAATTTTAATCACAGAGAACTCCTTTATCTCTAGTAATTTAATTTTATGAGTATCACTGGACCGTTTCAATTAAGCTAGTTTAGAAGGTCAAAATCGATGCTTTTTTCAGTGGCGGCTCGTGCAATGTGGCAACAATGTCTTCGCTCCATTTGAATCTATGTTTAACAATCGATTGCTGGTGAAGCGCTGCTTCACTTTCGAATCGATTGTTTAACATGCAATCAAATGAAGGGATAACACCATTGCCGAACTGCATGAAGATATATTGACATGCGCGCATGAAATTATTAGAAACAGTTCGATTCATCAGTAAAGGTCTATTAATTATTTCTTTTTTTTATATCGGTGAAACTTCTCTTTTGTAAGTCTTGACTAAAAGGGTTAATTTAGTTGTTTTCTATCTAAATGGGTGTGCTAAGTAATTTATGCATTGAACCATTGTACGGTGTTTATAGCAGGTGGCTCAACTTGACTCTCGAAGCTCCCCTTTACATACAGATATTGATCTTGAAAAATTGGTATTCAGGCGGGATCCGATTCAGTTTAAGTCATATCATGTAGTAATATTCATATGTAAATATTTTCTGATCGTGCAGAATACAAAAGGCTTGCACTATGAGGTAGCTTCGCCTGTAGTCTAAATCTAGTGAAAAAAAAAGGAAGAAAAAAAAATTGGAAAAAGTCGAGCCAGTTGAGTGGAATATTACTTATACCTATAAATGCAGCATAGCACAATACATAATATTCTTGTTTTGTATACAAACGCCGGCAATGAAACAACCGACATACCCAAAGCAGGCGTAGGAATTTCAGGCACGGTTTTTCGAGTCAGGACCCCCCCCCCTTAAAGGCCTTAACGGGAGAAATTTATTATTAATAATATTGACGCTGGCAGAGACCCTTTTGTAGCTACTGAGCAAAGGAGGTTTAAGTGTCACGAGAGAGTAACAGAAAAACTTTTTTATACAAAATTAAAATAACTTGCGATTTAAAGCGTTTATTTTATTGGGTCTAAAATGTAGCAATTCCATACACCGCGATGTCGGGTGTGGGTCAAATTTGTCGAAAAGACAAATTAGATAAGAATTAGGATCTTAGGTCATAATATGTGGACGAAATCACCCGCTCAAAGAAATTTAAAAAACTGAGAATCATGGCAAAGGTTGCAAGTGAGCGAATAGAATTTTCAAGTGCATGATTGAAAATGAGCGACTAAACACGGCGCGAAATCACGGCGGATCCTCAGTGGCGTAACTAGGCATGCATGCGCCCCCACGCAAAAAAAAGAGCTGCCCCCCCCCCCCCCCCCCTCACCTTCCCACCCAACCCCTCTCTTCCCCACTCCACTCTTTACCGGCCTATGACTCCGGGGCTTCATGGAAAACATACTCCGACGAAAGAAAAGTTATGAATCAATTTATTTTTTTTTGTCAATTTAAATCAAAAATCGCCTACCTGTTCTTTCAAAACTTTTTCATTCGTGCCTTAATTGTTGCGAATTCGTCAATAAGTCTTCCAAAATCCATCTCTTTTTATCAATCCTCTCTCTATCATCTTCGTACCTATTTTCCTATTTTTTGTTCTTCTCTCTTTCCTTCTTCTCTCCTTTTCCTTCCTTCTTTTCCTTTTCTTCCTTCGCCCTGTATTTTCCTCCTCTCTCTTTGCGCCCACCAACGCCTTGCGCCCCCTCCCCCGCAATTGCGGGGGCTGAGGGGGCTATTGTTACGCCACTGCGGATCCTCAATAAATCCTCATGTTTATGTTAAAAGAAATTCTTGATATCCTGGTTTCAGAAGTAAACCGGCTACCGTGTTTGCAGAAGACAAGAAGAGTCGAAAAATGATTTGAGACAGCACATAAAATTCGAAAACATAAATAAGAGTTCGAGTGCCAAGTTGCATTGGCTACGTACTGAGGGATGTGGGATACCAGAAAGGTTAAAGAGAAGTAAATAAGAAGCCAATAATAATAAAAATACAATAATGACAAAATGCGGGAAGTCAGTGTAGGGAAGGAAATGGCCCAACTTTAAAGAAGCGGCAAGCGCTCAGGACCTCAGGGTCCAAATAAAGTACCGCGCAAACGGTCCTCTAACCTGTTAGGTGTTGAGGACTTTCATAACACAATCAGGTGAAAATGAAAGTAGACGGAAAAGATAATTGGGAAAAATACAGAGTTAGGTCAAATGGGCGGAAAAGGTATGCAGCCCCTAGCAATGAGCATCCCTGACCAGTGTTGTCATTTTAATTACCCAATGGGGCTCTTGCGAACTTTTGCTACACGGGATTACAGAGTTGATTCTTGCAAAAAAACCTGTAAAAATGACGATGAGTACTCTAAAAAATCACGAAATTCACTCTCAGAATCAAGCTTATGCAGGTATCATGGGAGATTGATTCCCATCTAAATTGAGACATACCTCTGTGTTTCCAAAGAGAAAGTGGCATATTAGATAGGAATCTCCCATGATACCTGCGTCGAAAAGCCAATACGATCTTGCCATTTATGTAGTTATGTAGGTTTATTACTGAATTTTAAACTTTCTCAGTGTGATTTTCGTGATTTTTGCTGGTTTTTACATCAGAATGGACTATTCATTTGCTCACAGCAAAAGTTTGCAAGAGCCTCATTGCTCCCATTTTACTAAAAGTAAGATTTTAGAATTTTAAGGAAAATCTCGCAACATGCACTGTCTCTGATGTATGGTTTTATGGTCTCTTCTTTTAAAGACCGCGCGATCACACACCGACTTCAATTTTCACTCCCTATCTCTCTTGCAGATCTCGCACGGGCTCGGCGGATCAGTCTGGAAAATTCGAGGAGGAAGAATCAAGAATGAATAGAAAGAAAAATACAGAGAGGAAGAAAGATCAAGCATATGGAAAACAAAAGCGAATTCCTCTTGCTGCTAGCGAGACATTGCGTGGCTTATGCTGGTTAGACAAATGAACAAGACTTGCATCGAGAAGTCCCTCAGCGGCCTCTGCGAGATCTTTAACGGGATAGACAACTCTCTTATACATCAAGTTAGATAACCATGAAGTGGAAAAATAAAAGTCCCTTCGGAACCCTTCCCATGTCGACTTGACGCGGCAATTTTTTTCTCCTCTCCGCTTTTATTTTATCATTGACCCAGGTAATGTCCGGCGCAGCGTGGAGCGGCGTCGAGTCGCGTCGCGTAGTGGATTGAAACGTGGATTTTTCAGGACATGGAAAGTTCTGTTTCTCGCCTCAGAAATGCTTGTAAATGTGATTGTTAATTAAGTAATTTGTGATCTTTCATAAACTCTGTATGGGAGTGACAAGATTCTTTAAGGTTACGTGGAATTCAATGGTGCGATATAGGATAACTGGTTGACATGGGCGCCCGCAGGGGGGGCACTTGCCCCCCCCCCGGAATTCAAAACAGTCAAACTTTCACGAAGAAAAATGAAAGGACCGAAAGAAAATTAAATGTGAATCTAAGGAGTAATATAGTTGACGAACTTCATTATTAGTTATGTTGTAATTTTAACTCACTTTTTGCATGGAATAGTAGAATTATACATTTACTTACCATTATTATCATCTATTGTCCGTTTTTTCATAATATCAAACACGTCAAACTTTTTATTAATATTCGGATATACTTATAAAATGGCTTAATAATTGTACACTATTTGTATGAGGGAGGGGGGAAACAAAAAAAAACAAAAACAAAAAAACAGAAAAGGGTCTTCCCTTCTTCCTCCTTGACCGTCCATTCGGGTTCAAAAATTTTGCCCCCCCCCCCCCCCTTGGAAATTTTTCTGCGGGCGCCCATGCTGGTTGATTACTCACATGCATTTGCATTCGAAAATTAACCTTCGAATTCGTTTAGGTGGCCGACTCTTTTCGAATGCATGAAGCGTCGGACCCGGACCCTAGAATCTAGATCCTCCACCAGTCCACCGTGCACCGTGCGTCGTTCGATCGCGCCGTGATGGTTGATTTTGTGCAACGCTCCTGCGTTATGCCGGGTTGTGCCGCCCAGATCCCGTCAGGCGTCGCCGCCGCCGTCGCGTCAGAGAAGGCCGGATACGATGTCAATCGGGTCGGAGTCGGACTCACTCGATGCGGGGTATAACTAACGACGTTAACTACCACCTGTGCATGTGCGATGTGCTCACTGCTCAATGGACACAGTGCAGTGTTGCCGTTTACTTGAACAATTTTACATCCACGTTCCCCGTTCCTTAAATCCAGGATCTTATGGTGCATGAACCAGTAACGTTGATAAAAAAAAATAAAAATAATATATAAACATGTTCTGTAAAAGCGCTGGTTGCGCGTTGTCTGCCTATGCGTGAAGCGATAATTGAGTTTTCAGAAGGATCGGCTTGAACCAGTGTAAGTGCATCATCCAGCGGCCAGCCTATTATTGATGGCTAATCAAAGAGAGCAAAACAACGTATAATCCAGTTGTTTTGACAATTATTAAAAGGTCGCAAGTTGCATCTACACTACAGAGTATTTCAAAGTTAACGACAGGAAATTTCAGAGCTGACTTTTCACGTCGATATAACACTTTTTTCCTCCTATAAATAAAGGTATTATAAAATACTTCCGTTCTGAACTATACGGGTTTTCAAAGTTCGCGAAAAAATTTGGTTTCTTAAAATTAAGGCTAAATTCATCAATAAATTTGCGTGTAGTTTTACCTTTTTATTAAATTTTTTTCTCACAAACTTTGAAAAATATTAGTATGAAGAGGGAGCATTTTTAGATTTACATTCCTAGGTGAAAAAAGCATTATATTTTGACTAGAAAAATCGGTTCTGAAATCACCTGACGTTAACCCTGAAAAATTCTGCACATTGATAACTAAAGAAAAAGAGGCTTACCACCACTCAATAATTTTAAAAGTTCGCGTTACGTTTAATTCTCAATGTAAAAGAACATTGATGGCCTATCACTTCATTACAGCACGTCACACTTTTATCGAATCTATGAGTTCTACCGTATTTAGAAACGAAGACCCCTCGTCTAGGAGTTCAAATTAATGGTCAAAACTGCTGCACAAAGAGTTCTTGAATGAATCGGGAACAGAATAAAACAAAAAAAAATTAAAAATGCGGAGAAATTTGAACAGTTTCATCAGTATTATAATCAGTGTTTTTAAAATTCCTCTGTTTTGTTCAGGGGAGAAAGAAACATTTGTGATAGCGCGCGATAAAATGGGTCCAACGTTGTTGTTTTTTTAGAGGGGGGGGGACAATGGAGTAAAATTGAATAGTTGTTTTTGGTGTGAAAAATAACTCGTCAGCCCCCTAAAAAAGAAAAAAACAGTAAATGTTCACACTGTCAAGCAGCTATCTCGTTTTATTCCGTTATTATGTTCCTCTTGAAACGAAGAAAAAAAATTGACATAGTTTATATAGTGCTTGTTCGAAATTTTCTTTTTCAAAAGTGCAAAGTAGAAGAAACTGCAGAATAACATTCATTCTTCATTAATGACACCTTTTAAATGACTTCACATTTTTCATATGTTTCCGTGTTTGGTCTATGGTTTACTCCAGCACCATCCATTTTGCGGCAATTTTGACTGTAAATTGAATTTTTCGTACATGAAACAAAGTACCCTATAAGATCTTTGGGTTTGAATTCATGTAAAGTACTACAATGTAGATGTATGCCAATATTCGAGAAACCTTTCATTGTCAGTCAAAACACTGTCGTGGCCCAACCGCCCCCCCCACCCTCTGTAGATAAAAGTTTTGGGTCAACTACAGTCCTTGAAAGCTCTATATTTTCTTCCAGAAACGCACAGTTCAACCATTGGCGTAACGAAACGAGTGGAGGCCCCTAAGCAAAGTTTCTCCTGAGGCCCTCCCCCCCATAATCCCATTCTAGTTTTCGAGTATTTTACGGCCATGCCATGAGAACAATTTGAGATCGATTTCTTTGTCGTTATTTTCACGATCAGGTACCCCCCCCCCCCCCCCCCGGCCATCAATTCAAGATTTAGTGACGAGGTGCAAGCTGTCCTCAAAAACGCAGGCCCAGGAGTCAATCTTCAGGAAAGCTTTTGAGAGGGAAAATAAGAGTTAGAAACAAAGGGTCGGCGTATTCCTTTATACTCGAACTCAACAAAAACGGACGGTTATCGAGACGGGGCTTTTGTAAATTAAAAAAAAAAATAGGAGGGGAGCCACCTATATTAAGATAGGGGGCTTGGGAAATTCCTCACACGTATTTAAAGAAATTCCTGAAATCTAAAGTTTTTCAAAACTACACAAAGGTCGAGTCACTTTTGGGCTCTTCAAGTGTATTTTTTGAAAACTTAAAAAAAGAAAAAAAACCTCTGATGAAAAGGCCCCTAGAGTCTCGGGCCCTAAATCACCGCTTCCCCTGCTTCTCAACCTTCCCCAGTCGTTACGCCACTAAGTTCAACCACTTTCTTCACCTCTCAAATACGCACGCTTCTTTCAATAGAAATAAACAAGGACGTGACCTACAAATGGCATCTCGAGGTTTTGACCAGATTGGAAAAGGGGAAGTGGTTTATGCGACATTCATAACGCGTGTTACTTCCTCACGCTTACCGTTACCACCCGACACCCTTTCAACATTTTTCTCCTTCTCTTTATCTCTTGATTCAGCATATCTCGCATAGGTATAGTGATAGCCCCCACCCCAAACAGTACGGCTGGGCAGAAAAGATTATAGATAGTAATGTTTTCATTGTGTACACTGAGAAAAATTACCTGTTGCCGTAACCTTACGTCTTGTTAATACTTACTCAACCGGAATTTCTGTTATTTTAACAAGGAATTCTTGTTATTTCAACAGGAAGGAATAATTCAGGAGGAATTCCGGTCTAGTATCAGGAGTTCTTGTCAAAATAACAGGAATTTCAGTTGATAAATAGTAATTTCAGTTGAAAAACAGTATAATTCCTGTTGAAACAACAGGAATTCCGGTTAAGTAAGTATTAACAAGACGTCCACTTGAATTAACCGGAAATTTTTTCTCAGTGTATGTATAAGTCATAGACACATCGCAAACTTAGACAAATAACATTCGGCTTTCGAGTTGCTTTCATAATCCTTCATTATCACGATCATTCATTTTCTCCGCCTTGTTCTCAGACTCGTAACTTTCAGCGAGCGATCATAAGGACAAAGACATCGAAAAAATAATTAATCAACTATATCGAATTGACCGCCGCGACGCTCTCCTGCGAGTAATTTGCGGTAAGCACGGCAACTATGAACCGTGGTTAATCAGAAGTGGGTATAATTAGTGGGCTAGTAGCTTGTGGTCATAAAATAGTTTATTACTCTTGAGGGCTGTTTACGTTTACGTGACTGCCAAGAGCTGCGAAGGGTGAGAGACGAGAGGCGGGGCAGTTTAATTGCATTTTCTCTCCACTTTTTACATATGTTAGCGCAGCCCCTACTCCCGCCCCCCCTCTCTCACTTCAACTATATCGAACGCGTAAACTGAAACAAAGGCGATGAATAATTCAATAGTGAAAAAAAAATTGAATAATTTTCTAAGGGCAAAAATTGATGCGATGAACGAGAGCTCTTGAACGATTCTGGGCTGGCTTTTGTGTTGTTTGTCGTCCGGAAGTATTCAACTTTAAGAAATGAGATAAACGGCCGAGAATTGAGTCCGTCTCCAGAAGAAGAGTGCCCATAAAACAGTGAATGAGCTCTATCAAGAAAATAGGCCTTACGATTTGATTAGAATTTTCTCATATGAGCACACGTATAATTTTATGAGCTATTTTTTTTTTTTTTTTTTTTGGAAATGGCCTCAATTATAACCGGGACTGCCATTTTGTGTATAATTATACCCATGTAACTTAGGTAATGGTTTTTGAATTTCCCGCCAAACTACATCCTTCATTGCTTTTTCATTTTCCGAGATGCAGATGCGCGTGGACGCTTGCGTGCTGCGTGCTCGTCATCTTAAATAATGTACGAGGTTAGTTTGGAAAATGCATTCCCCCAGTACCCCCTTCATTCTCTCAGTTTTTCGGTCAATGAAGCTCTTTCCAGGGTTTTGCTTTTGGCTAATGAACTATCAATTCTGATGCAAAGTGCTGCAAAAATAAAGGTGAGACTATTTACAAAGTTTATGAAACTCACTCCTCATAAAAACACTCCAGAAAAACTTACGAGTAGCTCATAGGTAAGGTGATTCCAGGCGAAACTTTTTCAGATTTAAATCCGATGGATAGCGCCACTAGTCGCTTTTTGGAAAACTCGTGTTTTTGGCGTTTTAAACTGAAACCATAGATAAAACGCGAAATCCAATAACGTCAGCACCTGCAAAAAAAAAAAAAAAAATTATGGATTTTTTGAGCCCAAAATGAGCAAAATTGGTTAAAAATTAAAGCCGTAAATTATGAAATTCGTTTCGCCATAAGCTTAGTGAGTGAGAATGAGCCAGTGGCGGCTCGTGAATTGCGATATATCGATGTCCACTTCATTTGAAACTATAGAAAAGTATCGATTCCTCTGGGGTTCAATTGCACCCCCTGACGATCGATACTTTTCTATAGTTTTAAATGGAGAAGACATCGATGTATCGCATTTCACGAGCCGCCACTGGAGTGAGCGCGAGCAACGATACGTCTATCTGCTTCACTCGTACTCATTGCGGCTTACGGGAAGTTTCGTTTTTCATAATTTCCGGCTTTATTTTTGAGTGTTTCAGTCTGAAACTTTCAGGGTAACTTCCTGAAGTATGCTCGATTGCTCGCAGGTGCTGACGTTTCTCAAATTTGTGTTTATAGCGTGAATTCGTCAAATTCAGCAAAAAACTGTTGACTTTTTGAGCAGCGCGACGTGGTGTCCACAGTTGGAACTAATCGACCCTGGAATCATCTTAAATAGGCATCCGGAAAAAGGGCACTTGTGAAAAAACTCGATTTTTCAGGATAGACAAAAAGTTATACCACCTTTACAGGAAGCATTGCTTGAATGTGAAAACATTAATTTTAATGCTCAATAGGATCGCAGAAAGAAGGCTGAACTTTTTTTTTTGAGACATCCCAATATCCGTGCCTAAAAACAAAAAGTGGCGAAAAGAGTGTAGACTAAAAATCGCAAAAATTCACTTGTACCCTTTTTTCGGATACCCATTTCGTTCAAATTTACCAAAAGATTTAGATGTTTGCCCGAGGGTTGACAACACGGAAGAAAAACGGTTCTTCAACTTTCGAAGTGTTCAGTAAGAGGGACATAGATCAGGCGCCTGAGGAGTTGCACGATGCAGTAAAGGGTTAAGCGGAATTCGCAAATCTCGCGGAGATGAATTTTAAATCACGCAACGCTCGTCGACCAATTTCACAGTTACTATAGTTATATTTATTCTACCAGCGGACCGACCCACTTTCGTGATGCGGAAAACCCACATTCGGTCCCGGAAATATTAAATAAAGAGTGAAAGAGAGGGGCGGGGAGGGGAGGCGGGAGGGTTGTAAAGAGAAAGGGGCAAGAGAAAGAAATTTAGAGGATAGCTCATTGATTTAATTTTCACGCAGCACCCTAATGTCTCTGTTTGTGTTTTCTCGTGATCTGTGATTACGTTCCGGCCGTGGTTTGGCCTAGAATATAATTTAAACCAACGAGTAAAAGCTTTTAGGGCCGTATTAGCGTCAGCATTCTAAAGCTGCTCCATTGCATTGACCGCTTTAGCAGTAACCTCTCTCATAAATTAATCCAATCGACAAACAACCAGCCTATTGGTGGCATTTCATTTTGATTCATTACTCTAAATTAAATGAAAGGGTTGAGTGAATTTTAAATTTTGTATTTGATTATCTGTCTAATCTAATAATTTTAATATGTATTAACTAGGTTTATTCTATTTTAAGTTTCTTAAATAATATATTCCAATTAAAAAATTAATAAAACTTTATGGGAACAATTTAGTTAGAATTCAAGTAACCTGCGATTTATATAAAAAAAATAATTACAATCTCATTTTCCGATTCTGAAAGGTGACAAATCAGAAATGGTCATTTTGATAGCGCTGGCGACGACGTATATAATGAGTCTGTCGTGAAAACTAACCTCAAAATAGCACTTAGGGTGAGTTGGAGAGGCTCTAGACCCGCCCCATGTAACGTAAAGTTGGGATCTCACCCAACATTCCGATGTGTCGTTAAAGAAATGGGAGGTTAGAATCGCCATTTTTAGGTATGACCTGAAGCCCGTTTGTACCGTACATTTATTGGAGCCTGTTCACTAACTGCTTTTTAAATTAGGTATATACTTGTACAGCTAGCACCTAACTCTACTGCTTTTCGGAATAGATACTCTAGATTAGACACTGAAGGCTGGAGACACATAGTTCTACCGGACTTTTTCACTCAGAATCCTGGGAAACTTTTCGAAACCTTTCCACGCGAGCTTCGCCATCCGACATTCACAATCAAAATTCGGCCCGCAAAGAGTTAAACTGTATGAGGCAGAAGAAAAAATGAAAAGCACTGGGAAGGTCTTCACTTTTTTATTTCAACGCGTGAGACTTTCCCCAGAGTGAAGGGGAGAGTCTGTCTCGGTTAAACTCCCTCAAAACTCCAGTTTTTATTCAATTTCTCATCTGTAGTCGTGCCCTGATTCCTAAATGTTCTCATCCTTTAAAGTATCCCGTTTAGGCTCACTCCTTTCTTTCACCCTCCCATTCATTTAATTTCATCCCTGTTATTTCCCTCGTATAACCGCTGCGCTGGTTGAGAGTGAATGAACGACTGTCTCAATGAATGAATGAAAATGAAGGAAGGAAGTCCTTCGCATACGTTCAATTTTAAATGCTCGACACAGTCGGTGCTAAGAGTTTGAATTTAACAGAAAAAGTCTGAATGGGAACCTAGTTTTAATGCTCTGCTCCCTCTCCGAATTCGAGGTTCACGGCTTCATCGCTAGAAAACCTCTTTTCAAGATTTTGAAGTGATGAAGGAACGTTACGGTACTTTGAAAGCTCTTCAGAACGAGGCAAGATAATTTCTTTTGATTTTCGCGGATTCGATAAAACTGTGGAGCACCCAGAATCCATATGTCTGTTATCTATCCACGATAAGTTTGTAAGTTAACCCTCTATTGCATGGCGTTATCTATAGGTAACACGGGGTATTTGAATTTCTAAAAGATCAATAAATGCGGTGCTATTCATTCTGCCTGTTGTTACCTATATAGGTAACAATATGGCCGGTATGGGGGAGTAAAGAAAAAAAAAAATTATGATCCAGTAGTGCCAACACAATAAAAAAAATAATATAATTAATTCATTCAATGGAGGGTTAAGAAAGGACAACTGAAGAGGCGGTTTTATCCCTCATGTATCTATTTTTGTCTATAATTTGTATGTTTTAATGAACAAAAGAGAGATAACAATTTTTTTGTTTCACCACTGCTTTTATAGGTGGGTAAATGAGTTTTAAGTCCTGCACACTGCACAGCATCTACAGCTCCTAACTCTTAATTTATCGTAAAATATATCTGAATTGAATCGGAATCACAGCTGAAAGGAGCTGCCCCACTGAAAATCCCGAGTATCTATGTATACGATAGATCAATGGAGTTAAGACAAGAGTGCATTCAACCTCTGATTGGTTAACGAGCTTTAGCCTCTACAGATGCCGCCATTGGATGCGATATTGCACATTTGTTTACATCAATTCTCACCAGAGTCCCAAGGTGTTTTACGGATAAAAGAGGTAATCGAAGTCGGTATGAAGCGGTTGATTTTAATCAAAAGTTAAGGTGATCTTTTGTTCAAGCACCGTCATTTTTCTATCATTTTATAGTACTAAAATCTCAAGACTTATAAAATGAAGCTGTTGCAAACTTTTGCTATCGGTTTATTAATAGTTGATCAAGGGGTGAAACCCTATATAAATGACGATTAGCGCCCAAAAGAAGCTCGAAATTCACTGTCAAACTCATAAAATGCTTTCAAACGCGAGACCTTAATGGCGGTGATTACCGCCTTTTACATTGGGTTTCCCTATCTCTTTCAGGTCCATCCTCACGAGGTGTTCTCGCGACACCACACAAGAATAAGGAGAAGCACACAATTACCACAAGATTTAGGCGGTAATTACCGCCAACAAGATCTCGCGTTTGAAAGCATTTCATGAATTTGGGAGTGGATTTCGTGATTTTTTAGTGGGCTTATCGTAATTTTTATAGGGTTTCACCCATTAATCAACTACGATAGTATTAACAAGCAAGTAGCAGAAGCTTGCAACAGCTCTATTTCTTTATCATAAGCTCGTTATGGACCATATAAAGGTCCTTATGGAAATTAAGGAAATGACAGGGTAGTTTTGATCATGGAGCTGTGCCAACCGTGCATTTCGAAGGAAATATAGGATCATTGGCGGATACAGGGAATTGTCTTTCTCTCTCTCGTTCCATTTGAACTTATGTGTTAGAAAAGGAAAGCAGAGGGGGCCATCACGTGACTTTGGCCCCCTCTTCTGTCCTTTTCTAACATACGTTTTCAAATGGGAGGAGAGAAAGAAAGACAATTTCCTGTATCCGCCCATGTATAGGATTAGGGTGCCTCCCGGATCTCCGTTAAACTGCCTCAGAATCCCGCATTAAATCTTAATTTTGTTCATAATGGATTCATGAATTAATTTTCTTATTTTTTATTTATTATAACCGATTGATTGACATTTAGTTTGTTTAAGGCCAACAGAGGTCATGAAAATTATTTCATCATCCATTGTTCTCCTAAATTTTTCTCAAAACTTTGTCACAAAAAATTAATCAGAGTACCCGAAACTTGAAGCGTTTTTAAGGAAAGACTTTTGATAAATCGTTTCTTTTTACCTTGACAGCGAACCTTTCAAAGACTGAGTTGCTATATGAAATGGATTATAGTCACTACTCCAACCGCTCCCAACCCACCATTTCCAGCCCTATACCCTCCTTCTTTATACACTTATTCCATTTATGAATGATTGTACTTACTGTGTGATGATTTTAGCCGAAGAAAAATAATATTCAAAGCTGGTGTTTGTGTATTTTTTGTAAGCATTGATTTTTTTTTTCTCGCGAAAACAGGCAATTTTTTGGAAGATCTGTGGTGCCACTGACAATTTAATTCCGGTCAAAATAAACTTTACAGTGTCACGCGACTTTCATTTTTATTTGTGACGTGCTTATAGGGGAAAGAGATGTTATCTTACGGAAGTTTGAAAATGAGATTAATTGCACCTCTGCATACAGCGTAGAAATTATATGAATATTTTAGTGCTGAAAATGTTCCGATTTAAAGAAGTGCTTGCACAAGGCTATTATAAAATTACTCCCAAGTACAGCGTTGATGTTGAAACGTAAGAGACAAAAAAAAAAAACAAAAAAAAAAACAAAAAAAAAAAAACAAAAAACAAAGAACAAAAAACGAAGAACAAACAAACAAACAACTTATTTTTGGAATTTAAGAAAGCGACATATTATAAAAGTTTTGCAGCTTTCCGAAAAGTGAAGCCAACTGGTCTTTGAAATCTGCGATTTAATGGTTGGCACTATGAACATGGATGAATATCTACGGGAAGCGGGGAAGGGGGTTCCCAGCAAATAAGAAAAACTGGGGTGAAAATGGAGTGGACGAGAAAGGAAAATGAATTAAAACCAATGATTTTGAGCAAACGCAATTTCATATATTTCGGATGTGGCCGACACCCCCCCTCCCCCCGAAAAAACTTCCTAGTTAACCCTTTAAGGACCGGGTTGGTTCAAAAGAACGTCACTCTTCCGTTTATAAAAGGAAGGTAGTAAACTATTCGTACTCGGGGGAGTTGGAATTGCCTATACGATAGATTGAAGGCACCCGACGATAACTCATCTTGTACGTATTTTCATGGAGTGTGTATCGTGTTTATCCGGAGTGAAAATTGAACAATATGAAATAGACTAGAGGAGAAAAACGAATATTCTCTGGATTGGCCCATAAGGTGGTTAATTACGCCATCGTTATACCTATAGTTATATCGTTATCAACGTTTATCCAATTTATAATTTAACCAATGCAATGTGAGTTGGGTTCGCCGAATACCCCATGGCTCAATCTTTTTCATAAGTTTAAATGGATAAAATACAACTTTGCCGGATTCCCCCCTAAAAAAAAACAAAACAAAACAAAGCAACCATAGTGTTCTGGATAAAATGTGTGTATCCTCGATTGATGAAATCAGAGGGTTTAAGTAGAGGCCTTTTGCAGGGGACGCTTTTACAGTAGACAACGGCAAAAAACAGTCTACGATAAACGGACAACTTTGCGGTAAATAACTTTGTTATGTATCACAACTATACTGACTATAAGCTCATTTTTAGGGCGAGAATAGTGAATCCTTGTGCGCAATTGCCCTTTCAGAAGGTGAGAGGTCAGAGAGATAATTTCCTTCTATGGACCAAAGTTGGGGAGCACGCAATATTGCATTAAAAGGAAAACTGCGGGATAAGAGCTATGCAAAACAATTTCGTTCACAAGATTCATTCTGACCGATTCAACTCCCCGAAATGACTCGTTCTTTTGATTTGTTTCTTCTAAAGAAATCTTCCTCTTTTACGTGTCATTAAATCGCACGTATTGGCAGTGATATAAATGATTCTTACAGCTCTCAACGAAGATAAATGGAAGTTTTATTGTATACAGTGTGTATTCAGTATGTCTTAGCAGAAGTCCTTACCAACCCCATTAAGTGGAAAAAATACGTAACTCTTCTAGACGAACAACAGGTCTCCTCATTAGTTTTAGATCGACAGAAGTAACCATTACGGTAGCCTTAAAAGTAAATATCATGTTTTTTTTTTTATTATTATTATTTAATATTAATGCTGAAGAAAATTTGTAGTCAGACGGTTCATATTCTCAGCTTTAAACACCCTTGTTTTGGATTTTCAATGTCTCAAAAATTAAACAAATGACGGCGATTTCACCGCGAGCATCCACCATCATGGCGCGGGCGTGCCCAAAATTTTACGCAATCGAAGCAATGGTTATTCAGACATAGTAAATGAATATTGTTTACAAGAGAAAAGAGGAGGTAAAAAATATGTAAAAGCTGATAAAATGACCTCTATCTTTATATTAACGACATAGTTTCTTGCTTTTTTCAGAAATTGTTGATACCTTGGTTTCAGTTTCCTTATTCCATCAGAAAAGAACTCTTTATCCTGGTTTCGGATCCAAATTTTGACCGCGCTTTCGATTACACCACCACCACCACCACCACCACTCGATCACTGTCGCAACAATTTAAAAAGTCAATTCCGTAACCAGATTACAGTTTTCGAAACCTACCTAGCGGGGTAGGTTTCAAATTTGTGATCTGATCACGAAAATATGGGACAGGAATAATTTCAATAAGTGTAATATTATATTTATCTACTATCAACATGGTACGAAGTGATGTTAAATAACATTTAAGTTAGTTCCCCACTGTATATAACTGACAAATATATTATACAAATTATTAAGCATATTATGCAGTCACCAAGTGACCAAATCGTGACCGAACCCGTTACTAAATAGAATTTGCTTCTTAGTTTACCCCCTCCTTTGTTCTCTTAAACAATATTCATTTCTCATGTCTGAATAACGATTGCTTCGATTGCGAGTCGGTGAAAAAGGTTAATGTAAAAGGGGGAAAGACAGACGATATACTGCCTGAAAGTGTCAAAAAATGTACAAACATTGGACTTTTGCCCCCCTTCCCCCCTGAAGTTTTTTCTAGAGATGCCCTTGTTTGAGTGTGCGATGAAAAATGTAGAGTTCGGTATTTTCCCTGTGAGTTTAAATGGACCAATTCAACAAAGAGTCGTCAATTTGTACGCTTCCCCACTGTGCAGAGCCAGATTTTGACTCTCAAAGAGTGAGTTAAAAAGGATAAATATAGGACTCATTCAATTTATACTAAAATAAGGACCTACTCGACTTTAGACCTTGCAATTTTCCCTTGACTTTTATATTATTGTAAAATTACACCTGGTGCAAAAAATTACTTGAAACTTCAAGGAACTTTCCTTCTCTACGTTAAGTATTGTTCCTGATGAAAATATCAAGCAATTTTGTCCATCAGATTATTTTTAGGGGCATCAAAAAGTTGAGATAAAATGGTAACATTGGAATACCAGCCTGTTTAGTATAAATGTGTCAAATTTGCATGCTGATGGCGGACGTATGTAAGTACATGCGGATGTATGCATCCATTCATTTCACGATCAAGCACAACTTTGAACGGTTCATTCGTTCATTAATATTTTGCTGAACTAAAGGACAACCTCAACCAATCGGGAATTTAGTCTCTTGCTGTGGGAACAAAATGGGGGTTAAACGTAGGTTGAAACAGTTTCATTTCCTCACAGTGAACTACGGCTCGAATTTCCTTGCGGGGGGAACACTCACGCCCCTTCATTTCACCCCTTTCCGCCTCCTATCCTCCCCTCTCTCTTTTCCACTCACTGATGCTTCTTTGTCTTTATCTCTGTCTCCTCATTTCATTTTGGTCCTCGTTATTTTTCACAAAGCGTTGCCAGACTTATGGCACAAATCATTGATCCAAATGAGATCTCTATAACAGCAGGGACAAAAAATATATTCTGACAAGTATGCAATAATAATATGCAATGCACCTGAAAAGTGTCATGGTGATTCCTCTCCACCTTCGAGCTATGACTATAGAATGGTCACGCCAGTGGCGAGGCGTGCGATTTGGCAACGCTACTTTTTCCCATTTAAACACATTAGAAAGAAATGCCTGGTCATCGCCGACGACTAAAAAGTTCAAATTTTTTGGTGAATTTAAATGGAGAAAATACATTGTTGCCATATGTCTGTTATGTAAGTTTTATCCCAAAGTGACACAGCATGGACGGAAGGTTTTTTGCTTCTAATGGAGCTGTTGCAAACTTTTGCTACAGGCTTACTAATAGTTG
This sequence comes from Trialeurodes vaporariorum, assembly GCA_011764245.1. NCBI lineage: Eukaryota > Metazoa > Arthropoda > Insecta > Hemiptera > Aleyrodidae > Trialeurodes > Trialeurodes vaporariorum. The sequence continues at coordinate 52,885,881 of VMOF01000388.1, read as the reverse complement.
ATTATGGGGTAATACCCTGTAAAAATAACGATTAGCGCACTAAAAAATCACGAAATCCACTTCTAAACTCACAAAATGCTTTTAAATGCGAGACCTTAATGGCGGCCGAGGCCGCGGTTTTCTTATGGCAATTGTATGCTTCTTCTTCTTCTTGTGTGGTGTTGCGAGAACACCTCGTGTAGATGGCGCTGATTGAAGATAGGGAACCCCAATGAAAACCACGGCCCCGGCCGCCATTACGGTCTCGCGTTTAAAAGCATTTTGTGAGTTTAGGAGTGGATTTCGTGATTTTTTAGTGCGCTAATCGTTATTTTTACTGGGTATTACCCCGTAATCAACTATTAATAAGCCTGTAGCAAAAGTTTGCAATAGCTCCATTGTTTAATCTTAAATCAAACATTGGAACTACACTGAAAAAATAGAAGACAAAAACTTTGGTAGTGCTAACAAAACCTTCGGCAGAAAAATGAATCGCAGCAAAAGACTTAATTCAGTTAAGCCAACCGAATATTTGGTTCACCCATCAAAATCTGCTCAGTTAGGCGTGAATAACCTTTGGTTACCTTTAGTAAATTATTTTGCTGGATCATTTTTCAACTAAAGGTTTTTTCGGCGCAATTAAATAGTGTTTTCTCCGTTTATTCTGTGTAATTCAGTAGAAACTTATCCATTTATATGGAAGTGTAACAGCGGCTATCTAGACACAAAATTTTACGAAAACTATTCAAGTGAGAAAATTTTGATTCTTTCTCTCGTGTGTCCGTTTCTTTTTCGTCTAAATCCCTTCAAAGGAAACCCTCCGATTTCTGTGTCCAGCTCCACAGAAGAAAAAAAAAAAAAAAACAAAAAAAAAACCTTTGGTAGAAAAATGACCCAGCCAAAGACTTTAGTTGAACTAACAAAAGGTTTTGTACGCCTAACTAAAAATAATTTGGTGTGTGAACTAAAGATTTGGGTGGCTCAACTTAAGTCTTTTGCGGAGGGTCATTTTTCTACCAAAAGTTTTGTCAGCGGTACCAAAGTGTTTTTTCTATTTTTTCCATGTTAGTCAAACACTCTAAGCTTCATTTTAAACCTATAATTATTTCAGATTGATCTGACACAACATTTGTTGTAGGGTTGCTAAATAAGAGGCAAAACAAACCGAGCTCAAATAAAATGTCCTCTAGAAATTTCCATAATTTTATCGAAAATTTACGAAATTATGACAGTTCAAAAAACAGAAGAACATCCCCTACGGATTTTCTAGCTTTTATTTTCTTTGAGCAAAAAGCGACGCACTAAATTGTTAAATGCTTTCTTTCTCATCGCACGACTTGGCAACACCGAAAAATACTAATTATAAACATTACTTATAATCCAAATGGAAAAAGATGAAGAAGTCGTGGAAGTTATCCAATTTGTTTGCAAAATTTAGCGGGGAGAGGAAACAAAAATCACGAAAAACCTGCGTTAAGTGCGTTCATGTGAATCACTTAACCTGCTGGCGAAATTAGCTATATATGCCCAACTTTTAACCCTCTAATGAACGGATTATTTCAAAAGAACACCACTCGCCACTCCTCCGTTTATACATATAGGGAAGGTAGTTAACTGTTCGTGCTCGTGGGAGTTGGAATTGCTTACACGACGAATTGAACGCGCCTGGCGAAAGCTCATCTTGTAAGTATTTTTATAGATTTATCCGTTTATCCGGAATGAAGATAGAAACAATAGACCTGTTTAGAGTGACGTCACGAAAATTGGTTGCAAACAAATGCTCCATCTCACTCGCTCTTGTGGGTTTTTCCATAAGAAACACGATCCAAATTTTCAAATACAAATTTGTGCTGGTAAACAACAAGTTTTCTCAGATTTTATTACACCATTGGATTCCACGTACCTTAAAATATGAGCACGCTACAACAACATTTTTGAAACATCGCGCATTAATGTACAATCACAGTTATATCGAAGAAAGTCCTACGTTTTATCTTTGTCACACTCACAGTTTCTTTCGGGCACAAAATTCTATGATATAGGCTCATCCGCAACATCACAACATGTGTTATACCTTGAACAAGCTTCGTGCTTCGATACAAAGAGAGGTTAGGATGATTGAGTCACATGGCGGTGATACTCCCATAAGAGACCGTGAGTAAGACAAGGAAAAAGCATAGAACATTTTTTGGTATAACTGTAATTGTAAAGCTTGTGATCTTTTAGGAATTATGTTAGTGTGAAAATATACTTTAAGGTACGTGGAATCTAATGGTGCAATAAAATTTGAGAAAACTGGAGGTTTACTTAGCATGAATTTGCGTTCGAAAATTTGGATCTGAGTTCTTATGGGTAAATCCACGAGAGTGAGCGAGACAAAGCATTTGTTTGGAACCAATTTTGATCGTGACGTCATTACTAAACAGGTCTATGTGATATAGGGCATAAAAGAGAAAAACGAGTGTACTCGGGCGTGGGCCGTGAGGGGTTGATAGTGTTCATGCGATCAGATGTTGCGATCGGACGTCGGTGTGATCAGATAATATGAGCATAACAGTCTCATTTTGATTTTTGAGTTAGATGACCATAGTAATGTTTTAATGCAGTATTTTCGGTGTTGCCAAGTCGTGCTCTGAGAAAGACAGCATCGGACAATTTAATGATCAGTTTTTCATTGCGAGAAAATGTATGCTAAAGAATCCGTAGTTGAATTTTTTTTTTTTTTAACCGTCATAACTTTTCGTAAATTTTTGACCAAATGGGCTCGTCTTGGGCTCAATTGGTAGAAAATGAGTTGACCTCTTAAATATATGTATTCCGAGATCATTTCGCTAGTTTGTTTCACTCTGAAATTACAGCGTCAGACTCCGTACTTGTGGGACATCCTATCTATAGTTGCAACAAAAAAAGGGGGGGGCGGAACACACTAAGTAATCAAGAAAATGTAAGACCGCTGGTTTCATTTGTCACCTAACTTGAGCTTGCCTGCATATGTACTGGCTTTGCCTGCTTTAAATGAGGCCGCCGGACATTAAAAATACCTCACCCCATTATAGTGGGTGTGGGGGTAGGGAGGAGGTAATTGATCTATCTAGATTATTTTACTTCGATCCAACACTATCATTCAGATTTGATAAAAAATGTCAAGGAATTTTGCTTAAGAAAAAAGAAATTATTCTCTGTTTCTCCGTTGCGGCAACAGTGGAAAGAAATGGTGTTTTCAGAGGCCTGAAATCTCGGCGGATCTCTAATCTGATAAAAAGAAGTCAACGCTAAAAGCTAATTACCAGCAAATGTTGCAGTAGGCGCCGCCAACCAATTATGGAACTTTTTGGTGTTTAAATAGGATGGAGTATCACACTGCGACTGTTTGAAGTTCGTTTCTAAGATTATAAAGACTATACTCCACCTCCTTCAAGCTGATTTAATTTTCTTATAATGAACTTTTATTCGACGCTGAATAAACCGTCTCCCCTATCCCCGATCCCTCTCAGCAAATAAACTCCCATCCACGATGTAAGGAAACTGCGGGGATTCTTTACAACACGATGAGGAGCTCAGATTTTCAGCTTTATACGAGATCAGAGGAAATTGTGAGGTTTCATCGACCGCAGGGCCGGAGAGGCTTTCATCATAAATATAGAAAAAGAAGAAAAAAAACCAATACCCGGAATGTAGGAAATTTAAGGTTTTAGATCTTTAAGACTAATCGGAAGGAAACAAGATTTGGCAAAAATGATTTACCCTCCCTACTGAATCATTACTTCCATACTGATTGTTAATCAGATTGAATGCTATTCAAAACGTGCGACTATATTTCAACTTTCCAATTGGAAAATAAGTACCTACTGATCTTTACTGCGTTCTTTTAAAATCTCCCTCGAAGCTATCCGCAAATGGTGAAACATTTAATGAGTATATTTGCAGAGAGTCTTACGTGAACTGTAAAAACAGTCCGAATGTAATGAAATCACAATAATGAAAACAAGCAAAAAATTCAACCGCGGGACACAGTTAAACATAGAAAAGAACCCAGGTAGGCAAATATAGCGATCCATTTATGTTAAAAAAAAAAAAAAAAAAAAAAAAAGTTTTATAATAGTTTTATCCGACACGTTGTTAACAAAGTTCATATAACTGGTCCTCGGCCCGCAATCATCTCTCGTCGTCAGCTAACGTCTGAAATTTATCGGTTCATAAAATTTTTTCATTATTTTCTCTTATATGAATAGTATACGTATGTATGTATGAACGTATCCTCGTGAAACTTCTCCACGCAGAGTTGCCAAAAAAAGAAAATTGATACTATTACTTTATTTTTTATTTTGTTCCCCCCATTTTTTTTTTTAAATAATTCTGACGCAAAAACCAGCGAAAATCACGAAAATAACAATAAACAAGCAGGGAAAATTCCAACACGCAGGTGTTGGAAAAGCGTGCCACTAAAGTCTGAACAGCTTTAATGCTTTTGCTAGCAATGATAATTCATCAAAGAGGAACCACGTGACATGGAGCTGATCTCGAGAAAATTGAGTCCAAAGTTGAAGAGCTAGCATTTAAACAAAAAACTTGGAATTACTTACGTTTTGATTTCATTCGACTACCGTGTTATTTTTTTGCATTTCAACAGCGGAAAAGTGGAATTTCCAATGCAGGAAAGGTACCTACTTAATTTTTAGCGTTTAAAGTGACTTGGTTCCTTTCTTCTTTTTGTTTGGCATAATCACGAAAACCGAATCTCTAAAAGAAACCAAACGGCAGAGTTGGTTTACACTGTTGATATTATAAAATCCGTTAATCCGGACTTAAGTCCGTTCCCAATTCTATAAAAGGAACCAAGTCGGAGTTGGTTCCTTACGTGACTCGGATTAAGGTTTAAGAAAAAGGAACCGAGTTCTCATTTAATTTCATCATATGGACAATGACTTCAATGAGGCTCACCAGCTCACTTTTACCTGGAATTTTGACGGGAAATAGTTGTCATTAGAAGAAGCACTTGTTGCTTTGAGATTCAGTATTGCTAGGTCTATCAATCAATAACTCAATTTTATCATAAATGTCATTCAGTTCTTTTGTGACAAGTGCTGTCCAATTGAGCTTCTTTGGTGAGAAATGATGAAAAAAATAAAAGATCAGATGTATCTAAAAGGAGATGAGTCAAAGGCGTTGTTTTATTGTGTTTGTTTTTTGTTTTCAAAACTTTGGAGGGCTCTAGCTCAGAAGAGAAACATTTGCAGCACATATTCATGTAGGAAAATAAAGCCTTATATAGGTATATGTTGACCCCAAAAATACACTCCATAAGTTTGGCACTTAAGTTTTGCAACACCCTATATTCTTGATATTTTGCTCGCCGCCACCCTTCACAGAACACAACATCTTGACCATGCAAATTTTTAAAATCACAGTTTGATTGTAGAGATATTTTCTCCCCCCCCCCCCCCCTTTCAACGAAAAAGGGGAAAATGGATCGCCTGTCTTTGATGTTCGTCGTATGCGCGTGCACAGATTGTTCGGCTTTACGACTGCCATTTTGGCTTTCTTTATAATGCGTTTTGTGGGTTTATTAATGGATTTTATGACAATTTGATGCCGCCAATGTAATTTTCAGGCGATTTTACATAAAAATCAAAACTCTATAGCGCTGTAGCAAAAGTTTGCAACAAACCCATTGAAAGCTGAAAAGAGAAAATTATTTGATATGGCTCGATCTTTTTTACCCACATAAAGTATAGACAATAGATATTTCTAAATCCCTCCACCCTTTAAACGGCTTGTTCAGGGATCAAAAATGAGGTTGCGTTCTTTTGAAGTCAAAGAGTGTCATTTTCGGAAAAGCCGTGATTCTAAATAATAAACAGTTTTTTTTTTCTTTTTTCCGTTTTAGGTGCTGTCAGCACTTATTGCGATTGTCACGATGTAGATATGTAACATACATAAATGGAACACTTGCGAATTCATGAAAAAATAATACTTTAATATACAGAACTAACCATTTCAGGTGCCCTTTACACGTCAAGCATTCTAGGGGTATAGATTAGTAGGTGTGGAGGTTTAAGACGTTTGATGATTTTAATTCCCCCTCCCCCATTTATTTTCTTGAAAAGTATCGAAAGTTTACAGTTAAAACTAAGCCATTATTCATTATAACGCATTGTAATATTATTATTTTTTTGTTGCCGTCGGTCGATATCATTTTTCGTGTTGGAAAAGCAAAGTTCCATATGGACCTATAATTTCCAAAATTTGAAGAAGCTTCCAGTAAAAAATACTGTACACGCGAGAAACTTTTTAGGATCGGTAAATAAGTTATTCCAGAGTCAATTCCATAGCCGCAGCGAGGAGGCTGTCCAGGGGTGGAAGACACGTGACAGCCCCTCTGACTTTTTAGAGCTATTAATGCGAATTTTACCCCCCTCTCTTTGTTCTGGATTTTAAAAACCTTTTTTTCAACAAAACGCCCAAAATTTCCTCAAAAATCGCTTGATTGCATAGACGCTCATAAAGGGGTTTTCAATTTGCCGATCCCCTAGAATTTCAAATGTTTCTAATGACCAAGACCTGTTAAGTGTGACGTCATGAAAAAAATTGGTTCCAAAAAAAGGCTCCGCCTCACTCGCGCTCTCGTGGGTTTTCCCATATGAAACACGATCCAAATTTTCAAATACAAGTGCTAGTAAACAACATGTTTTTTGCACCAGTTATGTTTATCACACCATTGGGTTCCACGTCCCTTATAAAAATTTCCGATTGTTTCAATGAATTTTCCGATAGGATATATATTCCAGCGCTTTTTTTCCCATAGGAATAATCGAAATTCCATAGAGACAATCGGAATTCGTGTAGATTCAAGCGCGCTGACTATAGCAACGATAGGTCTCACGATTGAAATAAGGCGAAATCATCTATGGTTCTATTCTTACAGTTTTAACAGCCACTTTTTTCTCAGTGATAAAATATGAGCCCGCTACCACAAACTTTTTGAAACATCGCGCATCAATGCACAATCACAGTTATATCGAAGAAAGTCCTATGTTTTGTCCTTGTCACACTCACAGTTTCTAATGAGCACAAAATTCTAGGATATAGGCTCATCAGCACCATCACGACATGTGTGATGCCTCGAACCAGCGGCGTCGCTAGGGGGGGCCGGGGGGGCCCAGGGCCCCGGGTGCCACCATCCTTGGGGTGACACCCGACGGAGTGAAAGAAAAAGAAAAGAGAAGAAAAAGAGAAAGAAAAAGGAAAAAAGGGAAAAAAAAGGAAAAAGGAAAAAGGAAAAAAAGGAAAAAAGGAAAAAAGGAAAGAAAGGAGAAAGGAGAAAAGAGGAAAAAAGAGGGAAAAAAGAGAAGAAAATAAATAAGGGAAGGAAAAAGAGGAAGAAAACGAAAGGAATAGGAAAAAATAAAGGTAGTTGAAGGTAAGGGGGTGCGTGGAAGGAAGAAAGGACAGTTTGCCACGGGTTCCACTGACTTAAGGTAAGGGCATATGGTGGGGAGCCTGGGCCTGGGGGTGACACCCAACTGGACCGGTCAAGAAAAACGATTCTAAATAGTTAGAAAATGAAAGTTAAAGAATAAAAATCATCAGGATGGAGAAAGAACCCCCCCCCCCCAATCGCCACCCCATAAATTTTTCTCGGTTCTCTCAAATAAAACCCGGAAACCCCGTTAAACTGGGTTTTCAAGGTGTGAAATTTTAAAAATTTTTCCCGGGGGGTGGACCCCCGTACCCCCCGTTTACCTGGGGGTATTCCATACCCCCCAGACCCCCCGGTGAATGGGGTGTGTGAACAGTAGGTACGTCAACTCAAAAGATCTCCCTTCCCTTGAAACAATTTCTGGCTGCACCGATGCTGCTTCATTACATACTTTTCTGTTAAATCAGCAAACATTACCATTATTTGATCAAATTAATCGTGAGTGTTCAAAACCTTCGAGGATACATAGCAAATAATGTGCTTTTCTCTTTACCTAATGTCACTGAATTTGAATTTTTAAATCTGTATCTTCTGATGAGCGAGGATGGAAAAGGGAAGGACGAGGAGGAGGGGAAGGGGGACTGGGTGGGGTACAGGTAAGAGGCTAGGGGGGGGGGGGTCAGTGGAAATCGTCGTTCTGAGTTAGCTTTTTGATGGAGAAGGGGGTGACACCCGGCACTTGGGCCCCCCCTAAAAATACACCTAGCGACGCCACTGCCTCGAACAATAGCTTCGATACGAAGAGAAGTTGGAATGATTGAGTGTCATGGCGGTGATACTCCCATAAGAGACCGTGAGTAAGACGAGGACAAAATGTAGAACATCTTTCGCTGTAACTGTGATTGTAAATTAGCTTGTGATCTGTTAGGAATTATGCTAGAGTGAAAAGATACTTTAAAATACGTGGAATCTAATGGTACAATAACATTTGAGAAAACTGTTCTTTAACTAGCATGAATTTGCGTTCGAAAATTTGGATCTGATTTCTTATAGGTAAATCAACGAGAGTGAGAGATAGAGCATTTGTTTGGAACCAATTCTGATCGTGACGTCATCACTAAACAGGTCTACTTAAAGATATGAATGAGTCCCTCTCTTTTCTATACCCCCCACCCCCCTCTTCATCAATACCTCGCCGTCACTTCTTTTCGAAACCCTCGTCAAATAGATTTTGACACATTTATAGCGGTCGGGCCCGACCGCTTAATGCACCGTGAAGAAATCTTGTGACCGATGGAGCCCAAAGGCGAGGGGCAAAGAGGGTTCCTGCGGGAGATGTTTCCACCCCCCTCCTGCCTTGGTATTTTGACTCATAGGTTGGCACAAATGACTTAGGTTGCTGGACCTGTATGGAAATCTCGTTCAAAGGAATTCGACTTTGACGCTTAATAACTTATTGAAATTAACAGGAATACCAAAACTTTTACAATTTTAAGAAAATAGACGCCGAGACCTCCTGGATTTTAGCAATAAATTAATGATTAATGAAACCAGTTCTAAGAAAACACGTTTTTAATTTTTCAAACCTTTCCCGCCAAGGTTTTGCCATAAGCAATGCATTGGACTTATATATTAGATATGAAAATGAAAACAAAAAGCGTACCGTATATATACGGCACGCTTAATAAGTCTAAAGTATAGTAATAAACTTAGAACACTGCTGTAAAGGCAAGATCACAAGAGCGCCTTCAATTACCGGGATAGGCAAAATGTACACAGCCGAGGACGAATATTTATCTATCCACATAATATGAGCGAGTTATAACTTTGATTTCTACTGATGACCTTAACCCAGTAGAAAAAGGGTTAACCTTATAGGTAAGACGGCCAATGCTAGAGGAGGCTGATAACTTAATTCCTGCAGAATCGATTGTTTTGCTTTTGTTTAAATGGAGGGAGGGAATCATTGTTGCCAAATTTCATGAGACGCCACTGGTTCGTACACGGTCAATGAATAATAATAAAAAAAAGAAAAATCCGTATTTTCCATTAAATCCGACAACATCGCGTTTGCCGCAGGTGAAAACACGAATATTATGAGGTGAGCCTCCTTTTCCATTCGTTTATATTCCGATTTTATCGTGTAAAATCGCATAACGGTGTCTCATGAAATACTAGAGAGTATTTAACAAATAATAGACGATTGCGTGCTTGAAAGTCCTACACTTGCCGCCCACCCCTATCAAAGCGCGAGCATCGAGCTTTTAAAGCGAGGGATCTTTGTAATTAATTCTCTTTCTACTACCCCTCTCTCCCTCTCTCCCTCTCTCCCTCTCCCTCTCTCTCTCCCTCTCTCCCTCTCTCCCTATCACCCTCTCTCCCTCAATCCCTTCTCTGACACTCTCTTTCAACATTTATTCCCCCGCCACTCTCAAACGATCTCTGCTTTGTTCTCTTCCAAACGTCGTTTGCCTCTCTTTTTTTTTGGGGGAGCATGAATTCGTAATAAAAAGTGACACTCTCATTTGAAATTAGCATGACTTATGGTGCGCAGCACCGGCGCGGCGTTCTCTCACTTTCCTCTTTATTCTCATTTTCAGAGCCGTTTTCCAGGATTCACCACTTTATAAGCTGTCTTTCGGGGTGTCACGGCGCACTGCGCAACGAGTGACAGCGTTTTACTGGGAAAAATAGAAACAATTAAAAAAAAAAAAAAAAACACTTGGGATAAAGCTCTTGCAAAGGTTTTGCTGCAGGCATCGGGACAATTGGGAGAGTTCTAGAACTCTCCGGACCGATAAACCGGTGAAATGCATGAGAATTTCTCGATACTAATGACGATCAAGCTGATGAAGTTTATCGGTATACTAGCCGTTCCAAGCACCCTACGGGCGCCCTCCACGGCCAGCATTCTGGGGTTACGGGCTAGTTGGTAGTTGGTAAAAAATGATAAAATGAAACGGAGTATTGGTGCTGAGAATTAAAGAGATGAAAATGTAAGAATGTGAGCGCAAAGCGCTTGCACTTTCTTGTATTAAATAAATAAATAAAAAAAAAAAGATATTGCCGGGCAATGCGTAAAAAGAACTTATAAGACGCGGAGGATACCAAAATAAAAGCGTTAAAAATCGAAGAGGAATTATAAAAGAGAAGCGAGTGCTTAAAGGTTACATATAACGGTGACAATTCACGGAAAAAATAAATGCACAATGCGCTAAGAATGTTTTCTTAAAAAAAAAAAAAAAATAATAATAATAATAAAATAAAAAAAAAAAATTAAATCAAGAGCATACTGCAAAATATTAGGGACGTTATTCAACGATTCCGAGTGATTTAAGTCGAAATGATAAAAATTTAAAGAATAAAATGAAAAGAGAGGAAAGAAGAAGAAAGGCAAACGAATGGTTAATACGAAGAATGGGAGTGCGTTAGTCGAGAGAGGAGATGAGCGTCCGTAAGGAGTGAGAGAGAAGGTTGCGGGTGCGGGCGAGGCGAGCGACAGAAAAATTTTGGAGAAAGAACGAAGTAATCAGTGCGCAAGAGATGAGCGACGAACGAACCTCCCCCCTCCACCGCTCTCGCTGCACTGACTCGTCAACTGATAAGGTGAGACTCTGCCGAGCGTTGAGTGGAGGGGAGGGGCAGATCAGAGAATCCAGCTCAGGCGATGGCGCGGAGCTGCGGAGCATCTCGTCACCTCGCTGTCCGTGCGTCGTGCGAAAATGAGTTTTCACTCTTATTTTAAAATTCATTTTGCGGCGCTCACAGACGACTTTTTCAAAAACTGTTCGGACAGATTTTTTCTAAATACCCTAAGGAATCATCGTGTCAAATTTGAGGGAAATCGCTTCGGCCAATTTTCGGGAAATAGAAAAAACATTTAGGAGGGACGACAGCTTTATATATATAATACCGATGAATTTTCCAAAACGCTGCGGTCACAGGCGCTGCGTGCTCGTGCTACATACGTTTCGCAGTACTTTTTAATATAACCTTCAATGCACTCATATCAACTCACTAGGTTGTTTACCTCTTTGAGGTTAGTTTTGAAGGTCTCACTCCTATAAAACCGGGTTGTCGGTACACCAGTGTAGAATTCTGATGAATTTCATCGGAATCAAGAACGCTCCAACAAATTGCACCGGTAAATCAGAAACGAAATCGGAGAGTTAAAGAACACGTTTTCGAAGCTTCATTGAAGCTCTCGAGAGAATTATAGAGTCCCCCCCCACCCTCGAGGGCGATTAAATTTGATCGAAAATGCCTCGCAAATAACGACGAGACCATAAAAAAAGTCTAAACTTCATTCCTCTCAGAGAAAATTTACAATGGGTCTGTTGCAAACTTATTCTACAACGATTAAGAGTGATTAATCTACAGCAAAACCGCCTGAAAAGTCCATTGGTGGCATCAGAAAGTCATAAAATGCAATAATAAACTCACAAGAGGCGTTTAATGAAATCCAAGATGGCGGAGAAATATCGAGCGATTTGTAAGCATCCACCACGAACATCCAAGGTTAGCCAACCTCACAATATCGATCACAACCAATCACAACGTAAACAAACACGTAACGTCCACCTCCAGTGAGGTTGTCAAAGTTGGCCATCCTTGTATGTTCGTGGTGCATGCATACAAATTGCTTGATATTTCTCAGCTATCTTGGATTTCATTAAACGCCTCTTGTGAGTTTATTATTGCATTTTATGACTTTCTGATGCCACCGATGGACTTTTCATGCGATTTTACATTAGATTGAACACTCTTAATCGTTGTAGCAAAAGTTTGCAACAGACCTATTAGCTCAAAGTTCAGATGGACCAACCTCCGTGTATGCTTGCACTACGTACGTTTCTCATCCCAAATAAAAGAACAAAACCTATTGATTGGAACAGTAAGATTGTTTCATGTGGTTTTCTTACAGAAAATTCAAAGGTTGATTTTCATAGAGTTTGTTGCGAGGAATTCGGTGGTTTACAACAAAATGTTCTACGTTGCATAGTAACTAAGAAAGACGGCACTTAGTTCCGTGAGCTGTTCTTTTGTTTGGGGGGTACGAAATTTACATACATAGTGCGTGTACAAGCATACATGCAGGAGAGGGTGCGGTTCAGCTGAACTTTGAGTTAAGTTTTCTCAGTGAAGGGCGAATTTAATACTTTTTAAGTAGAGTGATAGTCCATTTGCATTCATCAAAACCTTGCACAAGAGCTTTATTGATTTTCAATTTAATTTTTTAAAAAATAATTAACTTAAAAGTTACGGTAAAATTAATAATGGGTCTGTTGCAAACTTTTGCTACAGCGATAAAAAGTGTTTACTCCAATGTAAAATCGCCTGAAAAGTACATTGGTGGCATCATAAAGTCAATAAATACAATAGTAAACTCACAAGAGGCGTTTATCGAAATCCAAGATGGCGGCAAAATATCGAGGAATCTGAATGTATGCACCGTGATCATCCAAGGATTGCCAACTTTGACAACCTCACTGCAGGTAGAGGTTATGTGTTTATTTACGTTGTGATTGGTTGTGATGGATATTGTGAGGTTGGCTATCCTTGGATGTTCGTGGTGCATGTATACAGACTGCTCGATATTTTGCCGCCATCTTGGATTTCATTAAACGCATTTTGTGAGTTTATTGTTGCATTTCATTGCTTTCTGATGCCATCATTGGACTTTTCAGGCGATTTTACATTAGATTACACACTCTATAGCGCTGTAGCAAAAGTTTGCAACAGACCCATTACGAAATCCTTATTTCCTCTTGATGACCCACGCCTTTGAAGAAACTGATACTAACTATTTTATTTGGTTTCGATTGTCCAAAATTCACGGTCTTTTTCTGACTGTGCGGTGCCCAGTGCGCCTAGTCGGGAGTGATTCCCGCAGGAGTGAAGAATCGGGTTAAATACTCTCACGATGATTTATAGACTGCGGGGATAGCGTGGAGAATTGAAAGTAGGGAGTTTAATTCCTTTCAATCAGTTGGTTAATATTGTAGTAACTTATTGGGAGCTCGATTTTCTGCGTTTTCTCCATCACCGTTTATCTCATCTTTTCTCTCTTTTCTCTGCACCATTTTCCTTCCCTCTCGTGCTTTACTGTCCAGTCTTTCTTTGTCTTTTCTCATTTCGTAATTTGTTTTCTCCACTTCAGATCTTTTCCCCTTTTTTCTCCCTTCGCTCACCACTCTCCTTTTCCCCTTCCCCCTCTTTCTATTGCTCCTTTTACATGTCTTCCCCCTCCTCCCCCTATTCAACATAACATCTAGAAAGGGTCTGAAGTCACCCTGTCCCGAGCTCCGAGGGGTCCTTGTTCTTAAAAAGCTCAAAACCGTCAGGTTGGTCGACACTGTAATTATAGTTTTGAGTGGCCTGTATCAGGGAAAGTAATCCAAGATAGAGATTAAGAGCTTCAATACAGACACTGTAACATGGTGGTTCCCAGCCCTTAATTAATTCATGTTTTCTTCCTCTCTTCTCTCAAATCGCATTTCTGGCTTTGAATCGATAGCTTTGTAATCGGCTCAAGGTCCCTCTTTTTGTCTCTCTGCTCTCACCACTCTCAAACTTTCTCTTTTCACACTGTTGGGTTTCGGGGGATGATTCAGCCAGATGTGGTCAATGGCCAATCAGGAGAAGGGACGCTCCTCTTCTGGCGGGCTAGACTGCATCGCGCGAGGGTGATACGCGTTGGGGTAGGCCAGGTCCGCGTCAGTCTTATTCGTATATCAGCGAAGTGATCACATACACCATACGATGTGAGTATAACATTTATACGGGCTGGTCTTTTAAGGCCAGCCCCTTGTGTTTAAACTTTTTAAATAACAGCATCGGTCGGATGGACTACGATCGCCTTCGATCACGCCAATTTTAAAAACACTTAACCGTCTAATTTATTTAAAACCTCAAGTTCCCGTCTGTCAAAATCAAATATTTAATGTTTTAATATGTAGCAGGGGAATATCAAAAACCCACGCTACAACACAAATTTATGGAAAGAGGGAAATCATCCAGAGGGGGTGGAGAGTAAAAGTTTGATTTTTGCCACTTTCAGGTAATTTGGCGTTTTTCAGGGATTGTATGCGGGGGGAGGGGGTACACTGGTACAGTACAAGCGCCCCTCTTGCGGCACCCCCGTTTACACCCTTGATTGAGATGTTGCCAGAGAGTCTAATGTTTTAGGTTTTTACTTTCTCAATCGCCCAAAGAGAGAAAGTATATTGAGCCATTATTTTTGTTACGGACGTTACATTTTTACTCTTCTAATTGGTATATAACACAATCTGTGTAAAATTATGGTGAACTGTTTGGGGGAAGTTATAAAACTAGATGGTTACTACTTCTCTGTCAATTTTCGTAGCAAAATATTGGTTCATTTTTCAGTTACGTTAAAAAATGAAGTGTTACGGACGTTACAAAAAAGACACCCAGTTTCCATGGACCTAATTACGGTTGCTCTTTTTAAAAGCAATTCTAGTTTTTTTTCCAATTCTATTTGAACTGAGTCATTCTTCATACCATCTATTTTTAAGAATCATTTTTGTCTAAAAAAATTTTCCTATGATTTTTTTGAGTTATTGCTCTTTTTTGGTGTTACGGACGTTACACGGCATCTGTTACGGACGTTACTAGGTAACAATGATTGGACAATAGATATGTTTTAACCCATTTTATCTTTACTCAGAGCTGCTTATTCCTATTAAATGACCAGGATTTTGTTTTATCTTCAATAGATATGTAAAAATATGCCAAAAACTTTTTTTTTTTTTTCAATTTAAGTCTAAATCTGAAATTAGTTTATTAAAAATGAAAAAATTTACCGCCCTCCATCTTATACTCAGATTTTCATCTAAATTACAAAAATAAATTATGTAGTGACAAGAAAGGTTGAAAATAACCAACATGCAGCATAAGGAAGAAAAAATAAACTTTATTAGGAACAATACACTAAATTATTTTGAACAAAATCAAAAACTTAAAATTACGAGGGTGGATTTTAAAGTAAGTTTACCTATTTTTTTTCAGAAACTATTAATGTTAGAAAAAAAACAAACCCAGCGTTGGAACGTACGTACTCTCAGCTTTTTAATGAGCTCCAGTTTTTTAAATTTGGTTTACGAGTTGCGGAGATATCGTGGATTTTCCACACCCATCTCTCCTTCAAACGTGCCCACCTTTTTAGCCTCACAGAAAACATAAGTTTTAGACTTTGAACAAGTAAAATAGAGCTATCATTTTATTGAAACAAGTCATAACATTGTTGTGAGGCATCTCACCTCATTTTTTGACATAGTTACCCGCTAGATTCTTGAATTTTTCATTAAAAAAAAAAAAAAAAAAAAAAAAAAAAAAAAAAAATTGTAAAATTCTTTCCACATACTCCTGAACCAGGTGTTGACGCAAGCTGTTAATCCAGCTTCAATTCATGATAGTTGCTCTTTCCTTAGTGACCGAAAGTTTGAAGATCGAAACAGATTGGGTCATTTTCTCAGTAGTAGAGTAGTCTATTCAGTAAACAACATGCACTCAGATATTATTGAGATGTCTGATCCGGAGATAAGCGCATCGCCTGCCGAAACTCGCAGTCTTCTGTAGCGCGTGAAAAGGTGGGCACATTTGAGGGAAAGACGGATGGGGAAAATCCACGATATCTCCGCAACGCATTGGCAAAAATTTGAAAAACTAAAGCTCGTTAGAAAGCTGAAAGTACGTACGTTTCAACATTGGTTTTGTTTTTTTTTCTAGCATTGATATTTTCTGAGAAGAAAAGTAGGTAAACTTACTTTAAAATCCACCCTCGTAAAGTAACGGCCCAATAAACTCTGTATAAAAATAAACATAAAATAATAACACAATTTGAGAATCTTGAAGTGGTAATTGAATTTTTACTTAAATTACACTTCTGAGGAGCATCCCAGGTGGTAAAATTTCTCTTCCAGAAGTACCTACCAGTCATGATAATCTGAAATCAAAATAAATACCTGTCAAACTAAATGTTTTGTTTGAGATGCAAGTAAAAATGCAAAATTATTAACAAAAAATGTGATAATAAATGTAATAAACCTAACCTAACCTAAACTTTGCTTCTTGAAGGCGCACAGTTGCATTTCAGTTATGGAATAATAAGTATACTTATACATTGTTTTATAAAACAATGGTTATAACGTCCGTAACTGGTAAAATTAGGTACAAGGTAATGAATGTAACGTCCGTAACGTTACGGACGTTACAAAATGTAATGTGTAATAAAATGGTCCCTAAGATATCTGTGAAAAAAGTGATCCACCTGGCATGACATAAACATCATGAATGTTTCTTTCACCAAAAATTAATTTAATATACCTACTCAAAAGGAAAATACACTGATTTTTGTTACTTTCCTGTTACGGACGTTACATTTAGAAGCAAGTTGGAATAATTATTAAAATATAGTTTAAAACTTACCTATTTTCTTAGCTGTTAAAGGAAGATGTTATTAATGATCTAACCTCACTCCTACAATGTGTTTGAAGTTTGGATGATGCAATAATTAGTACAAAACAGTAATGTCAACTTGACTCTAAAATCACTAGAGCAAACACTGCACCAAAAAAAAGCTGAAAAACTAGTGAAAAAAAATAAAAATTGAGTGAAACAATTTAGTTTCATAAAATTGAAGATATAACTCAATGGAGAGAATAATTTTTTTTTCAGTTAGAATATACTTTTTTTTTTTTGAAAATGTCCCCTTTTAAAATAATGGCTCTATTGTCATTTTTTGATTTTGATTTTGTTTTTAGAAATGAATGCTAAGTAGGATTAAAATTAAATGTGAACTCGCAGAACGATTACAGTGAAATCGTAACGTCACATTTTTAAATCTCTATGAGGCCTATCATATGACGGCCAAAAACTTGTTCCAGTTTGCTTCAAAAGCTTGACAACTCTATTGTACCTCTGCAGTTAACTTGACTTTGATTGGCTATATAAGTCCCTTTTGGAACGATAATGATTGGTAAATTTTGCAATATGAAACTGGCAAAACGTCTGACTGTTAGAAAAACTATACAGATCGTTTGAGTATGATGACGCAACGATTTTTGATTTAAAAGCATGTTATATCATACATGCATGAACTGAAATTTTGACTTCAAAGCAAAATTTCAGGTATAGATTTCGATTGGAGCGATGCTCACCGGTAGGCGACTATTGGCTGTTGTTTTGATGAGCCCCTGAACAAAAATGAACCCATTTTACCGGCCTCATTTTCATAACACAGTAAGTATATAGCAATAGGCGGATATAGGAATTTTTCTTTCTCACTCTCCTGTCTCCTTGCATTTGAACACGTGTATTAGAAAAGGATGGCAAGGGTGGCCATAGCGTGACTTTGGCCCCTATATCTCCGTCATTTTTCAGCGCACGCGTTCATACGGGAGGAGAGAGAGAAAGACAAATTCATGTATCCGCCAATGAGCATAGAGCATCTGCTGGGTCTCATATTGACCCTGATGAAATCACAAGTTGCAGAGCTCGGACATCTGCCCGGACCAGTCCGCCCGTTACGTCTGTTTTTCCTTAAAGGCGCGGCGCTAGCCATGTGATTGTGAATTGAAAATCTAGAGAAGCTGGCGCGGCGCGCGCATTGTAATAAATTGAGTTTCTTTGTCGATCGGAGTCTAGTCCCGAGGCCGTGAGTTAGTATTTTCCCTCGAACTCGCTCCGGGATTAAAACTTTTCAGCGACCCCTTCAAATTAGTGAAAGCACTTGTGCACGCGAGAAAGGAGAGCGCGCGCCAGAACAACTTGAGTTGGTCCCTCACACGTGCGAGTTTTCGCTTGTTGCGGAACTTGTAGAAGTAGATATGAGAACTAAAGTTCTCAAATCGGTTTGATTCTTCCAACTGTCTATGGTTTATTTCGAAAGCACTAAGCGGGGAATAGTCCTTCGCGAGAACGAATTTCGAGGATAACACGATGGAAGTGGCATTTACGATGACTGTTTTATTGTGACGTCATCGTTTCGAAAAAAGAAAATTGGAGCTAAAAAAATGTTCTGTCTCACTTGCTACTAGACTACAGCGCTATTAGACTGACCCAAGGTAGATGGAGAAAACAGGCGCGGACATTACTATGAGGTCGGCTGAGGGATGTGATTACGGAGGATCGGATCGTTATCGTTATCGTAATCGGATCGAATCAGTGGCGGTTCGTGCAATATGACAACGATGTCATCCCTCCATTTGATTGCATGTAAAACAAGATATCGCAAAGATAGAAATGGTCCCTTGCGCATCTTTTGCTGTACAGAAAGGAGGAGTGGGTCATAAGGCCGATTTTTTGCTCCAAAAATTGTCACAATTTAATCCTCCTCTGCACAGTGGTGACAGAGTTGGCCAAACAGGGTAGTATTCGAGTTCCACAAGTAGTTGCGTAGCCGGGGGGGGGGGGGGGTCCCAGGGGACATTAAATTAATTTAACGGAGCGCTATGCACCCGTGTTTAAACTGCGCGGTCGATTTTTTTCTTCCCTACTGGAAATGGCATCGTCGAGAATACTTAGGTTTTATAGCATACTCTACTTGAATTGGACCAAAACGGATCTTTTTATTTGTTTTGATTTCGTGAAAACGAAAAACTTGAACGAACTCTATGAATGTACACGAAATAATGGCAATAGTGAAACCCGACCCTAGCACAGGTTAGATTAGCTTTCATGCGTTGCCATGTTGCTGTTACCATTTTTGGCAATGGGGCTGTTGCACAATTTTGCTCTTAGTCTTAGTGATTCAGTAAATGATTCTGGTGTAAAAACCTCTAAAAATAACGAAAAACACTTAAAGTTCACGAAATCCCCTCCTAAATCAATAAACGCTTTTATTTTTGCGAACGTAATGGTTGCGTAGGGCAGTAACAATGGGAGATTCCCATCTAATGATACAGTAACTCTATTTAGAAGTGACCAATAAGAGACGACTTACCTTTAACACCGGTGTCATCAGATGTCACAATACCATTAATTCGATGTGGATCACTACTCTGGGAATCTCCTCTGCCAGTCCAGAGAGAGTGACGAAATTAAGATAGGAATCTCCTATTATTACTGCCCTACGCGTGCGCCACCATTACGCTTGCGCAAATAAAAGCTTTAATTGAATTTTGGGGTGGATTTCAGAAGTTTTTAGTGCTGCCATCGTTATTTTCCGTGGGTTTTACACCAGAATCGACGCAGTTAAAGCGCTCATAGCAAAAGTGTGCAACAGTCTCATCGTGCAAATTTGCCTCAGCCTAGGTTATAGGTTGGTTTACGAAGGTCACTTAGTTGCAATGCAACATTGCCGCCATGGGCGGATCCAGCGATCTGGCAACTGTGCATTATTCCCATTTGAATGCGTGAGAAACAATCGATTAGTCAAGGGGCCATGGCCCCCTCGAGAATCGATTCTTTCTCATACGTTCAAAAGGGAAGAATACATGGTTGCCATATTACTGGATCCGCCCTTGATTGCCGCTATGGCGCGTATATTCACATCGTTTGTTCAAATTTTTCGTGCAGCGCAATAGCAATTACTCCTCTCCATTTAAATCTATGACAAATAATCGATCTTCAGGATGTTCATTGATCCCTCAAGAAATCGATGCTTTTGCATTGTTCTAAAAAATGTTTGCCAAATTACTCGAGCTGCCATCGAGTTTTGTGTTTTCACGAAATCAGAAAAGTTAATATTGAAGTATACGAGCCGAAGCTAGTTTGGATTTTACTACGCGCCTACTCTAGTCGGAGTGTTTTTCTAACTTACTTCGAAAGGGAAAATGTTGTGCCAATTTATTATCATGATAAACCTGGCAATAGTTATTGGATTATAAACAAAGTCAGGTAGTTATATTCATTTAAATGAAGCTTACCTAAAACCATGAGCTCATCACTGTATAGGAATAAGGTACGGTAAGATAAGTACCTTTAGAAATAGTATCAAAGGCATTGCAAGCGTGTTTTGATTTTATTTGATTTATCAAAGTGGAATTAGAAACAAGGAGTGCAGTCGACGCAAAGGTGACTTCTGAAAAGAGCTCGCGTCAACATGCATACGGAGGTAGTTAACTGTTGCGACAGGAATGTGTTGAAATTGCATACCTCAAGAATTGTAGGAGTTTTGCTTACTGACTCTCAAAACTTTGTCTTTAAAATTAACTTATTTTGCCATAGTCCTGTAGCTTTTCCTCATTTTCCATACTAGATCTTTGTCTTTAAGTAGTCTTGATCTCTTTCGGTGGAATTGTCGCAAGGATCTGAACTTCGTCTTGATTCAATAAGCGATAATAATTAATTTAATGGGGAAATAACGTTTGAAATAAAAAAAACAAAAACAGAAACAATCACTTTACTTCCTTTGATTAATTCTAAGCCTCGCTGTTACAAAGATGCAAGTTTGGGTAGAAATGTTGGATTATTACTGGAACATTCCGGAAACAATGGTATTATACAAGCCGTCCATCTGACAAATAGGTGAAAGTCTAATCCAAAGTTTCATAATCATCTTTTATGTTTTAAATTTTTCGAAAGACAGCTCATGCTCGAATAATCGTGAATATTTTTTCATCTGTTCTTCAAGAGTCATAAAATCATAGAAATACATATATTTATTGCATTAATTGAATGATTGCTCGCGAATGAAAAAATGGAAATGCAGGAGTTTGGAAATTTTGAAACGTTGGATTCAAACTTATCGCCTTTATACTTCAGATGGCCGACGAATTACAGCTTTACCTTTATTGTTATCCTCGTCTTCACCGTGGGTGCGGTTACCGGTTAGCTGTCACTGGAAGAATAAGGACTGGAATAAACAATGAGCCCCCTTTTAGCGAGTGATGAACATCAGGGTCCAAAAATAGAGTACAAGACGGATGGTCCACCACGATCAACATTGAATAAGGCACAAGTTATGTCTCCACTAATAAATAGCATACCCTATTTAAAAATGGCATCGATGGTTGTCCATCCCGTTATCATCATCTATTTGGCCCCATGGCATTTCATCGGGAATTTTAGTTAAGGCCAGACTCAATTTTTTACTATGGGCTCTTTCTTCGGCTTTTCCGTCTCTATTATTGAATTCTACTATCGCACAGAGGGTAGACATTACAGATTTCGCTGTCAAAAATCAGAAATTTATGATTGCCTCAACGTATTGTTTGAAAGCTCCTAGGACTAAATTTTACTTAGTTTAAACATATACGCTTTTTTCTTTGTCGACGATATGAACGTCGACGTTATATGTACCCTCCTATCTAACGCATGGTTCTGCACGCAGAAAAAAATTATTTTTAAATGTGGACAGATTTGAAAATAGTTTCAGAATGGGGCAGTTGCAATACGGTGTTTTTTCTAAACAAAATGAAAGTACATGATGAGCTGAGAACAAATATGCCTTTGGTTTCTATTATAAAGTCCCATTTTTCTGGAGGTGAGATCTTGGTTCAAAATACATTGTTGTGACGTCACTACGCACACGATTTTTTACAACTTTACAACTGCATTTCTCCAAAGCCGAGACACTTATGAAAAAACCAAAAGCACCGTTGATCTCAGCTCATCAATCACTATCATAATCTTTATTGTCTTCATAATCTCTATGAAAAACACCACATTTCAGACCCTTGCAACTGCCCCATTACTGGAATCATCAAACATCTCGTAAGTAGCTGGAAAGATATTATTTTTGGAATTACTAGAATTCTTATTCACCGAATAGATAGTTTGATAATTAACCAGAAAGGTTAAATCCATAAGAATTCTGACTATATTTCATAATGAAAATCTCATTAATCCGCATATTTAATAATGTTCGTTCTGTGATTCTAAAAAGAAATTCTCCGTGTGGCTGGAATATGTTACGCAAAGAGTCTAAAATCAGTCTGAACTTCTTTCGAATTTTCTTTCTCAACTTCTAAATGAACTCTTTATTGAATATTATATTAATTTCCTACGTTTTGACCGCCAAATTGCAAATTTATGCGTATGCGCTGCTCCGCAATTAAACCTTAATGAACCAGAAAGTAATATATTTTTATTGCTCTGAAATTGCGAGACGGCTAAATTGAACTTTGAAGGCGAGTTCTTCAACGCTATCTTTTCCAGCAGTCAACAGTCAAGACTCATTGACCAGCAGGTTCCGTCGAACACTTTGAATGGATGACCGATCCTTAGGTCTTGAGTCCTGACGCCACTTTTTTTATGAAACTGAGATGCTTTTACGTGCAAAATATTTATCAGGCGCACTTTGTTCTGAGATCATCAAAAAGTGGCCAAAAATCAAAAAGTAAATTTTTCAGCAATTTATCATTTGAAAATTTTCAAGACAAATTTTAATTGTAGAGAAAACACTCAATTCAAACTTAAAAAGTCATTGGTAACTTTTAAATTGAGCTTTACAGGTCGAATACGATGCTTTTTGATGACTGTTTTCCACCGATTTTTGACCACCGGTTTTTCCGACCTCAGACCAAGGTGCGAAGACGCGATGCCAACACGGCGCGACGCGATACGCTACGTGACGAAATGGGTCATTTATTTTATTCACATTTTCCCGCCAACGGCGAAGAGGAGCCCCGGAGACTACACAATTTGGCCAAAGACTACCCCATTAAGCCAAATACAATAATATCCCCCGCTTGGAATGCCGAATTGAATTCATATAGAGTATATTCCGGAAGATAAAGTTTGAAAAGTAATCCTCACTTACGGAGCTTAGCGCGGGATAAAGTTTGTAAAAAGCTGGGCAAGCTGCGACATCTCGCGATCCGCGCGCACTCAATGGAAGTATTGCCATCGGCAAGTTTCACCTCTCAACCCTTTCCCTCTCCACCGTTTTTCTGTAGACCCTTAACCTTTCCACCTCTCCGAAAACCTGCCCTGTCCCTGTCCTCATTCCACGAAAGTCTCTCACACCATCCAACGCTGCAAGCTGCATGCATTGACCCTGTTCATTCGATAACATGTACCAAGTTTTTATATAATCTGTCTGTATCTTGTTTATTCAAAGTACGGGTGTTATTCGTTCCTCTCTAGTCTCGCTGTTGCCTCATGAAGTAGCATAGGCGCAGCGTGACCAAAAAAAGTGGGGGGGGGGGCTAAAAAGTGGAAAAGTGATGTCCTTTTTTTTTTTGCTTCTCGTCTCAAAAGGGATGTTTAAAATGACCTAGAAATAGATTTTTTTAGCCCCTCCACCCAAAAAAAGTAGGGGGGCTATGGCCCCCCTAGCCCCTGATACGCTACGCCTATGTGAAGTAGCTCTTGCATGGGTATTTTTGGGACCGGAAAATATCAAATCGTGCGCACAAGAATCAGCAAAACCCAGAGGCAGCACTTCGTTAGAGTCCCTTGATGGAAATTCTTTTTAGGGAGTACCAACCTGAGCTCAATGAGTTTTGCTTGGCTGTTGACTTAAAAGGGGCAGCTCTATAAGACAACGCCACAAAGGTGGATTCAGCAATCTAGCAACTGTGGATTCTTTCAATTTAAATGTAGGAGAAATAATCGATTAGTAAAAGGGCCATGGCCCCCTCAAGAATCGATTCTTTCTCATACATTCAAAGGGGAAGAATGCATGATTGCCAAATTGCTGGATCCGCCCATGGAACGCCATCCAACGGTGCATTGTGGAGACCTAAAGAGTCGATTTGCTCTCTTCACAATGTTCATTTTTCGACTCTTTTCGAGTTGCCTAAATTGCCCAACTCTGGGTGGAACATGCAAAGTCACACTTAATTTAAACGGATGCCCTGGCCCCTGATACCGCACCACCGCACTTTGATCCGAGATAAAAAAAAGAAAAGTGGCAAAAAATCAGTGGTAAAAAGTAATCCGCGAAAATCACAATTTTTGACCTTATATAAGCTCAATTTTAAACTTTCCATTGATACGCGCAGGTTTAAATTTATTTTTCAATGTGTTTTCTGTTATGAAAATTGGTCTTGAAAGCTTACAATCGATAAATTTATGAGAAATTTACAGTCGGATTTTTGGTCACTTATTGACGATCTCAGACCATAGTGCGCCGATGAATCAGCTACGAGGATTCTCGTACAAATCGAGGTTGTAACTCAACTTAAGACCTACTTTTCACCAAAGATGGGCAAATGAGGGTGGCAATCGGAGTAATCGTAATCGTCGTTTTCTCGGAGGGTGATTTTATGGTAATCAGGGCTGAGTTTTGACAAGTCACCCATCATATTAGTTGCAGAAGAATTAGATCCAATCGTAAAGACACAAAAGTTTACTGTTTATCAGTGAAGAATACATTCAATCACCATCCAAAGGTTTGACGATTACCGATTACCCAGTGATCGTGTAATCGATTGCTACACTCCTATTTGCCCAACTCTGCTTTTACCAACTTGATCGGGCTCTTGCGTTAAGCCAAGGTTATAGATTAAAGAGGTATGCTCATTTGACTTCGCGCCACAAATTCGGTGGCGCGCAGTTCAAAATCACTGCAGGCAAGATGGCCGACAAAAGTAGAAAACGTATACTCTTTGCAGAAATTATTGGGTTGTTTTCTGCTTTCCTGCAGAGGGCAGCCCAATTTTTTCTGCAAAGAGTATACGTTTTCTGCTTTTGTCGACCATCTTGCCTGCAGTGATTTTGAACTGTGCGCCACTGAATTTGTGGCGCGAAGTCCTATGAGCATACCTCTTTAATCTACATATTACCACAGTCCCATAAGAGCCAATGGAAACAAGATTTGGAATTTACCAGCACCAATTGGCAACTGTGCCTGCTCACTTCTCAAGTTGGCGGAAGTTCTTTTTCAGGTTATATTTACAATCGGAGTTGACGCACAACCAATCACAACCTGGCGAGTGCTCACTTCCCAACATGGCGGCCCGAAGTAAAGAATGTTTCAAAATGAATTAGAGTTTCCGTTCTGATTAGAGTATTCTGTGATATTACCATGGCGTTAAGCAGGGGCTTTTGAACTTGGCGCGTATTGGCATCACTGTAAACACTATACATGTTCTTGCCAATTCTAATTTCAAGCAACCGCGTCAAACCGCCCAAGTCAACAGTTTCGGGCCATCCTCGCCCCTCCAACCCCTCCCTCAACCCCCTCCCTCCACCACCCACCTATATGCCACCTCCCACTCAAGCGCTTACGTGCACCGATACTACACTCATACCTTATATCCCATCAAATGATCACGAATGTTCTTTGAGCCGTAGCTGCTGTTAAGTGTTTTGGTAAAGGGAGCGTCTCTTATTACACTAAATTAGTTATCCAAGTGTTGCCGCTTTTTGCAGAAAATAAAATATTTAATGACCTTGAAACATCCTTAAAATATCAAGTAGGGCTGCCGTTTTGTGTAAAAGTATTTATAATCACATTTAGAAATTCCCCGATGATGCATCGGTTGACCAAAATACTACACAACTCGACAGTTCAGTGTATGACTGTAATGCACGAAAATATGCTGATCTGTAATAATTTCTCAGCCAATAAAATCACAGTTCAATTACCACAATATCTCAGTTTTTTAAATCAGTTTTTAAAGTCAGTAGCGACTCCACCATGCGCAGTTGAGAAAATATTACAGCAGATCCTTAAAATTCCCGAATTTTGGATAGACTGTGGACACGAATGGAAAACGATGATTGGTGAAGACGAATCAAGTATTGTTGCCAAGTCAAATCAAAACGTAAGTAAACGTAATGTATCAGATTAGTTATTAGATGATCAAGACTGTCCGATAACCAAATAGATCAATTCCATATTTTGATCAGATTTGGCAACCACGTGACTCTTCTCCACCAATCACCGTTTCACATTCTTATCCAGTCAATCGAAAAGTCGGGAATTTCAAAGATAGGCTGCGATATATCGATAGATCGACTTATCATACCCTTGTGAGCCCATGCTATTTGACCAACTTATGGCAACAAGGGGTTTTTAACCGGAGTGGCTTAGTCACCCCCCTTTTCAATCTTAGCTATACGTATTTCAAGTAATTTAATACATCCTATTGAATGTTTTAAGACCGATTTTTATCGTACGTCACCAACTTTTTGATATTTATCACTATTTCTCGAATTAACAGCGATTTCATAAACATGATTCAAATTGGATAAAGATTTTTTACTTCTTTGTTTTTCTACGTTCTTTCACATTACCATATGAAGAATGAAAACACTAATTCTAAAAAAATATATCATTTTCTAAAAATCGTATATTGGACTGGTTTCTAATCTATAACCTGAGTTTTATAGGTATGTCTTTACAGTCTAATAGCATCACAAAAAGGCTAGTAACATCTAACATTGTTGTCCAAAAAAATGCGAAAATTAGCATGATTGTCAGCTGTATCAGTATACCTTGTAAATGATGAAGTCTCAAAAGTTAATTTAAAAAAAGAAGAGTTTTGCACCCCTCCCCCCCCCAAAAACCTGGCCTGGGTTGTTTTAAATCATCACGTTTGGGTTCTTGAGGGTTAAAACGGCCTTTTGGAGAGATTTTCGTCGATCTGACAACATTCCAGTTTCCTTATCAGCCCCTCCCCCCACCCCTTCACCCTCCATCCATCCCTTCAACCCAGTGACTAGTCTTATTTGCACTTGAGAACTGCCTCATGGATCATTCTTTATCATCGTGCAAGGCTTAATCCCCCTTTTTGTTTTCGTTTGTGTATTCGGAAAATCTGATTGTGAGCGGTTTTGAATCGTTTGCAGCGTGATGTCTGCTGTAGTCAAGACGGATTAAGAATATCCTATTTCCGGACGGAGAGTAACTTTATTTTCGAGAGGCAGTGAGGGGGGGGGGAGAGGGGGCTTCGGAGCGAGACGCGGCGCGGCGCGGCGCCTGCATACCAAAATGATACGACGCGCGCGGCATGCGAATCTGACTTTAAATGGATATGCCATGGGTAGCAGTGAATGAACGTTTCGTCAGGCGTTAGCTTAAAAAAAAAAAAAGATTATGTAGGGCTAGAAGACTATCAATAACGGCAAAGAGAGCATTCAGGGGAAAAACTGAATCTGCTGACACCATACATGGAGATGGGAACTAGGAACTAGAAAACCATAGTAAAAACTGTAAGACTCATAATGGGGCTGTTGCACACTTTTGCTGTAATTGATTTAAAGGTCGATTCAGATGTGAAAACCTGCAAAAATTAGAACGGTATATTACTGAGAACTCACGAAATCTACTCCTAAACTCATAACATACCTTTCAATGCGTGAGCGTGATGGCGGCGTTGGGCACGAATAATAGGAGATTCCTGTCTAATAATACTGTAACTCCATTGAGAAGTGACCAATAAAATACGAGTTTCCTTTGACACTCATGTCACTGGATATTATACGGTACCATTAATCGGATGTGGATCATTACTCTGGTGTCTAATTACTCTGTGAATCTTCCCTGTCAGCATAGAGAGAAAGAGGAAATTAAGAAAGGGATCTCCTATTATTAGTGCAGCCTAACGCCGCCATTACGCTAGCGCATTTAAAAGCAAATTATGCGTTTAAGAGTGGATTCCGTGAGTTTTTAGTGCTACACCATCGTTATTTTTTGAGTTTTTTAACTCAGAATCTACCCTTAAATCGCTTACAGCAAAAGTGTGCAACAGACCCATTATTAATCGCTCAAAAAATGAATCCAAGTGTCCTCGCACTGCTGTAAAATGATTTCAACGACTGAAATTGCCATAAGATACACCGCGCTTCATCTTCCATGCGTTGACACCTGAGCCAGCGCGCCATTTTTTGAATCCTCGCTTTTAGGGCTTAGCCCATTTGTCGTGTCTTCAAAATTACGCCCCAGAAGGCCCCTGTATGGTTATAGCTTGGGTTTTACTCAGGATCCTGGCAACCTTGGAAATGTGCAAGCACGAGACCATACGCTTGCTTTCAATGTACGAGCGGACAACTCTGAGTGCAAATGTTTATTTTTGAGTGGAAATGAGATTTCCATTTAAACAGTTGACAAGGAAGACGATGTTATGACAAAAAGAGAAGGAGCAAGAGGAGGATCTCGGTAGCTGATGAGAGAAAGAGGTGGATAGTGAGAAAGGGAGAGAGAGAGGGGGGAGAGGGTGTGTACGTGTGTGTGAGTGTGTGCATGTGTGTGTGTGTGAGAGAGAGAGAGAGAGAGAGAGAGAGAGAGAGAGAGAGAGAGAGAGAGAGAGAGAGAAAGAGAAAGGGAGAGAGATATTAAAGAGATCAAGGCTACAAAAGCGTAATAGATTCTGCCCGACTTATCTGGGTTTAATCTAAGAGTAACATGAGGCGATGGAACTCATTGTCAGAGGTGGATCCAGAAATGTTCCGTTCCCTTTCTCTCTCTCTCTCTCTCTATCTCTCTCTCTCTCTCTCTCTCTCTCTCTCTCTTTCTCGCTCTCTCTTCCTCTTTCCATTTTTAGTTCTCTTTGAACTCTCTGTACTAGCTTTAGAGGCGTTATCAAACTTCTGCCGAGAGACCCATTTTTTATTTTTTTTCTTCAGTTTTTTCTTATTTTATTTTTGTCCTACATGAGGGACGCATTCGGGTTTCCCCCTTCTCTATCCTATTTGTAGGATAGCATTCTTCGTGGTCATTTTCTTTATCTTCTTTATTATCACTGTAAAGCGGTAAACCTAATCAAAAGAACGCTAGTTGCTCTTTCAAGTGCCATATTTGTCGTGTTGACTAAAGCGATGAATAGTTCATGGCAAACATATATTAGTGTTAACTAACGGCACCAGCCAAGACTACATTGATATTGAATTTGTTGTACAAATAGTCGCTCCATTAAGCTGAGAAATAAACTGCACTGATAGATAAATAAAAAAAAAAAAAAAAAAAAAAAACTTAGTTCAACTCATCAGAATTTCACTCAGTAATACTTATGTAATGAATTTTTGATCAGTATAACATACCCCCTGTTCCCCGTGCCCTAATGCCAAAGAACTCGTCAATTATCTTCGGGTAGAGTTCGTTTCAGAAGTGAGAGTGCAGCTCACCGATAGTGTTTGGAGATTTTTCAATTTTCATTCTTTCTTACTAAAGAAATACTTGCCTGCGACTGTATAACTTTTGATTTTAAAGCGTTCCTCAACGAAAAGCCAAAACTCGAATTAATTTTCAACGATTTCTGCCGTGTAATATGAGAAATACAGTCGGGAAACTCCAAAGATTATCGGTCTAAGTACGCCTACTCTTCTGAAACGACCTCTAAGTTTGTAAAAGATCCATTCCATATTTTCAACCACCGTGTTACGTCACTCAAAACTGCCAACATTTCATGAGTGGCAAAATCTCGAGTGAGACCCATTGTACGCTTTTGTTTAGAGTTGCAGTCGAGTTTTTTTTTTCTTTTTCTTTTTCTTTTTCTTTTTCTTTTTTCCGGAACATTTCTGTAGCTGTTTTCAGATTACAAAGCAGCGCCGCTCAAGTCATTCCTTCTCTTTGAAGCAGCGAGTGCGAGGTGTTATAACCATGGAGGCGGAGGTCGCGTCGCGAGGATTTGAATATATACGGATTAAAACAAGAGTTGGCGAGTTGATTCCGCCTGCACAGAGCCACCGCCACAGTTTATATAGAGCTGTAGAGCTGTGTAGAGTATAGAGCAGTAGAGCGCCACAAACCGCTATAAGTTGTCGTAGTTTTGCGGGCGGAATATCGCGGCTTAGCCGTCGTCCACCTTGCATCTAGATCCAATGCACAGTGGATCGAGACACGGAAGTAATGGCAAGATTGTAATGGCGGTTCAACGCAAGTATCATGGGAGATTCCTGTCTATTGTCACTTTCTCTACGGAAACACCGAGATATGTCTCAATTTAGATAGGAATCCCCCATGACCACCTGCGTCTCTCCGCCATTAAGCCCGATTCTGAGAATGATTTTCGTGATTTTTTAGTGAACTCATTATTATTATTACAGGTTTTTATGCAAGAATCAACTCTTCAATCCCCTATAGCAAAAGTTTGCAAGAGCCCCATTACCCGGACATCATTTTAACCCTTTTACGACCAGCGGGCCGATCATTTACTTCATCGTTGAACCGATCGTTATGACTATTGGTCGAACATTGTAAAACTTAGCCGTTGCTATGGTAGCCATTGTCATACATAGTGCCCCCTATTTAAAGTTTACTCATGAATTACCTTTAATTAACGGGACTTTTAACGATAGTTACCATAACAACGGCCAAGTTTTACAATATCCGACCGATAGAATCACTCATACACAGTCTTAACAATCGGTTTAACGATGAAGTAAATGATCCCGCTGGACGTCCAGGGGGCTGATTCTACTCTTTTGGAGAATAACGAGTCTAGGCAGCTATGGAATCGACCAATCCATTGGTTTAAACGGCGTCAAGTGACGGATTTTGAGTCATTCGATGGACGTAGCAGGAGTCACTGAGTCAAACGACCTCGAATTTGTCACGTGATGCTGTTTAAACCAATGGGATTGGTCGATTCCCGCTATCTCGTCTCGCCTCGTCTCGTCTAAAGGGCAGAATCAGATCCCAGGTCAATGTATGAAATCTGCGCTAGACTACTCATTTAGTGAGTAGTTAACTATTCGTACTCCGCGGTGTTGATGTTGCCTATCCCTCTAATTGAAGGCGATAGTCATGAAACGCTTTTTTTACATTGAGGCTGTTGCTTTTTTCTTTGCTGCAAGCGATTTAAGGGTTGATTTAGTTGGAGAAACCTCAAAAAAATATCGATGATATAGCACCATAAACTTCTAAACTCTTTAAAATGTTTTTAAACGTGCGATTGTAATGGCAGTGTTGGGCACTAATAATGAGAGATTCCCATCTGAATTTTGTCACTAGCTTTCTGTGCTGGGAATGTAGATTCGCGCAGAGTAACTACAGTCACAAGAGGAGTGATTAACAGCTGATTAGTGGTACCGTGACACCTGGTTACACCGGTACTGAAGGAAAGTCGCCGCTATTATTTGCCACTTTTTGATGAAGTTACAGTATTATTAGATGGGAGTCTCCCATCATTCGTGCCCAACACCAACTAGACAATCGCGCGTTTAAGAGCACTTTTTTAAATTTAGGGTTGGATTTGGTAAATTTTGAATGCTACTGTCGTTATTTTTGGAAGTTTTTACAACTAAACTGACCCTTAAATCGCCTGTAGCAAAAGTGTGGAACAGCCTCGTTATCAACAATTTGAGGTAGCTTTTACGGTCTGTCAGAAATAAAAATTGAAAGGCAGATTGAGTTAAGTAAACGAATATTGTCCGGCGTGGTATCGAAAGGGTTACGGAAAAAAGCAAGATTTTAAACAATTAATAGCAACGTGACTCAAGAAACAATATTAATAATAATCAATCAGTTTATGTTGAGTCAAATTTCATTGAGGTTGCAAGAAAACATCGCAACGCTAAAACGTTTTTAAAACTGGGGGGGGGGGGGGGGGGGTACGAAAATCCGAAAATACTCATGTTCTATCCATTGTGCGGCGCGGGCGTGGCACAGAGGGAATGGGGTGTTATTATGGATACATTGGGGATGGAAAGTAAGGGGAGTCAGAAGAGAAAAGTTAAAGTTGTCACTTTACTCTAAAGTGCTAATACATTAAGCTTTTGCTATATTACACCACACGCTCCCTCTCATAGTGCGGCTACGCCGCAAATTTTTTGTTGCTCACCACCAGAGGGCGTCACGGGCGTCAATGCATAATGAGGCTGTTGCAAGCTTTTGCAAAATATGTAGATGAATTATATGTGCCAGCTTTTTTTTGGAAAAAAAAAAAAAGAAAAAAAAAAAAAAAAAAAACTAACAGAAATAACGATGGTGACTCTAAAAATACGACTCGTCTTTTCGAAATATCCAAAATCTAAAATTGAGAATTAAAATTTGCTAAAAATGGATAAAAGGTCATTAAGCTCCCATATCATGCTTGTAGCCCCTTCAAAAAAATTTAGAATTTGTTGTTGTTGTTTTTTTTGTTTTTGAGGTGAAATAGAGACGGAATCATATGACAGCTTCATTTTAGATTTAGCTCCCGAAATAGCGGAAGGGAGGCGTAGGATGTCAAAGTTAAAACCTTTGAGGTGATTTTTGGCAAAACTTTTCCAGATTTCAATCCGATGGATAGCGCCACGAGTATCTTTTGGGCAAAGTCGTGTTTTAGGCATTTTAAATTGAATATATAGAAAATATATGAAAAAAATGCAAAATCCAAAAAACAGCACCTGCGTATTTTTTGAGCACAAAACGAGCAAACATGGTTGAAAATTAACGCCGTAATTTCTGAATTTCATTTCACCATAAGCTTAGTGATAGTGAGTGCGAGCGATATTATTGTCTCTCTGCCTCAATCGTACTCGTTAAGGCTTTATAGGAATTTTCACATTTTAGAATTTCTGGCTTTCATTTTGAGTTTTCCGGCATGAAAATTTCAGGGAATCTTCCTCAAGTATGCTGGCAGGTGCTGAAGTTCCTCAAATTTGTACTTTTTGCGTAGATTGGCTAATTTTAGCCAAAAACTGTTGACTTTTCAAGCTGCCTTGTGCAGAACGTGGTGTCTTACGGTTCGATCTAATCGACCCTTTAATCACCTTAATGTCCCACAACGTATCATTTTTAAATTTGTGCCAAAAGATGCGTCTTTTTCTTTCAATGGGTTTGTTGCAAACGTTTTTTACAACGTTAATTCATGTGCCATTCATGGGGGTCAACTCATGTGTAAAACCACTTGAAAACAACCTTTGAGAGCACCGAAAAGTTCCAAAATTGACTAAAAAACTCAAGAAATACGTTTGACAAAATTACATGATGGCGGTCAAATGAGTGGGTGGCAATGCGAGAGTCTGCGGGCCGATCATTTACTTTATCGTTCAACCGATCGTTAAAACTAGCTACGAGTGACGCTATTGGTCGAAAGTTGTACAACGTGGCTGTTGCTATGGTAGCCATCGTTAAGAGTCTCGTTTTATGAAGGCTGTTCATGAGTAACCTTTAAAAAACGGACACTATAACGATGGTTACCATAGCAACAGCCACGTTGTACAACTTTCGACCAATAGCATCACTCGTAGACAGTCTTAACGATCGGTTTAGTGATGAAGTATATGATCGGCCCGCAGATCTAATTGCAGCTATCTCTATTCTATATGATATATAGTATTAGTTAACACGAGTTAACAATACACGATTACCCAATACACGCGCATTTCTGAGTAATCGTGATAATCGTCGCTTTTTTGGAGGATGATAAACGGTAATCAGGGCTGATTTTTGATATATTACCCATCATATTAATCGTATAGAAGAATTGGATCAAATCGAAATGACCCATTAGTTTATTTTAAATCAGTGAAAACTACAAGTATAATGACCATCCATAAAAGTTTGAGGATCGCCGTGCAATCGATAACACCCTTTATTTGCCCAACTCTGGCATAACCTTGATCTATGAGTATTCTCGTATCTGATTGGTCGTCTGTGCGGTTTCGAGGCAAGCATCGCATCGGTTGGACTAAAGCCCAACTTTGGGTGTTCCAACTTGATGCTGCTCCTGACAAAGTCTAATTGTATAAGTATTATGTTTAGGTGGCGCATATGCAAACTCATCTGATCTGGCAAAGTGGCAACGAACCTTATCTCTATCCGTGATTATTTATTTACTTTTCCGACTTCATTTTAATAATATGTAAAGATTCGAGGTAACTTTAGCGCGACGCGACGGTACCGCGGTGTGGTGGTGTCGCGACAAAGACATCGCACCAAGGGTCGGATCGTAAGTTTTTTTTCGGACAACAATAAATTTTTACTTTTTTGTTCGCGTGAAAAAAAAAAAAAAAAATGCATTTTGTACTCAGACTTGTACAGACTGCGTAAAGAGCGAGCGGTAGTCGGGAGAGAGAGCCTCGCCACTGCGAGAGAAAGCGGAGAGTTAGTCGAGAGAGCAATTCCCTTCCCCTCCGGCTCATACTAAAACTACAATTTGAGGTACACATAGACAACTTTTCACAGACTATTTTTTTTTCTTGGAATCCTCGTGAAACGCTTTAAAGGAGGTCCATGCTGAAATTGAAAAAAAATCATTTATTGGGTTAGTACACGCAAAAAGTTAAAAACTGTTTGAAATAAGAGAGACAGCTTTATATGCGTATTAATTAATTAACGAAGCAGTTGACTCACCACCAAAAACTTTAAAATAACGACTGGAGACAAATACATCGAGTTTCTTCGAATCATGGAGCTTTTCTCAAGGGGATTGGTCTCATTGTCAGCTTCGAACGAGAATGTTGCTGTAAACTTTTGCTTCGTGGTTATAGAGGGTCAATGCCCCGGTAAAAATCTTCATCAAAAATCATCAAAAAATCACAGCATGAGACTTGAAACCTGATTTCATGTTGATCTCATGATGATCTCGTGCTGAGCTCAAGATGATTTCTACTCATCATGAAGTCATCGCAAGATCAACATGAAATCAGGTTCCAAATCTCATGCTGAGATTTTTTTGACGAGTTTTGCTGAGGATTTTTACCAGAAATCCTATGCGTAAAAATCATTTTGAAGCATCGGAAAGTCTCAAAATCCACTCAAAAACTTAATAAAATGCGCTTAACAGAAATTCAAAGATGTTGGCGGTAGAATAGGCGGGTCACAACGGGGAGTCCCATCTTATTGCAGCTTCCTCTGTGATGAATCACTTTTCTTAGCATAGAAAGTTGCGATAAGATGAGACCATCCCCCATTGTAACCCGTTTGTTTTTGACCGCCATCTTGGGATTCTGTTAAACGCATTTATTGAGTTACTGAGTCAATTTTGAGACATTCTAATGATCGCAATAGAGTTATTTTCAAGTGATTTTACTATATAGAATTCGAACTATCGCGAGCGTTCACTGTATTTTGAATCCACAGTGCGTCGAAACAGTGGAGCCACTCTGCCTCAGCTCTAGTCCTTACAATTTGCGGTGGTAGCAGAGCAGTTAGCAGCGAAGTCTTTATCATGTAAATAAATGCAAGGAGGATGCACAGCACACGAGCGAGAGTATATAGTATGTATACCTCGGTTGAGTAAACGGATGGAGGTGTTGCGGAGCGGAGAAAGGGGGTACCCAGCAAGGGGAGGGTGGTACGATTATCCCCTTACCTTTCGCGGGAGTACGGACGAGGGACTCCAGTGTAGGTATAAGAGTTACGAAAAGATTATGGCTCATTGGAGGGGAAGAGGGGGGACCACGGTCGCCGCGCGCTGGTTACCATAGCGTGGCTGAAATTTTAGCTCCTTATGAAACACGTATTTTCAGGGACGAATTAAATGAGTTCCTAACGTATACATTGTAATACTTCTACTTACGCGTACTCACGTCGCTTTCCTCTCAGTCGTGCTTATTGCAAAGTTAGTCTTAAAGATATGAACGGGTGTCGTTGCCTATGGGCGGGCTTCTATGTAATATACCGTTTTAGTGATGACGTCACGATTAAAATACTGGACCCAAACAAATTTTTTATCTCTTACACTCTTGTGAAGTCACCAAAAAGAAATTAAATTCACTTTTTTGAATGCGAAAATTCATTATGGTTGACAACCAGATATCTTAATTGAGGCCGTCTATGGAAGAAAGGCTCATAAAACAACGCAGGTGTGATCATCAGCTAAAAACCTCTATATTTGCTCCTCATGCACCATTCTTCTCAAAAAGAGCACACCCATTGTTTTATAAAGCCTTTTTTTCCGGATAAGGTAAGTGACTCAAAGGTGGCCATACCTATGCTTGGGGCCAATATGCACGTATGAGGCATGAGAGATAAAAAAACTAAATATGTCAATTTACTATTCAGACAGTTGGCTATCATATGTTAATTTCATTTTTTTAAAATTTGCTCGTTTTTGAGGTTTTTTTTTGCGTTTGAAAAAAAGTAGAGTTTTGACATCGCGCAAAACATGCACCTAAGGTGGCCACCCCTCATATTTTTGATGCTCCTAAAGGTGAACACCCCCTTTTAAACATTAATAAGTATTAAAATGCTATTGTATCGTTCAAAAACGGAATCTATACTCTAATTACACCAGAAATTATAATGACTTATGATGAATTGAAAGTCACAGTTGGAATCAATTTAAGGGCTTAGCTTTTACGATTGTTTACTTCCGTGAAAATTAGCTGAAGACCTGCGAAAATGGACGTTGCACTGTTTCGCGCCGACTGAATCGCCCAATGCTCTTGATTTTTGGAGTGGGGAAAGCGATAGCATCCTGCTGCTACTCAGCACTAACGCCATTTATCGTCAATTCGCGTATTTAACTGATTTAAGCAGGGGTGGGCCACCTTAAGAGCCGGGCCACCTTAAGAGCCGGGCCACCTTTGGGTCACCTACCTTATGGCTTCAATTTCAGTGTGAAAATGCTCACAAGAGATTTCCATCATAGCTGATTCTATGCTTCTGTGCCAAAAAACCTTTCAATAGCTATATACAGCTCATTTGTTGAAAGATCATGCAGCGATGGTAGAATTCGCCGATTTATGTTTTTAGAACAGACACTTAATTTTCAAAGAAGCAGTTGTTGATTATATTGATGATAGAGGGGATTGGATGGACAACAAGTTCCTTTAGCTATTCCAGTTACCTACAGCAAAACCTTGCGAGAGCTCCATTTCAAACTTGAAAATAAGATGTTTAGTTTGATCAGTATGGCGTCGTGTGCAATTTGGAAACATCGTGTTTCATGCATTTAAACCCGTGAAAAGGTCAAACTATTGGAGGTGCGCAGTTTGCACTCCCTGAAATTGATATTTTACACGGGTTTAAATGAACGAAATGCAGTGTTGCTAGATTGCACGTGCCTTCTTTGAGCAAAGTTCCAGACGCTGTCGAAAGAGGGAGGAAAAAAAACCCGGCGTGTCTCGGTTTTGTATTTTAGAAGGGCGAATTCAAAACGTATAAGTAAGAAATAAATTCGACTTTGAGAAATGGAAGTTCTCCATTAATGTCACCGCGCTTTCATCGCGTCCAAGTGTCGACAGATATTTTAGAGCGACAAAAATCTGCTCTCAGTATATTTTTCTCCACTATGTCAACTTGATTTCACTTTCAAAGAGAACTTTGTCGAAGTAAGTATCCCACATTAACCATTCGAAAAATTTTGGGGTCCAAGGAATTCAAGCACAAAAATCAATCGTATAGAATGTGTTTGCATGTTACAACAGAAGGAAGTTCAAGTAGGTCTGCTAATTCAGTCTGATTCAATATTAGCACACAGTGAAACTAAAGTGATTGTAGGTGGATCAAGGGACTTGATCGATTGATTCATTAAGTGGCCGTTAGTCGGTTTTCTTTGATTCCTTTTGAAACTTCAGAGACAAATAATCCTGCTCAGACGGGGTAAAATCTATGTTCGACTAATTTTCTCACGTGCAGACGACGGATTAATGGGACTGTTGTACACTTTTGCTATATAAGCGATTTAATAGTCGATTCAGGTGTAAACACCTCCAAAAATAACGATGGCAATTGGCAGCACTAAAAACTTCCGAAATCCACTCCTAAACTCGATAAACGCTTTTAATTGCGGGGGCGCAATGGTGGCTGTGGGTGGTAACAATGGGAGATTCCCATCTAACAATACTGTAACTCCATCAAGAAGTGACCAATGAGAGACGACTTTTCTTTGACACCGGTGTTATTAGGTGTTGCGGTACCATTCATCGGATGTGGATCATTACTCTGATGACTAATAACTGTGTGAATCATCCTTGTCAGCGTAGAAAGAGTGACGAAATTAAGATAGGAATATCCCATTGTTACTGCCCTCGGCCACCATTACGCCCTCGTAAATAAAATCGTTTATCGAGTTTAAGAGTGGATTTCGGAAGTTTTTAGTGCTGCCATTATTATTTTTCGAGGTTTTTACACCAGAACCGACTATTAACTCACTTATAGCAAAAGGATGCAACAGCCCCATTAATGTCAGTCAACTCCGTAGATTTTGGCTCAGGTAGGCCACCGGCAATGCTTAAATTCATTGTGATACTTATAGCGGGTTGCCTATCTAAACCAAAATCTAAGGAGTTGACCGACATACTTTAAATCGTCTGTAAGTTTCTCTCTCATACTTCTGCCTTAAATAAGCCATTGCACCTATCCTCACTTTTCAACCTCAAGCATAATGCTGTGACGTGATGTAATGGGTCTGTTGCACACTTCCGCTACAGCGTTTTAGAGTATAAATTCGTTTGCAGAAAGCCGTAAAATAGACAGTGGCGCAGCATCAGAAAACACAAAAATTCATTCATAAACTCACAAATTTCGGAAAACGCTAGACGCACTATTCACCCCTGTATCTTTCCACCAAGTGCACGATATTAATGCGCACGGTTAGTGCGGCACATTCAAATAATCATGGCCGACTGTCATCACAGCTGACTTCGTAAACAAATACCTAAACGGTAAACTCTGACGGCGTCTGTTCGAATTTTTACGTCTCAATTTATTCAATTCGTCGCAATAGGTTGTGAAAGGTACGGCAACCGATATTTTTGTCGAAAACTTATGAAAATGGAACAATAACACAGAACTTCAAGAATAATTCCAACTTCAAGCATCATCATTGAAACTCCTGTGTTTTATTGTTTAATTTTCATAAGTTTTTGACACGAATATCGGTTCCCATACCTTTCACAACCTATTGTGAAGGATTAAGGAAATTGAGACGGATATGAATTCGAACAGACGCCGTCAGCGTTTACTTTTTATTTGTTCATGAAGTCAGCTGTGATGATAGTCGGCCATGATTATTTGAATGTGCCGCGTTAACCCCGTGAAATATCGTGTACTTGGTGGAAAGATACAGGGGAGGGAGTTTATTAATGAATTTTGGTGTTTTCTGCGCGTGCTGCCATTGTAATTTTTACGGCTTTTTACAGATGAATTGATACTTTAAAACGCTGTACCCGAAGTGTGCAACATACCCATTCTTTTGACTTCAAGAATTCTGAATGGAACAAAACAGCGAAGAGGTTCAATTTTCAAAACAGTAGGTACCAATGTACCAAGACTTGCAAAAGGGAAGTCCCCTGATCGAAATTCTTATTGTTAAATTTGTCCGTTATTTTCAATAAACTTTTCGATTTATCATGACTTACTTTAATGTGCCATTCTGCCACAGAATACTCTAATCAGAGCGGAAACTCTAATTCATTTTGAAACATTCTTTACTTCGGGTATATTCGGGTCCGCCATATTGGATTGTCAGCTTTCCCGGCAATCTTCGGCGACTGGCCGGGTTGTGATTGGTTGTGAGTCAAATCTAATTGTAAATATAACCAGAAAAATCACGTCCGCCATCTTAAGAAGTGAGCGAACACGCGGTTGCTAGTTTGTGCTGGTAAATTCCTAATCTTGTTCCCATCGGCTCATATGCGGGAGTTCCATTCTGATTGTAATATTCTGTGATTCTGCTTCCTCCAAAAATACTGGAAAGTAGCAAAATTTCTTAGAAATTGCAAACATGAAATGTTTGACGGGAAGAGGTACAAATAAGTTTTGTTTATATTTATGTAACATGGGATTCAATGGAATTTAATTAGACATTTTGCAAACAGTTCTTTGTGTGACCCATCAAAGTTCTTAGAAAATTTTCCTGCTTTGATTGGTCTTAAAAAGTCTCAAATCCAAAAATGCTTGCATGAAAGGGTTAAAATAATAATAATTTCGACCAGGGTATACTTTCTTTTCCTTGTCATAGTACCTGTAATTATCTTTTTTTAAGTAGTTCACTTGGATGATAAAAGAAATGGGTCAGATGAGTCGATTTTTTTTAATTCACAATATGAAAGTTGAGAAAAAAACAAAAGACCCGTGTTTTTCCTTTTTTCTCTAAGATCACGGGAACATCAAGATAAATTGGATTGAAAAGTGAAAAAATTGATTTCGTTTAAATCGGCCAAGTAATGGCGGTAGGCCCGGGAGATCAGTGGCTACGTCACATATTCCGTGTCTCCCAGACGGTCGTTTGTTTACATTGAAACTACACGGTAAACGCCGTGCTAAGTGTGTCTCCGGTAGTGATCGTCTGTTTTTCGGGATTTTATCGATTAAATAATGAGCTCGCGAACATTATCTGTTTTTTTTTATGTGCCTGACAGTTCAACAACGAGCTAGAGAATCTCTAGAATGGTCGACAGCTCGACACATTGCTAGTTAATAACCAGGAAGTTTGAAACCTGAGACCTAACCTCACTCAACTCTTTCAAAAATGATCCTTCCTTCATTCCCCAGTGTTCTTTTAAAGTCAGTTTTTAATATTAGAGAGAGCTTTAGTGTTTCTTCGCGTTGCATTGGAGTCTTACCTGAATGGTAAAGCTACTGTCAGGATTCTCAGCTAGTGCTGTGATACTCCTCCTGTTCTGTTTCAGATTCTGTGGCATGATTTGAGTTATTTTTCCGGTCACTCCTGCGTAGGTTCTTAAAATTATCCATCTCAAATTATTAGTGTTGTTGAATGATATGGGAACTCGGAAGGTACTGTTTACAATCACAGAGGAATTGGTCTCTCGGGCACAAGTTCAGGCAATAAAGTAAACCAATAACTCATCTCCCTACGTGTAAAGTGTATCAACTGACAAACTTCAACTTTGATGTCTGATTTGCAGTAAAAGGTAATCTTCATGCCAAGATTATCATTTGCGGAACTCAGTCTGAAGTTAAATCATCGGTGGAACAGCGGAAATTTTTTTTGGATTACCAATTTTTCCCCCGGAGGTATGTATCTTGTGGTGAAATTCGATTTCATTCTCTGAATTTCTAGTTTACTACTTATATCCTCATAGCAGTCCACCCAAGTGACCTTCCGATAGCTTATTGCAATAACTTTGCCAGAAAAGTTATCAATTTGAACTAGATGAGGTGGTCACAAACCATTGTATTGTAATGAGTTAACTTTGTTTACCACAGCTAAGCTTTCAGGGTAACTTTTCCCATCCCATTTAGGTCATTCAATGCATGCGCCAGTAAATAGAGCTGATATAGTTGTTGGTAGTTGACTCAATCTTGCAGAGATAGTAGGAGTTCCATCAGGTCCGTGTACGTTCATGATACATTCAAAAAAAGAGTTACAAATACTTAGTTCCAATCATCCACTTGGTACGGACAGTAGTTTGCAGAACCACTGCTGATATTCAAAGTTTCACGGCCAAACCTCATTAGTGAGCTCGTTTCAGAAGTGTAGGTGCACCTAGACCACAATCTTTGAAAGGCTTTTAATTTTCATTCCTTCAAATCAAAATAAAACTTGCCTCGGACTTGAAACTTTTGATTCTAAAGCGGCTCACGGTGAAAAGCCAACGTGCATATTCATATCTGCATTAATTTTAACTTTGTAACATGAGAAATAATGTTGAAAAATTCTAAAGATTATTGGGCTAGGTGCGCCTACACATCGAAAACAACCTCTAGCAGTCCTTAAAATGCCAATTAACTGCATACCTGCATAACTGCCAATTAACAGAGCGCATAGAAATGCTGAGAATGAAATCGAATTTCACCACAAGATACATACCTCCGGGGAAA
Source organism: Trialeurodes vaporariorum (assembly GCA_011764245.1). Classification (NCBI taxonomy): domain Eukaryota; kingdom Metazoa; phylum Arthropoda; class Insecta; order Hemiptera; family Aleyrodidae; genus Trialeurodes; species Trialeurodes vaporariorum. The sequence goes on along the minus strand of VMOF01000388.1, from coordinate 52,843,966 downwards.
GATTGGTAATCCAAAAAAAATTGCCGCTGTTCCACCGATGATTTAACTTCAGACTGAGTTCCGCAAATGATAATCTTGGCATGAAGATTACCTTTTACTGCAAATCAGACATCAAAGTTGAAGTTTGCCAGTTGATACACTTTACACGTAGGGAGATGAGTTATTGGTTTACTTTATTGCCTGAACTTGTGCCCGAGAGACCAATTCCTCTGTGATTGTAAACAGTACCTTCCGAGTTCCCATATCATTCAACAACACTAATAATTTGAGATAGATAATTTTAAGAACCTACGCAGGAGTGACCGGAAAAATAACTCAAATCATGCCACAGAATCTGAAACAGAACAGGAGGAGTATCACAGCACTAGCTGAGAATCCTGACAGTAGCTTTACCATTCAGGTAAGACTCCAATGCAACGCGAAGAAACACTAAAGCTCTCTCTAATATTAAAAACTGACTTTAAAAGAACACTGGGGAATGAAGGAAGGATCATTTTTGAAAGAGTTGAGTGAGGTTAGGTCTCAGGTTTCAAACTTCCTGGTTATTAACTAGCACTGTGTCGAGCTGTCGACCATTCTAGAGATTCTCTAGCTCGTTGTTGAACTGTCAGGCACAAAAAAATAAACAGATAATGTTCGCGAGCTCATTATTTAATCGATAAAATCCCGAAAAACAGACGATCACTACCGGAGACACACTTAGCACGGCGTTTACCATGTAGTTTCAATGTAAACAAACGACCGTCGGGGAGACAAGGAATATGTGACGTAGAATCGGTCACGTGACGGAGCGGACCAATGAAAAACGATTATTTTACTGCTTAACTTTAAGCAGCTTTTTTGTAGCTTTGCGTACGATTATGAGCTTTTTTAAGCTCACCACCGTTTTTCTGACGGAATTTTATCTAGGAATCAATCATTAAAGAAGAAATCCCAGGATCACTCATGTGACCCATTGGCAGAACACATTGCGAAATTGAATCAAGGAAGAGTACAAGAAGAAGAAGAAGAAAGACGAGGAAGTGTGGTCGGAGGTTAAGAAGACAAAGCGTTTCCTCAAAGACGAGAAACATCAAATGGTTAATTAGTCAGAATATTGGTCTAAATTGTTTGAGGCACTTCCATTGTATGTTTTGAGGGTTCTTTTGTTACAGCGGTCTTGGAATTTTTAAGTGAAGATTGAAATGCATTGACAAGGGAAGGTTACGGTGGGGCCCCCTCCGTTTGCGCTGAAATTTTGCAGAAGGGTAGGGCTTAGGGTCCTAACAAACGTACTTACACCCTTTTTCGCCAATGGGCCTTTTTAAGAGTTGAAAAATCACTGAAGCATATATACCGAAAAATTCGACCTTCATTCTCATCTGACTTGGTGGCTCAGAGCGCTATGGTGCAGTGCCGAACCTCAGACGTCACCGGTTCGTGTCCATCCTCGGCCGGTTAATTTTTGCACTCTGTCGCACCTCACTTCAATCGGTTCGAGCGACGTATCTACTTTCTCCCCCGCTATTCGTATCACTTACCACTTGAATTTTTCTCTGTAAGATTTACAATCGCCCAGCTTATTTTATTAAAAAAAAAAAAAAAAAAAAAAAAAAAAAAAAAAATAAATAAATAAATAATCACTCGTATCCATAATTTGATCTCTACCTATTAAAAGAAAAATAAAATAACATATGAGGATCAAAACGTAAATGAAACAAGTGTACTAGCATAAAAGTATATTTAATAAAAATAGACGAAATTAATGTCATTTTAATGCTGATGGTGAATGAGGGCAATAATTGCAGCATCATTTTCATCTTACTTATCCTGGAACACTTTACTGATGCGTAAATCAGTGACTTTTCGCGATGTTTCCAATGCATTTTTGGAAATAATTGCAATTTTTAAGAAGTTCTTTTGCCACGATGCAATTTAGGATGCGATTTGTTTGTTCTGATTGTTTTTATGGACAAACGTTTGTTTATATATCTCATTGTTTTTCTTGTGCGAACGTTTGTTTGTCTCATTGTTTTTATACACGCTCGTTTTCGCTCTTTTTATGTGTTTATGTGTTTGTTTCTTTGCATGAATGCGCGTTTGGTTTTTGGTTTTTATTAATGCGAGCTTTTTTTATTTTCATTTGTTTGCATCGGCATTACGTTTTGATCCTCATATGTTATTTTCTTTATCTTTTCATAGGTAGAGATCAAATTATGGATACGAGTGATTTTTTTTTTTTTTTTTTTTTTTTTTTTAATAAAATAAGCAGTGCAATTGTAAATCTTACAGAGAAAAGGTGGTAAGTGATACGAATAGCGGGGGAGAAAGTAGATACGTCGTTCGAACCGATTGAAGTGAGGTGCGACAGTGTGCAAAAAATAAGAGGCCGAGGATGGCCTCGAACTGGGGACGTTAGGGTTTCGGCGCTGCACCTTAGCTCTCTGAGCCACCGAGTCAGATGAAAGTGATGGACGAATTTTTCGGTATAAATGCTGCAGTGATTTTGCAACTCTTAAAAAGGCCCATTGGCGAAAAAGGGCGTAAGTACGTTTGTTCGGACCCTAAGCCCTACCCTTCTGCAAAATTTCAGCGCAAACGGAGGGGGCCCCACCGTAACCTTCCCTTGTGAGTTACAGTAAATAACTCACATCAGTTACTATCGGGACTGATGGGAAGTTAAAGGGTTTCTGGCTTTTAGAGAAAGTTACTCCAGATCGATTATTTGCAACTTGGCGAGGCCTATTGCTATCCGACAACGTACCTTTTTCTCCATTTAAACGCATAAGAGATCGATATCAATATTTTGGATTGTGTAGTTAACACTCTGTAGCGGACTTGAAATCGTTAACAAGGTGGAGTTTAGTACTAAACTTTACCTCTGCTTTACTGGAGCAGCCCTAATATGTTATTTTAACTGAGAAACTAGACTTAAGAGCAGACCTGTTCTTAATGACCTTAGCAATTGAGTCCGTCTATGTTGCTGAGCCAAGGCTCTCAAAACATCCCATTCTCAGATAAATGTATATTCTATAGCTCGTTGGACTTAATTTACCTGAGATTTGGTATAGACTTTTTTCGACCGTTTGATGACTTTAAAAGTTACCCATACTGTTGGGTTAAGGCCATGATCAACTACAAGTATGGTACATTTCATCGGTCCTTTTCTTCCGAGCACCAGTAATACCCATTGCAGAGAAGGGTTGAGATATGCTTATTTTTCACTCCACTTTGACAACACTGCGTCTATTTGACGTGACAACTCCATTTAGAAATTCACCCAGCGCGGTAAGCCGTGAGCGGTGACACGTCCCGTATAACCTCAGGGATTCATCGACCCTAATCAGACCCAAGGCTTTTACTCTTCCGTCTCTTATCCCTACCATCACCCTTACCCCTATCCCTATCCTGACTCCCTCAAACCCCCCCCCCCCCCTTCCTCACCCGTTCCCCATCTCCGCTGAATCGCGAATGAGAATTTGCTCACTGATATTGGGTCAGGGTTGCCATGCGTAGATGAATTCATCTGAGTAATAACCAAGCTTGTATAGGTATAAACTTCAGAGAAGCATATGTAAATCACAAAAGGAATGGATTTTCTTACAACCTGATAGCGGGAACAAAGATACCTAGCCAGAGTATGCAATACGCAACGCACCAAATACATGAGTCGAATGTTATATTCTGTGTTACATATTGCATACCCTGGCCAGGTATCTTTGTCTCCGCTATATTACAAGCTAGAGCTCATTTCAAAAGTGTAGGCGGACCCCAGCCGATAACTAATCTTTGATGAATTTTCAATTTCCATCAGGGCATCAGACTGAACCTAACCGCAAACAGAAAACTGACAACTGCCAATCTTCTGAACAGCGAACCTTTCACCTAAAAATACGGTGAACCAAGGCTCAAACCGAGCAGACTAGTTGAACTCGGTTTGAATAGGTTCAAACATTTTTAAAGAAAATTGTCCATAGTAGGTACGCATCGATCACGAAAAAAAAGCTGATACTTTCACTGCTTTATTCCGTTACACCTTGAAAAGAATACCTACCTACACTTTAGGTTGAAACCAATTTTTTTAAAAACGTTTGAACCGGTTCAAACCCGATTCAGTCAGTCAATGCGCGGTTCAAGCCATGATTTGCTGTACTTTCAGGTCAAAAGTTCGATGCCCTGATTAAAATGATTTTATGATATGATAAACAGTTTAAACGTGACGTCTGTCACGAAGATAATGGGTGTAATGAGCAGAATTTCAAAGTTTTGTACCCATTTTGAGCGAAATTTGGAAAAATGACAAAGACCATTTTTTTGGGGTGGCAGTAAATTATCTTATCGCTGAGAAATTAGCTCGGAGTCTCGGAATCGGGGATTTGAAGCGCTCGCTTGGAATAATTTTTAGTTGGCTGTTCTCGCCCGCGAGTCCCGCGACACGAGACGGCTTGACGATCGAGTCGGTGCGGCGTTGCCAGCTCACGAAATTCAGCTACGGTTCGGGCAATGTATCGCCCCCCCCCCCATTCAAATCGATGAAAGAGAATCGATCCTCAGGAGAAAACCGGTGTAAGTGAACCCCCAAGAAATCGATTCTTTTGCACTGGTTCAAATGAGAAATAAATAATAATCGGTCTAAAACGCCTGGTTAATTATTCTGGGCAAAAATCGGAATATCTGGCCAGAATTTCTTTCGTAACGACCAAAATTATCCTGAAAGGCGCCAAAATTTTTCTTTGGAGACTTTCATTAGAATTCTGCCCATAATACGGAGAACATTTTGTCCCCCCCCCGATTTTTCAATTTTATCGTCTGGCACTTTTTAGGAAAGTTTTGGTCTTTACAACCGGAAAGTCTGGCATTTTTTACTAGAATAATTGAGCGTTTTCGCCAAAATAATCTGCGGTGAAAAAGGTCAGAATTTCTAGCCATTTAACCTACAATTCCGATTAAAAATACCATAATTCTTCTGGCAAAAGCTTAAATTTCTTCTCGGGAACTTTTCAGTTGATTTCTGCTCATTTTAAAGAGCAATTTTTTCTTAGCGTATATTATGGCCGAAATCTGATTCGTTTTGGTGAAAATAAAATTCATAATCTACTCACGAAACGATCGCTTTAGTTTTAAATACATACAGGGTGTTTCAGACCACCTGGCCAGCTTTTATTGTGGCTAAACTAAGGCAAATATGAAAAATCGGTAAAACACGTGTAACGTATATCGACCCCAAAGAATTCGGGGAAAATATTTTCAGCCCCCCAAAACCACCCCTTGGGGGTTATTTAGGGGGGTGGGTACCCGTATCTCGAAAAAATCAAATAGAAAGGGTATGTTTTGACATTGGAATCTAATACGGCATAAAAAATTAAAACTTTTTCATTCTTAAGTTTTTTTCTAAAAACCACCTTTTTTTGAGTTAGGGGTGGTTTTCAAAAAATTTAGGGGTAATCTTTGATTGACCGCTGTGACCCTCCAAATCATTGGATTTCAAAAAACTAAGAAGTTTCTGAAAGGGCAGACCAAGGGCTTTCTTTTGATGTATCACATGCCTATTTTTTGTGAAAAAGGGTACACGGCCCCCTCACCCCAAAATTTTGGGGCTTCGGGGGGCCCTACGTAAAAATTTTCAAATGTAAAGGTATGGCTTGTGATACATCATTTGAAAGGTCTTTCAGAGACGAAAAAAGTGATGCCCCCAAAAATCGTAAAAACAACCCCCTTCCAAAATGGCGGCCGTTTTAAGGTTAGGGGGCTCAAGGGGGGGCCTTCAGAAAAATTATCCAAAATTGAACGATACATGGCTAAAAGGGTCTTCAAAAGAGAAAAATAATGGTTCAAACCGCGAGTCAAACCGACTTTTCAATCCAAAGTTACGGCCGATTGAAATTTAGGGGTGCCTTTTTGGGAAACCCAACTACCCCTAAATTTCAATCGGCCGTAACTTTGGATTGAAAAGTCGGTTTGACTCGCGGTTTGAACCATTATTTTTCTCTTTTGAAGAACCTTTTAGCCATGTATCGTTCAATTTTGGATAATTTTTCTGAAGGCCCCCCCTTGAGCCCCCTAACCTTAAAACGGCCGCCATTTTGGAAGGGGGTTGTTTTTACGAACAAAGAAGAAATTTAAGCTTTTGCCAGAAGAATTATGGTATTTTTAATCGGAATTGTAGGTTAAATGGCTAGAAATTCTGACCTTTTTCACCGCAGATTATTTTGGCGAAAACGCTCAATTATTCTAGTAAAAAATGCCAGACTTTCCGGTTGTAAAGACCAAAACTTTCCTAAAAAGTGCCAGACGATAAAATTGAAAAATCGGGGGGGGGACAAAATGTTCTCCGTATTATGGGCAGAATTCTAATGAAAGTCTCCAAAGAAAAATTTTGGCGCCTTTTCAGGATAATTTTGGTCGTTACGAAAGAAATTCTGGCCAGATATTCCGATTTTTGCCCAGAATAATTAACCAGGCGTTTTAGACCAGAATAATCTAGCAAAAAAGGACGGCTTTTCGGTTATAACAAGTTTCTTTCCTGGGTCTGTTTATTAAAATCCTGGCCGTTTGAATTTAACTTTTTTTTATTTTAATTTTTATGATTAGATGAATTGCACTTCCTTTATGCAGAAAGGAACCAACTATACGTAAGCAATCATTAGCAGTTAGTTTCTTTCCGCAAAGAGCCGCGGTTCGATCACACTGAAAAAAATGAAATTACTAAAAAAGCAATTAAGTTTTGTAAAATCAGTAAAATAAAGCACATGCTAATTTTACTTGTTAATTTCGGCGAATCCTACTAAACTTATGGCTAATTTTACGATTTGAATCGTAAATTTTGCTTAAGTTTCAGTAATTTTTCTATTTGGATTGCAAATTTTTCAATCTAACTAGTACATTTTACAATCCAAATCATTGTGTCTTTTGCATATTACATGGCTGTCTTGGCGTGACAGCTATACAACTTGCAAAAATTACAATGCTTTGAATTGTTAAATTTACAATCCGATTGGTAAAATTTATGATCCAAATTGTAAAATTAATCAAAATTAAGCAAAATTTACGATCCAAAATGTAAAATTAGCTATGTGTGTAGTAAATTTTACTAAAAATGGCTGGTAAAATTAGCCTTTGCTTCATTATACTGATTTCACAAATCTATTTTTTTCAGTGCATTCTACGCCGAGTCCTGAGATCCGTGGCAACGTTGCGTAAGTCTTCCAAAAATGTCCGTGACAGTGCATCCCATCCGTTCCATCCCCACTGGCTCGCGGACGTGTCATGAGTCTGAGAATGTGTGAGTAAGACTGTGAGTATCCATATATGTATACCTCCGCGCTTGAGATGAGTTGAGGTGGTTGAAAGAGTGTGTCAACATGGAACCTTCAACAATCAACATTCTACATAAATACACCTTTCGGAATTCCACCGACATCCACTACCTTAATTCCACCCTCACTCGGAAGAGGACGGCGCGAGAGCGAGAGCGTCGAAGACGTGAATATTTCCGCGAAGCTGCGCAAATTTGATTTGGAGATCCCTGGCTCGCTGGCGCCGTATAGTAAAAATATAAAATATTGCTTCCCGGCAGTGTTGTCTGATGAATGATGATCCCGAAGACACTATTGAAGAAAACTGGGCACTGCCATTTCATAACAGGAGGAAAAGAGAAGCCGGTATTGATACGGGCTGATGGGCACGCGGAGCGGCGGCCATTTTTTTCGGGGGGGGGGGTGAACCAATTTTACAGTTATAAACATTGTGGTCAGAAATTCTGACTTTTTTGACCAAAATAATCTTGAAATTTGACCAGAATAATCCGGTGAAAAAAGCCAGGTTTTACTTAATAAGACTGCACTCTTCGAAAAGCTGTCCGATTTTTTTCTTTTTTTTTTCTTTTCTTTTTTCACGGAAACTTTTTATTAGAACTCTGGCCATTTTTAACAGAAAAGTTCTCTCTATGTGCGGCGGACCTCCTGAATTTGAATATTTTATAGGTTCAAACGGAAAAAGTACGACGTACGTTGACAGATTGCACGCTTCAACACTGATTGTGAGTACCATTTCAGTTAAAGGGGGACTATGCAGAAATTATGATTCAATGAATCATAGTGCTAGAGTTTGTTTCAGAAGTGTAGGCACACCTAGACCGACAATCTTTGGCAAATTTTCAATTTTCAATCCTTCAAATCAAAACAATATACTTGCCTGCGACTTTATCTTTTGATTGAAAAGCGTTCCTCAATGAATAGTCAACGCTCAAAATGCATTTTCGTTCCTTTTTACTGTGTTGTATGAATAAATAACTTTGGTATACGAAGATTATCGGTCTAGGTGTGCCTACATTTCTAAAAGGACCTCTATCACAATAAAATTCCTTTTCTTCGTACTTCTAAGTCCGTGTGAAATAGTCAATCTTTATACGTTTCAATCGAACCTAAAAAGTTTGAAAAAAATCAATCAAAGTTGATCCATTGTGCGCTACAACCTCAATGTCCTTTCCACTTGTCAAGTTGCCAAGTAGATTTATGCTTCCCTTCCACTCTCCTCCTCCTCTCATGCTGAGTAAAGAAAAGGTTACTCAGCCAAAAAAGTTAGCCCCTTACAACAAGGCGCACGTTTGTTATGTAAGTACATTCCGGGACAAAAAGAATGTCAGATATGACTCCTGATGGATATAGCAGATATGTTACCCGTTATACTTGACTCAACGAATTTAAGCATTGCAGGTGGCCTACAGTGGCGTAGCGTGCGATTTGGAAATTTTGCATTTTGTTCATTTATACCCATGTACCCTTGTAAAAGGTCGAATTCGAAGGTGTTCAACGAACACTCAATCGTTCGATTCTCTTTTAATGGATTTAAATTAACAAAATTCAATGTTACTAAATTGCTCGCTACGCCATGCCACTGGTGGCCTATCTAAGTGAAACATTATTGAAACTTTGGGTCTGCAGTGTACTTACATGCTTGGATTTTATGGATTTAAATGTACGAAATACAACGTTGGCAGATTGTACGCTTCCCCACGGATCAAATTGTGACATCTTTGAGAGTTTCGCCTGGAATCGCGTTGACAGAATCCTATTTTTAGACTATTTCAATTTAGCATTTCAAAGCACCCAAATAAAGCAACTCTTAAACAACCGGAAACGTGAAACACATCTATCACTCTTTTGCCGGAGTCTTTGACAGCGTATACTTCAGCCTGCACCTATAATTAGCGCCACAGCGCCAGCGGCGGCATTCCATGGTTTCCCTTTGCGACCGAATTTTACTATGTAGCTATCAAAAAAGAACGACTGAAACGGCTTTAATGCGTTAATCTTGTTCCCACTAAGGCCCAAATGACTAACTTGAAAAAAAAAGAAGAAGAAGGAGAAAAAAAATCAAAAGTGACAGGGCACATATATATTCTTTTTTATCGCGATAAAAAGAGGAGGAAGGTATTTACGTGCCAGCGAGCGTGTTTGGGACTACTATTCTTTCGTTGAGCACGCAATCTCGATAATCTTTTTTTCATCACGCTATATGTAATCTGTATTATATGCTACGATACCGGTTGCTTGGTTTGGAAAACGAGCCGCTATTCTGAGCGGTATACTGTAAGTTAAACTAAACGGGTGGAGAATGTGAATTCCTGCTTGACAAACTGAATAGATTTTGAGATCTATTAGAATCAGAGGCGATCGTTTTGATTTGTCTGTCTTTCTATCAGCCTATGTATACCAGTGCGTTAGAAATTGATGGTGGCAGGGGCTATCAAGTAACTTTAGCCCCTATTTTTGAAGCCCTTTTTCATCTCTCATTTAGCCCCTGACGTAATAATGGGGGATCGCCTGATTCAGTCCGTAGATTCCGTCCCAGCAGATTTATTCTTTAATAAAAGCGGCAACGTCGCAGGAATTGATACGGTTTTTTATTCAAAATTACACAAAAATAAAGAAATTAAAACTAAAGAAGGCTAAGTTAGGGCTCATGACCCTTTCTTACACTTAACCAGCAAAAACTTAACTTAACGAAAAAAAAAAATTAAATCAAATCACCGCAGTCTGTCGTTGACTTCAGACCAATCAGCTTACTGTGTGCACTATGTCGAAGGTGTTGGAGAGGTTATTTCACAATCATCCCACGTCTCAATTCTTCTGATCTTGAATGTTTTCCCTTGTCAAAATGAAATTACCAAAGTTAGAGACAAGAGAAGCATGTAGCTCACTATTTGATACAATTCAATTTCTTGGAGCTTTCCTTATTTCACTCAACTTGTGCATTTATTGCAGACTTGACTTTCGGTTTTTTAGACACTTATGTAAAATTAATTTGATTCTTTGAGAAAACAATTATTCAAAGAAAGGACCGAAATTATACAAAAGACTCTTTTCTTAGAAAGGGAAAAAACAATAACTGATCTAACCACAAACACGCCAAGTTGTTATTTTTCTCTGTCCAATTTCTTCTGAATTTTTCGCACTAGCTCCGTTCGCAGGCGGGTCCAGCAATCTGGCAACTGCACATTCTTTCTATTTGAATTTATGATTAACGATCGATTCTTAAAGGTGCCCGTGACTAATCGATTAATTCTCATGCAATCAAATGGAAAGAATACACTATTGTCAGATTGCTGGATCCGCCAATGGCTCCAGTAACTCTTGTGATCGTCTAACTAAAAACGTCTCTCTCGTCGACCCTTTTCCCCACAGTGAGCCGATTTTGAACGATAATCGCGAATCAATTCGCTATCGAGTGCGTGTTATTCTTATGGGTGATTTATTATCTCTTGCGAGTTGTCATTCCGATTGAAAATGTGAAACCCCTACATCTTTACTGAAATCCACCGATAACTCGTCAACTATTTGACTCAGACGGTAGCGTCATTTGGGGGAGGGAGGGGGGTCGGGGGGACTGCCCCCAGGGTCGGCTAAAGGTAAAAAAATGATGGCTTTTTTTTCGGAGAGGCAAAATAGTTCCGAACTATTTGGTGGTCATTAACGAGTTTTGTTGGAATTTAGGGCCGTAAATATAGGATATGCAGGGCTGTAGAGTGTATAAAATAATATTGATGAGCAAAAAAGAAAGGTCATCACATTTTTGACCCCCCCCCCCCAGCCGAACTTGAAATGACGCCCCTAGACTCAGATTTCGTATCTGCTTTTGATCTTAAGGGGTGTCTCCATCTGCGAATTTAAAAGCGCGAATAAACTGATTGAGCTCATGAGCTTCTCTGTTGTCGATACATCGGACTCAACCTATCGACTTCAAGGCAGCTCACTGGCTCAATCAGTTTATTCGGGCTTTTAAATTCGCAGGTGGAGACTCCCCTTTACCCATCATACACATTGCATTACAGTAATTTTTCAGAAACGCTGCTTTATACGGCGCGACGCACACTTGGCAGACATGATGGATTTGGCGGTCAAAAATTAGAAAGTTAAAATCACTCAAACTTATTAATCATGTAAAAGTTTCCAGGGCTAAATTATATTTTCCTCGACCACTGCTAACACATGATTCTAGCTGGAAAATGTACATAAAATGTCTAAAATCACTATAGCTTCAAAATTATAATTATTTAAGGTAATTTCAAGTTTTGGCTATCAAATTGCAAACTGCCTACTTTGCGGCGCTCTAATTTAACTAATTTTAATTAGGAGCCCGGACTTTTAATCGAATCGAAGTAGTGTAAGTCAAAGTTTCAATGGTTACGACAATTTTTTTTAAAGATTCCATAGTTCCCCTATTATTTTCCTAGGGATCAAGTCGGTCATCATTCTAGATTCAGTGACACTCATATTGGATCGGGTAGCTTTACAAAGACACGCGTTCTGTATGATGCCAAACCAGATACGAAAACTGCCTACTTTGCGGTGCCCTAATTTAACTATATTCTGAAGTAGGAGCCCGGAGGTTTAATCGAAGTAGTGCAAGTCAAAGTTTCAAGAGTTACGATAATTTTTTTAAAGATTCCGTAGTTCCCCTATTATTTTCCTAGGGATCAAGTCGGTCATCATTCTAGATTCAGTGACACTCATATTGGATCGGGTAGCTTTACGAAGACACGCGCTCTGTATGATGCGCTATTGGTAGATTGATACAGGTTGATGCATTAGCGCTATTCATATTTGAAGCGTCGCGTCGCGTCGTCGGCGTCGTCGTGCGAGATAAACTTCTATCGGGAGCTTGTATAAGGATATAGCAACATCAGAATGTTCACCTGCAGAGCTGTTTCAGCAATCACTAATCAGCAATCGTGAACTGAATACGGAGAAGTCATCCATCAAATGGTGTCCCCGCATATATCGACCTTGTAAAAAGTGACGGCTCGTGCAGTTCGGCAACAGTGTTTTCCCTCCATTTTAATCGATATTAAGCAATCGATTGCAGGTTGCTTCACTGTCGAATCGATTGTTTTGCATTGAATCAAATAAGGAGAAAACATTGTTGCCGAATTGCACGAGCCATCGCTGCTCGTAAATTGACCAATCATGATCATAGATCACTTCATGGTGATGCAAGTATGTATAGAACATCCATTTATTTATCCACCATATTTTTATGCATCTACCTATATCAATGTACCTTGTGTGATGCAAAGTACAATCCGGTGATGTTCAAGTGGCGATGGCGTGTGAATGAAGCGTTAACGCAGGGGCTGAACCAGCTGATGGCAGTAAAGCTAACAAACCAAATCGAATTTTAGAATTTCCCCGCTTTGATGCGAGCTGAAATTACTTTGTATTCGCACCGGTTTAGTGTCATTAGCACATGAGTTTGAGCAATGTGCTTTCGATTTTGATGAACGATAAATAGTGTATTATATCCGGTCTACATCTATACCACATTAGACTGTGAACAATAAGCGGTCTATTACGAACCATTTGCTGTATACAACATCGATTTTAGAGTTCGGTTCAGAATAGAGTTCCTGTATGTGAAAGAGTCTAGACAAGTGAACGAAAGTGAAGAGGAGGAAGCGAAATCTATGCACAGGGAAAAAAATAAACAAAAAAACAAAACAAAATCGCTTTGATAGCGCTGAAAAAAACTTTTGTAGAAATTAAATACATGAATAAGAACAAAGAACTAATGAAATTTATAAAAATGACTTGAGCCGTGACCTTTAAGGGGTTTCACTACGGAAGAGAACGAGGTAAACACATTTGCCAAAGAAGTATAATCAAAGAAATTTCACGACCAAAGTCATTTTTCCTTTTTTTTTAAATAATCTAATTCTAATTTTGTTTTGATTTTTGAATTTAAATCTGTATTTCAATTATTTTTAGGTTTACCGAAACTTCAGAAAAAGTACAGCTAATTATGCAGGTTCTAAACCACATCGATTAAATGAAAAAATAAAGAATATAGATAGCATTGTGTTACATGACAGCAACTTTAAAGCGATGAAACACATCAGTTATTTTATGACTTTAACCGATAAGTCATACATACATACAGTGGCGTCGCGTGCAATTTGGCAACGTTGTAATTAGTCCTCTTAAGACCATGGAAAAGGTCAAACTTTTGGTAGTGCACAGTGTACCTCCTCGAATCGATACTTTCCATAGGTTCAAATGGACGGAAAACAGCGTTGCCAAATTACACGCGACGTTACTGCATACATAACAATAAGTTGCTGTAAGGAGTCAAGTTCAGGCAGAGGCTCACATGATCGCATATGCTATAGTGTTTAGCATGCTTTAAAGCTACGCCCTCCAGTTGACGATGACGGTTGGGCAACGTCGCGAAAATTTCAATGAGATGAGCCCGAAACTGAGCCGTAAATCAGCATCCACGTCTCGCGTTTTCGAGCGTCCTAAAGCGTCCTGAGCGTGGTGTCGCGAAGCGTCGTACACTAGATCAAAATATAGCATTTCTTGGACACAATTTTACGGGGGAAAAAAATCTATATTAAAATGAAAAAAAAAAAAAAAAACAAGATAACTTAAAAACGTATGAAACGATTCATACTAGAGCTTTGAATTATTTATATAACATGATTTTTGTAAGAGATTATCAACACTGAAATGTTTTAGAGGCAAAAAAGCAACAACTTTTCAGTCCGGAAAAAGCCATTTTTCGATCCAGTGTGCGTCGCGAGGTGGGGAGAGCGCAATTCTTGAGTCTCAAGCAAGGAGCGAGGAGGGTGGAGGAGAAAAGTTCATCGTAAACTCGCATTACTCAACATGACAGTCGATAAACTCAAACTTGGATACCCTACTTAAGCGACAAAACATAGCGTAAATTGATCTACCTCATTTCCAGAATCTTATTAAACTCCCCCCCTCTTCCGACAGTACTGTCCCTTCACCCCTCTCCACCAGCATCATCGCGGTATCCCTCCACTCTGTTCACACTTTCGGCTTCCATCCCTACACTTTAGTTTTTTTTAATCGTAAATTTTCAATATCTAATCAGGCGACACAGTGGATCAAAGCCAAATAATATACTTTTAGAGCATAATATAACTGTTGCGCAAGCGAGTAAGATGAGGGGTAAAACGCAAACGTGTGTGCAATAACAATTTCACCAAGTGCGAATGGGTCAGTTGCCTGCATTTTTTTAAATTCATTTTCGTAAACTAGGGGAAAAATAATGGGACACGTATTTTTTCTTTTATCGTTTTGAATATTGGTTCCGTGGATAAAGCTCTGTAAAGTTGCAAAACCGGTATGCCTAGTGACGTCAGTAGGCATATCTATCTCCCATAAGAAATAATGTATTTTTGCTCGTTTGTAATTTATTGTCCGCACAACTCGAGATCTATTGGTCGTAGGAACAAACGGTGACTCATTACTGTTTCAGCTTGGTTTGTATTATCATTTCATGAATACAAATTGCAGAAAACACGGAAAAAAAGATCAGTGAAAATAACCATACGGATACCTGATTTTGGCACCTGCTAGATGTTATGGTAAACTTGACCAGAAGTATGGTACATTTACCGATACTTTGAGTAAATTCGACATGCAATCAGGTAACATCACCTAGTACCTAGTCAAAACATAGTATACTTCTGGCCAAGTTTACCATAACATCTAGCAGGTGCCAAAATCAGGTATCCGTATGGTTATTTTCATTGATCTTTTTTCCGTGAATAAGACTCAAGCAACTGACCCATAGTTATCTAATCGCTGCTCTCGGTACACTCTAAATTATTGATTCTCAAACTGGGGGCCGACCCATATCTAGAGGGTACATGAGAGCACATCTCATTTTTATGAATTGTAAAAATAGAGTACACCGGGAGAGCGAAAAAGACTATTAAGGAGGGTTGTGTACGCCTCCTCGGTGAAGTGTCATCATTTTTTAACTCCGGAGAAGTGACAATTATGGCTGCTCTGATTCCAATAGATGATGTCACATTTTATAACTTCACCGTTCTCGTTCAGAGACAACATAGACCACGCACTTTCTGCCTCGTCCATAGTGACATTTTTTTTTTTTTTTTGGTGTCGTGATTACAACAGAACAATGTCCAACGGCTACTGTGTTGACTGTTGAGCAAAGATGTTGCTGTCAACTGCCAATCCGAACGAAGTATCGTTGCTTTTGACGCGCGATCGGCTAGTGCGTGGTATCTGTTGAGTCTGGTGCACCCTCAAACAGTTTGATCAAGCAGGCTGCATATATTGCAACATGAAACTTCCAGAATTCAAAAGTAAACACGACGGAAGTTGCTGTTTTTGGACTGTTGATGCTTGATGATGGAACTGATGTTTGATGAGGTTGTTTGAAGAATTTGTTTGTCTGGTAGACACGCAAAGCCATCGAAAAAAGCCTTTTTTTGTTGACAAACACCGATCGAATATTTTCGGCTTCAACCCGCAACAGTTGCCCACCTGTTGTTTGTATGGTGAATTTCAGCTAAACGACTGATAGGTTCGATCAAACTTTTTGAACGTGCGTACGAATGTCTTTAGGGGGAAAGATTGCTGGATAAGCGGTCTGGGAACAGTGAAAACGAACGACTTACAAAACGTACAGCATTTTAAGATAGAAATCTCCCTTTATTAGCGCACAACGCCGCCATCTCATAATCACTAGTAAAAGAATTGTATGAGCTCAGGAATGGATTTCGTAAGTTATCACTGCTACCATCGTTATTTTTGCTGGTTTTTACATATAAATCGATCTTTAATCACTCGTAAAAGTTTTCAAAAGCCCCATTGAGCGACCTTCCAGGTGCTAGACTATATATTGTCAAAGCGCTATGCCTTGTAGGTTACCTACCGTACCTTGTTACTTTTTGTGCCGCTACAGTTTTTGCACCAAATCTTTGTGGTCTTTTGAATTCTCATACTAATTATCAAAACGTTTTTTTTTTTATTTTTTTAATATTTTCCAAGTCTCGCCCCAATGTGTGCAAGTTCCCTCTCCTCACCTTTGCAAGCTCAAAAACAACCGTTTTCCCCACCCCTTTTTTTACTACCCCTCGCCAACCACCCTTCCACCCTCTCCCCTCTGCTTCCATCTTCCACACTTTTCATCTCACCCGGAACTAATTAAAATATAAGCTTACACTGGTGCGATAAGGAGCATTTTGGAGTGTTTAACTTGTCAATTTAAGTGTGGCGAAGAGTTTACGCTCGATATTGAAAAGAGGTGGGAAAGGGGTTGGAAAGTAGGAACAAGGGGGGGGGGGTGCAACGGTGTGGGAAAATGTGTGAGTGGTGGAGGAGGAGGGGGGGGAGGGAGAAAGAGGAGGAGGAAAGGAAGACATCCACTTCAAGAGCTCACATTATTGTGGGGAAACTAACTCGAACGTAGAGACCAGATGCCGAGGAGGTGAAAAAGGGAGACGAGGAAAAAGGAAAAGGCTTATGATATTATTGAATCCCCTCTTGAAATCTGGAAAAGCAATTTCCATTTCTACCGAGGTTTTTTTGTCTTCAAAACTTGTACGCTTTGGATTGACCTCTCCAAACTTCCGATCCAAAGATCATGCGTTTGAATACATATTCCGAATTCTGCTTCTAGTTTGCTCGAATAAATTTTATTTATATTTATAGCAGGTAAATCCCAAAGTCTGGATTGATCGCAAAGTGTCCATACGGGGGGGGGGGGGGGGGGGGGGGGGATCTGACCTACCGGGAAACCGGCGAATTCCCCGGTGGGCTGCTGTCTTTTTTGGGTCAGCCGGCTGTGTAATGAATGAAACGGAGGAAAGGAAGGGAGGGGGGGAGAGGAGAGCATTAAGATGTAGAGAGAAAAATGGGCGACATCATAGAACAGACCATCCGATCAAGGAAATTGTGAGTCAGTCCCGTTGGGTAATTAATTTCTAACACTGAAGTCCCTTGATGGAAAGGTTTGGGACCACCGACACGGCGGCGGCGCATCATGCCGCTCCAGAGGAGTAAAAAAATTAACTTCGGCAAGATAGCAAAGTGTGACTCCTCTGTTCTCCAGGAATCCCCGCTAGATGGCGTCGACGTATGGATCTTCTCGTGTTAAATCAACAGCCAATCAGACACTCGTTGAGCTCATGTCGGTACTCCCAAACAATATTTCCTTCAAGAGACTCTAGCATGTACTGGACTGGATCTACTTTGACCTGATATCGCAACGAACCGAAAGTGCTATAAGAATCGTAAACAAAACATAATGAAAAATGAATTAACAAATTTAAACAACAATTGAATAATTTTTTTTAAAAAAAATATATGTACAAGGGGTGTCCCAAAAGTAAGTGTACTGATGCTGTCATTTCAAAATTATTCTACCTAGAGACTTGGTTTTGGTTTTATTTTAAAGATCATATCATTTTCTATCAATTAAAACCAAGATCAGTTCATTTCATTAAAAATTAAGAAAGTTATGACGGTTTTTGTGACGGGTGAAAGCGCGCCGCCTATAGGTTTTTGACAAAAAAAAATTCTTACTAATTATAGTCTTCTTCTCCGCCATCCCCCGACTTCACATGAATTTCCGGTTATGCTTCTCAAAGTATTTTCCGCCACTTTCCAGACGTTTGTGCATTTTTTCCTCCCATGTTATCAGAAAAGTATTCTCAAATTCTTCTTCGGGAATTTTTTTCAGGGTTTTTTGAACTGCTGTCTTGATTTCAGCCTTGGTCTCAAATCTTCGTCCACGAAGATCCCTTTTCAATGTTGAAAACTGCCGGAAGTCGCATGGTGCGAGATCTGGACTGTACGGTGGATGTCTCAACAGTTTAATACCCTTCTTCTCTAAAAATGCACCGTTAAAATTTGACTTATGCGGCCGCGCATTGTCCTGATGCAGAATCCATGAATTCTTTAAGTGAGGCCTTTTTTGCGTAATGTGCTTTCCCAACTCAGCCAAGACATCGCAGTAATACCTATTCACTGTTAATGGTCATGTTGTCTGCGACAAAATGCTGATAAATCATGTCTTCCGTATCGAAAAAAACAATTAGCAACACTTTATACGCAGATTTTTTCATTGGAAATGTATAAGACGTGAGAAGAAAACAATTCAACAATTATTGTCAAAAACCTATAGGCGGCGCGCTTTCACCCGTCACAAAAACCGTCATAACTTTTTTAATTTTTAATAAAATGAACTGGTCTTGGTTTTAATCGATAGAAAATGATTTGATCTTCAAAATAAAACCAAGAACAAGTCTCTAGGTAGAATAGTTTTGAAATGACAGCATCAGTACACTTACTTTTGGGACACCCTTTGTATATAGGTAAAAAAAAATGATTGTCAACGGATTATTAGCCTTCCAATACCACGCCCGAGTTCTTTGTTTATGTAACTCGATCTCTGATTGACAGGAAAAGCTACTCTAAATTATTAACAATTGCAAATTCCTGTTTCATTAAGATCCTTCAATTAAGGGCATAGGCAAAATGAATACAGCTGAGTAGGAATAGTTAACTACCCATTAAAGAGCTTGATTCAAAATGGGGGTTTTTCTCCCCCCCCACCGATTTTCCTGAAACTTTGTATTTTGATAGTACTTGATAAAAGTAGTCTTTTTTCTCAAATAAACTTTTTCCAAAAATAATTAGGGGGGGAGTTACAGTGTTGCAAAGTCGCACCTTTCAAAAATTCATAACTTTCGCGTAAATCATCCAATTGAAACGCGGTTTTCACTAAAAGATGCGGATTGTAAAGCACTTTCATGCCATCTAAACCGAATTCCATTTCAATAATTTTTGACTTAGTTATCGTCATTTTTGTGATTTTTAGGCCACTCAAAATCTACTTAAAGTGAAATAAAAAAAAATGGTATTTTTTGATTTTGACCGGGTTAAAATATGTTATTCCTCTTTAAATTCTGCGTAAAATGAGCCCAAGCAGAATGTAGAGCGATTTTTTGTTCCGGAGTTATGCATTTTTTAGTAAGCGAAAAACGAGTTTTTTAGGGTGCCCATGAGCGTTCGAGAGAGAGGCTCAAGTCAAATAAATGGAAATAGTATTTTTTGATTTTGATCAAATTAAAATATGTTATTCCTACTTAAATTCTGCGTAAAATGAGCCCAAGCAGAATGTAGGGCGATTTTTTGCTGCGGAGCTATGCGCGTTTTAGTAAACGAAAGTCGAGCGCTCTATGGAGAGGCTGATAGACGTGGGTAGCCCGGGTAGCCTCAAGCACTCGACTTTCGTTTACTAAAACGCGCATAGCTCCGCAGCAAAAAATCGCCCCACATTCTGCTTGGGCTCATTTTACGCAGAATTTAAGTAGGAATAACATATTTTAATTTGATCAAAATCAAAAAATACCGTTTCCATTTATTTGACTTGAGCCTCTCTCTCGAACGTTCATGGGCACCCTAAAAAACTCGTTTTTCGCTTACTAAAAAATGCATAACTCCGGGACAAAAAATCGCCCCTGCATTCTGCTTGGGCTCATTTTACGCAGAATTTAAAGAGGAATAACATATTTTAACCCGGTCAAAATCAAAAAATACCATTTTTTTTTATTTCACTTTAAGTAGATTTTGAGTGGCCTAAAAATCACAAAAATGACGATAACTAATTGTAAGTCAAAAATTATTGAAATGGAATTCGGTTTAGATGGCATGAAAGTGCTTTACAATCCGCATCTTTTAGTGAAAACCGCGTTTCAATTGGATGATTTACGCGAAAGTTATGAATTTTTGAAAGGTGCTACTTTGCAACACTGTAACTCCCCCCCTAATTATTTTTGGAAAAAGTTTATTTGAGAAAAAAGACTACTTTTATCAAGTACTATCAAAATACAAAGTTTCAGGAAAATCGGTGGGGGGGAGAAAAACCCCCATTTTGAATCAAGCTCTTTGAGCGAGTTATTGCACACTGCAATCAGTAAGAGCCAAAAGAAACAATACCTGGAATTTACCAGCGCAAACTAGCAACCGTGCCTGCTCACTTCTCTGGATGACGGGCGTTTTTTTCGAGGTTATTTTTACAATTGAGTTGACGCTCAACCCATCACAACTCGGCTGGTTGTCGAGGATTGACGGAAATGCTCACTTTCCAACATGGCAGACCCCAGTGGCGAAGTGTGAAATCTAGCGACTCATTAAAACTAATGAAAAACATCAAAATATCTAGGAATCGCCGATGACTATCGGATTCGACCTTTTCTATAGGTTCAAATGGATAACATCCAATGTTGCCAAATAGCACGCTTCGCCTCTGGCGGACCCGAAGGTACCCAAAGTAAAAAAATGTTTCAAAATTAATTAGTTTCCGATCTGTTGTTATCAGAGATTACTAAGCTAAAGAGATATGGCAGAACGACTCCAACAAAGTATGCAAACTGGCATACGATCTGGTGGACTATTTTTGTAAACAAATTAGGCGATTTTCTGCGACCTTGTGAAAGTAACCGAAGTGCGTTCGGCTGCCAGTAAATGACTTTTGATTAAAGTTTTAGTGGTTATTTTAGTGGTTGAATTTTTTCCTTGACATTATCCATTTTGTCAACGTGTTTGTAAAGTAAAAAAATTCAGAAAAGTGTGTGCCTTGAATTTGTTTCCAGTAACAGCAGAAATAGCAATGTTTACGACAAATGGCCCACCAGGTGGTACGCCGTATTGTATCACGGCCTTTTTGAAGGCTTTTTTTTTTCTTTTTTTCGAAATGTCGATTAACGGTTTTCTAACATGGCTAGGGATAGGACTTGCCATAACTCTTTGTCTTAGTAATCTCTGGTTGTTATAGCTTTGGTTTCTTCTCGTAACCCGAACCTGGTCGTAAACGGGTCTAAGAGTGATTCTTGAGAGATGCGGCAACGCTGGGACATGGCACGGTAGCTCCGACCACGACATCGCGTCGTCGAGCGAGCGGGCAAATTACGGTGAAGGGTATGGAGGATGGAGATAGGCAGGAGAGGCGGTGCGATGGCAAAAAGTATATACCTATAGGTACAGCCAACACGGTGTAAGCCAAGGCGCTTCTCCGCTCGCGTTCCTTGCAGCTGGGTCCCGCTCATTGTTGTCATAATTGACCTAGTCCACAGCTTTCTCCAAAAGAGCACTCAAGAAAAGCTGTAGAATATGGCAATACCGGATCCCGTTCAATCGTGCCATGCGGTCGGCCTCGAAAAAGAAAGAAGAAAATTCTGGATACCACAACCGCTCATCTGCTGAAAAAGCTCGAGACGCAATAGCCCTCTCGTTGCTGTGCAGTTTCAGGAATTATTTGAGTCAAGTTTTAAGCGCACACTGGATCCAAACATGCGGAGTTTCTAGGCAGGGACGGGGACTGAACCGGAACCTGCAACCTGCAACCCACAGAACCTGCACCGGAATTAGAATGATGCAATCCTAGGAACCGGGACTGAAATCTGGAACCCGGAACCCTCAGAACCTGCACCGGGACCAGAATATGGTGAAATCCTAGGAACCGGGACCAAAATTAGAAAGAAGCTGCACTGCAGTGGCGTAAAACCAGAAATTTTGACTAACACAGACTATTCAAGAAGAAAAAAAAATTGTAAAAAAAAAAAAATTAGTGAGTATAGGTCAAAAAAGCTTTAAATTTCTCGTAAAGTTGTGAAAATGTGTTTTCTTCCAAAACTTGCCCAGATAAGCCTTTGGTGCTTGCCTTGATAAGTGAATACACGGAATTTCATCAAAGACCTCGAAGGTCGGAGTTTCAGGGACCAAATGTATGAGAAGCAAAAAAAAAAAAAAAGCATCAGATTTGTTTGCACGACCTGAAATGACGCCATTGCTGCTCTGAACCAGGTTTAGAATAATTTCCATATCAGCTGAGTCTAATGATACATATTATTCATCTTAAAATTCATATATTCATCATTATTATCACCAATTATTCAAGTCATAACAACCATACAATTTCGTTTTTAAATAAACATTAAAACGCGGTGTTAAATTAAGACAACTTGGTTCATTAGTATCCAATCTTAAAATCGTATTTTCACTTTCAGCTAATAATAATCGTACTTAGGACCGGTCCAGAACCGGAATCCGAGTCTTTGGACCACTGGAAGCAGTACCGAAACCGGAACGTGAATTTTAGGATTACTGGAACCGGAACCTTTTCGAGAATTCTACATCGGGGTTCTATCCCTGTTTCTAAGACATAATTTTTCGAATAAAGATTAAGATTATTGACAGTAAACAGCAGGGTTACTTAAAAACGTGTGAAGTCACTAATTTAAGATCTTAAAATGGGTCAGGTAACACGATTTTTGCAAGAAAATGGAAGTATTAAAATGTTTATAAAGCAAAAACACAACAAGTTTTCATGTCCGAAAAAAATCCATGTTTTGATCCTGTGTGCGGATCGTACAATCTGGCACCCGCGCTTTCTTGTCATTAAAACCTGTGTAAAAGATCATTTCAAGTCGAGGCACATCACTTCACCTAGAATCGATTATTTTACACAGATTTAAATGGAGAATATTTGACGTTGCCAAAATTCACGCTGATGCCACTGCAACAGACTCGTTGCGATAGAATTTGATTGGACCATATTATATTTTTATACTATTTCCTCGAAATTCCCAATTTAAATGAGGCGTCAAAAACAAAATTTGAAAACAGTCCAATTGTTTCCAAGAAGAAACAAATTTTGAACTTTTCAGCAGAATATTAGACACATAAATAGATTTATTTCAATTTAATTTCTCGTTTTTTGTATTTTTTTTAATTTGGGGATAGTATTAATTTTTCTAATGGTGCTTGGCTCATCGCATCTCGGCAACATACAATCACACTTACTTACAGACGAAAAATTAACTGAATAAGACACCTGGCATCATGGGTTTCGGGAGGCAACACTTCTTTTGCGATAAAATTGGAGTGATGAGAAGAAATTCCGCGTATAAAGACCTATTTCGTTTCATAAAAAAATGAGTTCATCTCGATACTGGAAGGTTCCCCCTCGAGGTCGCTTCACCGATCAGATCAACCATAAGTTGGTGCTTTGCATCCTCCGAAAGTTACAGCTGCTTCATTTTTTTTTCTCATGGAGGGGACCGGGGACCCCTTTGTTCCGTTTTCTTTTTCTTTATTATCGGTAACACAAAACCTTTTTTAATCAACGGCTCACAACAAGAAAGGAAGGAAAGAAGAAAGAAAAGACAAATTATTCATCGATAACCTGTCAATAAAATCTTGTTGAGAGATGCAAAGATCGGTGAGGGATGGGGAGTTGGGCTGCAAAAAAGTTTCATGACAGAAGTATAATCTTTGTTGCGTTTTGGATTAAACCGAGAGCCCAACGCGACCTGTTTGCAATAATGAATTGGACGGATTTCTGCTCAAAAGAAACACCTTTTCCGCTTCAGTAGAGGGAAACAACCGGTACGGCTACAAGTTTTCTGTAGTTGGCCCTCTCCTGCTAACATAAAAAAGTTGGAAAATCTCATTGTATACCTGCGTAGCTCTACTATATACACGCCGTAGACTTTAAAATCACTTTGTGAGTCAGTGAGTGAATTTCGTAGTATTCTTATGTGCTATAATCACAATTTCCGATAGATTTTACTCATTACTTTAACTATACAGGGTGTATCAGAAACATATGTTGTCCCTGTAATCGAGTATTTTAGAGGTCAAAAGAATATTCCCCCCCCCTTTTTTTTTGAGCTACAGCTCCCCAAAGTTTCAAAAATTTCATGGTTTTGTTGGAATATCGACCACCATTATGAACAAATGAATGTCTTGAAAATTGATATTCTGAGGTAATTTTACGTGTAGAATTTATTAATGACCTCGAGAAATTCAAAAATTAGGTCTGACCGCACTTTTCAGGCAATCTTTTATCTTCAACGGTACAAATGTTATGTTATGGATTGGAAATTTTAAAAAATCATTATTGCAATCAGATGGGGAAAGGTATCAGAAAGAATTTCGGTCCACTTTATTTAATTATTTTTTTTTTTTTTTTTTTTTTCGATACGCCGCGTTTCAAGCGAGATAATCACTGCACATGTTGGAAAATCCGCTGCTACTTCGGGCCGCTTGCTACAGTAAAAGCGCTGACTCGCCAATTTTCCTGACATTATGTTCATAATGGTGGCTGCTATTCCAAAAAAACCTTCAAATTGTTAAAACTTTGTTGGGCTTTAGCTCAAAAGGGGGGCATTTTCTGACACATGTTTATGAAAAAAAAAAAAAAAGTCTTATTTTGACTTCTAGAATACGTGGTTACAAGGACGACATATATTTCTGATACACCCTGTATAGTGTATGTATATTCAGTTACCTACACCAAAAGTTAGCAAGAGCCCCATTTACCAGATTTCTAAACCGTCGTGCGACGAAGCAACTCGCTGCTCGGTTTCCTTTTTCACCTTATTCGTGTTATCCATTATTCAGCTAAAATATAGAGCTCCTCTCAAGGGCTGCCATTTCGAATATAATTACAAACATTTCCTCCCATTTAACTCAACGTTAAGTTTTGAATTTATACCGCCAAATTTGGCAAAGCTGCTTCTCTCCGCGCTTTTTCAGATATGAAACGCAATCGGTATCGGTTTCGCAAATATTGTGTAACAGAGTACGGGGAAAGTTTTGATTTACCACAATGTTTTATAGAATTCGTAAATTCATTGTTAGTTTGTTTTGAGTCATTCGGAGAACTTTTCATTTCACTCAGTGTTTTATAGAATTCGTAGAAACATTGATACATTTTGATTCATTCGCCTTAATTGAGAGGAATGACGAAGTCATTCATTCATTCCTGAAAAGTGGGCGCAACAGTACATGTTGGCAAAGCTTCCATTTTGCGTATTGTTCATAACAATTTTCAATTCGCCGATGATTTACACCGGTAGAGGAAAGATTACAGTGACTGTACTAGTGTACTGCACGAAAAATAATACGTACCAGATTCTAGTCAATTAATCAGAAGTACAACGATATGTGAACTAGAAAGTTTAGTATTTGGACTTGACAATTCTGGTGTTAATACCAGAATATGGTAATAGAACCAGAATTTTCTAAAAGCTTTCTAGAACTACGAAACAAAACTAAAATTCTGGTAATTGCACTATCCCTCACATAGGTTCACATTTTGTCATGTTTCTGGTAATCTTTTTTTTTTTTTTTTTAGTGTGAAAGAATTACTCCGAAAAGAGAAATGTGCTCTGATATAGTTAAGAAGTATTTCATGACCGTGCAGATCCGCCCGTGAATCGGGATACTTTGTATTCTGAGCTGATGGAACGTTTGAAAGAATTCATGAGAAAGCTCTTGAAACAAAAAGGCGTAAAAATTTTATGTTGAGGGCCGTATAAAATTCAAGACTGATACGGACGAGTGAAACGTGATAGGAGGACACCATAATTTTGATGATTTTCGTTTGAGATGCGTAATCAGAATATCCACATTTACCGAAAAACCATATAATATAAGGTGTTCATAAAGTCCGCCTCGCCCCCCCCCTAACTGTTCACTGACGGTTTTAGATAAAAAAAAAAAACAAAAAAACAAAAAAAAAAAAAAAAAAAACAACAAAAAAAGAACAAAAACAAAAAAAAACTCGAGTGATGTTTATATTTTAATAAGTTATGCTTTGCTTTTTAGTATTTCCAAAATTTTTGAGAGGCATCCCCACGACGGGGGGGGGGGGGGCAGGAGGAGGGTTCGCCCTTCAACTCAAATTTCAAGAGGTACTACCTACTTTGTGATTCATCGTTGGAAGTAAGGACAAAAATGCTACATTTTGGTGCAAACCGTCCGTCGATGTCGGTTTTTATATCCGAAAAAAAAAAAATTTACATCATTATTTTGTGCTCCTTTCTCCCGAAATGTGAAAATTCTTATAGTTTAGTTTACATGTATATTTTGTTGGTAGTCTATGAAAAATGTTTGCAATTTTAACTTCATACAGATCTTTCTTAATGATGAAACAAAACTTTACTATCCTTTTCAGGCCGACTGCTACGGATATGAGGAGTAGACGATTTTGAGCTCATCAACTTTGACAACGTGATGGGAAAACGAAATTCAAAACTAAAGCAAGATACAATCGATAGGTTAATGCAAGATACCTACTGTGAGTATTTTATTAATAATTTTGATGTATTTTTTATTTTAATGCAACAGCAACGCTGGAGAAAAAAGGAACGATTAACGAACAGAATTAAAAACGGACAAAACGATGCATGATTCATTCATCGTTGGTGCAACTACAATTCGCAGTTTTCTTTGGTGAAAACCCGGGGGTTGCGGCGGAGAAAACAGGGAAGTATGACAACCGAAATAAGAGAATCTCTTCGTTTATAATAGAGGAGATAAAGTGGGCTTTCTTGAAACCGAACGCAGTGCAACAAATGTTTCTACAGCTGACTGTTTGCCATTATCTCTGCCTCGATTCGACCCGACGCACTATGAGCCGGATGGTCATTCTAGTTGGGTCAGAACTGCCGTTTCGCGTATAATTAATGGCATTTTTCAATGGGTCTGTTGCAAACTTTTGCTACAACAATTAAGAGTTCATGATCTAATGTAAAATCGCCTGAAAAGTCCATTGGTGGCATCAGAAAGTCATGAAATGCAACAATAAACTCACAAGAGGCGTTTAATGAAATCCAAGATGGCGGAGAAATATCGAGCGATTTGTATGCATGCATCCATAAACATCCAAGGATAGCCAACCTCACAATATCGATCACAACCAATCACAACGTAAACAAACACATAACCTTTACTTCCAGTGAGGTTGTAAAAGTTGGCCATCCTTGGATGTTCATGGTGCATGCATAAAGATTGCTCGATATTTCTCCGCCATCTTGGATTTCATTAAACTTCTCTTGTGAGTTTATCATTGCATTTTATGATTTTCTGATGCCACCAATGGACTTTTCATGTGATTTTACATTAGATTATACACTCTTAATCGTTGTAGCAAAAGTTTGCAACAGACCCATTCACCGAAGATTCCAGCGGCTGAGAAAAGATTACACAGTTCAGTTCAGTGTATATGACTGTAATGCACGAAAATACTTGCATCTGTTATCTTTTCTCAACCCAGGAGTCGTCAATGACTTTAAAAACCTTGAGGATATTTCCATTAATTAACGGAGTTTCCACCGATTGAGAAAAGATTGCAGATCAGAGTATTTTCGTGCATTACACTCATCACTTATTTAGCTGAACTGTGTAATATTTTCTCAACCGTTGGAATTATCGGTGAATTGAAAAATGCCACTAATTAGACGCAAAGCGGCAGCTATGAGCTGAGTTTTGATTCGTTACTTAAGATTGGAAAATACCACAAGAAAGAAAATATGGGAATACCTTCTTATTGACTGCAGAATCAAACTGTCTCAAGTAATGAAACCCGTTTTTGGACGCCTGCAAACCCTCGTTGGGATTTCCTCCCGAACCCGAAGTTCGCTATCGATAGCCCTGTCTTGTGATACAGCAATCGACACGTGTCTACAATAATCGAAAGCTTGCAAAAATCAGGGATTTTACCTCGAAAACTAGAAATCTTCATCAGCATTCCTAATGAACAGGTCAAAGTTCAGGCTTGTTCGAACTTTGACGATAACTTTGACTAGAGCCCTAACTTTAAACTTGCATCGCCGGGAGGGGGAGGCTATAGCCGAGACTTCAGGGGCGGCAACAATAATTGATTTAATCACGCGTAAAAAAATTATGAAAAAAAAAAGTTACGAATAAAGTTTATCCAGCCAATGATATAGTCCACCTACACTTTCATTCATGTGGCGGTTTCCAATCATAGGTTGTTACGAATGGGGCTGTAGCAAACTTTCGCTCAGGGCATAATTAAGCGTCGATTCAGCTGTAAAAACTTGCAAAAATATAGACGGTAGAACTACACTAAAATCTCATGGAATATGCTCATGCTCATTTAACTCATAATCGCTACCCACGATTGTAATGGCAGTGTTGCACACTAATTATGGGACAGTTCTATCTAAAATAATTGTCTTTTTATGAAGAAAAGGCCATGAAGAGACGACTCTCCTTATTTGGCACCTGGATCACGTTAACTGGTGGCAGTTTTTCGGCGAATCTGCATTCCTACCATATGAGAATGACAGGAATATCCCATGATTAGTGCGCAACGCTGTCATTATATAATCACGCTTATAAAAGCATTTTAAATTTAGGAAGGTATTTTTCAAGATTTTGTGCTATACCATCGTTATTTTTGCAGGTTGATACGTCCGAATCAACCCAACAATCGCTAGTTTATAACAGCAACCTCATTGATACCAGCTATATAGCTACATAGAACAGTCATCCGGACCGAAATGGACCATAGTGCGACGGTACGCAACATCTGTTATCTGGATGAAATCCGTGTTGGCGCGACGCGGGCGGCTTATAAAAAGGGGCTGTTGAGTGTTGGTGTCGGCGTCGGCGCGGGTGGTTGCCAGATTTGGTGGGAAATTAATTAAATATTACATTGATTTAAACGTGGGATGTGGCGATTTATCCTCCACCATTTGGCAACACTGTTGAGTAAATGAGTGCCTCGGTTGCCAGCTTTGGAGGAAAACTCGACAAATTTTACATTGATATAGATGCAGCATCTGGCAATTTATTGCAACCATCTGGCAACACTTGACCGACGCGGCGTCCTTATGAAAATCTCAAACGAAATTAGTCTGCGCGCCCGTTCTTACTCCCCCCCCCCCCCCACCAATCTCCGATATACCATCCACCAAACCCCCGACCACCACCACCACCACCTTGGCCCCAGTGCCTCAATGGCTTGGACAATATAGAGACCATAGAAAACATCCACTCCTAGATGGGGCCATTCTAGTTCCAACTCGAGAGTCGAGATACCGACCATCGGATCGAAGACTACGTTCAGCTCCATTATTCAATAGCTTCACATACATAACGATTTCTCATTGCCTTGCCCTGTGGCCGTTATTTTTGCAGCGATTCCTTCGCCGTCTCTCTCGTTCTGCTCCAAAGGTGTCAATGTTGCCAGATTTGCTCATGTAAATGGTTCTGTTGCATACTTTTGCTACAGCAATATGGAGGCTTGAATCTGGTGTAAAATCGCGTGAAAATCTCATTGAGAGCATCAAATATTTTCAAAATCCACTCATAAACCCACAAAGGCGTTTTAACCCTATAATGACCAGGTTTGTTCAAAAGAACGCCCCTCTTCCGTTTACATAGGGGAGATAGTTAACTATTCGTACTCGGGGGAGTTGAAATTGCCTAAACGAGGAATTGAAGGCACTTGACGACACTCTATCTTGTAAGTGTTTTCATCTATATTTGCGTGTATCCGGAATGAAGAATGAAACCATGTAAAATAGACTACAGGAGAAAAACGAGTAAACTCGGGCATTGCCCTTAAAGGGTTAAGGAAAGCCCAAGATGGCAATTGAAAGGGCGACTCTACCCTGCATGCATGCACCTTGAGCACTAAAAGATGGCCGATGACGGAAATTTATAATTTAGGTTAGAATGTGAACAAACGTCTTACACTTTCTCAAAGTATATACTTATATTTTGTATCATTCTGTGTGTTTTTCCGGTAAATTTTACTTCCTCGTTATTGTTTGTGATTACTTTGGTGAATATATTACGTTCTGTGTCATCCTGTGTCGATTTGCCGGAATTCTGACGAAGAAAGCGCCGAGCAAGTACCTACTTTGTCGAATGCCGTCGTCGTCGGCCATCTTTGCTGCGCTTGTGGAGGATGCATGGAGGGTTGATTCGACCTTTCAGCCGTCATCTTAGGCTTTCCTGAAAACGCATTTCGTGTGGGTTTATGAGTGGATTTTGAGATTATTTGATGCTCCTCGATGAGATTTTCATGCGATTTTACACCCGAAACAATCCTCGATAACTCTGTAGCAAAAGTATGCAACAGAACCATTACCATTTTAAGTGGATTAAATGATCCGAATGGCAATTAATCCGAAAAAAATGGCAACACTGAACGGCATTTTGGTTAGTGAGGAGTGAAAATTATCATGGATTTTTTTTTCTTCTTCTCATCAGTGAAAAAAAAGAAGAAGAAAAGCAACAACTGTTGCCGGTTAACAATATAACGCGTGTTGGATTGTATTATAGCGTGCCTTTACAATAAAAACGGTTTAATCAACGAGGTGTTCCATTAGGGAAAGGCTGCGATGCATGTTATAAGTCCTATCCCAAAGTATGCGACAGCATAGACTACCTGAGCCTGGTTTGTTTGCCTCATGTGTTTTAATCTTAAAGAAAATTTGTAATTAATCCAGTGAACGTTGGTTTATTTAAACGAAAATGCAAGTGTTTAGAATGGCTACGTGGACACAGAATTCCAGTACAACTATTTGCGAGATGACTTTACTTGCTTTCATAAGTCAGTTTCTTTATCGTCCAAATCCCTTTCAAAATAAACTGTTGTATCCGCAATTTCTGTGTCCAGATAGCCATTCTAAAATACTTGCAATTTCATTCAAAACCAATTTTTACTGAATTAATTAAAAAAAATTATTTAAGGTTAAAAAAAAATGAAGCAAACAAGCCGAGCCTGTGTGAATAGTCCATAAGAGATTTTCATCATGCACCTCCTTGGTGTTCCAAAATCACATCCCATAAATCCCCTCTATACTGGAAGAGGTCGTTTCACGAAAGTTGGCCGATGATAGAAGGGTTTGTTCACTGCGCAGAGACGAGTTTGCGTTTTTGCGCATGAGTAAGAACGCAAATTCGTCTTTGCGCAGTGAACGGCACGATCTGTCATCGGCCAACTTTCGTGAAACGTGCTCTATATGATACGTCTTTGGGTTTAACATTTTTCTAGGTACGAGGGGTGCTCAATAATTAAGTACCCCCCTCTCTAAAATCCACAAAAATGGACCGATTTTGAAAAATGAGAGCTTAAAATCTTCGTTCAAATCTTCTGAATCTAGAGGTTTAAAGTTCAAAGAAATCGGATAAGATGCGCCCGCACACTGGCCGTGGAACCGCGCCGCGGCATGTTTTGCTCCTGCCGGCTTGGTCGAATTTCAATAAGTGTCCCCCCTCTAAAATCCACAAAAATGGACCGATTTTGAAAAATGAGAGCTTAAAATCTTTGCTAAGATATATTGAATCTAGAAGTTTAACTTTCAAAGCAATCGGATAAGATGCGGCCGCACACGGGCCGCGGAACCGTGCCGCGGCGTGAAAAAGCAGAAAATCTTTCCGAATTCTGCGCTGCTTAAAATCCGACCGAGCCGGCGCGGCGGGAGCGCACCACTCCGCGGCCGCATCTTATCCGATTGCTTTGAAAGTTAAACCTCTAGATCAGACTTGGGCACGAAAATAAGTTTTTCGGGCAACTAAAAATTAATTGAAAAATAAATCGTCGAATATTAGTTAACTAACCGGCAACTGAAAAATTAGTTCAGTTTTCTCGCCGAACTAATTCGGGCCGGTCGACCGACTAATTTGCGATGAGAAAAAATAAGTTGTTAGTTCCAAGGGTTAGTCGCAACTAATTTTTTCTCGATTAGTTGCGTTCCGAATTATTTTCGACTGCGGATGGAACTAATGTAATAATTTGTTTCAATTCCAACTAATCAATTCTTAGTTTCAACTTAAACTAATCTTTTCCCCACACTTGTACATTTTCTGATCAGCGTGATTATGCTTGGAATGCTTGGATGCATTGTTGTTGTTTGAGTTGATATTGTGCGTCTTTGTTGTTTCGGTTTCTTCTCTACGCTCGATGCTTCAGTTGACGAACGCGCCGTGCGTTACTTCCCCTCGCCCACCACAACGTGCTCCGTCTTTGTTTTTCGGCACTCCTCTGTCTTCTGTCTTCTTTCTTCTTTTCCTTATCTTATTATTACCTATCGCTTACGGACCTCCACCGGCCGGCCAATTTCCTATTCAATTATTCACCCATTTGACTGCCCATCTTTGCTTGCTGCAAATCGTATGGTGACTCTCAAAATCACACTCACACATCCTCGCCTCTTGATTGATTCCCCTCGATCTTCCATTACCCTTGTTTCTCGGTTCGTCCCTCGACGAGATTACTACTATTTATTTTGTATTCATTTTTTTTTTTTTTTTTTTTTTTTTTTTTTTTTTTTTTTTTTTACTGACCACGTACCGCTTAAAAAAGGCAAGTCTACGACAAGGCTCTTTTAAACCCAAATATTTTCATTTGCAAATATCTCGAGATGTACTCAACTGATGTCAATGAACTTTTTTTTTATATTTTCTTAACTTGTTCGTCTGTAATTTGGGATTACAAAATAAGTAAAATTGTTACGTATCAATATTGATGTAATTATTCATCTCAATGCACGGTGTTTCGCAACAGCCCCCCCCCCCCCCGTTGGTGACTTTTAAACCGTTGCAGATAAAAAAAAAGAAAAGAAAAAACAAAACAAAACAAAAACAAAAACAAAAACAAAAACAAAAACAAAAACAAAAAACAGAGATGCTCAGTGTGGATCTAGAAATAAACCGAGTGATTTTTTCATTTTTTTTTCTTGCTAATTGAGCTAAAGAGTTGCGGTTCGGACCATCATTTTGGACGAATTTTCTTTTCATGGGGTCCGAATTCCCCCAGCCTTCCTATGGGGAAACCACAGAGGGGGGGGGGGCTAAATAACAACCCCTATCTTGTGAAACATCATTTGAAAGGATGTAAAATTTTAAGAATTTAGGCACAAACCGGAAGTTTATATCGTTTTTTCTTTTTTATGCAATGAATTTCAAAGTTCGATTTGGACCCATTTTGAAAAAATCATTACTCCTATTTAAAGAGTCGGAATTGAATAAGATCAGGGTCCAAAATACTCTAAAAAGGAAATACTAATCAGATAATGAAATGGTTTTGACATGAATTTAGTCCAAAATCGATTTTAGAGCCCCCCATAAATTTTTAAAATAATTGCTCCTGAAAGGGGCTATCTCAAAAATTCCATTATGCGACCCTTATTGAATGATACATCGATCGAAAGGGCATAAAAATTGAGCTCTTCGGCACAATCTGGAGATCGGTATAGTTTTTCGTATTCGAGATAGCGAATATTAAAAGTTTAATTTTCACCTATCTTCAAAATTCGTCATCCATCTCGAATAAGAAACACTGTATTGATCTCCGGATTGCGCAAAAATGCTCAATTTTGTATGCCGTTCCGATCGATGTATCATTCAATAAGGGTCGCGCAACGGAATTTTTTAGACAGCCCCTTGCAGGGGCAACATTTTTAAAAATTATAGGGTGCTCTAAATTTGATTTTGGACTAAATTAAGTCAATACCATTTTGTTATCTGAAAAGCATTTGTTTTGCATGAGTATTTTGGAACACTTCGTTTTTTTTAATGTCAACTCTTTGAAAAGGAGTAATAGTTTTTCGAAAATGAGTCCAAAGCAAACTTTGAAATTTGACATATCAAATGAAAAAAAACCGACATAAACTTCCGGTTTGCTCCAAAAGTCTTAAGATTGTACGTCCGTTCAAGCAATGTATCCCAAGATAGAGGTTGTTATTTGAAATTTTTGAGATAGCCTCCCTGGGAGCCCCCCTAGGGAGGCTGGGGGAGTTCTGACTTTAAAAAAAAGAAAATTCGTCCAAAATTATGAAGAATGGTCTAAACCGCAACTCTTCATCTCAATTAGCAAAGAACCCGAGGGGGGGGGGGAGGAGATAAAAAAAACACCCTGTATTACGGAGGCTAGAGATAGTTTCAGAAGTGTAGGCGCACCTTTTGACCGATAATCTTCGGATTTCATCAATATTATTTCTCATATTACGAAATGAAAGTTAATGAAAATTAATTTTAGCTTTGGATTTTCATTGAGGAACGCATATTAATCAAAGGTTCAAAGTCGGATGCAAGTTTTGTTCTGATTTGAAGGAATGAAAGTTGAAAATTCGCCAAAGATTATGGTCTAGGTGCGCCTACACTTCTGAAACGAGCTCTAAAGCCTTTAAGGAGAAAGGGCTAACATCTACTTTTTTAATGAAAGCCCAACACTAGCTTTTCCAAAAATCCCCTCAAAGACTACGTCAAATTTTGATTCAAATGGGGGGGGGGGAGGCACAGCTCCTTTATTACCACCTTGGTTCACCTGATGTGGGGATGTTCATACCTTATGAGAGCTATTTTTAGGAGTTTCCAAGATTTTCGTGCATGGGCATCTTTCAGACGGGGGGGGGGAGGACGGGCGTTAGCCACAACTTAAGATTTTCGAGTGACCCTTATCTCGTGAAACATCGTTACTAAAGGGAACAAAAAACTGAGCAATTCATCGCAAACTTCAGATCGAAATCGTTTTTTTTTTTATTATTATTATTATTATATTATTTTCGAGATCCGAAGGTTATAACGTTCTGTCTCGGGCTATTCTCAAAAAATTAAAACTCTTATTTAGAAAGTCAGACTTGGGCTCTTTGCAAACTTTTGCTACAAGGAATTGAAGAGTTGATTCTTGCATAAAAGTCTGTAATAATGACGACGAGTACACTGAAACATCACGAAACTCACTCTCAGAATCGCCCATAATGGCGGCTCAACGCAGGTATAGTGGGAGATTCCTATCTAATTTGAGACATATATCTATGTTTTTGTGGAGAAAGTGACAAACTAGACAGGAATCTTCCAAGATAAGTACCTGCTTTGAAGCGCCGTTACGATCTTGCCGTTCGAGCAGTTTCGTGAGTTTATTGTTGACTTGTAGACTTTCTTAGCGTGATTTTCGTGACTTTCACTGGTTTTTACATTAGATTGGACTATTCATTTCCTTACGGCAAAAGTTTGCAAGAGCCCCATTAAAAAAAAAAAAAAAAAAAAAAAATCAGGAGGTAACGTCTAAAAACTGAATAGTGATAAGTTACTTACAGAGAAAAAAAATTAAGTTTTGATGTGGTAAACATTTGGTTTTAATGCCCATTTTTAAAATGTTTGCCTCACACGCGAAAGCTACCTCAAAAACTGCGATGGACGACGACCATCGAATGATAGATGCAAAAGGAAATGTTCGGGAGCCCTAAAATCAAAGGTTGATTAATTCAGTGGCAATCCCGCATCATTTTTTTCTGAAACAGTACTTGCTTTTTACTGTATTTAAAATGTTTTGCTTTGAAAATGCTGACTTTTTAAATAGGAGTAATAATTTTTTTGAAAATGGGTCAAAAGCGAACATTTGACCGTTTGATATACCTATATCGGAAAGGAAAAACGATAATGATCTCCGAATTGCACAGAACTGGTTAGAATTTCATGCTCTTCCGAATGATGTATCAAAAGATAGGGGCTGCTGATTGAAATTATTGCGATGTCCTCCATTGGGAGGGGGAATGGCCCGGACCCCCACTCCCTCTTTAAAAAAATAAAACTTTTGGATGAGCTTCTAAAACATATTAAGGAATGTTATTCATTATTTTCATTATTTTCCTTTCCTTTCCCTTTATTCTTCCTGCTCGTCCTAAATATGTTACCCGTTAAAATTGCGATTCAACTATTACGAAGTAAGTTAAAGTAAAGCTACCTATGAAGGTAATAGCCCCCCTCCATCACCATCAGGAGGGCTCTTCTACATCAGTATATTAAGTGCGGCTTTTGACCTATCACCACAGAATAATACAATCAGAACGGAAACTCTGTCGGATTTTGAAGCAAATTCATTTCGCGTCCGCCATGTTGGGATATAGGATGTTTACATCTGGATTCGCGCTCGAAAAAAAAAATTTAGGACATGATCCGCGAAAATTTCATTCTGAAATGCCATTAGAATAAAAGTGAGGCCGGAAACTTAAGATTTCTTTCCAGAATTTACAGAAATAAATGAGTTTCAATACAAATCACACACGCCGCCATGTTGGGAAATAGGACCACAGCGTTGCCTATTGGTGCCGGTAAATTCCAAACTTGCTTCCATTGGCTCTTATGGGAGTTTCCGTTCTGATTGTATTATTCTGTGCTATCACTTTTGTCAGAGTGAGCCTTGAGAATCAATCAGGCAACGTTGTATTTGGTCCATTTAATAACACATTAAAAAAAATCGAATTCAATTGCGATCACTGTTAATCTTTTACTCGCCTGCAATTTTCTTTAACAGGACGAAAAGAAACGTTGCCGGATTACACACAACGTAGCGCTGCGGGGGGGGGGGACTTCAGACGACGCGTCTGATTAATTATTGGCTCAATGCAATTTGGGCTTATGAAACGTTTATTCAGTGGTAATGAAGAAGAAGAAATTGCATGGAAAGACAGACAGTACATCCATGTTTAAAAAAGAAGCTCTGAGGACCCTCTGATTTGTTGCTCGTTGCTCCTAATTGTAAGTCCTAATAGCCAAGTTCGGGCGATTGGTTAGTTCGGAACTCATTTAGCGGATCTCAAGCATGCGACGCGACGCGACGTGGCAACGTCGCATTCAGTGAATGGGGCAGTGGCAAGGGTCTGAAATGCTGTGTTTTTTATAAAGAAAATTACGGTACTTGAGCTGAGAACAATGGTGCCTTTGAGTTTTCTTATGTGTCCCAGTTTTTGAGATACACACACGTAAAATGTAAAAAATCGCTAAAAATCGCTATGTAAAATGTCGCTAGGCGCCATTTAAAACAATGCATTTTTGGGCACAATCTCATCTTTGAAACAATGGGACTTAAATATGGGACTTTAAAAGGCATATTTGTTCTCAGCTAATCAAATGCTATCATTTTCTTTATAAAAAACACAACATTTCAGACCCTTGCAACTGCCCCATTTAAATCTGTAAAAACATCAAGTTCCAGGGTGTTGTGTAGGCTACAGTGGCATATCCAAGGTGGGGGGGGGGGGGCTGTATATCCCCATCCTCCAATGCCTCAAATTTTATATTTTTTCTACTGAAAAATAGCCCCCCCCACATTGCTTCCTCCGACAATTCTAATTTAAAATTTCATTGGCGTGCACCTGTCCCCCCCCCCCCCAGGAAACTTTTCTGGATCCGCCACTCGAAGTTGCCTTCCTACCGTGCGCTTAGAATTAATTAATTGTCAATGGACAAACTGCAACGCAGCACAGATCGCAAGCTTCACTACTCTTCCAAAAGCAAGCGAGGGGGGAGGGAGTTGGGCAACTGAGAACGCTTCGAAAAGTAGCATGTACGAACCAAAAACTTAAACTCGCCGCATTATGTTACACAGGACTAAATTTCGATCCAACCTACGAAAATTCTATTGAAATCGGTTCAGCGCATCTTGAGATATTTGCAAATGAAAATATAGCTGTCTATCGCAGCCAAATTGGAGACGGGTACGTGTGCTTTTTCGTCTGATGCCGGGCGGCCGGTTAAAAGAGGTAAAAAAAGTGGGGAGAGAGCAAGATTATAAACATGGAACAAAATACGAGGCGAATGACAATAGATAGTGCGAAGTGTGAGGGTGAGCCGGTGAGAGAGGAGATAGGCAAGCAGACGAGATGCAACGTCGGAATCCACGAATATGTTGCGATGCGGGTATAATAACAATTTCATTAGCGGCTGGGTGCGGTGGAGTGGAGGGAGTTGAGCCGGGTGGAGTAAGCGAAAAAACCGGAAGTTATGACAGAAGGGGGGTTTGACAATTCACGTCAGTTTTGTGATTCTTATTCAAAACAACTTTTTCTTCAGTTTATTAATAAAATTTAGTTCGGATGGATCCCTACTTATTTTTCAATCGATCAACCCGCTTGATCGACAACTAAATTAGTTGTTAGTTCCTACCGAGCAACTAACAACTAATTCAGTTTTCAATCGACCATTCCCCCTACAACTAACTTAGTTCCTTAGTTGCCTACTGAGCATTGACCGACTAATTTAGTTTCTCGGCAGCAACTGAATTGACGACTTAGTTGTTTTTTGACGATTTATTTTCAACTTATTTTTGCCCAAGTCTGCTCTAGATTTAGTATATATCCTAACAAAGATTTTGAGCTCTCATTTTTCAAAATAGCTCCAATTTTTGTGGATTTTAGAGGGGGGGGGGACACTTACTTATTGAAATCCGACCGAGCCGGCGCGGCGGGAGTGCACCATGTCGCGGCCCGTGTGCGGCTGCATCTTATCCGATTGCTTTGAACTTTAAACCTCTATAGATTCAGAATATCTTATCAAAGATTTTAAGCTCCCATTTTTTAAAATCGGTCCAATTTGTGGATTTTAAAGAGAGGGGGGGGGGGGTTCTGACTTATTGAACACCCCTCGTATAATCGGAATAATTGAAGACAAGAAATAAGCTTTATGAAATGTAAGAACACCAACGAGCGAGAGCCAGTGGTGGCTCGTGCAATGTGACAGCAATGGACTCCCTCCATTTAAACCTATGTAAAATAATCGATCATTATTTGGTGAGGCGCTGTGCCTCACCTAGAATCGATCTTTTAGCACAGGTTTAAATGGCAAAATAGCACTGTTGCCAGATTGCACGAGCCGCTACTGGCGAGAGCCGTTGAGTTGTTTTTTCTTTGGGGTCATTTTACGCAAGATGAAACTCTTCTGATAGACGGTTATGGATCTGACGCCATTCCTAGAAAAAGTTCGATGGGAGTCCAAACTATCTCTCTCGTAACCCCCATCTATACTACTTTCATCCTCATCGCTAATAAAATCGTTTACAGACACTTTTTTCCGTGGATTTTTGGCAGAAATGAATTTATCGAGTCATTTGCACACGATTTTTGATAGTAGAATGTAGTTGGACAAGGTATGGTGAACGAATTTCGGCTCTATTAAGAGATAGAGCCATGTCGTTTATTTAACCTAAAGGCAACGCAGTGATGGCTCCTGAAATTTGGCAACAGTGCCCCCATCCATTGAAACAAATGTAAAACAATCAATTCTCCGGGATCATGCCAGCCTCCTCAAGAATCGATTGGTTTACCTTAGTAAGTTTCAATGATAAAGTTGCATGGATGCCAAATCGCAAGAGGTTGCATCGTGGCAACGCCTCAATATATAGGTCTGTTGCAAACTTTTGCCATAGATATGGAGATGATCTATTCTGCGGGCCGATCATTTACCATCGTTAAACCGATCGTTAAAACTGTCTACAAATGATTCTGTTGGTCGAAAATTGCAAAACTTGGCTGTTGCTACACGGAAAAAAAAGATTAGTGAAAATAACCATACGGATACCTGATTTTGGCACCTGCTAGCTGTTATGGTAAACTTGACCAGAATTATGGTAAATTTGCCGATACTTTGAGTAAATTCGACATGCAATAAGGTAATATCACCTTGTACCTAGTCAAAACATAGTATACTTCTGGTTAACTTTACCATAACATCTAGCAGGTGCCAAAATCAAGTATCCGTATGGTTATTTTCACCGTAGTTTTTTTCCGTGTAGAGTAACTATCCTTAAGAGTCTCGTTTTATAAAGGCTATTCATGAGTAATGCCTTCAAAAAACGGACACTATAACGATGGTTACCATAGCAACGACTCAATTTTACAATATTCGACCAATAGAATCACTCATACACAGTCTTAACGATCGGTTTAACGATGCAGTAAATGATCGGCCCGCCTGGTGTAAAATCATTAAAAAAAAAACTTCGTTGGTAGCATTAGAAAGTTTAAAAATTGATTCGCTAACTCAATAAATGCGTTTAACAAACTTCCAATATGGCGGTCAAACACGCGGGTAGCAATGGGAGAATCTCATCTCAATCGCATTTTCCTATGCTGAGAAAATTTATTTATCATAGAGAAATCTGCTATTAGATGGGAATCCTCAATTGCTATCCGCTCATTTAACCACCATTTTGGATTTCTCTTAAAACGGCTTTATTGCGCAACTATGCGCGTTCATGAGTGGAATTTGCGATTATAGGTATATGATGCTTCATTGTGATTTTTTCACAATTTTAAAAAAGAGGACTCGACCCTTTGTAACATTCTGGTTAAATTTTGCCACAGACTCATTGATGCAGGGAAAGTTATCAATGGATCCACTAAAAACCCTTTCACTGCTTAGTGTCTCCTGCATGTTCAGTGCAGTAAAGCTGCGCATGTGATGCGAATTGCGATTTTACCATCGGATTGCATCTAGGTGGGTGGAAAAATATTCAAACTTCATATTGATTTAAATGGGCATTTACACATTTATTCGCACATTTTGGCAACCGCGGATGAGGCCGTGAGTAGAATTGAGAAACGATTTTAAACAGTCAACTCTGAGCAGAGACGGTAGAGCCAGAAAGCCACTTCCGTTAATTGCCAATTCGGAGTATGGAGACAGGGAAATAGGTATTGGGGAGTTTGTCCACGGATCAGTTATGTCATTAAAATGTCTGCCCTTTATGGAATATGGGTTATTCGCCAACCGCCCCTCCACCCACCCTCCTCCCCATCTTCCTCTTCGCCGCTCTCTTATAAGTTCAAAGTGTTTTCAGTTTACGCAGAAAAAAATTATTTTTAATTATCGGAAAGAAAGGAAATTCTAAAAGAATTCCTGGAACTCTCAATAATTCCAAGCGTCTGAGTTTTAGTGGTTTTTAGTATAAGAAAATAAAAGCGCTCGTTGGGCTAAAATCAAAGATGCCTTTGGTTTCTCACTAAGTTACTTAGTTCCGGAGACTTCATCGTTTTCAGTCAATTCGTCGTGCGCCTATTCTTGAGTAGGTCTCCGGAGATTTCGACCTTTTTTTCCGTCTAACTTACTTTTTATCCATCTTTACTCGTCCTTAACTATTTTGAATACATGATTTAAATGTGCTTCAATAAAGTGGTAAAGTAAAGGTGGACTACAGGATTTAATATATTATTAGTTAACCTAATAACCTAACCCGCCAAAATAAATTCCAAAAAAAAAAAAAAAAAAAAAAAAAAAAAAAAAAAGTTGGTCTACTTTTTCTGATTTATCTTATGCTCCTAAATATTCGTTGTTGTTTATTTATTTATTTATTTATTTATTTATTTATTTATTTATTTATTTATTTATTTATTTATTTATTTATTTATTTATTTATTTAATTATTTATTTATTTATTTATTTATTTATTTATTTATTTATTTATTTATTTATTTATTTATTTTTCTTAAGGAGAAAATAACCGCTTGGACATTCAAACAATGGACGATTTTTGCAGGACGATTAAAAAAGGGACACTTTTGGACACTCACAACTGGACGAAAAAATTAAGGCCGAAAATTGTCGGACAAAACAACCGTGGACAAAAATTGTTCGATCAAAAAATTTTTGGACAAGAAAAACCGGACGAAATCTCTTATGACTTCTAACCAAGCTATCAGTGGATGTACTATCGACGAATTAAAGATTGTCGTGAGATTTTCACGAGCTAAGTCTCGCCTTCAAGGTGCCGGCTCGGCCACTCTTCATACTCCTCATACCTTGCAGGTGAGAAGCGAGTGCGGTTGGGGCGGGAAAGCCGTAGCAGATCAGTCCCACACTCCCACTCATAACTGAATATGTGTGAAAATCTAGCGAAAATCTTCAATTCGTCGATAGTACATACATATAATAATAGTAGATGAACAATTGAACAGTCCTACTCCACTGTACTTGCCTTTGCCTACATTATCAATTGAAGGCGCACCACGGAGCAAACTAGTATATCCACTTTTTGTCGTTCTTTTATTTTCAATACTGCCATGTGTAAGTGTAAACCATTTGAAACAGATTAAAATGAAGGAATAAATATATTCGAGCTTAGTATCCTAAGGGTTATGTTTGTCTCGAAAAAAGCACGTATTTGTAAAAACGCTACATTGTTCAGCGGTTTTTCGAAACAGTAATGCTGAGATTTTCAATTTCGATTCTACACACGTCCCATTTTGAAGTTCAATTATTGAACTCGCCAAGGAATCAACGCTTTTCCGAAGGTTTGTTTGTAGGGAGGAGGAATCGATGCGTCACTCACAACTAAGGTGGCAACTGTAGTTCGAGCAGCAGAAGCTCTTTTGGAAATCGAGATCAACTTAAACCTGATTTTCTCGAATTCCTAGGGAGTTATAGCATATCACTGTATTCTCTTGCGCGACCTTTTCAAATATTAATGGACGCAAAATAATGAAGTGGTTATTGGAATTGAATGTGGAACGCGACGCTATATTAGAAACAACACTCGTACTTGACTCGGTTTCTTCGAAACGCTGCAAACTTTTATGAGTGAAGAAAACGCATTTGCATGGAACTCTTGTCGACATGAGGAACAAAAAAATAGCGCCTCTTGGTTTTTAGCCAAATTGCCTTCATGCGACATTTAAACTGTATCATTGATATAGCTTGTTGTGTACTTGATGTATCATCCGGCGGCAACGAAATTTATCTTTTGAACAACGAGTATGTTCGAGAAATTGATAAATATGGTTCACTCAGCTAGGAATAGAGTCGTCTTTAAGATAAGAGAAAAATAAGAGTATTGTTTTAAAGTTGTGGAAAGTTCGTTTTAAACCTAATAATCTTTTCAAACAATGTACTAGACGGTCCGAAACAACACTTAACAACCAGGGTAGATGCTCGACCCCATTCGGAGGATCGTGTGAGGTATACCTCTCTCGGAAGCTTAGGATAGCAAGGTCAGTTGGTTCACCAGAGCTATGGTTCACCAATCAGCGATCGTGAACCGAACCGAATTCGGAGTCATCCATCGCATGGAATCCCCGCAAATATTGATCAATCATAGCTTACTCGATGTGACGTAAGTCAGTTCATAACATCCCTGTTTTTATCCACCGTCCATGAGTCACATTTTTTGCATCTTTGATTTCATAATCTTTCGATGAATGAGTGAATGAAATTATGCAAATAACATGCAGGGGCGTCATTTCAAGTTCGGCTTGGGGGGGGGGGGCAAAAAATTTGATGACTTTTTTCCCCCCCTCATCAATATAATTTTAGAGCCATAGAGCCGGCTTGGGGAAGGGGGGGCAAAAATCCGTTTTTGAGCCTGACTTCAAATCCTGGGGGGGGGGGCAATTGCCCCCCCTGGCCCCCCCCCCCCATTGACGCGCCTGATTACATGTACATAGTAAACTTAGATGATCCTTACTTTTATAGAATGTATATAAATATTTTTTGCGTAACATTTTCTTTAAGAATTTATCATGAGTTCAAGTGTCTATTTGAGTATTTACATCAAATTTAATTCAGACTAAATTACATTGGTAAATTTCTCAGTGTTGTTCGCTCAGACAAGACAACAAATCGCCTATCAATATCCAAGTCTATGAAGCGTGATGATCTTTTAATTTCCCTCTGAAAAACTAGAATCTGTTTATTAACATTTGCAGTGAATCAATAAAGGAGTTCATGAACATTGTAGATTGTTGAACGGCTCTAATGAGAGACATATTTGGCAATATTCCAGATTATCGCAAGCGTTGTAATATTGATTCTCTGGAACCGAGTTATGCAAGCCTTGATATTACGGTTGCAATGCCTCTTCCCATTCGGCGAGCATGCATGGTTTTGAATTATTGAATTATTCACATTTGCTGGTTGTCAATTACTTACTTTAATTAACAGGCC
Source organism: Trialeurodes vaporariorum (assembly GCA_011764245.1). Lineage (NCBI taxonomy): Eukaryota > Metazoa > Arthropoda > Insecta > Hemiptera > Aleyrodidae > Trialeurodes > Trialeurodes vaporariorum. Next base: position 52,800,158 of record VMOF01000388.1, on the reverse strand, counting down.
CCGAGGAGAGACGCTGTAAATATGTTTTTGGATCAGAACAGTTTTGACACTGCCAAGTTTTGTTGGCTATAGTATCAACTCTGTCCTGTTTTCCCAAGGCATCCCGTTTGCAAGTCCTTGACCTCACACAACCTTTACTATATTCCTCCGAAGTTCTACTTTCCAAGGCCCCGGGGCCCCCAGGGCCTTGTTAACACCTTAAAATTGTAAAAAAAAACAACGATCTGTGCAGCAGTGGCGCCGCGTGAAAACTGGCAACGTTGCAACCAGTCCATTTAATGTCATGAAAGAGGTCAGAATATTGAAGGTGCACAGTGAACTCGCTGGAATCGATGTTTTACTCGAATTTAAATGGACTTAATGCTCTGTTGCCAGATTGCATGTACCACCACTGCCATGCAGAATGGGCATCACTGCGTTGCGTAACCATTTTTTAAAATTTGTTTGCTGTAGCTCATTAAAAATGGTTCACGGAATATGTGTACAATTATTGTATTCGTCGCACTTACATTCCAAGGTGACCAAGGTGCTACATTTGTTTCAAAAAAAAAAAAAAAAAAAAAAAAAAAAAACAAGCAGGGAAAATTCCAACACGCAGGTGTTGGAAAAGCGTGCCACTAAAGTCTGAACAGCTTTAATGCTTTTGCTAGCAATGATAATAATTAGACAGCATTCAACATGGAGCTGATCTCGAGAAAATTGAGTCCAAAGTTGAAGAGCTAGCATTTAAACAAAAAACTTGGAATTACTTACGTTTTGATTTCATTCAACTACCGTGTTGTGTTTTTGCATTTCAACACCGGAAAAGTGGAATTTACTATGTAGGAAAGGTACTTATAATTTTTAGCGTTTAAAGTGACTTCGTTCCTTTCTTCTTTTTTTTTGGCATAATCACGAAAAACGAAACTCTAAGAGAAACCAAACGGCAGAGTTGGTTTACACTGTTGATTATTTTAAAATCCGTTAATCCGGACTTAAGTCCGTTCCCAATTCTATAAAAGGAACCAGTGGCGGCTCGTGCAATGTGGCAACAGTGGAATCCCTCCATTTAAACCTATGTAAAACAATCGATCTTCAGGAGCTGCAATGCACCCCCAAGATATCGATACTTTTGCATAGGTTTAAATGGTAAAAAAGCATGGTTGCCAAATCGCACGAAAGGAACCAAGTCGGAGTTGGTTCCTTACGTGACTCGGATTAAGGTTTAACCTAATCAGCCAAAGGAACCAAGTTCTCATTTTATTTCATCATATGGACAATGACATCAATGAGGCTCACCAGCTCACTTTTACCTGGAATTTTGACGGGAAATAGTTGTTATTACAGAAGAAGCACTTGTTGCTTCGAGATTCAGTATTGCTAGCTCTATCAATCAATAACTCAATTTTATCAAAAATGTCACTCGGTTCTTTTGTGACAAGTGCTGTCCAATTGAGCTTGTTTGGTGAGAAATTATGAAAAAAATAAATTTAGATCAGATGTATCTATAAGGAGATGAGTCATTTCAAGTGCCCTTTACACATCAAGCATTCTAGGGGTATAGATTAGTAGGTGTGGAGGTTTAAGAGGTTTGTGGATTTTAATTCCCCCTCTCCCCATTTATTTTCTTGAAAAGTATCGAAAGTTTACAGTTAAAACTATGCCATTATTCACTATAACGCATTGTCATATTATTTCTTTTTTTTTTCTGTTGCCGTCGGTCGATATCATTTTTCGTGTTGGAAAAGCAAAATTCCATATGGACCTATAGTTTCCAAAATTTGAAGAAGCTTCCAGTGAAAAATTTTGTACACGCAACGAACTTTTTAGGATAGGTAAATAAGTTATTCCAGAGTCAATTCCATAGCCGCAGCGAGGAAGCTGTCCAGGGGTGGAAGACACGTGACAGCCCCTCTCACTTTTTAGAGCAATTAATGCGAATTTGACCCCTCTGGCTCCCTGTGTTCTGGATTTTAAACAAATTTTTTAAACCTATTTTTCAACAAAACGCCAAAAATGTCCTCAAAAATCCCTTGATTCCATCGACGCTCATTGAGGGGCTTTCAATTTGCCGATCCCCCAGAATTTCAAATGTTTCCGATGCAAAGACCTGTTTAGTGTGACGTCATGAAAAAAATTGGTTCCAAACAAAGGCTCCGTCTCACTCGCTCTCGTGGGTTTTCCCATACGAAACACAGTCCAAATTTTCAAATACAAGTGCTAGTAAACAACACGTTCTTTACACGTTGTGTTTATCACACCATTGGGTTCCACGTCCCTTATAAAAATTTCCGATTGTTTCAAAAAATTTTCCGATTGGATATATATTCCCGCGCTTTATTTCCCATAGAAATAATCGAAATTCCATAGAGACAATCAGAATTCGTGTAGATTCAAGCGCGCTGACTACAGCAACGATAGGTCTCATGATTGAAATAAGGCGAAATCATCTATGGTTCTATTCTTACAGTTTTAACAGCTTTTTTTTCTCAGTGATAAAATATGAGCCCGCTATCACAAACTTTTTGAAACATCGCGCATCGATGCACAATCACAGTTATCAGTTTCTTAAGAGCACAAAATTCTAGGATATAGGCTCATCAGCACCATCACGGCATGTGTTGTACCTCGAACAATAGCTTCGATACGAAGAGAAGTTAGAATGATTGAGTGTCATGCCGGTGATACTACCATAAGAGACCGTGAGTAAGACAAGGACAAAACGTAGAACGTCTTTCGGTATAACTGTGATTGTAAATTCGCTTGTGATCTTTTAGGAATTATGTTACAGTGAAAAGATACTTTAAGGCAAGTGGAATCTAATGGTGCAATAAAATTTGAGAAAACTGTTGGTTAACTAGCATGAATTTGCGTTCGAAAATTTGGATCTGGTAAATCCACGAGAGTGAGCGAGATAGAGCATTTGTTTGGAACTAATTCTGATCGTGACGTCATCACTAAACAGGTCTACATAGGTAGCGTTCTAGAATTCAACCATTTACTGCATCCGTGCAAAAAAGATTACATTACCCTGTGATACTGTATATCTATGTACATTGGAAAGTGCTGCTATTCATAATCTTTTCTGCATCGAGACAATAAAGGGATGAATTCTAGAACGGTACCTTAAGGATATGAATGAGCCTCTCTCTTTTCTATACCCCTCCTGCTCTTCATCAATACCTCGTCGCTTCTTATCGATGTACCCTCGTCAAACAGATTTTGACACATTTACGACCGCTTAATGCACCGTGAAGAAATCTTGTGACCGGTGGAGCCCAAAGGCGAGGGGCAAAGAGGGTTCCTGCGGGAGATGTTTCCACCCCCCTCCTGCCTTTGAATTTTGACTCATAGGTTGGCACAAATGACTTAGGTTGCTGGACCTGTATGGAATTCTCGTTTGAAGGAATTCGACTTTGACGCTTAATAACTTATTGAAATTAACTGGAATACCAAAACTTTTACAATTTTAAGAAAATAGACGCCGAGACCTCCTGGATTGCAGCAATAAATTAACGATTAATGAAACCAGTTTTAAGAAAACACGTTTTTAATTTTTCAAACCTTTCCCGCCAAGGTTTTGCCATAAGCAAGGCATTGGACTTATATATTAGATATGAAAATGAAAACAAGAAGCGCACCGTATATATACGGCACGCTTAAAATCTCTTACATTAGTTGAGTTTCACATTCAATTCCAAGAATTAGACTGAATGTTCAACCACTCCTATCTGAGTCAAGGTTTTCCAAGAAATTCTCTTCATGCAATCAAAGCCTTAACTACAATCGAGAATTTTCGCCGAAGATAATATATGGGGCATAATGAAGATAATATATGGGGCATAAATAAGCGAAACGTGTGCTTTCTCTCTGTCTCTTTCGGTCTCTCTCCCTCTCTCTCTCTCTCTCTCTCTCTCTCTCTCTCTCTCTCTCTCTCTCTCCCGCTTTCTCATTGTTTCCCTCCCGCATGCCCTTAGAGGAGTCAGATTTCTCACACGAGGAGGGAAAAGTTTTAGTTAACGTACTCAAGTTTTTGGATTCCGTAGGGAATTAAGGAATTTCCTAGGAAATGGGGGTTCAGGGCCGCTCCAGTGTAAAATATTCACAATTTAATCTCTCTCAAGTGAAACTTCAAGCCATTCCCGTCAGACAATTCCGTGAAATTTTCTTTAAAATGCAACGGTTCTAATTGTTAATTATTAACAAATTTTCATTTAGAGCGAACATCAGATTTAAACTTTTTCGTCAGGTTTTCAGATAACGTGACGAGAATGTTGTATTTTTAGTCTCTTTGAAGCACAGTTTTAAGCAAGCTTTCTGCTAAAAACTTTTCAAAGGCAACGGGAAAATGTTTAAAATTTAGCCTCTCTAAGAAAGAGACGCAGTTTTGGACTACTCTAATCATAAAATGTTGATGCGTGTCGTCAGTATTATTGAGGGGATCACATTTTTCGAGGGTCACTTGGTGCCCCCTTTTTGTTTTTCGATGTCTTGAGCTGTTCCAGAAAAAGTCGTAGTAAGTGATACTTTTTTTGTTTACACCTCGTGTAGTACGAATGCTGTGTATGGTCGCAAACCGCACTTGGATTCAAAAGTACTGAGTGCTACATTTTGAACCGTCTGAAAGTTATAACGTATGCATGAAACTAATTAGATAAGGACCATCCCTTCCTCGTTGACGGTACCCTGCGTTAAGTTGCCACTATCACCTCTACTTTCCAAAAGCTTTAATTAAAAATTATCTAAAGGAGTTTGGAAGTTGTTTGTGTCACCATCGTTTTCTCTGTTGGTTTAAACTTTGAAGCTGACGCTCAGTTCATAAATGAGCTAAAGTTTTCACGAGACCCATGCATTACCGCTATTTCGGTCGAAACAATCAACACCCCATTTTCCTTTCCTTTGTTTTACGGTTTACTTGTCTTAAAATTTTGAAGTTCCTATACATGCTAAAGTATAATTCATGGCAAAAGTTGAGGATCTTCCGATTAGCCAGATGGCACTATTAGTCGCTTTTTTCGTTACAATGACCAGATAAACCACAGTGTGGTCAATTGCTACGCACCCAAGCCGACCTTACTGCCCATAAGAGCGAGTGTAAAACACCCGATTTTCAAAAAATCGTTATAAATATAAATCACGAACCAAATTTGAAATATAAGGTCTCTATCGAAAGATTAAAGCGTCAAAATTATAAAACTGAGCTTTAAACTCCAACTTTAGTCCTTATTTTGCCATAATCACTAAATTGAGGGGATCCTTCCGTCTCAGCCGTCAGCGGCCAGTTTGTTTACATTCTCTCAACTCCTCTCCGCTCACATAACCTCTTCGCCCAATAATTACCTCATCAACGTGTTTTGTGCGAAAATCAGGTATTTTACACTCGTTCTTATGGGCGGATGAGGCCGCTTAAGTGCGTAAACGCCAGCCGATCAGCAACACGACCAAAATGACCACACTGTGGTTTATCTAGTCACTGTACTTTTCGTAATATAACAGATGATCATACTAATTGGCGGAACGATGGTGGTTGTCGCTTGTAGATTTCTTCGCATTTACAAACATGATGAGCTCTAAGTGTGGATCATATACCAGTTATAATTATTATATTTAGTTATGTTATTAAGTTTATTATGTGATTTAAGTATGTATACATATATATTTCCGGATAATAGATGGAAAAGTTGTTGAACGGCTTTTTCTTGGTGCGGCAACGGCATGAGTCAAAAGAATCAAGCCGGGCTAGACGAAGCAAGCGAAAGAGTGAGAATTGTAGAGATTTGGGGTTTGAGACTTAGTGGAGAGTGCCGAGGGGTGGAATCACTAAATTTCAATTTGATATCCTTGCGGCGGGATACTAATTTGGGCGCTGTCGCTCTCACCGAGTCACCGCGTCTCTCCACCATAACAACCCCCCGCTTGGGCACCACTTCCTTACCATTCCTCTCTCTTCCCTTGTCCTCCTCAAACGAGTGAGATTACTCTGTTGTCAGATGAGGGTGTACATTGTGTGTCCATGGAAATATAAAAAAAGAGAGGCGACGCACAGTGTTTTGAATCCGGCGCGGCGCGGACATTGGGCCAAAAATCGAAGTCGTGTTTTTAGAGTCAAAACATGACTAAATCTTCAGTTTAGTATCCTGTGCACCCCATTTCACCATAATTTTGGCTTATAATTCGTTTTTTGATACTTTTTTAAACGTTCAAAATATCACTTTCGGCAGGTTCCGATTTTTTCTTAAACCATGCTCCGAATGTATGGGTGTTTTCTTTGTTCATATTCAAAATTTTGTAAAAATGAAGTACACCATTTCATTCAGCGTACTTTCAGCTTTAAAATGAGCTATATGAAGTTAAACTTTTCTACTTTTACGACCTTGATTAGCTTGTTTAAAGAGTTGAGGAAAAATTTACGGTTTTTCAACTTTAGGCAGAGCTATAAAAAAAGCCTTAAATTGCCTTAAGAAACGGCTTTCAGGGAGTGATAGAGTAACATCTAGAGAACAACATATCCAAAAATTGGCTGCCACTTTTTGCGACTCTTGGAGAAATCGCAATTTTTGTAAGTCGACCTCCGTAAAATTAACTACGTTTTTCTCTCGCCGCGCAAGCAACTGTCTCACGTCTAGGCCGAGCGGCAGAAGCTGCTTATGTGTTGGACGCGCACCGGTACTCACTATTTCTTCTATAGTAGCGTGCTATTTGGCAACATTGCAGTTTGTCCATTTAAATTCATTAAAAGATCGAAGTTTTGAGTATTCGGCGAACGCCTTTGCATTCGACCTTTTACATGGGTTTAATTGGACAAAATAAAACGTTGTCAATTTGCACGCTACGCCAATGAAGTGTAGCCGATGTCGAAGTCATCGATAAATCCGATCGATTACTGACAAAGAGAACATCAATATTACTCGATGCTTATTGTTCTTTGCTATTCCGGAACTTGTCTCTACATCCGACCGTTTCGTAGGTCAATGACCGCGCCACAGATCGCCTTATCAATTTTGCACCTCGTTGAATCGGTAGAATCTTATCTGAAAGCTGCGGTGTCTGCTGATTCCATGATTAGCTATTAGGACTATTATTGTTTGTGATTTTTGCCAGGTATTATTATCTTTATTCATTATCATTCAAAATAAAATATTCATAAAATAAGTAAGTTGAAACTTACTAAAAAAAAAAAAAAAAAAAAAAAATCTTGAAAACTGACCATTTTGCGGCGGTAGAGCATTAATTCTGTGTTTCCCATGGTCAACCATAGAAAATAAGATAAATTTGTACGTTGTCATTGCCATACATGACATTTTTCCCGCTTTCTTTCACCTTTTTTAATTTTTGTCCAGGATTTACTTAAAAAATACCCACTGTGCGACAATTTCGACCCTTCCTATGAATTTCTCGTACCCAACTACGTAGGGTGGCATGGGTTTGATTATATTTCTAAGCGCTATAGTAGAGTTATAAGCCAATGTCCGCCGGTCCTTCTTTTCAAAACACTGTGCGACGTGACGTGACGCCGGATTCTATAAGCTTCCATCCCAAAGTGAGGTAGCGTGGACTTAAGGTTTGTTTGCTTCCCTTAAGTTTTTTAATTCACCAGGCCAATGTAAAGTAAATGGGAGTTTGGGGTATATTGGAGCTGCACCGGTGAATAAAAGAACGCTCGGATCTTGTTTTTTATCCTCAAATCAAAGATTGTCGACGCAATGCAGTGGAAACTCCCCTTTCGAATGAAAGTGCACGTTTTTTTAGAGAGGTTACCTGGACACAGAATTTGAAATCAACAATCAAGAAAAAAAGAAAAAATTTGCTTGCTTCTACCATGATTTAGTTTTTTAATCGTGTTAATCCTTTCAAAAGAAACATCTAAACATCTAACAATCGATTTCTATGCCCTGCAGATAGCCATAATAAAACACTCTCCCCATCACTTCGAAATAAATTTCAAATGGATCTGTCTGGATAATTTTGATTTAAGGTTAACATTGAAGAGACAAATATCACACTGAAAAAAACAAAACAAAAACAAAACAAAACAAAAAAGCAAGCAGATTTGTATTTACACGCCAGCAAGACGACTCCCTGTCTCTCATACGAGCAGATGGATTTCAATAAGCGCACCGAAAAAAGTTGATTAAACAACCCTAATGTTAAAAGTGATAGCAGCAAAATGGTTTTGTCATTTCAACAAAACGGAATTCTGAATCAAATGCTGAATTAACCAAATGCTATTGTTCAGCCGACAAAAAAGATCTTTAAATCAGCAATACTATTTTGTTGGTTCAGAATTCCGTATAGTTAAACTGGGAAGACCATTTTGCGGTCACAATTTTTAACAATAGAATTGTTGGATCAACATTTTTTCCCGCAGCTAGTATATACTTACAGAAATCATTTCTGACAAAAGATCCACTGCCAAAAATGTCGTATTTTTAAGTCGACAATTTGAAGAAAGTTAAGTTAAGAGTTAAGGAGTTATGTTGGAATGAGAGAGCTAGGAGATGTAATAGATGGATGCTATGAACCAAAAAACCCAAACGGCCAAGCGTTTATATACACTTTTGTGAATACATTTAGTAAACAAGGTTTCCTTGACGCAGTCACTAAAGCGATGTATTCGATTCGGACAATTTCATTGTGAGTTATGCAAGAGCTACTTCTGATTTAAATTTGACAACATGGCACGCAGGGTAGGGTGATTCTTATTTTTAGAATTCCGATTTTTTTCTTTTTGCGAACGCTCGATTTTTGTTCTTTGTGGTCCAAAAATTGACCCATATCAAGAATTTTGAAAAAAATTAATCCTAAATGGACGCTCAACCGCAAAAAGGGCGTAATTACCAAATATGAATTTTTGGGTGTTTTAATAGTCAATTATGGTGTAAAATAGCCAATTTTGGTTTTAGAGGACTGAAATTCTCATTATTTTTGGCATATCTGCAATTCTAAGGCCACAAAAGTGCATTTTATGATATGTGTAAATTGCACTTTTGTGGCCTTAGAATTGCAGATATGCCAAAAATAATGAGAATTTCCGTCCTCTAGAACCAAAATTTGGCTATTCTACACCATAATTGACTATTAAAACACCCATAAATTCATATTTGGTACTTACGCCCTTTTTGCGGTTGAGCGTCCATTTAGGATTAATTTTTTTCAAAATTCTTGATATGGGTCAATTTTTTGGACCACAAAGAACAAAAAATCGAGCGTTCGCAAAAAGAAAAAAATCGGAATTCTAAAAATAAGAATCACCCTAACGCAAGGCGGTCTTGGTCGTACACCGGCGCAATCGTTTATCGGTCAAATGATGAGGTTCCATTTCTGCTGAAGATGGCTAATCCGAAATCAGAGGTTAATCAAGAACATTTAAGTTTACTTAACTTATATCCACTTTAACTTGAATCACCCTTCCAATTACGTCTGCATTACCAAGAACTTGAGCGTCGACTTCGCAAACAGACCTGAATTGGCTTTCTTTCAGTTTCGCCAACATTTGTCCAAGTGGCATTTTGCCATCCGGGTTCTAAGTATTAAACACTGATTGTAAGAGCACCTAACGACAGATTCTTTTCAAACGGCACTCTTTCGCTTACTCAGAATCGTTTTTTACGGTGAGCTGCGAGGAATAGTAATAAACAGTTAAACCAATAAAATGCGAATATTGCGAATGCAACAAAAATAGAAGGAAAAGGTAGAAGAAGAAAAAAAAATCGGGCCCAGGCCCTTTCGGCCACTCTACTTTTCAACTTGACTTTTTTTGTACTGCGATCAATTTTCTTCAAGTTTTTTCTTTATTCTATATACATTCTTGACTTTTTAGGACTTTGCGTCGAAGTAATAAATGAATCGAAGAACATATGCAAACGTCTTACTACCACCATATAAAAAACTTTTTCTTTAAAAAATGAAAGTTGTGCCGAAACCAAAATGATTATCAAGTGGTGCTGACTGCTGGAGTACACAGTTTGAGAAAATAGCGAATTTTCTGCTCGTCTAGTCGTCTCGTATCGGACATATGTAACTATTCCGACATGCTGGATGTGGTGTGGTATCATTCCTAATTGAAGGAGTTTTTTGTTTTTAACGTCAGAAACCTTCTCACTCAACCACAACCGGTATTTGCGAAGCTTCCTCGGAAGCTGAGCACACAGCGAACACGAAGCGTGAATATTCGGACAATGCACTTCTTTGTTTTTTTATTTCTTTTTTTATTTATATATTCATGTATCTATTGTAATCCCCCCCCCCAATTCTTTTTTTCACTTTATCGAGCGAAAGTATGGGCGGATAGATGCCACACGTCACTTGTTAGTCCTCTTTTACATAAAACTCTTTAACAATAAGTCAGAAAATCTTAAGACATATTGACGTTAGTAATGTAAAAGCTCTCGTGTGTAGTGTTTGGCGTAATGAGAGGCAATAATTTTGTATACCTATTTGTTTACCACGATTGATTTATTTTTAGCCGTGAGAAGCCAGCTATTGAAATAAAGTATACTTTGGTATTCTCTGTGCGTAATACTTTCTTAACTACTAAATTCGTTTGTTGTGAAAACGTTAAAGGCGCGATTAAATATTTTTGTTATGAAATAACGGTAAATGTTACGGTTTTTTTACGTATACATATCCGGTGGTATGGTTGGGCCCATGCGTCATATTAAGTTTGGGTGATAGATCTGGTCGGCCTACGTTGCCATGATTCATGTGGAAATCTTTCAGGAAGCCGAGCTATTTCGGCAACTGTGGTGGAACCTCATTCTAGTTTTACGCCTTTTTAATAGTACTATCGTTGTTCCCGCAACATTTTACATTGGAACTGATACTTTGCAAGAGCTTCATTTCAAACTCGAATAATAAGATGTTTAGTTTGATTCAGTCCCGAACGCTATCGAACGGAGAGCAGTAAAAAACCCCGTGCCTCGGTTATAGATTTTAGAAGGGTGCATTCAACCCATTTCCTCTTCGAGAACGAAGTTTTGAATTTTTTTTCAACAGCAACAACAACAACAACAACAACAACAACAACAACAACAACAACAACAAAAACAACCAAAAGAACATCGACAATATTAGCAACACCACAATAAAATAACAAAATTAGATTGCTCGAGCCGGCAACAGTTGATTGTGTTCGCCCTGTGCTCGGAAGTCTCCTTTCGAGCTCATTAATCTTAGAGATTATGAGCGTGTCATGAGCCCTTTTTCCAGACGTAATTCCTTCCTTTTCTTCTCTAGTCGATGCAACGGGACGCGAGGTGGTAGACGTAGACTGGTAGTCAAGTTGAGTTCACAGCTGTTAGTGCAGAGCTCGTTTTCATGTCATCATCACTTCATCTTGTCAGTGCAGTGCATGCAAGAAGTGTCCTCTGCACGTGCGTGCAAGACCTTAAAAAAATAGCCCTCTGTACAAGATAATACAATCACAGAACCAAACTCATTGTTGAAGAAGACGGAACTCTGATATCTCACAGCACGGGAAGGCTGTGATTCGTAAAGTCTAATCTATAGATGTATCCTCTATGGACACACATCGATACTCTAGGAGTGCAATTGAACCCCCAAAAAAATCGCTACGTTTGCGTAGGGGTGCAAATTGGAGAAAAACGATAGTCGATTATGTGTAAGCAGTCGCCGAGTTGAGGCTTGTGAAATACGAGATATCGATTTCTCCCCCACTTGAACCCATGCAGAAGAATCGATCCTCAGTGGGTGCAATTCAATCCTAAAGAATCGATACTTTTCCGCAGGTGCAAATGGGAGAAAAATATAATCGATTGTTCACGAGCCTCATCTTAGCACGGGGATGAAAGTTGGCGGTTTTACAGTTTTAAAATTGGAAGGGTAAGGCTTTGTTTGGGGATATTAGGTTAGGTTATAGTCTTTTACTCTTTTTATCTTTCTTCCCATCTGGTCGTGTCTGTTAGAAAAGGAGGGAGATAGGAGCCAAAGTCACGGTGATTGTAATTCTTTCAATGCTTGTCCAACAGTATTGCTTTAGTATAGCGATATATCGTATCGATTGCCGTTCCAGTACCTCTGGTTCCAAACAAACTCTGATTCAATGCTTTTTCCCAGCGCATATAAGCACAATTTTGAACGAAAATTTAAGAAATTAAATGAAACAAATAATGCGACCATTTTGCGATTATGAAAACCACGTCCTCGAAAATGCTTATTCATGCCTACGGTTTCACGACGAAAATTGTCAAAAACAACAAGATATAACAGATTAAACGATTCATGTGGAGGTTAGAATCGCCCGCATTTTATTGTTGTTGATGTAGAATGGGCGGGACTTTCGACAGTTTTCAAACCCAATGCATTGTTTAATCACTAATATCATGTTGATTTCCGCAAATTTAGCCTTGGAACCAGGCGTAATTAAGGATTTTTGAGTACGGCGAATTAATAATTACAAAAAGATCGCGCAACAGTACTTAAGTATCTTGGTTTCGTAGCCAAAATGCGCTCAAGAGAAAATTACATTGAAACAGAGTTTTCTTTGGAACTGCAGGTCCCCAAATGGCATATACAGGGTGTACCAGACCACCCGGATAGGTACTTTTTCTCGAAAACGGCTGGGCGTAGAGAGCTGAAACAAAAAAGTCAGATAGGGAATTGACCCCAAAGAATTCAATGAAAATATTTTCAAAGCCCCCCGAGGTCCCCCTGGGGGGTTTTGGGGGGGTTCAAAACACATTTTTCCATTTTTGGCGGGAAAAAGCCTATAAAAGGTACTAAAATAAGTTCAGATCCTGAAAGAACAACTCATTGCCGACATTTTTGTTCCAGTAAATTTTTCCAGAAAACCCCAATTTTTGGGGTTATGGGCCCTTTTGGGGGGAAATTTTCATTCGGCCACTGTGACCACACTATTCAATATTTTTACAAAAACTAAAAACCACCTAAAAGAAGAGATCAAGACCTTTCGATTGATGTGCCACATAATACCTAAAAGTGAAAAATTAAGGCCCCCACTTAGATTCCAAAATTTGGGGGTCTTTGGGCCCCCCCACGTAAAAAAAGTCAAATAGCAAGGTATGGCTTGTGATACATCGATCGAAAGCCCTCAAAGAGTAGAATAAGATGGCGCAATCCAAAATCCTCTACAACCATTACTTTCAAAATGGCGGCCATTTGAAAATTATGGGTGTTCAAAGGTAAGTCCTGGGAAAAGAGTCCAAGGTTGAACGATACATGGCTTGAAAGGCCTTAAAAAAAGCAAACGAATGGCGCAAACCGCAAATCAATCCGCCTCTTCAATCAAAAGTTATGGCCGATTGAAACTTAAAGGGTTCAATAAGGCCTATTTAAGGCTGCTTAAATTTCAATCGGCCATAACTTTTGATTGAAGAGGCGGATTGATTTGCGGTTTGCGCCATTCGTTTGCTTTTTTTAAGGCCTTTCAAGCCATGTATCGTTCAACCTTGGACTCTTTTCCCAGGACTTACCTTTGAACACCCATAATTTTCAAATGGCCGCCATTTTGAAAGTAATGGTTGTAGAGGATTTTGGATTGCGCCATCTTATTCTACTCTTTGAGGGCTTTCGATCGATGTATCACAAGCCATACCTTGCTATTTGACTTTTTTTTACGTGGGGGGGCCCAAAGACCCCCAAATTTTGGAATCTAAGTGGGGGCCTTAATTTTTCACTTTTAGGTATTATGTGGCACATCAATCGAAAGGTCTTGATCTCTTCTTTTAGGTGGTTTTTAGTTTTTGTAAAAATATTGAATAGTGTGGTCACAGTGGCCGAATGAAAATTTCCCCCCAAAAGGGCCCATAACCCCAAAAATTGGGGTTTTCTGGAAAAATTTACTGGAACAAAAATGTCGGCAATGAGTTGTTCTTTCAGGATCTGAACTTATTTTAGTACCTTTTATAGGCTTTTTCCCGCCAAAAATGGAAAAATGTGTTTTGAACCCCCCCAAAACCCCCCAGGGGGACCTCGGGGGGCTTTGAAAATATTTTCATTGAATTCTTTGGGGTCAATTCCCTATCTGACTTTTTTGTTTCAGCTCTCTACGCCCAGCCGTTTTCGAGAAAAAGTACCTATCCGGGTGGTCTGGTACACCCTGTATATGGATATATTGATACGATATATCGATGAATCGAAACAGTCTATATTGATTTCACCTCATGCGCGGAGAAAAATAATCGACTCTACTAAAATGGGCTAGAATTCTGATAAACAGTTCCCGATAAGTAGATATAATTCTGGTAGTGTTCAGGAGAATTCTGGTAATTTTAAGTAGAATTTTGGCCAGAAATCCTGCAATTCTGAACCAGAATTCCTTTTCGGGAATTTCCTATTAAAATTCTTTCAATTTTTAATGGAACGTTTTTCTGTGTGCTGCCCACTGTGCTCAGTCCAACCTTTCAATGACGAACCGAGAAATTCTACCACGTCTCGCGTCGTGTAACACCAACGGATTGACTTTTTATTTACTTCCGAACAGGAGTAAAAAAAGGCGAGAGTGAAATGAGAGAGGGAAAGAATTAAGTTGAAAGTAAGCTTTTTCAGCTTTCCGGGGGGGGGGGGGGCTTTAACTGTTGGAATGACAGGTATTCAATCCCATGCCCCCCTCCCCCCACGGGCCTTCGATAAAACGTGGCCGACGACCAGCGAGCGTCTCGAATCACGCTTTTACACAGTGGAATCAAACCTCATGAAATCTTGTAGAAGTGCCGATTGAGTTGTGTAAGGGCGTGCAATCGGAAAAGTCGTAGGGCTCAAAAGGATTAAAAATGAGAGATATCCAGGACTTTAGAAGATGGACAAAATATCGGTCATGCAGGGAGAAAAATCTTCAACTAAAAATAACTTGAATTCTGATAAGAAGTTCCTTTTGGGATTTTACAACATATTATTTGGTCATTTTTTTTCTTTCTTTTTTTTCTTTTTTTGATTATACTGGCTATAAATTCCAAATATTATTGATCGAACATGTTAGATTATTCTGGTTAAAAATGTCAGAATTGCTATGGCCAAAATGGTCAGAATGGGGCTATTGCACACTTTTGCTATAAGCGATTTAATAGTCGATTATGGCGTGAAAACCTCAAAAAATAACGATGGCAGCACTAGAAACTTCCTAAATCCACTCCTAAACTCAATAAACGCAGTTATTTGCGGGAGCGTAATGGTGGCCGAAGGCACTAACAATGGGAGATTCCCATCTAACAATTCTGAAACTCCATCAAGAAGTGACCAATAAGAGACTACTTTCATTTGACACCGGTGTGACTTGGTGTTGCTGTACCATTCATCGGATGTGGATCATCACTCTGATGGTACTAATTACTCTGTGAATCATCCTTGTCAGCATAGAAAGAGTGACGAAATTAAGATAGGAATCTCCCATTGTTAGTGCCTTCGGCCACCATTACGCTCGCGCAAATAACTGCGTTTATTGAGTTTAGGGGTGGATTTTGGAAGTTTTTAGTGCCGCCATCGTTATTTCTTGAGGTTTTTACGCCATAATCGACTATTCAATCGCTTATAGCAAAAGTGTGCAATAGTCCCATTGCTATGGCCAAGAATGGTCAGAATTCTATTCAAATCTTCTGTATAAGCGTGGCTGTCGCGTGAAAATGTTCGGTGGAAGAGCTAAAATGATAATTTATAGAGTTATAACTTGACTTGATTTTGGCGCTCTCTAAAACCATACCTCTGTCACTTTCGACCGTTATTTGTGGGAGCTTGAGTGGGAGCTTGAGTCAAGTTTTTGAAAATGTTTGAACGTTTGCGTTCGAGATATATTTTGATTCCATTCGGCGGTGGCGGCTCCATGCTATTTGGCAACCATATTTTTGCCCTTTAACCTGTACAAAAGTATCAATTTCTCATGGGGATTCAGTGAATCTCCTTGAGGTCGATTACTTTACGTAGGTTGGAAGGGATAGAATACGTTGTTGCCACATTGCACGAGCTGCCACTGTCATTCCGAGCTTTCTACTAGCAAGTATTTGGGTCAAAGTTATTGGCAAGAAATTGTGAATTTGAAGGTTGCGTACGAATTCAATGCGAAGGTGTTTACCTTCAAACTCACAATTTCCGTGGAACATTTTCCACCCAAAAATTGGACTTATAAACCTCGGAATATTGTATCAAATTGTTCTTTGACGGTCGAGATTAGTACCAAGTTACATTTATCGATGATCTGATTTAAAATTTGAAGTTGCAAATGTTCCATCATTATTATTCAGGATTACAAAAAAATTAGAGGCTGAAGGTAATAGGCAACGCAGCGGTTTCTCGAAACCTTGACAGCCTATTGACGAAGCGACGGTGAATGCCCTTGAAAAGATCAAGTCTCACCTCACTATTGTTTTCCTTAAAATGTATGAGCTCACGAGAAGACCGCGTTATGATACATTACCGTACAAGGTAAAAACGACGTAAGTGCAATGAAATCATCATGAAAATATGATGTTTTTGAAACTTTCGCTGCATTGAGTAAAGTTGTCACATAGTAAACCAACGGGATACTCCTGCTGCCTTCAAAAATAGCGAACAGAGCATACGTTTTGATCTAGGCGTAAAACTTCACGCTTACACTGTCTTATAGAATCAGAGCTGGCTTGTCGTATTTGGAAACCGTCTATATGTCATTTGAGCCGAGGCAAAAGTATCGATTTTTCAAGGATTTGGTGAATCTCCTTAAGATCGATTATTGTACGTAGGTTTAAATGGGGGAGAACCCTTTGCTACCCCATAGCTCGAGCATATGTATAGTTTTCAAGGATACGCAGCTTTGGATAAATTCACAAAATGATGCGCTTGATAGCATAGATAAGCGATCCGGCGGCTTTCCTGATTCACTCTTCGGCGTTCTTCGAAAGGGGGGGAGGGTGGGCGGGAGTGGGGGTGAAAGAGATGGAAACTCTTCGTGGAAAAGGGGGGTCCAGGGCCTCTTTCAACGATATTTTTAAAATTTAATCTCACAATGAAACGCAATTTTCAGCTAAACCGCAGTGTTGGAATTTCATCAACTTCATTCTCATTACGAATCTAATTTTTTTCATAGCTTAGCCGAGCCAAGATCATTAATTAGTGAAGCTCTCGCTATATTTTCACCTATATTACGTTTAGAACATATATAAGCTATGAAGCACGTTTTCTATAAGGAGATTGCTTCCATAAATTACGTTATTAAACTTTCCTTTCCTCTGTGTATTTTGCCGACATTTTTTCTTTCACGTATATTTATTCCAAATCTGATAATTTAGCTTATTAAGGGTGACTAACTGAATATGGAGAAGGGTTTATATTAAATTTAGCTGTATTATAGTCCGTTATGAATGGACATTGTTGCTAGAAGCTATAACTCAAAAGAGTTCAAAGGCTGTCGATACATTTTACAAAGAATTTCTTTTCTCAAATAGTTCAGTTAACGTGGCTCTTTGATGTTCTCAAAATACGTTCTTTTAAGTATGCTCTGCTCATATTTCCATGCTAAAACTGTAAGCTGTTAAATGAAGCTATTTTCCTGATCATTCCGCGATTCACCGACGAAGAAATGAAAAGTGAAACTGGAGACATCTGGTTTGCTCCCCTATGTTGCTAGATTTGAGGTTAAAACCCGCATGTATTGTATTGAATCTTATGGAAAATATACGGCGCACATAGCCTCCGTAAATCTGGTAACACTGTAATATTTTCCACACGTAAACTTTGTGAGATCGTTACTATTTGACTAACACGATTTTCTACTGAGAAAATGAAACACTGCGGATAGTTCACGCAAATTGAAAATATCACCGCAAGTTAAAACGCAGGGCACTGATTTTTTTGGAACACTCTATATATTTCGAGGGAGGGGGGGCGGTTAGATGGTGTGGGAGGGGACGCCGTCCAAACTACACCTTCGATCGCGTTATTTTCTTGAAGAACAAATGGGTTGTAATAACAAACGACGTGAATCAGGCGCACTGTTAATGAGTGTATGAGACCTTCGTTATTTTCACGCCAATTAGCTAACTTAACGACTAACCTCCCCACAATCCCTCCCCACCCCTCCCCTTCACGCCACATCCTCATCGCCATACCCATTTCCCATGCACCCGCACTCTTCCAGCCTATACCCGTTCGAAGGCTGCCTCAGCTACGGTTAAATTGCGCTAGAACCATCATGTTGGATTGTTAGCCCCGCTCTACGAAAGATGTAGTATCTCCTTTTTCTGCGACATCCGAACATGGTTCGTTGATATCGCGCGCCTTTTATTTGCATTTTGGGAAATAGCATTAGTCAGCGTCAACCTTAATAAGTTCCCCCCTAAAGGTTGTAGCACCGTCTCTGCATTAATTGCGTTAAATGCAATTTTAAGCGGAGCATTTAAACGTTTTAGACAAATCCTGGCTGTCACTGAGAAGGAACAAGCGGTGATGGCAAATCCTCACTTGAGCTGATTTTTGGCCACTTAATCGGATAATTTTGTCCACTGTGCATGTTTTTTTGGCCCATAGGGCTGGCGTTTTGCGTACGAATCTCCAGAGGCAAGTACAGACTCAGTTTATATGATATGATTCCCGTGTTATAAAAGTGAGGTAAGTAAAATGGGCGCATTCTTGTTCAGACGCTGAAGAAAACAATAGTCAATAGTCACCTACTATTAAATTATTGTTGAGTGGTGAACATTGCTCCAATCGAAATTTTCCTGAAATTTTGCAACGAGTTCTATCTTTTTAATTATAATTAAGGCGTATAATTTTAAAATACAGTCATCCCTCGTATTTCATGACGATTACGTTCCACGGTAGCCTCGCAATTGACGAAACACACAGCTTATGCGGATTCAGTGGTTATAGGTTCCGGGCGAAGGAAAACAATGAGAAGGAAAAAGAAGGAAACTCTTCTTCCTGAAATTTATCAGAAACCGCTATAGTTAAACCCAAGAAGGGAACCTAACCCATGTCCACCAATTATTGACAATTTTAGAGCGAAGTGTGTCGGCAAGTGCGTAAACACGGCCTACATTTCACAATCAGAATTGCATTTAATTGACTCGAGAATGTCAGTTCTGCCAACAAAGTTTAAGCATAATGTCTCTGTATGCGATTTTAGCGATAAAAATGAGATAGCAGTACATGGGGGTGACGTGAGAGTGAGGGAGATAGTCTGGAACGCTCGACAAATTTTTTCACGGGATTTCACTAAAACCGTCTATAGTAGTCGACTAGTGGCTGTTGTAACGATGAGTCCCGACCAAATTTGAGCTGGAAAAAAGACACCTGTCGAAAGTTTTGCACTGTGTTTATCTTTTGGGACTCAAGCTGCCCGACTTCATCCGTCAAGGGTCGTTAAGTCTTTCAATCACAAACTTTAAAAACTTGATTTTTTTCACTGGGTACGTGGATTGAGCGATTAATTTTTATCTTAATTAATGTACATTTCAAATTTTCTTTTTTCTCGTAAGAGCACGAAAGGGATCAAAAGAAGATTCAAAGGAGATTAAAAAAGAACACTATTGAGACTTTATTGTAAATACTTATCTTTGTATGATTTGCCCTTATACCTTAGAAAATTATCTTGAAAATTAAGTGCAATTCCTTGTTAAAAATGACGTATGTGTTGATGAAGCTTCTGTGAATGCAATTAATCGCAAATAAATTAATAATAATAAAGAAAAATGTATTAACGAAGCCGAGGTCCATTTGCGTCCGTCCCATACATTTTTTAGGGCCAGGGTGACCAACTATATGATTTTATACCATGTACTTACGCAATAAAGCATAACTTCCGTTATGTGGCATTCGAGGTGGATGCTGAAATTGAACTGAAAAGAAGCCCAGGTTTTCAAGCATTGTGTGTAGCGAATAGGGACTGTTCTGACGAGAACTGCAAACAAGCGAGCAGGAGAATATAAATGTTTCCGCTATCCATTCGTCATTTACGAATCCATTCCGATATTCCTCGGACATCCATACGGCTCTTGGAAACCGTTTGCGAGTAGCCTGCGGGTCCGCGTGAAACACGGCTTGACTATACTGCAACAAAGGCTAAACCAAGTTGAAGTGGTCAGCCACGGTGTGGGAGGGACAGAGGGAACTCACGTCACAACTCCAGTCGTAATTTGAAAGCTTTGTATCTTTGCTTACCTATAATATACAAACAAACACAAAGTGAATGCAAGATTTTCTATACGCAGTCTGAATTCACGTACCATTCTTCATTGGTAAATTCTGAAGGTTGTTCCGAACAAATTTAACATGATTGCGCGTTGAATCGAAAGATCAACTATTGCCATAATCAAATGAAATTTCGTATGAAACGTGAATCAGAGGTGCCGCGCCGGCAGAGCTGGGGTGCAAACGGGGCAGTCTCAGTTCTCCTCCTCCCCCAGGAAAATGGGAAATACCGATCTTCACGCCAATTCCCCTTACAATATGAGTTGAAAACGAGCCTAAATTTATACAAATCGAGGGTTTTTTCACTTCTCTATTTTCTTCGTTGAAGCATGTATGTTAGACAAGAATATACAATGGAACATAACCCCCTTTTTCCATCCCGATTCTACTTATACTGGGTGACCCAGACCATTCGTATCAGCTGTTTTTTGCATTGAAGCGTTTCTTTGTTTTGATCTTGTTTGTTTGTCTTTTTTGGGGGGGGGATTTCGAACGCCCACTCCAAATGGGGCCTCAGAGGCCCATGAAAATATGAAATTATGATTTTTCAGGTGGATTTCCTAATCTGTCTTTTCAATCTCAAAGTTGCACGTCCAAACGACCAACCACGAAAAACGGCTGATACGGGTGGTCTGATTGTGAGTCACCTTGTACTCACATTCAAAGGAGAAATGAGAGAAATGGAGGAGATTCTGTCTATGCACCACTGCGACCTGTACTTCGGCAACACCGTCGGGTACATTTTGAGTAGCGGCGAAGAGGTGAGGGTTTTAAAGGGGAGCGCAAGAGGCAAGCTTGATCGACAGGATGGGGAGGAGAGGGTGGGGGTAGGGTTGAGGACCGCTGTTTCCCGACGCGTAACAAAAGCAACGAAATCGGAAGTGCAAAATGGAGAGCTCGTTTGAAATTCCGAACATATCGAATCTTTTGTTGCCGCGAGCGAATCGGCCAGCACCTCGCAGCGCGCACCGGCGCGATCAACAATAGTGAATGGTTGCCGGGGTTGTGGAGGGGGGTGGGGGGAGGGGCTGAGTAGGAGTGAGAGTAGGAGGGGGCGGGTGAGGGTTAGGGTGGGTCGTCGGTATGCCCTTCAACATTCAAGCAAGCATCGATAACAACATAGAAGGGGAGAGGCCGCACTCCTCCGTAGCCGCAGTCATACCGACAGTAACAACAACCGATTCCCGTGATAACAACAACATCGCCTACACAATGAACTTGCGAGGCGTAAGATTAATGAGTCCGCACGCCTCACGCTCGCGCCTTGTATTTGCGTGAGGCGACACGAGGACGCGCGCAGCCGGAGCGGACAGATCGGGTTAAAGAATGCGAGCAGCCCAACAGCGAGACGCGAGAGTGGCTGCGGAGAACACTCTGGACGCTGGGCGGTTGGTTTGCGAGCGCGCTCTCGAGCAGGAAGTGATATCCGAACGGCGGCGCCTTCAGGCTACCATGATAGGCAACCGCATATCATTTGGTGCTTATTACTTTGCCTACCCCTCCGGTCGACGATACCCTCTACTCCCTGCGCCCATGTGACCATGTGTGTTATGGAACGAAGATCGGAGAAGGAGATGGAGCGTGGTATCGAGAAATGTTGACTCGAGCGTGACTGTCATCTGATGACTTGTCTTTTATATGTTCAAAGAAGCGAAAAAAAAACCCCTATCTTATTCTTTATCCAGTCCTTGAGAGTATAAGCGGATACAGGATTCGTCCGTCTCTCTCTCCTCCCATTTGAACGATTGCGCAAGGGAAGGACGGATATAGGGGCTACAGTCAAGTTATAGAGCCCTCTGATATCCTTTTCTAACACATGCATTTAAACGACCGGAGAGAGAGGAAGACAAATTCCTGTAGCCGCCTTTGTTGAGAGTTGAGGAAAAATTAAGAGGGGTTCAAAACATACGATTCTTTTAAGGCCGATCGTGTTCGAGCCCCCTTGTTAGCTCCAATAACTTCTGAAGAAAGTGCAACTCAACCTTTTTCCATGTGTCATCCACCGAGAACCTTCAATCGTGTCGAGTCGTGTATGCGTGGAAAGCTCTCATTCCCGATAATTTTGCTCAGAGCCGGATGCATTCCATTGCGATAGTCAATTTCGTGTCATTTGCATGATTAGAACTGGATATACGTATAAATAATTTTATGCTTGACTCTTTTGGGATTGCATATTGGATTCGGTCTGGTTTTTATTTTGTACTGTTGTATATTTGTATTCGATATTTTTGAGCATTGAAATCCACTCGATATCTCTGTTTTAAGTCGTTGTTTCAGATTGATTTGGCACCACTGTCAGTTACAGTGGTTTTGTAGCCAATAGAATTCCTATATTTATCTGGTGGACCGACATTTTGTTGAAAGTAATACCCTTTTTCACTCGAATTCACCGGAGTAGACATTCGTTACATGTGTTTCACCGAATTTTCGTACCTACCTTTGTTCAGCTATACAATAAAAGCATGTTAGGTGGTCTGAAACACTCTGTGTAGAACATAACGCCTGCCCAATTGGGTCAATCGGTAGGCAACCCGTTTAGATTCACTTGCTCCTGAAAAATACTATACCTACAAAAAGTCGTGAGAAGTATTTATTTAAGCTCACACATTTTTATATTCCAAACCTTTCTGATGAAAGTATAAATATTAATTAAATAATTAACTAATTAATATCAAACTTTGATGTTCAAGGAAAATACAAAACAACAGTAATAAAAATCAGTTATACAAAACCGTTAGACTGTGAACCTGAAGCACTCTGCCGTCCCTGCCGTCCCTGCCCACAAACTATTGATTAAGATCGTGCATCTATTCTTAACACGCGCGCGTGTTTTGAATGCTGCTTGTTTTTTTTTTAGTATGCTGCAAGAGGCGAGGAAACCTGTCTTTATATTTTGAGCCCAACGTAAATGAAAAACAATGTATAAACATTGAACACATCGAGAATTATGATATTCTTTCCATTTTCCGGTCAATTGTATTCTAGTCGCTAGCTTAGCGCCTTTTTTAGGAGTGTAATAGCAGAGTGTTAATACATATTAAATTCTTAAGCTCAAAGATTATATGATAATCGTACAACAAAAAAAGCAACTCGAAAAAATTGCAACGAAACTTTATTCATCCAAAGGGAATCAATGCAATGGTTAAAAATTGAAGTAAAAGAGAACCTACGTACTACATTAATTTATTTGTAGGGAGGGAAGATTTTTACAACGGCCTAGTATATCTTTAGTGTATGTATCACATAAGATTCCATCGTTGGTCCGTTAATTATTGTCGCCGTGTCGTGTACAAAGGCTGTATGTGTTTTTACTTTCAGAACTCTTCTCGTAGAACTTGCTGAAAAGAAACGCCTTCAGCAGAATTAATACATATTCATTTATTTGGAAGCTTCAGAAGTTTTTATGATGCAATTTCTTTACAATTATCGGCGTCTGCGAAAAGTCATATTAATGTGGAACTGCCTTCACACGTTTGGTACACAATCGATCTTGACGTAACTATAGGACATTTTCCGGGAGGGGGGATTCCCTTCAGTTGTTTCATAATGAAGTTAGCTTTTCCTCGAATTCATTGGTTTTCCTTTTTTTCTCTTTCTTGTCTTCTCAATTTTTACCCCGGTTTTTCTTATTTTCCAGTTTTATAAGGGGGGGGTTGGCCCTCCCAGGGGCGTGCCGGGGGGGCATGTGGGTACCCTTGCCCCGGGCGGCACTCCCGGGGGGGGGGCAGTAAAATCAGGATGAACAACAACAACAAAAAAAAGTTATTACATTTCAAAATGAATTTCAGAGGGTGGCAAAAAATCAGTGTGTAACAAGAAAAAAAAAAGTCATCAAATTTATAATTTTGTTCGCGGAGGGCATTCTTGCATTCTTGCCCCCCCCCCCCTCTCTCTCTCTGGAAACCACGGCACGCCCCTGGGCCCTCCCATAACGACGATCATGTATACATTGCTGGGAATCACTCATCTATATCAAATTCAATCTATGTATCAAATTAAATAATCAAAATCATTAAAAATGAAGCCCCAAAATCGACCGCGGTTGTTACTCAAGATACCAAAACTGGCTTTAAATGTTCTCCTCGCGAAACGCGAATCGATCCGCTCCTCGCCGTCTCTCGTCTTACGCTTCTTGTTCAACGTTAGCCGAGATTTTTGGAGTAGTGCACCGTTGCCAGATTGTGTATTTTGTACAGTTTTTCCGTATTGTATTCTCATGGAGGAAACTCTGCGATTCGACAACAACAGCGCGGTATCAAGTAACCGCAAGTAGATTTACTCGTCGTAAAATGGAGTTTATGAGCGATGTTAAGATGTTATAAATTTACGGTTCATCGAGCCGGCCTGGCCCCCAGCACCCAGCACCGCATCGCCCCTCCCATTGCGACCGCGCCGATAAAGAGAAACGCTTTTAAACACCTGATCCGAAGTTCTTCGGTATCGGATACCTATGCTTGGACGAAGGGTTTATAATTAGCTCACGGTGATTTCAGAATCCCTCTTTCTATAAACCGTGAGAGTTGCGCCGACTTATCTCCTTCTCCTCCTCCTCCTCCTCCTCCTCCCCCTCCTCCTCCTCCTCCTCCTCCTTCCCCTCCTCCTCCTCCTCCTCCTCCTCCTCCTCCTCCTCCTCCTCCTCCTCCTCCTCCTCCTCCTCCTCCTCCTCCTCCTCCTCCTCCTCCTCCTCCTCCTCCTCCTCCTCCCCCTCCTCCTCTTCCTCCTCCTCCCAGCGAAGGCTGAAGCCAAATGACATTTAATCGATAATATTTGATTGTCAAAATAATACCCCTTATTTAAATACCCCCGAAAAATAAAAACTACCCTCTACTGTAGCCATATGGCTATGGTAGGATGTTAAGGTTTAAGGTAAACAGATCATTAAAACTGTCCATGACTGACGGTAAATTGCTCTAGAATTGCATTGCATTGGCACTGCTCTCCATTTTCTAAAATTTCGTCTTTTTGAGTCATTTTGCGTGTGGAAGTAACTGATGATTATGCTAATTAGCGGACTGTCACGCGGTGCTCTTCAATATTTTATGGGGTTTTTGAGTTCATCATCAAATTGGAATAGAAATAAAGTCGGTTTTTTGAGAGCGGATTTCGGGCTATCTTTTTAATGAGTGCGAGTGAGACAGCCGAAACGCATTATGAAAATAACGACTTTATTTCTCGACCAATTATAAAGATTGATGGCTGGATTGAACATCCACAAAAAATTGGATATTATTGTGACGTTATTTCGCTAGATGATAGAATCATTAGTTACCCTTCTAACTTCGCAAAACGACGACGACGACATTTCCAGAAATGACTGTTGGCACTATTTCTCTTGGATCGAAAAATCCCTTTTGTTCATCTAAAATGACCGTAAATAAACATGAAACGGCGGCATTGGCACCAGGAGTATCATCTCTGGTGAAAAAAAAAAAAGAAGGTCCATATAGGTCCATAACCAATTCCCCATACTGTATGGATGAGTATGGATCCGTAAGGGTACGTATATATGGATAGCGTATGGATCTGTATGGATATACGTATTGATATCTTTATAAATTCATACATATTAATACATATCCATATGGATCCATACATATCCATACCCTGTTTAGGAAAAATGGTTATGTACCAGTATGGACCATTTTTACCAGGGATGATAGGGATAATGGATATAGAAGGTGAGAGAGTACTGTGCGTAGTTAGATATACTTAAATATTGAGGTAGACAAAGACAAGAGGCTGCGTAGGATATCGCACTGATTGTTAGCCGGAAATTCTTTTTAATTATTTCTTTGATATGAATGCTCGCCACTTTCGTCCGAGCTGGAACTCTCTCGCGCGAGTTCGAATGCGTGACAATTATCCACCTCCTCCTTCCCTTTCTCCTTCTTTTCTCACTATTCAGCTTTGTTACAGCATGATCCACCGGGCCACTTCATAATTAAGTTTGCTTCAACAACGGTGCGAAAGATAAAACTTTTTAATAAGCTTATAGATGTTTTCGCAAGTGAAAAACAGATACGTATTATTCCGTGCCAGCGCTAACTCCAAGAGAGAGAAAAAAAAATCTCAAGGGGGTGAATTAAAAAAAGAAAAAAAAGTAGGGAGAGTTACTTTTGCGGCAAACAGAATAAAAACTTCCCCCGTTCTCTGGTATTTATTCTACTAGCTTATACCTGGGCTTCTCGCCAATGTTCATGAAAAGTTGGTTGAATAAAACCGTGCGGATGAACTTATCTCCACTTAAATTGCTTCAGGGGGCACGTTATAGATGCTGGGTTATTTGATTGGCTCCGGAATCAACCGAATCCTTAAATTCAGCTGTTTTGAGGTGAGTAGCTCGAAATTTTTCTTTCGAATTTCATTTGTCGAAAGTGACCCCTCCCTCCTCTAGAATTTTCCTTAGGAGAGTCTTATTGTTCAATGGAGCTCCTGCAAGGTTTTGCTGTAGATAAATGGACTATCGATTCTGATGTAAATTGCTGCGAAAATAACAGTATGAGATTATTGAGAAGTTAAAAATAACTTTCTGCGTAGATCAAACTTATAGCTCAAAGTTCAGATGGACCGGACCCATAGTGGCAGATCCAGCCTCATGAATAGAGGGGGGAACTTGGGATTTTCGCCCGTTAGTGACCCCCTTTTTCCGCTCTTTTCCCCTTTCTCTCCCCCCTTTTCCCACTTTTTGGGCTGAACTGGGGGAGGGGGCGATTGCCCCTTTTGCCACCCCCTGTATATCCGCCAATGAATGAACTACCCGTGCATGACAATTTCCAAAGTATCTAAGTGGTGGGCAGAAATAATGATTCTTAAACTAGCGGAGCCCGGGCCCCCTTGGTAAACAATAATGTGAGTAGAAGACCTTGGCAGTAAGAGGGTTGATATCCGCTGTGCAGTGTTCGGAGATATTTCTACTATTTATGCGGGCATTTTATTACAAGTTCAGCACAAATTCGATCTAAACCATCATAATCGTTCAGCCCAGCCCTCCACGGTCTCTCTGATTTTTTCAAGTAACAATAGCGAAGTGAAAGTCGGCTGTGTAGCGACATCGCTTATTACGACCTTTATCGGTTACGTTAACAAGATATTTGAGTAAATGTAATCGTGTTGCTTAGAGCAACATTACACTCATTGTTGCATGGGTCTGTCAATATCTGATGTTAAAACGAACGGATTGTCGTTTTGCATAGGTTTGTTATGGTGTGTTTCTGTCGCATGTACCGCAAAAGTAGGGAGCCAGAAAGAGGAATTTTGACTTTTAAATTTTAAACCGGATAAAACTTTAATGTTCAAACGCGAGTATTATATATAAAATACCTTACAACCAGTGGCGAAGCTTGCAATCTGGCAATATTGCAATCCCTCCATTAAAACCCATGAAAAATATCGAACCACTGTGTGTTCACCGAACACCCTTATATTCGACCTTTTACAAGAGTTACAATGGACAAAATGCAATATTGTCAAATTGCACGCCTCACCATTACTTACAACGACTATTAGCTATGACTATCTCCTTAGGTCGGTCCCTTGGAGGTCGCTTAAACCGATTTCTATTCGAGACGATTTTGAAACGGTATGATTTACCGCTCTATACTCTGACAAACCTAGATTTGTTGTCTCAAAGCAGAAAATGAACAGTTGCAGAACTTTAAACTTTAACTCATGAGTCTGATAATCCTATATTCAAAATTTTACGTGTTGGCACTAAAGCGAGTCGAGTAACTTTCGGATTATTTGTCTTCACGTGCGCAAAAACTGTTGTTGTCGTCAATCTGACTTTATTTTTGTGTGTATACCTACACACGCCATTGTGAGAGCGTTCGAGCCAGGCCTATAAACTTTTGAACCGCAAAATAAACGCAGCTTTCCGAAACTCCTAGACGGTTTCAACTTGAGATACGCGACGAAGCGACACAACGATGAAAAGTGAGAGGTAGTTTTAGGGGGGGGTGGGGTGGAGGCACGAGAAAGGGGGAGCGAGGAGAGGGGTGGAGACATATTTGGCCTAGTTTTTGGTGTACCGATTCATATTATATCAGAGCATTGGATTGAGAGAGCTTTAACTTTGCGAGTCACGCAAACTTGGAGGCAAGTCACAAGTGTTGCCCAGCGTCTGGAAATTTGTTTCCTTTGCTAAAGGATTTTAGGGTACGTTTGATCACAGATTGGCATCACTGTTCGGAGCTTTATATTGAAGGCATTTCCGGAATAAGGGCCCCTAAAACAACAGGTGTGTTTTTCAGCTAAAAACCTTCATTTGCTCACAATGCACAATTCTCAGGATGAGTACAACCATTGTTTTATGGACCCTTCCAACGAAATTGTCCTTAATGGCGATGTATGGGTGGTGACTCTAAAAATGAAGGAAAGTGACTGCAATACACGGTTGATAATGGACGAGTATTAACAACCGTACATTGTTGCCGTTGACTCATAGAAAACCTCGAAAATTCACGGTATATAATGAGAGGAAAGCGGTCGCAAGAGCCAGCGTTGCAATTTTCTAGATAGATATCCGATTTTTCCCATTTGACCAAATGTAAAAGTTGATAATTTAAAGGGAAATCTGGCAACATTTTGCACGGCCTAATCCATCAAGTGCGCAATTGTCACTTTGACCTAATTACGTGGAGTTCTCGCGGACAGATTCATGGGAAAATCAAAGAGATGTCTTCATCCTCGAGTAATTCGGCAGTGCGATCCACCCTCAAAACAGTACGCAGACGGGCCGCGTAGTTTAATTGAGTTTTTGATTTAAAAGATCAAACTTATTGGCGCTCCGTTGCCCCGCATCAAAGTTTGAAGTTCGTGTTGTTTGTTTAGGCTTTTCTGGGACTTGAGACACAACTGCCACATTGCGATTATCAATTTAACCTTTAACCTTCAGTTCTTACTGAATCGTGCACGTATTCAACATAGATCTAAAAGGTTGTTTCATAAAATTAAGGCTGTTCTAAACTGTTGATACAAAAAAACAAAAATAAAACAAAAATAAAACGGATCGCCGACTTTCAAGGGCTTAGCTATAGTAAAGAGAGGAGCAGTATCTTTTGTACAACGCTTCAAATATATATGTTAATGCATTCTATCTGTATTAATCTACCTCGCCTGAATTCTGATTGTACTATGACTCTCAAAAGAAAGTACGCGGGTTGAAAAGGGGCATTCTGATTAATCTAGCTTTGAACGCTTGAAAGCCGCCAAATTGTTTAAAGGTTGCTGAGATTTAAAAGAGTTAATATTTCGACCAGGGAACTTTCTTTTGAAGGTCATGATACCTCTCAGCCAAAATGGAGCTCAAAGCTGACATTTTCAAATTACTTCTGCGTCTGTGAAGAGTTTAAAGGCGATTTTGAAGGCTCTCTATGAAAATGGTTTCGCACACGTCTTTTGGGTGAGTCCAAGGTCGATTAGTTCCAACCGTAGACACCACGTCATGTCACGCTGCTTGAAAATTCAACTGTTTCTGGAAAAAATTGATAAATTCACGCAAATACTACACATTTTCGGAACGTTGGCACTTGCAAGCGGGCTTCAGGAAGATTCCCTGAAATTGTTGAGCTGAAACACTAAAAAATAAAGCCGGGGTATTTGAAATAAGAAAATTCTCATAAGCCTAGCTTAACCCCTTAAGGGCCAAGCCCGAGTATACTCGTTTTTCTCCTCTAGTCTATTTTACATTGATTCAGTCTTCATTTTGGATAAACGCAAATATGTATAGATGAAAACACATAGAAGATAAGGTCTCGGCGGGCGCCTTCAATTCGGCGTGTAGGCAATTCCAACTCCACCGAGCACGAACAGTTAACTACCTTCCCTATTTAAACGGAAGAGTGGCGCTCTTTTGAACTAACCTGGTTATTAAAGGGTTAATGAGTGCGAGTGCGAAGCAGATGGATATATAGTATCAGGTACCTATCAGGGTATCGGTATCACTCGTATTCACTCGCACTGACTAAGCGAATGACGGATTTAATTTCCAATACTACTCTGCTTTGATTTCGAACCAATTTTGTTCATATTAGTCTCAATGGCGAGGCGTGCATTTGGCAACGTTTCATTTTTCCCATTAAGACACATTCGAAAGGTCGAAACGTCTAGTTATCGGCAATGACTAAAGCGTTCGATTTTTTCTGTAAAATTAAATGGAGGAAGTACAACGTTGCCGAATTTCACGCCTCGCTACTGATTAGTCTCAAGAAATCCATACAAAAACTACACAAGTTACGCCGTTCTTAGATTTTGCGTTTTTTCTTTGTTTCCGATTTAAAATGTAAAATAATACTATACTTTCCCGAAAAAAGTGGCTAGTGGCGCTTTATCTATAGGATTGGCAAATTTTTTCCTGGAATCACCTTGAGTAGCAAAGGCGAATGAACTGAGTCGGTACTTAGCTAGAATGTGATTTAACAATAGTGTTGAAGTCTGATAGTGTAAAATTAACATTTTACCAAAGAACTGCCATTTTATGGAACACCCCTTGTAGGAAGGGGCGTGAAAGAAACTAGACCGCCACCACCGGAACATCTTCGGGAAGGGGCCCGGGGAGGGGGGGGGGTGGCAACGCGATTGGTTGAGGTGCCAAAAGCAGAGATCGATATTATGATGCTGCGATCAAAGTGGTTGGTCTCGCGTGTTCTTTCGGAACTTGGTCTGAATGTAAAATCACAAAGAGTTGGACCGAAAACCGCATCTCTCATTTACCTTTCCTCCTTTTTCCGATCCTTTTTGCCCTTTCTTGAGTTATCCCCATTTATCCTTGAAATGAGAGAGAAAATGGGTGGCTTGGCCAAGTTGTGCCCAAACGTCTCTCTTGACGCTGACGTTACTCCGTGGGTTGATTCTCAGAATTTTCCGGAAGTTTGGAATGAGGAGACGAGGACTATAGGAAGTGAAATATCGCCAATTTTAAAGATTTTTTTCGACTATTTGTCTTCTCTTTAATGTAAGGTTCAGTTTAAAACCAATTTGTTTAAATTAAGTTTTAAATTATAGGCTTAGAATTATCACCAATTTATCAGTCATCAATCTTTTAGCAACTACGCCTATTTCGGTGGGATATTCATCCCCATACCTTTTCTTTAAGTTTCTTGCTCCATAAGAATTAGATTTTTGTCATTCTTTCTTCACTTAGGTACATTGTTTTCAAGAGTGTCCAAGAATATGTAGGGCTTTTTGGAAGCCGATACTCTGATCAGATTCCTCAATCGATCAATGGTACCGTGACACCTATAGGTGCCAAAGGAGAATCGTCTCTTCTGGGCCATTTCTTGACATAGTGACAATTTTTAAGATAGGAATCTCTCAATATTAGTGCCCAACGCCGCCATCACACTCGCGCATTCAAACGTATTTTGTAAGTTTAGAAGTGGATTTCCTAAGTTTTTGGTGCTTCCATCGTTATTTTTAATCCATCGTTTTTTTTCATCGTTTTTTTTTCCATCGCTGGTTTATATTACCTCTGCCATGGATTGCCCCTTCAATCCCTTTAGTAGAAAGTATAAAAGCTTGCAACAGCCTCCATTGCTTCTATATTTGGGACACTAATACGAGGGTGGATTTTAAAGTAAGTTTACCTATTTTTTTTTCTAGCAACTATTAATGTTAGCAAACTAACAACCCCAGCGTTGAAACGTACGTACTCTCAGATTTTTAACGAGCTACAGTTTTTCAAATTTGGCGTACGCGTTGCGGAGATATCGTGGATTTTCCACACCCGTCTCTCCTTCAAACGTGCCCACCTTTTCACGTGCTGCGGAGCTTCACAGAAATCATGAGTTTAAGACTTTGAAAAAGTAAAATAGAGCTATTATTTAATTGGAACAAGTTATAACATTGTTGTGAGGCATCTCAACTCATTTTTTGACAAAGCCACCCGCTAGATTCTTGAATTTTTCATATCGGTGCAACCATTTCTGTAAACAGCCGTCGTAAAATTCTTTCCCATACTCCTTAGCCAGGTTTTGTCCCAAGCTGTTAGTCCAGCTTCAATTCATGACTATTGCACTTTCAGTACTGTCCGAAAGTTTGAAGATCTATACAAATTGGATCATTTTATCATTAGAAGAGTAGCCTATTTAGTAAACAACATGCACTCAGGTGTTATTGAGATGTCTGATCCGGAGATACGCGCATCGCCTGCCGAAACTCGCAGTCTTCTGTAGAGCGTGAAAAGGTGGGCACGTTTGAAGGAGAGATGGGTGGGGAAAATCCATGATATCTCCGCAACGCGTAAGCCAAATTTGAAAAACTGTAGCTCGTTAAAAAGCTGAGAGTACGTACGTTCCAACGCTGGGTTTGTTTTTTTTCTAACATTAATAGTTGCTGAGAAAAAAAATAGACAAACTCACTTTAAAATCCACCCTCGTAGATGCCGCTGAGCGCTAACTTTTTATAAAAATTATGATTCTCTTTTGAAGCTATTTTACACCGTATATTTGTTGCTTGTTATACAATTGGTGATGTCCATAACCATATAACCAAAATAATGGCTGTGACTGTTATCTTGTGAAATCACAAAAACCCAACCAATTTCTAGTTGAAAATTTCATTTACTAATTGTAAGTACAACGCAGGTTTGATCAAAAGAACGCCACCATGAATATAGGGAGGGTAGTTAACTATTCGTACTCGGGGGAGTTGGAATTGCATATACGACGAATTGAAGGCGCCCGAACGAAACCTTATCTTGTAAGTGTCAACCTCCAGAATCACGTTTATTCTGAATCGCTAAATACAGGAGCAATGTGAAATGGACTAAAGGAAAAAAAACGAGTATACTCGGGCTTGGTCTATAAGAGGTTAATCACTTATTTGTATGTTTTTTGTTTGTTTATTTTTTTTTTTTTTATTTTTTTTTAAATTTTTTTTTAATTTTTTTTTTATTTTTTTTTTTTTTTTTTTTTTTTTTTTAATTGTTTTTTTTTTTTTTTTTTTATTTTTTTATTTTTTATTTTTTATATTTTTTATTTTTTATTTAGTATAATGTAACTTGAACTTCACGATTCCGTGACTGTGTTCTGGATATCCAATATTTCAAACCATTTAACGTCGAGTCGGGGCAATGCGCTTATAACTCCCCAAGATCAGGTCCTTCACCGATCTCATGCTTAAATAATTCATGTCTCCTTGGTCCATGCTTACTCTACCGTCTCCAAAAGGCACTCGCGACACAGTTGCCAATCCACCGCATGAATGTGATTCTGTGAATGCCGCAATCGCGCTTTCTATGCATACATGACACAGTCCTTGATTAGAGTACACTCTTTAATTCACCGTTGTGAGCGCCCTATTGCGATGTAATTTTTTTTGCTTTGTTTAAATTTGGAAGCAAGTTATTACTTTTAAAGGATATAGGAAACGTTCTGAAAACATCCATCCTCTAGCTCCTCCTTCTCAGGAGGGGCATCGGTCCAAAAATGCGCCCATTGAAGCAGAGGTTCACCAAATATCCATTGCTCATTAAAATGTTCAGCCCATTTCTGCCGAAGAAGATTTGAGGTTATACCAGCGAAGATTAGTTCCAAATATTGGCATCAAGTAAGCGCTGCTCAAAATCAATAGTGTTGACTAAAGTGGATTCGAATACACGCAAAAAGTACACATTTGAGGAGCGTTAGCTCCTGGAAATTTCTTCAAGAAAAGCCCCTGAAATTTCAAAACTTAAACACTTTAGAAATAAAGCCGGGATATTGGAAATATGAAAATTGCCATGAGCATCAAATGATTGCGAGTGACGCAGATAGATACAATCTCACTAGCACTCTCTAAGCTCATAGCGAAATTCATTTCCAACCTCACGGTATTAATTGTCAACGAATTTTGGTCATTGTAAGCTCTAAACAAATCCACGAAAGAAGAAGAAAATACTCAAATACCGACGTTTTCGAATTTTGCGTCTTTTCTTCGTTTTCAATTTAAAATGCTAAAAACACGAATTTCCCTAAACGAAGCTAGTGGCGCTATCCATCGGATTGAAATCTGGGAAAGTTTTCTCCTGGAATCACTTTGAATTCCTTTAAGATGATTCAAGGGTCGATTAGTTCCAACCGTGGACACCACGTCGCGCTGCTTAAAGAGTCAACTAGTTGTTGGCTAAAATTGACGAATTTACGCTAAAAACACAAATTTGAGGAACGTCCGCACCTGCGAGCATACTTCTGGAAGATACCTGAAAGTTTCAAGCTGAATTACTCAAAAATAAAGCCGGAAATTATGAAATACGAAAATTCCCACAAGCCTCAATGAGTGCGAGTGAGGCAGATAGACATATTATCACTCGCATTCACTCTCATTTACTAAGCTTGCGGCGAAATGAATTTCATGATTTACGGCTTTGATTCTAAACTAATTTCGGTCGTTTTGGGCTCAAAAAATCCATCAATTTTTTTTGCAGGTGCTGACGTTATTGGATTTTGCGTTTTTCTATGGTTTCAGTTTCAAACGCCTAAAACACAACTTTTCCGAAAAGCGACTAGTTGCGCTCCATCGGATTGAAATCTGGAAAAGTTTCGCCTGGAATCACCTTAAAGATATGTGATTTAAAATTTTCGAAGATAGAGAAGGTGGCAACCTGAGCAGCACTGGGTTCTGGTGAGGGAGTTCTTTTCTCAGAACAACATATTTTCTCTGTGTCAATCAAGTGTCACTAATAAGTTCTCTCCTTGTGGCGTTTCCCTTCATCCCGCATTCTCCTTTCTCTTGTCCTTCCTTCCGGACCACTACCGTTCACTCTCTTCGCCTTTGCTGTTTGCTCTTTCTCATGCTTACGGGTCTGTCCCTCCCCCTCCACCACACTTCCTTGCTTTTTCTTTCCCTGCCGGCCGGTGCCGCGTCGCATTTTCTTCCTGCGATTTTTACTTACTCACATTAACACAGTTAGGAATTGGGAAAGTATTGCGATGACTCATGATTTACAAGGTATTATGTATTGGTATAGCTTGTCCCAGAAAAGATTAGATTTGACACTTCTATGGTTTTCATGAAAACATCAGCTTCTTACGGCCCTTAACCAATCAGGTTGCTCAATCTGAGGTTGGAAGCTGATGTTTTCATTCAAAGCTACAGTTGTCAAGTCCAATCATTCTTGGGACAGCCTATACTTAGCTTCTCACGGCATAGTCAATTATGATTCATGACTCATACAAAATAATAGGTCTGTTGCAAACTTTTTCTACAGCATTTTAGAGGGTCGAATTCCACGTAAAATCACTTGAAAGTAACTTTGAGAGTATCAAAAAGTTCAAGTGATTTTACATAAGAATGGACGCTCCATAATCGCGTTAGACTAATTTTGTAACATACCAACTGCCTCTTATCACGCCTATATAATACTAACTCGAAGAACTTATATCAATAACATTTCAATATTTCTTAACCTTTTCTGACTTCGAGAGATTTATTATAACTTTCCTGTCCATCCGTCCTTATACGTATATGTATACTGACAATTTTACAACCATTCGTCCTTATGTGTCCAGATTGTGCGCAGCTGTTGCTTTTAATATTCCTTAGAGGGGTTTTTCATTCTTGTCTCAGATACTTGGAATTTTAAGTAAGTTATAAAGGAGGAATAATGAGTTCTGTTTTTTTTATTTTTTTTTATTTTTTTATTTTTTTTTTTTTTATCTTACCGTTAGCCTTGGTAGTAGAAACTTAGAGAGTGGAGGGTGGATTTTCAAGCCCCCGCTTTTTTCTTCCTATTTGGTTTGCAAGATTGAGTATAATATACGTTTCAACTCTACTTGTTGAGGAAAATAAAGACTGATAAAGGTATAAAGTCATCCAGACTTTTATTCTTCATCCTTCTTCCTCTCCCCTCCTATCAATTCCTCCTTCCTTTTCATCTTCTTGTTTCGAGATGTCTGTCATCGTTTCATAAACATTTAAACAATTCTTTTTCTCTCGCCTTCACGGGTTTCAAACCTCAATTGAGAACGTTTCCGGAAGAAGGGCTCGTAAAACAACAGGTGTGCTCTTCAACTAAAGACCTTTATTTTTTAATGCACAGTATCTTAAGGAAGAACACACTCATTGATTTATGGACCCTTTCTCTGGAACAGTCTTAAATTCTTTGAAATAAAATATTCATAGATTCACTATTGATTGATCCACAACGATGGGCGCGGCCCTTCTTTATTACTGAACAGAATGCTTGAACCGTCAAAGTTCAAACCATTTTGCCCTCACCAAGACCAAACGATGTTAAAACGAGCAGTTAAACTCATTAAATTGGCTATAAAAGTCATTTCACCCTTCTCTAGTAATAGCTCTTGCAAGTTCCGTCGCTGCATCCGCATTGATGCCTGCTCAACGATAACCCTCCGAAGTCCGAAACTTTCAAATCCTATCTGTATGTATACTTACTTAGAGGTTTAAAGATAAGACGCTTTATGCATAATTTACTATAAATGAGTCGAATTATTTTTATTTAAAAAAAAAAAAAAAAAAAAAAAAAAAAAAAAAAATAATAATAATAATAATAATAATAATAATAATAATAATAATAAAATGAAAACAAATTCATATTAATTAGCCAATTTGATATTAAACAATCTTAATTAGAGAGCCACAGGCATTCTGATTTTTATAAAGAACATCATGCTTTTCTTCTATTGGTTTTCGTTGTTTTAATTGTTTTAATTGCTTGTATTATTTTTAAACTCTTACTAGTTTAATATTTTTTCAATCCATTGATAATGATTTAAGATCAAAAAGCTTGTATAGCTCTCACTGTATCATAATGGTCTATGATGGTTATTATATATTTTTACTCCTCATTTAATTTTGATGCTTGATTACTCAAAAAAATCTGTAAAAAATTGTAAAAACACTATAAAGTTCCCCTAATTACCCAATTAACATTATCATTTGTTACCCCTTTTAATTTACTTGAGTAAGACGTATGTAACGTTGGAATGACACTCGCTAGTGGTGCCATTCAGAGGAATTGAAATATCCCAGCTTTTGTTTGGATTCTTTTTAAGTGGTATTCCAAGCAAGCTAAAATGAAAGCAACTATGATTTCCTTCGTCAAATTTGACCTTAAAATTTACAAAATAAAATGAATACTAGATAGTTGCTTCACGCAAAAAGGACCCTTCCTGAGTTGATGATTAAAATACAAATATACGCGGCCGATGATGGGGGGGGGGGCAATCAACAGTGAAAAACAATGAAAGGTTGGATGATAAAAGTGAATGCAACACGGATATGAAACTATTCGTACGTTCCGGTACTGGTGTGGTATCACTCTATTTTTGAAGGAACTTTAATTCTCTTGTAGCTCAAAGTATCAAGGCTGGGGTTCTGAGCCGGCAAAGAGTAAACAAGCGTCTCAAACAGTGGCGTAGCGTGAGATTTGGCAACGTTGTATTGTGTCTGTTTAAACTCATAGAAAAGATCGAACAATGGAACACCTTCACATTCGACCTTCTTTTTGGGTTTAAATGGACACAATACAGCCGCATTGCACGGCTACGTCACTGCTCTCAACGAGATGATAGAAGATTGTGGCAACAATGGAGGGTAGATGTCGATTTCTCGATACAGAATTGACGTTCTCTGATTGGCTGGAACAAGCCTGGGTTCAGAAAAATCGCTCTTATATAGAGATTTACCATGGAATTTATGATTTTATCTATTTTAAAGTTGAATTTCAGAGAAATATTGCTCCTTACCTTCGGGAAATGCAAATTATAATTTTTTTGAGGATAGAACAAAGAGATTTAATGGACCAGGTCCATACCTATCACCTCATCGGCAATTTATAATAGATTAATATGAAATTGAAAATGAAAATAGAAGTATTTTTTCCGCTGTTATACATCCGATTGTGAGTCACTAAACTTAATTGTATTTCCTTATGTATTTCTGGTTAAATCTTTGGTTTTCCTTATGCATGAGATCGGCATATTTCGTTCAGTCAATGAATTTTTTATGCATTTTAAACCATCTGCATTAAACTACATCAAGGAAAATGAAAAAAAAAGAAAGAAAGACAACGGTTACATCATACACTCACAATCAGCCCAAACCTGTGTGACGTGTGGAAAACACGGCATATTTTACCCGTAATTTTACTTTCGATTCCTCCATTACTTTTGCAATAAAGTGGTAAATATGACCTATCAATCTTTTCGTTATAGCCCCCAACAAATAAATAAAATTTCCCAGAGGTTAGGAGTAGTAATTTTTCTGAAATATAAGTATAAATGAGGCAAAGTCAAATCTCATATTAAATTTCGTTTCTGTGCTTTTTGTGACAAAAATTCAAAAGAAACACCCGACACTCGACTCTAATTATTCGAGGGTGGTATCCTCAATCGTTTTTACTTTTGTTTACGCTTTGGGAGCCGGATCCCCGTTGAATTGCAATTTGGTTTCTTACAGGCTGTTCAAAATGTCCAGGGACTTTTGTGTCGTTTTTTGACTGTACTATGTTCTTATTGAATTTGATTTCAAATATTTCAGTTTATTTTAAATGAGCTTTGAGGCGCTTGGGCAAAAAATGCTAGATAAAAGGATTCTTTGAAAATGAAAAAGTCACTTTGCGTTTAAAAAATTTATCTCAGTTGCAAAATTTTGCACTATTTTGGAGTTGATCCTGGACCCAGAGTTGGTTTTTAGGTTTTGGGAAAACCCAATTTCCCAAATTTTAGGGTCTTTGGCTAAAAAGGGGATTGAAGGCCTTTTAAAAGAACCGCTGGCACGGATGAGTATGTGCTTGTAAACCTGGCCAAGTATATGGAAATTGTACTTCCTGTTTTGACAGGACCTAGAGTTGCCTAAGGGTTTAGGAAAGGACTCCTGAGACCACACATATCACGGCAGCGGTTAAATACGTAATTTTGTAATTGCCCTGTCACTTGTCGGGTTACAACTATATTTACAACGATTAATAAGAGACGTTAAAGGAAAATCTACAAATATGCATTTGGGTTTTATACGAATTTATGTTCTATCCCGGTGATTAAATACATTCAATCACTCCGGGGTCAATTTTTTTTCTCCATTATACCTAATTTCATTTTTCATAGAATTTGGACAGAAATATGGTAAAAGTACCCAATTCAGCGGTATTCAGTGATCATATTGGCATGAAAAGATGCGGAAGATAGTCTAGAATCATATTTTCAAAACCGTAGCTGCTCCAAACTGCTCCCCGAAAGCGCACAGAGGTTCAAAGTTTCATTTACTAGGCCAAAATTCCAGATTTGATCAGTTTTAGCATTCACACGAGTCTAAATCATAATTTAAGCAGCAAACCCGTCTCAAGTACACGCACAGTCTCTAAAATTTCTTTTACAAAGGTCAGGGAAGAAAGAAGCATTGGGGGGGGGGGGGGGGTCAGAGCATCTGATAACTTAAACATAGTTAAAATCGTGGGAATGAGAAATTAAAGGTTGAGTTAGTTTCACGCGGTACATTTCCGTTAACTTACAGTCCTATTTCTAAAGGGAGACGCATAGAAATCACGTGCTGCCACAGCAAAACCACAAAAAAAAAAAACAAAACAAAACAAAACAAAACAAAACAAAAAACAATTAAGAAAATTAAAAAAAAAAAAAAAATACAAAAAATACAAAAAATACAAAAAAAGACACAAAGGACCTGAGGATGCCTCGCCAGACGAATGTTCTGGTGGCAAGTCATGAATAGACTGATTTTAGAGTCTATTAGAGAGAAATTTTAGAGAAATAGAGAAATTTTAGAGACTGTGCGTGGTACTTGAGACGGGTTTGCTGCTTAAATTATGATTTAGACTCGTGTGAATGCTAAAACTGATCAAATCTGGAAATTTTGGCCTAGTAAATGAAACTTTGAACCTCTGTGCGCTTTCGGGGAGCAGTTTGGAGCAGCTACGGTTTTGAAAATATGATTCTAGACTATCTTCCGCATCTTTTCATGCCAATATGATCACTGAATACCGCTGAATTGGGTACTTTTACCATATTTCTTGTCCAAATTCTATGAAAAATGAAATATATAGGTATAATAGGACTGAAAAACAAATTTATGAGATCAAATAATGATTGAAATGTATTTAATCACCTTTAGTATGAACATAAATTACGTATAAAACCCAAAATTCAATATTTAGAACTTTCTAGCAACGTCATCTGTAGATATGAATGGAATAGTGGATAATATAGTTTTTACCCGACAAGTGACAAAGGGTCAACTTTGAGTTCACCGTACTTCCACCGGTGGAGAGATATGAGTCCGGTCGTTTCAGGACGTCTTTCCACACCCCTTAGGCAACTCTAGGTACCAATGTCATCCACTGAAGTGCGAATTTCAAAATTTGACTTTTGGCCAGGTTTAGAAGCAAAATACTCCTCCGTGCAGCGGTCCATTGAAAATTGGTCGAAGAATAACCGCAATTAATAAAACCCAAATCGACCCAATGACATTCATGGGAAATGTTTCCAATACCTAAAAACCAACTCTGGGGGTCCCAGGATCGAACTCCAAAAAAGTGCAAATTTTGCAACAGTGAGAAAATTTTTCGTTAAAAACCCGTATAGTGGGTCCACTTTTTCTTCTTCTTCAAAGTGTCCTTTCTTCATTATTTTTTTTTTGCCAATTGAGCTCTTCGTGAGCTCATTTAACAGCAAATAAACTGACAATGAGTTTTAAAACAAAACCACAATCAAGTCAATAGCTAGTTTACTTCGAAAGTTCTACAGCATCAGTCCCTGTACATTTTGAACAGCCTTTGTAAGATACCAAGCCCCTTGCAATTCAGTCGGGAAGATAAACCGATGCGTCTCAAAAGGGAGAAGAAAAATAAAAACGATTGATGATACTACCCTGCGGATTCATTAGAGACACGGTTTGGATGTTTCATTGTTTCAATTTTTGTTTCTACACAATGCACAGAAGCGAAAAGTTTTCCAGGTTCAAAATTACTTTCAAGAATATTTTATGAGTCCTTCGCTATATGGCTCATCTTGTGGCACACCGCATTTTGTTCAGCGCCGCCATGGCAAAGATTTTGAAACTAGAGCGGAGAACTTCAAAGCAATGAAGACATAAAATTTTAAATAATTAGACAAGAGGAGAGCAAATTGAGCCACATTTTGTTTTGATATTTCACAGCTCGTTGAAAGTTCTTCAAAAAGCTTGTAAGTTCATCAAAAACTTCATGACTGGTTGTATACACCTGCGACCATGTCGTGCGCACCATTCGTCGAAAGCACAATGAATGCACCGATAATTAAAAACCAAACGCTGAATCAGGTCTTTCATAGTATCCCCCCGTCAAAATTTTACGAAAAGACGCCACGTGACATTATATAGTAGCGAATTTATCTCTGTCCCCGCTCATCGAGTGGCCAGCATCCACGTACCGCAGGGTCAATTTTAGTCCCTCTCAAAGACAATTTAAGCGTCTATTGATTCTGAAAAATCGCATCAGCTTACATTCCTAAGACTATAAGAGCAATCGCTTCGCTAAGCCACAAAGTTATCGACGGACTTGATTTTTAACCGAATCAGGAGAAACGAAAAAGATAAAATAGAAAAAAGAACACGTACCCCCAACTCACGTTAAAAATGTCAAGTCTCAAAAGTATTTCAATCAGTGGGGTGTACCCATGGAATGACGTTTTTCGATAAATGGTCATTTGACGTCAGCTTGGCACAAGTTGTTTGCTCTTTTTTCAACCTCAAAAAAAAAAATGCAACCTTGAAGGTGACTTATAGGGTATTGAAATAGAAGTATCCGAAGTGTACGCAAAAACTCATTTTCGTTTCTAAACTGAAAAATAAGACAAAATTAGAAAAGTGAAACAATGAGGGAAAATGAGGTTTGAAGGTTATTTTTCCTCATAAAAACGGATGTATTTTCGTCCATCAATAACTGTGTGTTTTGCGTCTAACAATAAGTCTTAGAGCCTCACTGGAGCGTTTTGAGCGTTTTAGTGTTTAACAAAGTCAATTTTAGTGGTTTCAAAAGGATCATTTAAGTGTCAATAGATCCTAAAAAATCGCATCAGCTTACTATCCTAAGGACTATAAGAAACTCGACTGGGAAAATAATGAAAATAATAAAATAAAAAAATGAATACGTGCACGGAGAAAAATTTATGCTTCAGGACTACAAGAATTACTTTTATGTAATAGTTACATGTAATCAATTTTAAACCACTTTTTTGGGACTAGCGTGTTTTTATTTGTAAAGTGCTTGTGTAGTAGAACATTTTTTACCCAGAGTTTTTAAAATTAGGAACATTGTACATGTATATATAGCTACGAATTTTTGAAAATTATTGATCTAAATCGAACTTTGATTTTCGATAAACGAACACGAAAGATTAATTCGACTTGAAGTTTGCGCTCAAAGTCTTAAAATTGTGTGCCTTTTGAGTGAGTTAGTAAAAAAATTGGGTTGGTCATTTGAAATATTTGATTTTTGGGGGGAGGGGCTCTCTCTAACGCCCCTCCCGAAGGCCCCCGAAAATTTCAATTATGCTTGCAAGTGCATTATGATGATGCCAGATCACCTGCACCTGCGTTTATCTAAAATCAATCTTCTAGAAATTACAGGGACGTTCACGGACTTTTTGAAAACCCGGTACATCATTACTTTCTTCATCCCTTATTCATTGCCTGCCATGCAAACAATTCCTTCCCATTGAGTTGTGATATAGGACACAGGAAGCGCTCATTTGATGTTGGGCAATGAGCCAAGGCCAAGCGACTCACCTGTTCTTCGTCGGCTTCTGTCAATAAAGTATGACAAGTTGAGACACCAAACTACTCCCTAATTTCCAATAGGTCGTAATTTTTTATTGAAAAGTTGGCTTGACTTGTAAGAAGTAAGTTCAACGAATTTTGACTGGCAGCGTTTTTTTCCTCTCTGGAAGACCTTTTGGATGACGTTTCAAAGGTTATACGTATGCATTCGATTTTTTCATAGGACCTTCCGAAGCCCCCAAAATTTGGAGATCTAGGGCCCTGGGACTGCCTGATTCATATTTAAAAAAAAAAAAACAAGGAGTGTACAAATCAAAAGTATTCCTTGATCTGCACGCTCAGAAATGCTCTAGTTTCTAGGCATTTCATAATTTCGGAGGTCGCAGCGCACGGAGGAGTATTGTGCCTCTAAACCTGGCCAAAAAGATTTTACCACTCAAATTGCTTGAAAATTGCATCTAAGGGGTATTTTTACCCAAACTTTTCGAATTTTTACTCAGATTTTCAGTAAGAAATATTTTTAGGCTGTTTTGAGGTTATTTATTCAATTGAGCCCTGAAAACATTTAAGTTTAGAGACTGCTAGAGACTGCGCTGAATGGATTCCGATGCAGATTTAGTATACTTATAAAAGTGAGTTATTCGAGTAACATGTTATATTTTGAGTAGGAAGAACAGAAGCAGGAATTTGATTTTAATCCATGGTTGCCATATCGTGCAAGAATGATTTTTTTCCCCCAACACAATCTCCTTATAATATGATGCTTGATAAAAGAATGAGGT
Organism: Trialeurodes vaporariorum; assembly: GCA_011764245.1. Classification (NCBI taxonomy): domain Eukaryota; kingdom Metazoa; phylum Arthropoda; class Insecta; order Hemiptera; family Aleyrodidae; genus Trialeurodes; species Trialeurodes vaporariorum. Next base: position 52,756,557 of record VMOF01000388.1, on the reverse strand, counting down.
AAGAGTAGTCCTGCATAATTAATAATTATTGGTTTTCTATCGCCTAACCTGCCACCATCCCCCCCCCATAAGAGCATATCATCTTAAAAACAAGGAATCAAAGATATAAATGATTGATTAGCATCAAGATTTTTATTAAAAACCAAGCAAATGCACAACGGCTGCTGGCTGCCCTCGTGATGGAACAACGTGAGTTTTCATCTATTCAATCATATTCACAAGAAAAACATCTATCCTATCATAGGCGGGGAAAGCTGCTTATTTCGGAATTTATTTAAAATGAAAACGTACTGTTACCAACTAGCACTATCAATTTTGTTTTGACCGAAATAAAATGAACCGAGTCTCTAATTAAAGAGTTTTCATTTCAGTATGATTATTTTTGTTTTTTTTTTTCATAATTAATACTTTTTTTAAAAAAAAAAAAAAATCTTCAAACATATGACTAAAACAAAATATGCACTGTAAATCAGTCTATTCATGACTTGCCACCAGAACATTCGTCTGGCGAGGCATCCTCAGGTCCTTTGTGTCTTTTTTTGTATTTTTTGTATTTTTTGTATTTTTTTTTTTTTTTTTAATTTTCTTAATTGTTTTTTTTGTTTTGTTTTGTTTTGTTTTGTTTTTTTTTTTTTGTGGTTTTGCTGTGGCAGCACGTGATTTCTATGCGTCTCCCTTTAGAAATAGGACTGTAAGTTAACGGAAATGTACCGCGTGAAACTAACTCAACCTTTAATTTCTCATTCCCACGATTTTAACTATGTTTAAGTTATCAGATGCTCTGACCCCCCCCCCCCCCCCCAATGCTTCTTTCTTCCCCTGACCTTTGTAAAAGAAAATTTTAGAGACTGTGCGTGGTACTTGAGACGGGTTTGCTGCTTAAATTATGATTTAGACTCGTGTGAATGCTAAAACTGATCAAATCTGGAAATTTTGGCCTAGTAAATGAAACTTTGAACCTCTGTGCGCTTTCGGGGAGCAGTTTGGAGCAGCTACGGTTTTGAAAATATGATTCTAGACTATCTTCCGCATCTTTTCATGCCAATATGATCACTGAATACCGCTGAATTGGGTACTTTTACCATATTTCTTGTCCAAATTCTATGAAAAATGAAATATATAGGTATAATAGGACTGAAAAACAAATTTATGAGATCAAATAATGATTGAAATGTATTTAATCACCTTTAGTATGAACATAAATTACGTATAAAACCCAAAATTCAATATTTAGAACTTTCTAGCAACGTCATCTGTAGATATGAATGGAATAGTGGATAATATAGTTTTTACCCGACAAGTGACAAAGGGTCAACTTTGAGTTCACCGTACTTCCACCGGTGGAGAGATATGAGTCCGGTCGTTTCAGGACGTCTTTCCACACCCCTTAGGCAACTCTAGGTACCAATGTCATCCACTGAAGTGCGAATTTCAAAATTTGACTTTTGGCCAGGTTTAGAAGCAAAATACTCCTCCGTGCAGCGGTCCATTGAAAATTGGTCGAAGAATAACCGCAATTAATAAAACCCAAATCGACCCAATGACATTCATGGGAAATGTTTCCAATACCTAAAAACCAACTCTGGGGGTCCCAGGATCGAACTCCAAAAAAGTGCAAATTTTGCAACAGTGAGAAAATTTTTCGTTAAAAACCCGTATAGTGGGTCCACTTTTTCTTCTTCTTCAAAGTGTCCTTTCTTCATTATTTTTTTTTTGCCAATTGAGCTCTTCGTGAGCTCATTTAACAGCAAATAAACTGACAATGAGTTTTAAAACAAAACCACAATCAAGTCAATAGCTAGTTTACTTCGAAAGTTCTACAGCATCAGTCCCTGTACATTTTGAACAGCCTTTGTAAGATACCAAGCCCCTTGCAATTCAGTCGGGAAGATAAACCGATGCGTCTCAAAAGGGAGAAGAAAAATAAAAAAGATTGATGATACTACCCTGCGGATTCATTAGAGACACGGTTTGGATGTTTCATTGTTTCAATTTTTGTTTCTACACAATGCACAGAAGCGAAAAGTTTTCCAGGTTCAAAATTACTTTCAAGAATATTTTATGAGTCCTTCGCTATATGGCTCATCTTGTGGCACACCGCATTTTGTTCAGCGCCGCCATGGCAAAGATTTTGAAACTAGAGCGGAGAACTTCAAAGCAATGAAGACATAAAATTTTAAATAATTAGACAAGAGGAGAGCAAATTGAGCCACATTTTGTTTTGATATTTCACAGCTCGTTGAAAGTTCTTCAAAAAGCTTGTAAGTTCATCAAAAACTTCATGACTGGTTGTATACACCTGCGACCATGTCGTGCGCACCATTCGTCGAAAGCACAATGAATGCACCGATAATTAAAATCCAAACGCTGAATCAGGTCTTTCATAGTATCCCCCCGTCTAAAATTTTAGAAGAAAAAAATGATTGCTAAAATGGTTGGTGCATTTTCATTCAGCCGAAAAATCTCGTTTCTATCTTCGTCCTGCAAGCTCATTCAAAAACGCATTATAGTCGAAACATCTGTCGTCTTATCCGATAAACATAAATTTTTAGAAATATGTTATTTCAATATCAGGAAGCTGGTATGAAGATTTTTCTGAGACGTCCTAATGTAGCAGTTCATTTATATCAGTGAGACCCAAATATATGTGTCGAAGCACAACGCCTTAAATTATATTGCAGGTCTTGATGATATAAGCTCATTAATAGGTACCTACTTACTGTCGGCTGTTTGCTCTATCAATGAATTCGACTTTTAATGGTTGAATCTCGCGTGGGTTGCCGAGAGGATTACAGTGAGCACAATTTCATCCAGGGCTTCGGGCCTTGGACCCGGAACCGGTCCAGATCCCTTTTCTTTATTGCCTAAACCTGGACCTGGACCAGAATACGGACCGAAATATTTGTCTTTTCGGGACCTGAGGGCCGATCATTTACTTCATCGTTAAACCGATCGATAAGACTGTCTATGAGTGATGCTATTGGTCGAAAATTGTAAAACTTGGCTGTTGCTATGGTAGCCATCGTTATAGTGTCCGTTTTTTAAAGGTTACTCAGGAATAGCCTTAATAAAACGAGACTCTTAACGATGGTTATCATAGCAACAGCCAAGTTTTACAATTTTCGACCAATAGCATCACTCATAGACAGTCTTATCGATCGGTTTAACGATGAAGTAAATGATCGGCCCTCTGGACCCCCTCGACAGTAAGAACCTAGCGAAATCCATCCTCCACATGCGTAGTGCGCGTATGAAAAGAAAAAAAATTGCTACGAACGTAGGAGTTATTTCCAAGTGATTTTACACCAGAATATACCCATCCAATAGCTATAGTAAAAGTTTACAACAGACTCATTGCTATAAATCTGTAAATTTCTCATGCTTGGAAGGTTTTCGGAAGTAGAAGGGCAGGAATGAGGGGAGAATTAGGAAAGGAAGGGTTAAGAAGAATGCGGGTTCGCTGATGGTTGGTGGAGGAGTGGCGCCGCGCCGCCGGCCGCGGCATCGGCGGGTCACTCATTTAATTGGTTTTCTGGAGCAGGGATCAACCTCACACGTGTGCGAACTGAGCGGCGATTTACAATGATGCCCTTTGACTGTGCCTGTGTCGTTTGGTGATGACACGACGCGTGTTACGAGTGTAACGACGCAATGGTAGGCAGTAAAGGGACTAAAGGGGCAATAAAACTGAAACGCAGCTCGAGGGGGAAATGAGACCCAAACGCATCTTCGCATTTATCTCCGAAGACTCGCCGAGTCGCCGCTCTTTTATAAAGGATCATGAGTGTCTAGTAAGCGGTTTCCAGTCTAAAATGTCCACTTGAAAAAAGTCTTCCGACAAAATGCCTACTTTTTTTGGTCTATACGCATGGACTAATACCATTCAACACACTGCAGTGTGAAATGTCTATAAGCCCTTTCAGACGATCAAATTGGATCCTCAAAGTAGAGTCCCTTGATGGAAATATTGTACAGGGAGTACCGACACGAGCTCAACGAGTTGTGATTGGTCGTTGGTTTTAGGCTCTCACGGAGTCGAGAAGGAGTCGACGACATCGAAGGCTCCACACGAAACGAGTCGATTCGTAGAGGAACGTATGGGAACGGACCGGAATGCCGGCAAATCCGCCAGTCCACCACTACTGGTCCACTGTCGAACTTAACTTTCGAATGCGTTCACGCGGTCGACAAAATCGACTCCTGTCAAAATGCATGAAGCGTCGTGTCGGTACGCCCTATACAATATTTCCATCAAGGGACTCTACTCAAAGTAGCTCCAAACCAGGCTTTCGGTGATCGGTGCGCATCATGCAACTTGTTGAAATTTTGGAAGGATTGGCATATTGCCCTTTTCATTGTTGACAAATTTCAAAAAAAAAAAAAAAAAAAAAAAAAATCAAGTTTAGTAGGAAAAATTTAGTTTTAATCTGTTCCGGGTGGGACGGTTACGATGTTATGACCTTAAAACGGTCTGTTGACGCCGCTTATATTTGCGATCAAATGTTTCCTCAGTCCTCATTAATAAACAGTCAAATGAACGAACGAATGAGTCGATGGAACGTACAAATTCAAATTGGTTTTACTCTCGTCGAGGTAAACATTTTCTATGCGTTATAAAGTGTTTGGATTCCAATCCATTTTTGTGAAAATAACAAACACTGAGTCCGTATTTTTAGTCATAAATAATTTCGATCAAAATGCACCGAGAGCGAACGAGCGAGGGAGCGCCAGGCAATCGGTGTTGGAATTGCGTTAAAGTTGCTTTTGTTTTTTTTTTTTTTTTTTGCACTTGAACCATTTGTGAGCTTCAGTGTGAGAAGATGGAGAGAAAAAGGGGTAAGGGGAGGGGAGTTAAATGGAGGGCAAACTGAGCTGAAGAGTAGACGCTTGAAGCTAAATCAAAATTGTGCGACGTGGATTGCACCAATACACTACCCCCTCTCTACGGTCGCCAGATTGTGCAAAAGAATAATCCCAGTTTACCATTGATTAAATAAAATATGGGCATCATAAAATATTTATCTGCACAACCAAACAACCATGCGCTACTACTGCTTACACACACCCACGTACGGATTCGTGAGGCACATGCAGCAATTCCTCACTGCACAAGTTGTGCATTCACCACGCTGTTGTCACGTGATGTAAATATAGAGAGTCGTATTGTTTTATGTTCACAGTTGTCTACGTCAGTGGCGTGCTGCACCTGCCTTCCTACAGATTTTTTGATTTTTTCACAATGGGGTTCTTTGCTAACTTTTTCTATAAATGATCGAATAGTATTTTTTTTTTTAGTAAATACCACCAAAAATTACAATGAGCACATTAAAAAATACATACGAAAGTATGTATGTACGAAAGTAAGTATGTGAAAGTACATACGAAATTTCTCTCACAGGCTTCCTCTTTTGGAAGTTTCAATGATTGAAACTTTCGAGTCCACCCCTCTCAAAAGCTCGCTAGAGGGCTTTACTCCCCTTTAAAATTAAATATTTGAAATGGAAACATCAATTTCTTAATACATTGTTCACAAGAGCGTGAAATTATAAGATTCATCTTCGGCCAAACGACATCAGGTCGCTATCGTTTATTGTGTTCGATTTACCGAACTTTAAAATATGATTTATGTTAGATTATTTTTCAAACTTTCGTAGTTCCATCGAATAATGTTTCATTTATGTCGACAGTTATATTTCGAGTTATAGTTGTTTTAACCGAAAAAGGGGCATTTACGGGACGGGTCCATTGATGTGATCACCTTTAACATTCAATCAAAAATTATATAACTGCCATATTCTGGAAAACTTGGCTAAAACATTGTAGCTATATCGTAGCAAATTTAGGGTTCTATTTATTCGATTCGAGGAGCGGGGGGGCGGTGAACCTTCTCTTTTCACCCCTTCCCTTCCCTCGACTTCCAGTAAAGCTCAAATTTTCTGAACGGAAAACGCTATACGGCTCACCTCCTCCGCATTTTTGAAGGGTTACTTTTTTTTTAAAGTTTAGACGCGAAGTAGGTCAACCAACCTGGGTATGGATGTGCTTCAGCCCAGAGACCAGAGACACGAGCGCCTGCTGGAGAGGAGAAGGTTTACGGAAATAGAAAAATATCGAATAAACAAAGTAATAAATAAATAAGAAAATAAGTTTTATTTTTTTTATTTTATTTTATTTTTTTTTATTTTTTATTTTAACGGGTGTAGAGTCAGAGGGACTGTTTCTTTCTCTCGAATCGTTTTTAGAAACTTAGTAAATAACATTTTTTGTGAAAAAGCTATAATTTCTGTGACAGTCAAAAAAGTTGAATGTTTTGTATAGCACTGTGTGATAAGTCCGTAGAAGAGGTCCCGACTCCCGGTCCCGGTTTCATAATCCAGTAATTTTGATTGATGACATTATTTTAGACGATAGAAACAATAGACATTATTTTAGTACCAGTCAATCGAGCACTCGGGCTGTGTTCTTTCGCGAATAGGAGGAGGATGGAGTAAAGCAAGCTGTCAGCAACTGTCTTTCGTCCTTGCTGCTGCATAGTTGCTGGTCCAAATGTAGAAAGTGTTCAAGATCCTTAATATTTCGTTTCTTATTTTTCAATTTGTCCTGGAAGTATTTGACCCTGCATTATAATATTTTTATTTGTTTTTTGTATACGTCCGTTTTTATGTATTTTGAGGGAGTACAGTTTTTGATAACCATAACTGCGAAACTGTTTTTTATTTATTTCTTAATTTTTTTTTCTATTTGCTTCCGAGTTCTGACGACCACATTAATTATTTGAGGTAGTCCAATATTGGTCCAACATTCTGTATCATTATATACCTATACAGTTGAGTGTTTATGCTGATGTTTTTACCAACCCGTTCGGTCACCATAAGATTAACAGCATTAGTACCTTTTGACCTCTAACAACTTCTACAACTAAAATATTTCATTGAAAGACTGATATTCAAGAATGTTGGGTCTTTTAAGATGACCTAGATGTTTAGATACATTTTTCTAAGGAAAAATGACCCGACAGCTTTTTCCCCCGGACCCTCAACCCCTTCCTAAATTCTAAAAAATTAGGTGAGAAAGAATTTGTATTCAGACCCCATCCCCCTCAAAATTTCATCATTATGCATGACTGAACGTTGGGTCGTCCGTTTCGTCTCCCGCAAAATGTTAGGTAAGTATCTCCGTTTTTCACTTAAGGAGAAAAAAAAATTCTGTTTTACGGTTTGCAACTGAGGGGGACTCGTGGAATAGTCTTGCACTAAATACTGAAAGACCCCATTAGTTTCGGATATTAAGGCCTTTAGTTTTTTCTGAAAGCCTCATCGCTGCGCCGCGCGCCGCAAGTACCTGCAGGATTGCCTGATTGTGCAACATGTTTCTCGCGTTTTACAATGATGCAAAGATGTAAGGGGGTTTCCTCTGACAATCCGAGGATATCTGGAATTTCCCGCACCTGGGAGTCGGGCAAGTCCTCCGTATACGTTTGGAGCAGTGGCGATCGATTCGTTCAATGTGACAACAACGGATCCTCTACATTTAAATCTACGTGAAATACTCGATCTTCTGCGGGGTTTCGCCAAGTCCCTGAGAAGAAATCGATGCGTTTGCTTCGGTTCAAATAGCAGAAAAACATGGTTGCCAAATAGCAGCAGCTGTCACTGGTTTGGAAGTATTATTTTAATCGCTCAATTTGCTCCTCCACATATTTCTCGGCAGTATAGTATCTTGTGTTGCCAGATTCAGTGGCGTTGTGTGTCATCTGGCAACACTGTATTTCGTCCATTTAAATCCGTGCCAAATATCGTTTTGAGGGAGTTCGCTGTGCACCTCCGATTGATCGACCTATTTCATGCGTTTAAATGAACAAAAGACAACGCTGCCAGATTGCACGAGACGCTACTGGCCAGATGATTTGAGGTTACAAACCGTATCTTTTACATTGCGTCTTGTGGGAAATACTTACATTGTTCATATGGGAAATACGGACTAAACCTGCACATCAGGCAACAGTGGTAGTATAAATCCGCAAACTGAGGAGTTCTGACGCTATCGGGATGTAATGGGCTTTCAGTACATCGGCGAAATCTCTTCTATATCACCCATGTCTCTTTTCTCTCGCCTTCCGCCAGCCAGCCTCACTATAGTTCCTCCTCAAATTAAATGTGGCATCTCAGAACAAATGAATAAAACATTTGCGCTCTGAAAGTATCGAATGTTCCCCGGTAAACACGTGTTTTTTGTTTTTTATTTTTTTTTGGTGGTGTTATTGTTATTGTTGTTGTATTTTTTCCCTTTGTCTCGAAACAATAAAAATGACATGTACATGAATGCTGCCAACAGAAACTTTCGAATATCTTTTTCATCCCGCGAAAAAAAAGGAGAGGTGTCGGTTAAAAGGAAATAGAGAACAGAGTACGATATCGATGACATAACGACTGTCACTTCTCCTCGGTTCCTTTTTTGATCCAACCCGAGTAAAGGTGCTTCCATTTTAATGTTTATATCCTGAGCAAAGCTATCTCCATCAGTGCCAATTCAGATGAGATCTGAACAAAAAATCTCCTCTTGACTTTAGAATTCTGAAGTGTTCCCATTTAAACTGTTTGTATAGAGATCGAGGAGGTGTGCAACATCAAATGATGCTACTCTCAATCCACTATTTCAAAGTAGATCGTTGGAACCAATCATCAAGGAACGTTCCGCTGGTTCGTTGTTGTCACCTAGGGCGCCGCCATCTTGCCGTAAAAATCGATTTTGAGATTAAATTTTGTAGGTTGTTTCCGGTCGTTTCGTGAACAAACTCGGGCATCGCCGGAAACGACCTGCAAAAATTAACCTCAAACCTTGGAATCTGCCGTCCAAATTCCCGCCAAATTCCGAACGACCGACAAAATTTAACCTCAAACCTTGGAATCTGCCGTCCAAATTCCCGCCAAATTCCGAACGACCGACAAAATTTAACCTCAAACCTTGGAATCTGCCGTCCAAATTCCGCTTTTTCCCGGGATTCTTTCTACCCTGTGTGGCACAAGGTGGACCAGCCCGCTGCCACTCTAAAGTTATAGCTCATTGGTTGGCACCTTAAAAAAGTGGCGACAAATTGTGGTATTTGAGATGCTATAGGTTATTTATCTTCCACAATTCATATACGCAGATTAAATGGGAAAATCTCAAGTTAATGCCAACTCAAGTATGATGTTTTGTTCTGATATTGCTGAATTGCGTTCTAACTATCCATACTTCTACTGGTTGAAAAGACTGTTGACTTTTTGATTAGCGCTACCTGGTTCTAATAATTAGAGCTAATCGACCCTAGAATCATCTTGAACTTTCGGTAGAGATAGTAAGAGACCGAGTATAAAACTCGCGATGAATGTCCTTTTTACAATCTTAAATTTGGTTGGGACTCATCGAAGCAACAGCCGCAATTTTCGCCTACTGTTGAGTGATGATCATAGGTTAGGTTTTCTTCGTACAGAAGTAAAACAGAAAAAAAAAACCGCTTTTATAGGGCTGACAAAACCATTGGTATCGAAAAATGACCCAGCAGAAGACATTAACCGGTTCGAACCGGGTTCAGCCAGTCGGTTCGGTTCGGGTTCGGGTTCTCCAACTCAGAGGAAAAAAGGTTCGCGGTTCGGAAATTCGGCGGTTTGGAGGGGTTCTCGGCTCGCGGTTCGGTTCGATCTGATGCCTTGATTGAAAATGGGCTTTCAAGGGATCAAATTTCCAAAATTTTCCGGGGTGGACCCCCGCACCCCCCTTAAACCTGAGGGGTACTCCATTCCCCCCAGACCCCCCGGCCACCGGGTGTGTAAAAAGTAGGTGCTTCAGTCAAACTCTCCTTTCCCACTGAAACAATTTCTGGCTGCACCAATACTTTATTACTTTTCTCAAAGTCAACAGACTTTCTCATTATCATTTTTTTAAAACCGCGAGGATAAAGTGCAGTAAATTTACCTTTACCTAATGTCACTGAATTAGGATCTTTAAATTCGTATCTTTTTATGAGCAAGAATGGAGCGGGGAAGGGCTAGAGTAGAGGAAGAAGGGGAAAGGGGGGGGTCAGTGGAAATCGCCGTTCTAAGTTATCTTTATAATGTCGAAGGGGGTGACACCCGACATTTTGGGCCCCCTAAAAAGCGCCTTGCGACGCCACTGCTTACTTTCTTAACACGGGAAGCAATGACATGTGCTCAATAGACTTGAGTGTCTATATTTGTCTCTAATTTGCCAACACTTTCAGCAAAAATATGTATTATAATTTGGTAGTTCAATATGCTTTAATGATGCAATTTCCATACTATTGATTGATGCGTAATCAAAAATACCTGTTACTGTGGACTCGCCCACGCCCATGACACGCTCTTTGAAATCACGCGATAACATTCGAACTTTCAAACAAAATATTTAGAACGGATATAAGCACTGAGCAGACAAGGCTGCGTTCAAGCGGAAAAAACAAATATTAGCGTAGTTTAGTATCCATGCTCTAATTCTAGGAGATCGATCCGTAACAGTTAGTTACATTTACAAACATGAACATGCAACTTCGCAAAATCAAACACGTGGTTGTTGACCGTTGCGTGTTGTACTGCACACTGTTCCGATTTATGCGCATTCCCGCGGTCGCTTTCGGCAGGATCCCTCTCGGAAAAACCAATGTCAGACATCAACCATTAATTATTGATTGATGAGGAGCATGCTGAATCCAAATCGCCGTGTCGGACAGGAAATGAGCGGTTCTGCAGGGTGCAGACATGCTACCAGATTTTCTCGAATGGAGCTGTTGCAAACTTTTGCTGTAAGCTATTTAAGGGGCCCGGAATACAATCCTAAACTCTTAAAATGCTTTAAATGCGCTAGCGCGGTGGTGACGTTAGGCACTAATAATGGGGAATCCCTATCACTAATACTGTAACTTTATCAAGAAGTGACCAGTACAAGGAACGACTTTCCTTTGACACCGGTGTCACGGTACCATATTAATCGGATGTGGATCTCTACTGTGATGTCTAATTACTCGGCGAATCTTCATTGTCAGAATAGATAAAATGATGACATTAAGATAGACATCTCCTATTATAATTGCCCAACATTTCGCTCGCGCAATCAAATTTTTTGAGTTTAGGAGTGGATTTCGTGAGTTTTTGGTGCTGACATTGTCAATTTGGCCGGTTTTCATTACCTCTGGATTGATCCTTAAATTGCTATAACTGCAAAAAAGTGCAATAGGCCCATTGTCAGTTTGAGTGGGACACTTGCAATATATGGTGCGTGAAAAATTGAGTTTTATATGAAGAAAACTAACCCTTAAACAACCAGGTTCAGTTACACGAAAAAAAGGAAGCCATAACTCGCTCTTTAGTATAGGTATAGCTAACTATTCGTACTCCGCTGTGTTCATTTTGCCTACCTCGGTAATTGTAGGCACTTCACGAGACATTAATTTAAAAATGTTGGCAATTCGTGGTAGCTTTTCCTGTCAATGAGAGATTGGAATACGAAAACTAATACCTCGGGCGTGGTATTGAAAGGGTTAAGCTCTCTGATGAGCTGTGACCGAAACTGCATTTGGTTTTTTCCCAAATGCCCTGCTCTTGGTGATACACACGTGCAAAATTGCAAAATACATTGTGTGTGTTGTGACGTCACAACGCGGAATTCCTGTATGAAATATCAATGTATGTTTTGGGCAAAAACCACATCTCCGGAGACCAAAGACAAAAGATCTACTTAGAAACCAAAAGCATCTTTGTTTCCAGCTTACCGAGTTCTTTAATTTGCTCAGTGAAAAACACAAAAATTCAGACCCTTGCCAAAGTGCCTGCCCCATAATGGCTCCTAATTTTGAGTTTTCAGAGGGAATTCTTGAGGGCTTTTGGAAATCCGAAAGTGCGTTTCACCGAACAGTATTGCTTGTGGCAGTGAAGAATCAAATATTGGGCCATACTGGACCAATAAGCTTTGAGTTCTTGGAATAACATTGACAAAATGACAGAACATCTAGAGAAAAACCAGATCAAATAATATCTCCATTCTTCGTATCAAAATCTGCTGTACGAGTATCCAAGAAATTAAAAATGTCTATCTCCAATTCTTTCATCTTTGTTGGTCCGCTCAGAGGAGGTGGCAGCCAAGACGGTTTGCTCCGAGCTCCTAACTTAGGACGCCATCCTAAAAAAAAGTGCACGCGGCTCCAAAAGTCACCTTTGGTCTCGGGCCCCTACATTTCGTTGAGGGGTTCTAATCCTAATCCATCTGGACTCTCCTCGACCCGACGAATTAACTGAGAGAGAGGCTGTATAAATATCTGGCTCACCCAAATCTAGCTTATTGCATTCACATGAAAAAAAATAAAAAAAAAATTCTTTGATCGAGCCGACAAAGACTTATAAAGAGCTAACCAAATGTGTTGTCACCTAACTAAAGAGATTTTGCCCGGGTGAGAGCCAACCAAAGAGTTCGATTGTTCTACTGGAATATTTTTTTTGGGGTAATTTTTCTACCAAAGATGTTGTCAGCTCTACTGAAGTGTTCTATTTTCTTTTCTTTTTATGTTTTTGTTTTTTTTTGAGTGCACAAGTAGAAACGTAGGGGGCGAAAAATATAATGCGTTAAAATCTTATGAGCTTTATAACGCGGCGTTAAAAAGGAGAAAAAAATAAAGTTCTCGAAAGTCTTGTTTGAATGTGGTCATGTTGAAAGTAGTTAGTCATTGGATATGGCTGGCGAGGAAACGTTTTGTTCAAAACTAGCAGAGGGAACACACGAACAAAGGGGGGGGGGTCTCGAGATTTATGTTTATCGTTCTTCCCAGACAAAAACAAACTTGGTCTAAGTTCGCCCAAAGCGGCGAGCGACTTTCTAAGTCTTACGCCGCGTCGAACGCCGTTGTCGCACAGTGGCCGTGTTAGCGTTGGCGTACTCCCAAGATATAACAGAAATCAAGAACGCTTGGTCGCTTTGGTATAATGAAGCTAACCGTTTTTATACATCTTTTATATTATTCCGGATGGTTTGATCTATGTAATGTACGGTTTGCTTATACACTGTGAAGGGAAGGGGGATACGACAACTTTTCAATGAATAAAGAATGTCTTGAAATCTGTTAACAAGAGGAAGGCTTTTAGAACTTATATAGTTTGCGTGAGTACGTAGGGCGTAGGGTGTTCCAACAGTACCATCAACAGTCCTGAGACTGGCGCTTTAACTTCTAAAGTAAACAAGCTCAATCCGATCTTGATTACGTTTGAAACATAGGCCATGAAATTTTTTTTTTCAAAACTTGCGAAAATTAGCAATTGAATCAATTTTCAGTTTTTTGAAAACTTTTACCTGAAGAACGCACATTTTATTTTTTGAATCGTTTTTCCAGAAACAGCCTCAATTAAATTGTCTATCTTCTGTTTGGATGTGCGTCGGTTTCTAACAGTTATTCTTATCTGAATCGAGAAAGTTTCAGCTTCGGCCCAAGCTCTCTCCCTCTTCTTTCGTCCGATACTCGTAATACAACTATCATTGAAGATCATTTATACACTGCTGAAAAAGTCGGAGCTAAAAGGAAAGGCTTGAAATGTTTTATGCCCTTGGTTCTCAGAATGAAATTCAACCCCGCTGCATTCATTACTCAATCATTATTGAGACTGAAACTTTTATGCAATATACAGTTCAACGCGTTTGCAAGCTCGATGGCAATTTTTCTCAAACTTTCTTTTTATTTCGTTTGCGTTCTGCTCTTTCTGTTTATTTTCTCTGCCATCGCATTGCATCTAAAGTCAAACATTTATTTTCGTCCTGCCACTCACCCAGCGCGCGAACCAGGAGTGTACAGTTGCCAACTTTGGTGTAAAATGCATTAATGCATTGCGGTTTTTTTTGGATGGTTTTAGTCATGCACCCGTAGAGAGAGAGGGGGGGAACAGTTGCTTACATGATTCCACTGTTAAAGTCGTGATCTCTAAAAGGTTATGTTAGTTTGACAAAACGGAATGCTTAAACAACAAGACATTTTTGTTGAATCGGTACAATAGATCGTTGAATCAACAAATTGGTCAGTAATTTTCACAATTTTATTGTGATGACTTATCGATCTATTTTGTCAGTTTATGACAAGAATTTTTGTTGTTTGAGCATTTCGTTGTATTAAATTGACAAAACCATTTTGCGGTCACGACTTTCAACACAAAAATTGTTGAATCAACAAATTTGTTTTTGTCGATGTATTACCCTCGTTGCCCTCTTTTGGCGCTTCGACTGAGATTCCTCAGTTTTTTTAATTCTTATGTATTCTTTTTTCCCCATTTTTTCCTGTTTACTTTATTTGTTAGTGTACTTTTTGTTCAATTAATTAGAGCGGCCTTTAGGAAGGGTCCCTAGACAGAGGAGTTAGAGAAAAAGCCCTCCAGCCCCTCTGAGCCAGTCGGCCTGATATACAGTGGTGTGAATGCACAGATATATTGTTTACCTTTATCCTTTCCACATTTGAAACAAGCGTATTAAACAGGGATTAATAAGGAGATTAAGCTCCCCCCTTTTATCTATTTTCATTTCCAGTTTTTACATTTTAAGAAAAAAAATGAGAGAGCTGAGGAAGGCTCTGTCAGCTTCAAAATTCACGTCGCTTGCAACCTGGCAATGCGGCATTTTGTCTTTTTAAACCTATGCAAAACATTGATTTGAGAGATACCACAGAGCTCTCTCAATAATTCGATCTTTTCCACAGGTTCAAATGGAATAATTATTGTATGATGCCAGATTGCTTGTGACGCCTCTGGATTCTGTGTGCATCGCGCCATTTGCTGATATGACGAACCAACGCTGCACCACTGACAACACTGCATTTCCTCGATTGAAACTTATGTAAAGGTCGATTTGAGAGTGATCACCCTTAAAAATTCGACTTTTTACACGGGTACAAATGGACAAGGTATAGTAAGATACCTGCAGATTATACGCGACACCGAATTTTGTGTGCGGCGCCACGTTGAAGTGACGACGGTTTCGCCACGCCATGCCGCACCGCTCCAGTGTAGTGGCAACACTGGTAAATACAGACGAATCAGAGGGTATTATTGGTAGAATTCTTTCTTTGGAAGTTCAGAGGTTGCTAATTTCATTAGGGAAGTTTAGAGCAAAAGAAACCAACATGCCTGTCATTGCGACACCTAAATACTGGATAGTTTTTTTTTCTTACTCCTTTTGGGGGGGGGGGGGAGTAGATAGACGGTAGAAAAGTTTGATCTTCACTCCTAGGAAGAGTTATTTTACCGCGATGGGGGCGAATGGGGTCGGACATGAGATGGTGAGACTGCGTTGAAACCTAGCAGTTCGCTGAAATGAGGAAACATGCTTACTGAGCTTTCGAACTTTAATAGAAACAGTGACGGAAACCAGCATCCACTAGCTAGAAAATCTATCATATTATTTTAGATGAAAATATTTAATCTCGTATATATACTTAGTACACTGTTTTAGTCGAGCAATTTATCGTATCGATTGCCGCCCGAGTACCTTTGGTTCCAAACAAACTCTGATTCAATGTATTTTCCCCACAAGCTCACTTTTGAACAGAAATTTAGGCTATTTAATTAAGCAATTTTTGCGACTCTTTTACGATTATGAATTCTACGTTCTTAAGAATTGCTTAGTATAAGTCCATTGGTGTATGAGGCATGAGACTCGTCGCTTTTGTATGACTGCAGTTTGTCGCCGCCGAAAACGAACCGATGGTGTTGACAGAACAGTGCACGTTTATATTGATTCACAGCTCATATGAAACTCAATTAGGTAACGTCATTGGCGAGTCGCTGCGAATTCCTTTGGAGGGTTGGAAAGCAAAATATATACATATGTATATATATATATACATGAAGTTCGACTTCTGGTTAATTGGATAGCATTTGAATACAGCTCTTAATTTTAGCATACTTGCTATTTTTTCACAATACTTGACCTCGGTAAGTTTGACTAGGAATTTTTTCTAAAAGTTTCCAACTACCATTCATTTCCGGCTCGTTTTAGTCATTCGTGTAATGGGGCTCACATTCATGCAAGGTTTTGCTGCTAAGAGCCAATGAATTGTCGATTGCGAAGTTGAAAGTTCCAATCTTTTCGTCAACTCGAGATATCAATAACAGACGCCAAATCGTAATGGCTCGGCGTTGCAACGCTCGATACGGAATAATTAAGGGGGGGGGTCACCAAATGATGGGAAAACGAACCGATTCAAAAGCTAGTTCCCAACTTGCAACTTAACGCTTTAATGACCACGTTAGTTCAAGAGAACACCACTCCTCCGTTTATATAGGGAAGGTAGCTAACTGTTCGTACTCGGTGGTGTTGGAATTGCCTATCCTACGAATTGAAGGCTCCTGATAAGACCTTATCTCGCAGTGTTGTCATCTATGTATATTTGCGTTTATTCGGAATGAGGACTGAAACAATGTGAAATAAATAGGGTAGGAGAGAAAAACGAGTATACTCGGGCTTGGCCCATAAGGGGCCAAGAAGCCGAATTTAACTAATGGTCCAAATTGAACTCATTCCGCGGCACTTTCAAACTTTTTTCGGATTTAGGATTACTATAATTAAGGGTCTATTTTGAGCCATAATTTTAAGGCCCTTCGTACGTCTTGCACTCGGAACAAAAGAACGGTATATTTAAATAAGTGTGCCGTCTTTCTCGCTCACTAAGCAACGTAGAAATTTTCTGTGGGTATCACCGTGTCCAGAAGAAATTGGTTAAACTCAATCTTTTTACTGGTTGAGATTCAAAGTGAATTAATATTATTTTTCTGATTTAAGAGGTTATATCTTTTGCTCAGGATGTGACAAGTACGTAGTGCATACGTATACTTGAGTGGTCTATCTGAATTTTGACTTTTGAGGAGTGAGCTTTTTAGACTTTTTTAATGGTATCGCCGTTATTTTAGCAACATTTCACTTCGATGAATGAATAGTCCATTTGCCTACTGCAAAACTTTGCTATATAGCTCCATTGTGCAGAAGCATGTTGAAATGCTCAGCTCAGATCATCATTGATTTAAATAGACATTTTTTGATTTCTCTGGCTCTGCAAAGTCTGGCAACCAATGAATGTTATCTTTACCGAGTGTTCCGACCGCAGCGCACTAACCCATTTCCCAATCAGTCTTCGAATCGACTGAAGCGCTCAAGCGGACGAATGATTAGTTACAACAATATGACGCTCCGGCAGCCCCCCCCCCCCCACCCTCTCCCTTGGAATAAGGAGGTGGTGGACACGGTAATTGTTAATTCGCTTTGTACATACTAATTGACGCAAGCCTATTATTCCAATTGACTAGACACGTGCCACAGGATGAAGGGAGGGTAGGGTTTCGGTATGAGAAGGTGGAGACGGGAAAGGCCAAGAGGGGGAGGATTACGGAGGATTGGAGACATCATGTAACAACTACAGGCATGATTGAGAAACACTTTCTTCGATTGGATCATCCCTTGTGCGAATTTTTTTTACGACGGCATCGATTTGTCCGCGAGTCAGTATTCATGAATATGTATGTACTAACAATAAGTTAGACAGACACATGAAGGCACAAACCCTTGTGACCACGAGGGTAGGGGGGGGGGTGTCCAAAGAGCCGATCTTGCTCCCTTAAACATCCTTATTTTTCAATTTTATATAAATCAGAGCTGACTTTTTTCATTTTCTCATTAGTTACAGCTCGATTTTTTTTACTATATATCTTTGAATTATTCAGGATTGAAGCAATGATTCCTCTTTCTGCGTGACAAGCTTATGGCAGTGAGGTCCCACTTGGAATTTAGCGCTCATCAAACTTGAAACCGTTGGCACCGGAGAGCTCTTGATTCAGCGTCCGAATTTCTCGTTTTTGTCCACACAAGTTGATGTTTAGCAGTGTGTCTTCCAGGGACCAAATATGATGTTACCTCCTCACGGTCCCGCACACAAATGATCGGCGAGCACTTACGGAGGGTATAAACCACACGCAATCATACTTACGTGCGCACCATCCAACGTCTTTCGGAGGACCGTCAAGCCGTAACATTATTTGGTCTTAGGGCCCAATAAATGTACGGTCCAATAAACGGGCCGTAGGTCGTACCTAAAAATGGCGATTCTACACAGAAAAAAAAATATGTTGATTTTACAGCAAATGGTGTTAAAAAAGTGTGTAGCAGATTAGTACGTTGGCTCAACAGATCTAAGCTGTAAAATTAACCGTCAGAGGAGTTAATTTGACAGAAACCGATGCTAATTGAACCGCTCAGGCCTGTTAATCCAACATACTAACATGCTACACTTTTTCAACACCGCACGCTGTAAAATCAACAGATTTTATTTTTTTCTGTGTAACCTCACATTTCTTTAACGTCACATCGGAATGTTGGGAGCGCTCCCAACTTTACGTTACTGAGGGCCGGTCCAGAGCCTTCCCAACACTCTTTTGAGGTTAGTTTTGTGGTTTCGTCATTTTTAAACGGTCCGATGCGGTCCTTTGACTGGTGGCCGATGCTTGTTGAAGAACTTAGGGCTGACTTGGGGCCTTGGACCGTTTGTACCGAACATTTTTTGGTCCCGCAGGCTCCGGAGGCACTGTGGATACTGGACATACATTTGCAGATGAATGAAGTGTTGATCACCTTCAATTCATTGTGCGCGCAAAAACAAGTACACTGCGGGAATTTATCTACTCACTTATTGAAATGAGCACGCAGTGATTTGACTTGTTAACAAGACAATGAAAACCGAAAAGGTTGGGATTGACATGAGCTGCTTGCAGCGTTGCCAGATAAGCGGGTAATTCCACGATAACGGAGTTTTCGCTGACGCCGAAAAATGTCGTAGAATAACTTGCATCATAAAAGCGTTAACAGCTACTTGTCATTTCACTATAGAGCTATGGAAGATGGCAGATTGGCATTGTTTACTGCCCATCATGGGCGAGTTTTGTGTTTTTGCACACTGTTTTCGATTCGCAGAGACGGGAACGCGAACCCATACAGGGTGTTGAAAAACTGTTCCCGAATACTTCAGGAGCGGATTCTACAGGTCAAAATAAGACTTTTTCCCTATCAACATGTGTCCGAAAATGTCCCACTTTTGAGCTACAGCCCCCTCAAAGTTTTAAAAAATTCACGGATTTTTTGGAATAGCGACCACTATTATGAACCAAACGTCCTAAAAATTGGTGTCCCAGGGTAATTTTACGTGTAAAATCCATGAATGACCTCGAGAAATTCAGAAATTGAGCCTGACTGTACTTTTCACGCAATCTTGTACCTTTCCTGGCTCGAATTTTATATTACGGATTAAAAGTTTGAAGAATAATTACCGAAATCAGATGCGAAAAACCCTCAGAAAGATTTTTTGTTCCACTTTGTTTCCTTCGATATGATGCGTTTTAAGCGAGATAATCGCTGCAGTGTGGAAAAGTGAGCGCTTTTACCTTAGCGGCCGGCCCGATGAAGCAGCGGAGAGGCGGGTTGCATTCTCACTGCCACTTTTCATGGTAAAAGCGCTGACTTTTCCACACTGTGCAGCGATTATCTCGCTTAAAACGCGTCATATCGAAGGAAACAAAGTGGAACAAAAAATCTTTCTGAGGGTTTTTCGCATCTGATTTCGGTAATTATTCTTCAAACTTTTAATCCGTAATATAAAATTCGAGCCAGGAAAGGTACAAGATTGCGTGAAAAGTACAGTCAGGCTCAATTTCTGAATTTCTCGAGGTCATTCATGGATTTTACACGTAAAATTACCCTGGGACACCAATTTTTAGGACGTTTGGTTCATAACAGTGGTCGCTATTCCAAAAAAACCGTAAATTTTTTAAAACTTTGGGGGGGGGGGCTGTAGCTCAAAAGGGGGGCATTTTCGGACACATGTTGATAAGAAAAAAAAAGTCTTATTTTGACCTGTAAAATCCGCTCCTGAAATATTCGAAAACAGTTTTTCAACACCCTGTATACAGCGCAGGAAGCCGGGTGAGCTGTCATCTACCATCTTTTCGTGAAACGCAGCCGCATCAGTGGTGCTGCGTGCAATTTGGCAACGTTGTATTTTGTCCATTTAAACCCATGGTAAAGGTCGAATGCGAAGGAATTCATCCGAGCACCCGATACTTTGATCATTTTCATAGATTTAAATGGACGAACTGCAACGTTGCCAAATTGCAGGCTACGCTACCGCATCGAATGCCGAATGTCGTCGACGAATTGGCAAAATGGCAAGTGCTGGGGTAAATAAACACAGAACAGACATCGCATACCAGTCAGTCACTATATATACACAATTTTTATCCTGCTGTCAGCGACAGGCTTGTTTGACGTTTTGTCTCCCTTCATTTCAATTCCAAATCGTGTTAATTGATTGACCGAGCCGTTGCGTTGCACGCTGTGTTCGTTGAATTGTTGACCCAATTACTCTTGCGCGACCCTCGTCCTTTGACACCGGTGGATGGTCGTGATCCGATAAAAGGATGAATGGATAACGCACATGTTTCATGTCATCTCGGAATGAGGATTTGTGAATGGAATGAAGCGCCGAACGATATGCATATCGTGTGTTCCTGTGCTTCGCGCTTTTTCAATGAATCTACCAGTGACGTAGCGTCCAGGGTGTTCGGGTGTTCGGTGAACACCCTACGACTTTTGGTGATATTTAAATTCAAATGCTAATTAATTGGTGAAATGTTTAACTAAAACACCAACTGTAAATAAAGAATAGCACACCGAATAAGTAATCTCTCCACTTAATCAGACAGAATAAGTCTGAAAGTGAAAGAAAAAACGAGGCTGTAATATCACGCATGGCCCGCTCTGTCAAATACAGTGCGAGCTGCGAGGTGTCCGGCGAGAAACGGCGAACGCCCCACGAGAGGATGGAATAGGGATATCATTGCAGTGGAGGATGCGAGAGTCGAGACGCACCGCACCGAATGAACGAAACAGAACGGCCGAACACGGCAGCGAGGCGTTCGGTTAGCTCTAGAGAACACCTCACTGCTCACTCACCACCCTGCTTGGTGCGTTTGTCGCGGCAGTTGTGCGGTGCCCGCTGAAGAACGCTTCGTATGCCCGACTGCTGCAATAGGTCTGCGTTCGGTAAAGCCTGTTGAACACCTCGCACTAGCGCCAAAGTTTCTGCGGAGAGAGAAGAGTGGCATGGCAGTGGGTTCGCGTAGAGTACCTATATAAGGAGAGTATAGCCATCTGTGAATCCTACGCTGATTGGTTGCGCCATTTTAGGCGTTTAAGGAGCTCTTAGGGCCCAATTTCAAGATGGCCGACCGGGTCGATCGTGTAATCGGTGTAACCGTTGAGGTTATCTTTTGCATCTTCTAGCGGGAAACGGTCATCAAACTCACCGTTCACCGACACCGTTCTCACCAACAATGTAACATAACCTCAAACAACACGACCGCCGCCATTTTGAAATTGGGCCCTAAGAGCTCCATGATCGCAGATGGCCATACTCTCCTTATATAGGTACTCTAGGTTCGCGGGTTCGCCTACTGCAACCGGACCACCCCACTACTTGATTTAATACAACCACACTGCGTGTTGCTATTTTGCCAGTTTCAACCTGCATAAAAATTGAGCGGTTTTTTTGTGTGCTTATTTTCTAAATGCTTAGGCGATTCGGTGTAGAGGCCTAACCTAACCTAACGTAAGTTTGTGTGCGAATATGTGTGTGTGGGGGGTGTAAGTAACTCCATTTTGCTCGCTTTTTCTTAGAGCTTGATAAGGGAGAATGAAATTCTACTAAAAACGAACACCCAACTCTTTGGACCACGCTACGCCACTGGAATCTACGTCTAGAGGTGGATCAAAGAATGCCATTGGGTCTGGTTAATCAAACTCTTGCTGTAGCGTTATGGAGGGTAGATTCTCATGGAAAATAGCATCAAAATCACATGGAAAGCATTCGAAACTCTCAAAATCCACCCAGAAACTCATAATAAATGCGTTTTTAGTGGTGTGTATGAAAATAAGGCAGGCAGTACGTACATTGCAAAGATAATAGAGTAAAGTATTCAGAAATACTTCTTAAATAAACCTTTATATTCTACTTTCTAAGCACAGAATTCATTCTAACGAGTAACGACAGACAAACTATTAAAAAATAGAATTAATTGGTATAAAGGGTAATTTTGAATAACTTCGAAAAATTTACTGCAGGCAGTGCCATCGCGTTTAATAAAAGTCAAAGGTGGCGGTGGAATGAACGGACTACAATAGGGTAGTCCAACACAGTAGCGGCCCGTGAAATTTGGCAACCATGCATTTTTCCCCACTTAAACTGAGGTAAAAAATCGATTCAAGCGGAGGCTGGAAGCCTCCTCGAGTTTCGATTGTTTTCCATGTATTTAAATGGGATAAAAACACTGTTGCCAAATCGCACGAGCCGCCACTGGTCCAACATCCAATCACAATTTTCAATGCTGAGAAAAGTGATTCGTCATAGAAGAAGCAGCTGCTATAATTCGGTTGCAAAATTTTACTACACCTGTTAGAAATGAGCTGTCTGGTATAAAATCACTTGAGAATAACGTTAGGAGCACCAAAAAGTTCCAAGAATGACTCACAGACTCGATAAATTGCGTGTAAACGAACTTCCAAGATGGTGGTCAAATTAGCGGATCAGACTGGGGGAGTCCCATCTTATATCGCAACTTTCAATACTGTCAAAAGAGATTCTTCGTATATAGAAAGCAGCAATTATACCTAGATGGGACTCTCCCACCTTGACTTGCTCTTCGGCCGCCTTATTTGATTTATCTTAATACAACTTTTGGGCCTTCATGGGTGGATTTTGAGACTTCTTTATGATTTTAATGTGATTTTTACGCAGTATTAAACAAGAAGGGACACTGTATAACTCTGAAACTGAAGTTTGAAACAAATTTATTTGATAGGACTTCCACATTGTAACCGCCATGTTTGATTTTTATTAAACGCATTTATTGCATTTGTGAGTGGATTTTGAGACTTCCCAAATGCCTCCAATGTGATTTTCACGCAATGTAACACAAGAAGAAGGTTGCATCTGACCCTTTACGATACGCTCGTTCATAATGCCCCCCTCCCCCCAATTTAGCCACATTCTTTCCTCACATGCATGCAACTCGAAGATCAAAAGGACTAGAAGTGTAAAAATATCTCTATTTTAGTGTTCACAGTTTAATGTTACATATACTAAAAAACATAAAAATAACATATAAAAAAAAAAATAACATATAATAAAATAACATATTAAATTACTTAATTTTCTTTCTGTAAAAAAAAAAAAAAAGAAAAAGAAAAAAAAACCAACCTCAAAAGAGGTGTAAATGGCCGTTGATGTTAAGGCACCTCTTTCAAAAATAAACGAATGCATCATCATCATCATCACGTTTTCCTATGCAAATATGATGTATGATCTACACTCTTCGATGAATATATATAAACAAGCAATATTTACGTTCAAGGCTGTTTAATTTTTTCCTCCGCCCGTAGTACTTAAAGTGCAAGACCATATTTTATACTCGCAAACAATCTATTTACACAAAAATAATACGATTTTCTATGCTGGGGTTTGCTTTTCCGCAGTTTCTATCCAATTTCGTACTCATAATCAGCTCGAAAAACTTTTCGACGAACGGATTTTTATTTTCAAGTCGATAATCAAAGTTTTCATTTAGGATTTTGATACAAAGCGGATTCGTCGTGAAATTAAATGAAAAGTAGCTGTTTTTAAAAAGCTCGCTCTTGATGCATCACTCATGCGGCGCCGAGTTTTGAGAACGCAGCCAAAGTTTGAAAAATGAATGGATTGATTTTTACGCCTACAAGATATTTGTTTAGAGTTCGCCCCCAATAAGTACAAATCTAGGTTTTTTCTCACGTTTAGATCTCCGTCTGCACGTTGAGTGCGTGTTCTCCAATGTATTTTGAACTTCCAAGTTCAAATTTATTGTGAGCCTTAGTTTTTATTGAATTTTCCAAGTTTTTCAACAATTGTAACTCTATCGCAGAAAACGCAGAAAAATAAATTATGGGTGAAATCGAGGTGATTTAAATAGGAATTAATATAATATTTGAAATTAGTTTCTCAAATTCCATTAATTAGCACAATTACAATGAAACTTATGCAAGTCATTAAAATACATTACAATTCAGTTACAAAGAACACATCATGATATTTGTCACGGATATAAGAGGGAGGATGCCCATACATGAATCCTTGGCGTGGTGGTCGAGATCGAAGGCTCTATGGGCCCCCTGGCATTGATAGCCGCGAATTCTTCGGAATCCCCCTTGGACTTCGTCTTCCTGATCCACCTAAATTACTGCCTTGCCTTTTCCGTGAATTATAAGTATTTAGACTCTTCTGATATTCTGCGATTGCTTTCTTGGCGCATTTTTCAAAAGTTATCAATTTTGGACCTGTACAAAAGCCGCCTTTTACCGTAACATAACATTTCGATCCACGAGCCTTTACATGTTCCACGTTTAAACGACATTCAGCACGGGTGGCGGACTTGGAACATCCAATAAGTTTTCGGTTGTTTAGACCCTTCAATGCATTGAGACCACTATTGCAATAAATGTCTGCATTTCTTGAGTCCTCAACTGTGAATTGTGTGCCCGTTAATCCGGTACATCGATCCGTCTTGGCCACTGCATACACTTCTTTCAAATCGCCCTGCCAGAAAAGCTTGCATTACTCTTATGAGTTAAAACTATGTCAGATCGTTGCAGCATAGAGTAAAGATAAGTTGGTATTGGGGCAGTTTCAACCTTTTGCTATTGTCGATTTAATGGTTGATTCAGGTTTAAAAACCAGGGACTAGAGTCCATGTATATGAAAGAGTCTCACCATACGAGGTCCCATCTATGATTGGCTGCTGGAAACTAAAGAAGAAGAAGGGTCTGTGAAACCCGGAGGCGCGCCTCTTTATTTACATTTTCATGGAACCATCTTCCCCGCTGCCCAGCTTTGAGGAAACTTTTGGCGTTTTTAGCCTTAACTGATGAAATTTTTTACAAAATTGAAATACTAGTATATGTTCAGAATCAGAACAGAATAAAATTCACGCATTACCCTTCACTGAGGCGTAGATTAAACAGGAAGTGAGGCCAATGGGAATAAGGTTAGGTCTACTTAATTAACAAAGATTACTTACACACGCATACATGTATAAGTAATCTTTGGCGGGAAGATCGTTGGATGAAAATGTTAACAAGAGGTGCGCCTCCAAGCTCCTCAGACCCCATTTTCATCTTCACTTCCGTTCACTATACAGGGACTCTCTACCAAGGTCCATTCAGGTTTGATGGATTACGTTGCACAGGATTCCACGCCACGGGCGTGGAGCCCACGCCCGTGGCCTCCGAAAATCTGTTGCACGGAGGCCAGGGGCGTGGAGGCCTCGCAACAATCAATAATTTCGTAATTCCTAATGTGCGTGGAGTCCACGCCCGTGGCTTCCGTGCAACAAGGTGCTCAAGTTTTTGTTGCACGGAGACCACGTGCATGGAGGCCACAACTGCTACGCGCTTTATCTTTGTAAATGGGCAATACAAAGATACTATGGGCAATACTATGATTCAATACCTAATCTAACCTTTCCTAACTATACCTGACCTAACCTAACCTAACCTAACTTAACTGGGGAAGTAAAATAATGTGTAGCCATAGTTGTTTCAGTACTCGCATACAAAGGCAGAGAGCGTAGCAGTTGTGGTATCCATGCACGTGGCTTCCGTGCAACAGAAACTTGAGCACCTTGTTGCACGGAAGCCACGGGCGTGGGCTCCACGCACATTCGGAATTACGAAATTATTGGTTGTTGCGTGACCTCCATGCCCGTGGCCTCCGTGGAACAAGAATTTTGGATGCGACTCGAAAAAAATAATGTTGCTGCATCCATAGAGCCCTCGCCCGTGGCCTCCGTGCAACAGATTTTCGGATTTTCGGATTTCCTGTGCAACGCAACGTCACCGTTTGATTGAACGGG
The DNA here is from genome assembly GCA_011764245.1 of Trialeurodes vaporariorum. NCBI lineage: Eukaryota > Metazoa > Arthropoda > Insecta > Hemiptera > Aleyrodidae > Trialeurodes > Trialeurodes vaporariorum. The sequence goes on along the minus strand of VMOF01000388.1, from coordinate 52,730,557 downwards.
GGGAGAAAAGGCGGGCTTGCTTGGTATTTCCGGCCCCCCCCATTTACCTCCCATTTTTCTACCCCCCCCTTTTCACCCATTTTTTGACGATGGGGGGAAAGGGGTCGCTCTCTTTGCCCTCATCTTGTGCCCGCCAATGAAATAACGATGGTAGCACTTGAAATTTTAGGAATCCGTTCCTATAAACTCTTGAAGTGCTTTTAAATGAGCGTGGTCATAAGAATTGCATTGTTGGACACTAGATAATCATGCGGGAGGCTCCTATCTCAACCTTGCCACTCTTCCTATGCTGAAAAGGACGATTTACAAAGTAACTATAGCTACCAGCGTAGTGATTAACAACCTATTAGAATGCATAGCACCACGCGTGACACAGGCGCAAAGTAAAGGCGTCTCTTATACTAGCCACTGTTTGATAGAGTCACAGTATAATCAGATTAGAATATCCTATTATCAGTGCGCAACGCCACCCTTAAAACTGCGCGTGTTAAAGCATTTTATGAGTTTAGGAGTGGGTTTCGTGCGTTTATACAGTGTTATCATCGTTATTTTTGCAGGTTTGCCGATCTGAATCGACCTTTAAATCGTCTGTTGCAGAAGTTTGCATCATAGCCCTATAAAAGCGTCACAGTCGCCTATTTTTCTGTTGGCACATCGTCACCCTTCAAATGGTCTGACAAAAAAATTATGTCGAGGACGTCTCAAATTTTGTAACCTTTTCACGCAACAATATAACATATATCATCAACCACCAAGCAGCGCTGCGGTTGAATTACTTGGAATCTTTACGGGTCGGTTTATTTGAGAAAGGTCCGTCAAAACGAGTTTATACCGAGCTTTTATGGCTGTGACGCTTCTAGTACGTAGCAATCTTTATCCTATGGTGGCAGGCTGATAAGGTCGACAAAAGATAGCGAACGATCAAACTGAGTCGATTTAATCGATAACTTTAACGGTAGTGGATTTTTCGTTTTTTTGAATTCACAATGAGGCTATTGCACACTTTTGCTATAAGCGATTTAATAGTCGATTGTGGCGTAAAATCCTCAAGAAATAACGATGGCGGCACTAAAAACTTCCAAAATCCACTCCTAAACTCAATGAACGCAGTTATTTGCGCGAGCGTAATGGCGGCCGAAGGCACCATCAATGGGAGATTCCTGTCTTAATTACGTCACTCTTTCTATGTTGACAAGGATGATTCACTGAGTAAATAGTCATCAGAGTGATGATCCACATCCGATGAATGGTGCCGCAACACCTAGTGACACCGGTGTCAAATGAAAGTAGTCTCTTATTGGTCACTTCTTGATGGAGTTTCAGAATTGTTAGATGGGAATCTCCCATTGTTAGTGCCTTCGGCCACCATTACGCTCGCGCAAATAACTGCGTTTATTGAGTTTAGGAGTGGATTTTGGAAGTTTTTAGTGCCACCATCGTTATTTTTTGAGGTTTTTACGCCTTAATCGACTATTAAATAGCTTATAACAAAAGTGTGCAATAGCCCCATTGTACAGTAATAAATTCCCTTGGTTCAGATATTGGAAGGGCTCGAAACATTAAATTGAAAAGCGAAGTTTATACCTATAAACAAAATATACCAACGCCGATTGTTAAGAGCGTTTACTGTTTACGAATGACGTTATTAGTTGCAAATGGGTCTGCTGCAAACTTTTGCAACATCGTTATGGAGGGTTGATACCAATTTGTGAAATGTTTTCAAAATAACGTTTAGAGCACCAGAAAGTTCCAAAATCTATTCACAAACTCAATAAATGCGTGTGAGAAAATTACAAGACTGCGGTTGAATGAGCGAGTGACAATAGAGGAGTTGCAACTAACTAATCGCAACTTTCTATGCTGAGAAAAGTGATTCATCGCATAGAGGAAAGAAAATGAAAGTATACTTGATGATATGAGAACAAATAAAGATGCCTTCGGTTTCTAATTAAGTCCCATTGTTCCGGAGATGAGATTTTTGCCCAAAATTCATTGTTTTAAATGGGAATTTCACATAAAGATGTCACTTTGCTCAGGTTTTTTTTACAATTTAACACGTGTGTATCTCCAAAACCAGGACATTTAGGAAAAAACCAAAGGCATCTTTGTTCTCAGCTCATCAAGCACTATAATTTTCTTTAGAAAAAACAGAAAATTTCAGACCCTTGCAACTGTCCAATTAGATCAGTGGCGTACAGAAAACTCTCCCCCCCCCGCGAACCATCAGTCGGGGGCCCACTACGTTTTTACACAGGGAATGGAGGGTTTATAAAGACACACCCCCTCCATCTGGACGGGGCTCGGGGATCCTCCCCTGAAATTTTTTGAAAATAAAGTGCTCTCGAGCATATTTTTAGCTGTGAAATTCCGTTTCTCTCCCAAGAAAGAAAAGAGCTGAATTTCTGTTTCTGACAGCCTTATAATATCCATTTAATACTACAGAAAATGCATGACTAATTTACCATATTTAATGGAGGAACAAAGCAGCTCTTTTTATTTTAATATTACACTTATTTATTTCCTCCTCCATTTTTATCTTCATTCTTTCAAATGTTATGTTTTGTCAAATACACGGGTCAGGTGTAATCATGGGGCCCTAATTGAGGGCCCCTTGTGTCGCCCCCCCCCGCGACGCGAGGGCAGGGGGGCCTCCGGTACGCCACTCTGCATTAGATGGGACCAGGACTCCTCCACTGTCACCGTGTCACCCGCTCATTCAACTGCCTTTGATGCTTTTGTTAATTTTGTTAAATGATGAATTTATTGAGTTTGTGAGTTGATTTTGGAACTGTGTCTGAGGCTCTTGCAGAGTTACCAGGTCTGGTGAGCGGAAAACACTGTCCACGTCATGCCATTGCCAATATATGGGGAGAGTAGCTATAGTTTTTGTCCTTACGGACTAATTTAGCTACGATTGGCAACACATGTACTTTCATCATTATCAAGTGATTTTACTTTTGATTTATTTTTTGCCTCCATAACGTTGAGACAAAGTTTGCGATCGACCCATTATTGTATAGGTCAGTTGCACTGTCAACAGAATCGACTTTTGATGCTTGATTCTCATAGATTATGCCGAGAAAAGAACAATGGTTTTTGTTCTATCGAAATCTGTTCAGAAATAAGCGAGATATAGCCATTTGAAAATGACGACATTATTGCGTCATTTCGTCGTTTTCCGCGATTGATCGCCACCCGTGTATCTTTCCACCAAGCGCGCAGTGCTGCAAGAATGAGTTATTTTAAAAAGAACAGCTATTGCCAAAGAAATGTCAAACTATTTAACTTTAAAATCCGTCAATTTACAGTGAATAAATGATAAACAACAATGAAACACACACTGATAACACTACAGCCACGGAAACAGCAACAACTACGAACATAACAATGAAATGAAATATGGCGGCGCGGCGAGCTTTCGTGAGCAAAGTGGTTGGCGGCACCGCACAGGTCTGCGTAGCTGTAGTGAGTGTAGTGCAAACATGCAAATCGGTCCAAACTTGACGACGAAATGACGCAATAAAGCTCCCATGAGTATTTAGCCATTAACTGGAAACTTGACAATATGGCTACCATAGTAAAGGCCAGCTTTTACGAGGTTCGACCAAAGATTACTTATACTCCAGATATGGCTCTAGTTATCTTGCCAATGTTTTTCGTTGAGCGCCTTCATTTCTAAAACCGAGCTAAAACACATACACTGGCCCACTGTCTGTTTACGTTTCGGCAAGCGAGAGATGTGCGGGCGGGGTGGGGGTCGTGGGCCCGTCAACTGGCCCCACCCCGCCCGCACGTCTCTCGCTTGCCGAGTGTAAACAAACCGTGGGCCAGTGTATGTGTTATAGCAATGAAGGCGCTCAACAAGATTTTAGCTAGTGCCATATCTGGGAGTATAAGTCATCTTTGGGTTCGACCAATGTAGCGTCCCTTATAATCTAATATAATAATCAGACTAAGATCAGTTTAACAAGAAAGTAAATGATCGATAGACTGTGGTTTACTTATTCATTGCATGACCACATTACCGGTATTGACATAGACTATATCCTAGTTTGACGTCGCACGATCACGCTAAAAATTGGATTTCAGTTTCCTTCTCACTTACTCTCACGAGGTTTTCCGCAAGAAATTTTCAACTTCAAATTTTCGATTATTTTTTATTTATTGATTTATTTCCCCAGAAAGTTTCGAGACGAAAAGCATTTTATGACGAATGAAGTTTTTTGGGTGATAAATACAGGAACACGCGATGCGCCCCTAAAAAAAAATCTTGAGTGCGACAAGGACAACACGTGTGACTTCATTTGATACAACTGCGTGGTTGTGTAACTTTCTTTGTGATCTTTCAAGGAATTAGTTGAGGTGCAAAAAATTATTTTACTAACGTGCATTGATGCAGAAAAATGTAAGATAACTGGTTGACAATATTGGTTATGGAAGGTTGTTCAATGCTTTATGGTCAAAGTGATTCTGACCAATATTTTTTGGTCCATTTATACTGTCTGTGAATTTTTGTCCTGTGATTTTTTGGACCAATTATAATCTTGAACCTGTTCATAAACCTTTGTCCAATATTGAAGAAGTCCTTAGTATATAGTTTGCATAAAATTGAATGTATAGCGGAATTACTTACCATCACTTCTATGGTGGCCCTCGTTAAAATCAAGAATTGCACTCCAATGCACGAAAAATTCAAATTCCGGCGCAAAAACATCATTTTTGCATCGACTATAGTAAACAGCACACTAACTTTCAAAGTAAGGTTTTCAAGTTGCTTACAGAGAATTTCCACCCTTCATTCAGGATTCGAAGAGGGGCACGTCGCAAAGTGGGTCGAAACAAGGAATTTTTTTGAACTCCAGAGATTATAGTTTCCTGCCTAATGATGTTTTTTTTCTCAAATTCAGGGCCGAGCCAAAGTTTTCAAAGAGAGTGGGAGACGAAAAAGTGGGAGCGAAAAAGAGAGAGAGAGAGCTAGAGAGAGAGAGAGAGAGAGAGAGAGAGAGAGAGAGAGAGAGAGAGAGAGAGAGAGAGAGAGAGAGAGAGAGAGAGAGAGAGAGAGAGAGAGAGAAAGCGATTTTATTCCACATTAACAAAAGTAGACGTCAATGTACAAAGAAAACATAAACAGATAATAACAAAGTTTGATAGTGTCCAAGAGGCGAAATTAATTAAGACTATGAAGTCTTCTCTTCCATAAAACTAATAAACTAACAGTAAATGCTTGGTGAACCAATGTAGGAGTGAGTGGGGGGGGGGGGGTGTTACGTCCTACTCAAGAATCCTGAACTGTAAAATCTAAGTTGCGAAATGTCCGAAGCAATACGAAAGAGTGGGAGATGGAGAGGGAGGGGGACATTTTGCGATGTTTCCCCCTTCCTAGATGATTTATCCCCCCCCCCAGAATGTTTCTCCGGATACAAACTTGTATCCATCCACTGTGAGCCAGGAGTATATAGAATACGAAATTCTGAAATGCGATGATGGAGGGAGAGGAGGGAAGTGGAGTTAATAAACGGAGCATGGACGTAATGATTTAATATGAATAACGTAGGTTCTCTTACCTCCTTGCATGCGCTCAATGCTCAAAATAGTATTGAATAATATATGACGATCAACGTTTTTTGTCGATATTTTTCATCAGTAATAATTTTATCAATGACGTGAGATTTAAAGCGCGTGTATTTTTCTCAGGGAATTACATCAGTAAAATCAATTAAGGACATTTCCAGAAGAGGGGCCCATAAAACTAAAAGGTACGCTTTTCCCGAGACTCATGCTTTGTGAGTAAATTGAGGTTTTTCGCTGAAGAGCACACCTGTTGTTTCACGGACCCTTATTCTTCCTACCATTGCAGTGCGCACGAGCGAAACAAAGCAACGCGGTGGCTGTTTTTGCGTCAACACTTCAGAATGACAGTAAACACTAGCATACCGACAAAAACGGCTAAATATTAATGGATTTCGTTGGCACATTTAGAGCATCGAAAATTGAGTGATAATGCGTTGGGCTGGTGTCCTCTTATTTTATCAAACTTTTCCGCTTTAAAATTGAGTCCTCAGGATCAAGACCTTTGTTTAATATTTAATGTCTACTCGAATCATCTTTTTAACCTGGAACCACAGGGTGAGCCTGACTGCGGTGACGTTATTCCAGAACCAAAGTCTGAACCTGACATTTGAGTGTCACGTGTGGACCGTGAGTTTGAATTCCGAAGTTTTCATTTCTTATTTGAATATATAATATGCTTTCCATATTTTATACGATCTTTAAAAAAACGGTATAGCCCTTTCGCTTCATAGTCACAAATAATAGAGGACGTTCTATTGACATAGATTCGTATAAGATTGCAAACAAAAACATACACACGATGTACGAGGAAAAGGCTTTCAATTCACAATAGTAAAGGTCATTTTTTTTTTACCAAAAAAGTCTGGCATTTTTGACCAGAATAATCTGACATTTTTGAACGTAATAATCTGGCGACAAAATTCAGAGAGACAAAATGGTTTTGTTGCAAACTTGTTGTAGAGCTATTCATGCATGCAGGAGAGAGTCTAATATGATGTATATAATCACTTGAAAAAAATTCTATCATGGGATCATCAAAAAGTTCAAAATTTGACTCACTAACTCAATAAATTAGTTCAACAAAATTCCAAGATGTCAGGCGATCATTTGAACGGGTCATAATGAGTCCCATCTAATAGCAAATTTCCATGCTTCGAAAAGTAATTCATCATAGAGAAATGCTTCAAATAGATGGGATTTTCATATTATGACCCGCTCAGAAGACCGCCATCTTGGATATATCTTATTAAGATATATCCAAGATGGAATCTTATAAACGACTTCAGTGGGTCCATATGAGTGGATTTTGAGACTTTTTCGACAAGGGCGGAGTCAGAAATTTGGCAACTGTGCACGGAAAAAAACTACGGTTAAAATAACCATACGGATACCTGAATTTGGCAGCTGCTAGATGTTATGGTAATGTTAACCAGAAGTATACTATGTTTTGACTAGGTACTAAGTGATGTTACCTGATTGCATGTCGAATTTACTTAAAGTATCGGTAAATGTACCATACTTCTGGTCAAGTTTACCATAACATCTAGCAAGTGCCAAAATCAGGTATCCGTATGGTTATTTTCACTAATCTTTTTTTTCCGTGTGGATTCTTCCCATTTGAATGTATGAGAAACAATCGATTAGAAACTAGGCCATGGCCCCCTTAAGAATCGATTGTTTTTCATATTAAAATGGGAAGAATCCACAGTTGCCAAAGTGATGGCTTCGCCCATGTTTTTCGATGCTTTCAATGTGATTTCCGGTCGATTTTACAGATGGACCGACTCTTTATAACGTTAAAGAGGGAACTTTGCAACAGCCAAAGCTTCTTCTCGAGAACTTTTTATTTGAACTCGGGCCATTTTTAGTAGAATATTTTCCTCCATTCATGGGTTTCGTCTGAACTACCAATCAGTTTCACAGAGAGATAGAGAGAAAGACCGACTGCTTTCAAGACGACACGACACATGCGAAGTCACGGGCACTCACGCCACGACGCGACGCGACGTCTTTATACTCCAGTCTCTACACGATCCATGATAGTCGAGTACAGCGGCAATGTCACGAACGCGCAGTGTTGCCAGATTTCGGTGAAAAAACCGCACGTTTTACCTTTACCTTGATTTAAAAGGGGACAATACGGCTTTTTACCCTCGATCTGGCAACACTGCGAACGCGAGCAACCAATCACAATGGAGAAGGTGGGATCCACGCCCGCTCGAGCTCGTGCTTGATGCATAGCTCGTCCGTTCATTCCATAGCGCGCGCGGTTCATCGCGAATCCTGCGCGTGGCCCATTTCCGGCTAACGAGTTCCGCTATTAATGTCGCCAAGTCCATTCGCCGCTCCATCTAACTGCGCTCAGAGAGCTAATTTGCGGATCATTCCACCGACCACCAACAACCAACAACCGACAACCGCACCACCAACCACCATTAACAATCATTGCGCTCCGCACAGTGATCAGCTCAGGAGCTAATTGACGAGGTATAGGCAATAGAGAGGCTTCCATGCTATAAAACCTATCCCAACGTGAGGAAGCATGGGCGATCTGATTCTGGTTTGTTTGCCTCATATTTTTTAACCTTGAATAAAAATTGAAATCGATCCAAAGGAAATTCGTTTTCAACGAAAGTGCAAATGTTTCAGAGATAATCCGATACAACTATCCAAGTTGGAAAATTTGGTTTGTTTCTGTCATGTGCAAGTCACTTTATCGTGCAAATCCTTCCAAAAGAAACAATATATGAGGCAATCAAACGTAGCCTGCATGGGTGAAAATGTCGTGAATGTTCATCATATGGCTACCTTCGTGATGTCAGTCTCAAAAATATCACGTCCCACCATAGAGGTAGTTTCAGAAGTGTAGGCGGACCTAGACCGATACTCTTTGGAATTTGTCAACATTATTTCCGATATTACTCGATGAAAATGAATAAAAATGAAATTGAGTGTTCACTTTTCAATGAGGAAAACTTTAAGCACAATAGAACCAAGTCAGGGGCAAATTCAGTACTGATTTGAAGGAATAAAAGTTGAAAATTCGCCAAAGATTATGGTTTTGATCCGCCTACACTTCTGAAACTACCTCTACCTCTCTATTGGTATAGCTCGTTGCAGAGTTGGGCAAATGGGGGTGGTAATCGATTACACGATTACTAATCGTTGTTTTTTCGGAGGGTGATTTAATGGTAATCAGGGCTGATTTTTTACAAGCCACCCTTCGTATTAGATGCAGAAGAATTAGATCTAATCGCAAAAGCCCTTAGGTTCTCTATTCATGTGTGAAGAATACATTTAATTGCCATCTGAAGGTTTGACGATTACCGATTACCCAGTAATCGTGTAATCGATTACACTCCTATTTGCCCAACTCTGGCTCGTTGGAGCAAATCTAGTGGGCCGATCAGGAATGACTAAACTTACGAAGATATGACGCAACGGTTCGTTAATCGGCTTCGTTGGGCTTCGTGATCATATAACATCGAAGTCAACCATCCATCGCGCTAAAACAGTAGACATACTTATGGTGTGCGATGGTCACTCTCCTCACGTAGCGCCGCGCCGCCTAACCCAAAATAGGATTCATCGATTTACCTTATCACGTGTGTATTATCGACTGAGAAGACGTGGGGTAGAGGCTCACTGATTGCGCCTGATTTTGAATAGTGGACCCCCGTCCCCCTCTTCAGCTCATAGCTTATCCCAGCATTCCCAGCTATCCCTCCTATGTTTATACCGAACATCACCATTCAAAACAAGGCTAAAGTAGAAGGATATTGACCGTTGTTCTGTTAAATCGGCAAGATTCTAGCCTGCCTCAAATACGATCTATGTACTTTTGCGTCGCGCGTGTACTGTCTCTATTTGTTTCTGCTTCGCGGCTCAATATGTATTAATATCAGTGCACTATGGTCTGAGATCGAAAGAAAATTGGCAAAAATCAGTGGAAAAAAAGTCACAAAAAATCATCGTTGTCAACTTTTTAAGCTTAATTAATAACTAAGGTGGGTGCACCAAATAAGGCCATGAACCCTAATAAGGCCACGCGTCTTAAATCGGTTGCAGAAATCGTAAAAAAGCACGCAGTGCACAGATGATGACTTCCGCAGAGTCTCCACGCTGGGTAGAATGGAATGCAACACCTCCCCAACTCCCAGCGTTAGGCACCTGGCTGTCAGTCAGTAACAAAGGATTTAGCGGTTTTTTGCGCAACAAAAAAACCTAGTTTCGGAGTACATTTTCATTCATAACTTCAACTTAACTTGACTCATCTATAAAAACCTATACATATTCCTGTTTCGCATACTTTCCTCCAGCTGATTATTGACATCATTTAACTTCAAATTGCGATTCCAGCAAATATAGCGCCAAGTATGCACAAAGGTCCAATTTTTACCCATGTGGCCTTATTAGGCATCCGTGGCCCTAATAAGGCCACTTGCACAATTTTTTTAAAATTGAAATTTCATGCACTTAAATGTAAAAAAGGGGTCAAACCTTACATATCTTTGAAGATAAAGGTATAAAGCATGTTTGTGCCAAATTTCATGCACGTAGGACCATTTGCACCGTTTTTACAGCATTTCAAAAAACGGGTTTGGCGCACCTACCTTATTCCAGTGACATTTCTGGGTTTCGGAAAAATGTTAAAAGTGTTCTTTGTGATTAAAATTAATTTTGATTTTTTATAGATGATATTGATGAGACATTATTACTTTCTGATTTTTGGCCTCTTTTTGACGATCTCAGACCAACTGCAGTATGGCGCAACTAGAAACTCTCCATCCTTCTCTTTTCTTCATTGAAATAGGCGAATTTTCGCTACGAATATACTCGACAACAACATTACCAACCTACGCACGACAACAGTGAATGACACAAAACTGCATCGTGTTTTTCGAACTTTTTCGGTGTTTTCAGTCATCGATGGCATCAATTCGATTTTGAATTCAAGTCCGGAGGTGAATTCGAAATCAAATTGATGCCATCGATGCCCTGAAAACACATCTAAAAACACAATTGAGTTTTCTCGAATATGTAGTTAGGTTGGTATTGTTTATGATATTCGATCGCGATAGTTCGCTTAATATGTATATTAGACACGGATAGACAAGAGGATAAAAACCCACCCTTACTTTCCTTCATCTACTGATATACATTAACCCTTTCACGGAAAGTGGAACACATGCACCTATACCATTTTATATAACTTGGAGTATAAGTAATCTTAGGATTCAATGGAATTGAAATAGGCATTTTGCAAAAAATTGCTTGACCCATCAAAATTCTCAGAAAATTATCCACTTTTGAAAGGGTTAAGAGGAAGATAAGAGAGATGGAAGAGATCCTGGTTGAGCTACTGTAGATATACATTTATTCTGTATCACGAAGCTAACTGGTGGTATCTTCCCGTTTTTTAGGCGCATTATGTACCCCCCGATATCCAGGCCCATTTCCCCGCCTTAAGTATGACACCTTTGCGTATCTGAATAGTATCATATATTTGGTTGAATCTGCAATATCGATCTGATGATGAATTTAATAATCCAAAATAGCTCTGATGGATTTTGGAACGATTTTTTTTTTTTTTTTTTTTTTTTTTTTTTTTTTTTTTTTTTTTTTTTTTATCACTATCGCAGCCCATGTAGGTTATTTATTTCCGCGGTGGCTTCGATCATTCGTATATGCAAATATCCATCCTCAATCAGTGTCGTAGCTTGCAATTTGGCAACATTAAATTGTGTCCATTTAAACCCATGTAAAAGGTCGAATGGAAAGGTGTTCACCGAGCACCCAATATTTCGATCTTTCTTATGGGTTTTAATTGAGAAACTGCAACGTTGCCATATTGCACGCTACGCCGCGCCACTGTCCTCAATCTGTCTCACTGTGTGGCTGCTCTCGGTCTGCGACTTTATAATAATTATCCCTTTTATCCAAAACCGGAACTGTTCCGGTTGCTTAACGGCAGTGATAATCAAATACAGGCTACTAAAATGTTAAATGTATACACTTACTTACACAAAGATGTAAAATTGAACTCAGGGAAGGTGCTCAATAGTGAGCAAGTTTGTCCAAGTTTTGATGAGATAACGAAAAAAAAAGAAGAGCAAAAATGTCAACGCTGCAGTTTGTTGCGGTACTCATGAGTATTTAATCGAATTTTTCGAGGATTGAGTAAACTCAGATAAGGGACCGTTAAGGAATGTATATGTATACTGATTGTGTAATCATTTTCAAGTTATCGATTCGTAGAATACCAATTAATGACGAACGAATGAATAGAAAAAGGCAATGCTAATGCTGCAGGCGGATCTGGGATTTTGTTTTTATCACTCTCTCTACCGTTTCCACCCTCAATCGAACAACTGCGTTAGAGAGAGATAGATGGAAAGCAGTCGCGTCACTCTCACCCCCATCTCTATGCTTTTCTGAAACATGCATTCAAATTGGGAAAGAGAGAGAAACACAAACTCCTCTGCATTAGTTTCAGTAGCAATGTTTACTAAAACAAAAGCTCAATGGTACATGAATAATTATTAAAGGATTAGGTACCTTATCCGATAAACTTTTTTTTCGTTTCTTTTTTATATAGCATATTGAATTTTAATTTACCTGCATTACCGATCTAATGGTCCCCTACTGCATCCAATTTCTCTCCCGCATGCTCCCCCCCCCCCATGCTCCCCCCATGATCTCCCTCCCTGCCTTCTCTCTCCACCTCCTCTGTCGTGCGTCAATCCCTCCTCATACAACCAGTGGTTTACGTCGCTTTCAAGTGAATAGAGCAACGTTGTATTTAGTTCATTTGATCCCGTGTAAGGTACTGAAGTCGTGGGTGATGCCCTGAGGAAACCCCCCCCCCCCACCCAAGCTTGACCTTTTTCACTGGTTAAATAGATGAAATGAAACGTTTCATAATTAACTGTGCGCGATGCTCCTACTCGCGCTCGGAACATTCGGGGATGTGTATAAAAAAGGAGCCAGGCTGAATTTCTCTTAAACGGCTGCGAATTTGGAAAGACATCTGAAATACGTGTCCAATATTATTAAGAGGCTGATCTTTTGACGCAAAAAAAAAAAAAAAAAAAAAAAAAAAAAAAAAAAAAAAAAAAAAAAAAAAAATAATAATAATAAAAAAAATAAAAAAGAAACAAGAAAAACAATGGAGGACCCTCCTAAAAGAGAGTTTCGGGGGTAACTCTTTTTTCACATGGAAAGGGGGAGGAAGGGTCAATTTTGGTACATCATTTGAAGCGTCTCATTAAAAGAAAGTTTTTCGCGCAAACCGAAAGTCCAACGGAACCCCCCCCCCCCCCCCACAATTGAAAAATAGAGTAGTGTTAAAGTTAGACATGCGTTGCGTGTGTGCACGTACCCTTACTTATTTCTCAGCTCAAAAAAATAACCGCAGCGAAGCTGCGTGTTTGCGACAAATGAAAGGTAATTATAAAGAGTTCCTTCCAAAACTATTCGAGTCTCCCTGCAAACATTCTGGGAGCCATATAGATTCTTTGGATTTTCTCGTACCCCTAATTTCACCTGTGATCAGAAACGGTGTATAGGTATGGGATCGGTTTTTTTGGCAAATAAACGGTATATTTGTAAGGAGAAACTTCTTTGAGCAAGCCTCTATAGTCTATGGAGACTTTTTCATGCGTACCCCGCGGTATACTGATGAACAGTAAGCACGCATGGTCACTGTCCAGTTTATCGATGGCCCAAGTGCAAAATCATGCATCTGCAAAATGAAAACTTTTACGGAGAGCGAAAAACATCATCGATTTACAGTGGGGCACATATTTACTGTTTTTCTCATTTCTCCACTGATACATGGATGTTAGATAATGAGGATAGATCATAAGGGGATAAAACCCTTCATTATTCCCACCCTGTTTCAACTTATATTGTTTAAGGTGATTCTACCCGAGTATTAGGGATCTTTCAGACTGACAGATGACGGCACTAAAAGTATATTTTTGCGAATTTTTAGCGTTTTTGAGTGATTTGAATGGAATAACAAATGATTATTCTAATCAGTGTAAAGTCACGTTGTTCTGCAATTGAATCAATTTAAATTTTTCTATTGGAGTTGAAATGTAAGCGTATGAACCAAAGACATTATATCATATAGACGGAGTGCATCCTATACAGTAACATTGAGCTGGGCTGGGTGAGGCAAACTTACCGCAAGTACACTACAGTAGGCAGACGGGCGAGTCCACTTTCGAAATGGAGCTGTTGCAAACTTTTGCTACAGGCTTATTAATAGTTGATAATGGGGTATTACTTAGTAAAAATAACGATTAGCGAACTAAAAAATCACGAAACCCACTCCTAAACTCACAAAATGCTTTTAAATGCGAGACCGTAATGGCGGCCGAGGCCGCGGTTTTCTTATGGCAATTATATGCTTCTTTTTCTTCTTGTGTGGTGTTGCGAGAACACCTCGTGTAGATGGCGCTGATTGAAGATGGGGAACCCCAATGAAAACCGCGGCCCCGGCCGCCATTACGGTCTCGCGTTTAAAAGCATTTTGTGAGTTTAGGAGTGGATTTCGTGATTTTTTAGTGCGCTAATCGTTATTTTTACTGGGTATTACCCCATAATCAACTATTAATAAGCCTGTAGCAAAAGTTTGCAACAGCTCCATTGGGGGAGGAACCTTCAACTGGTGACAAACAAACGAACATAACCTCTGAATCCAAACTTACTATTTTATAAAAATCGAGATCGAAGATGGATAAAACACTGTTTAATGACCATCATTTTGACAACAGTATGATGTAAGATCAAAAAAAGCTTTAAATAACTCACAAAATTTGAAATAGTGTGCAGCTTCCATTCACTCTCAAAATGGCGTCGGTTTGTTTGTCACCAGTTTTGCCAAAGATTATTACCTAAAAAAGATTACCAATTTAAGTTTTGATGCAACCGTTGAGCAGGCTGATGACTGGTGATCATTTTTGGTGAACATGCGAAGTACCGCAAGTTTGCCTTAAGGATCTTGTTATGCACTCCGTCTATATATGATATAATGTCTTTGGTATGAACCCATCACAATAGGTAATAGCATAGGTACTTAACTCTCGAAAATGCCAATTAAGTTCAAATATGCCTCGCAGTCTTACACTCAGACCATAAATATTTTGTAAGAGGGAATGCAAAAGTGTTTATATATTTGCAGTAAAGTTGTCCCAAAAAAAAATTTGATTTTTGTAAAGCATGTGCACTTTGAACATTTTTATGAAATTTTATGCGTTTTTTCATGCTGCTATGGAATTAGTCTCAGAGAAAGAAATCCGACAATGGTAAGTTTCGAATAACTGTTTTACTCACTCTATGGTGCTTAAAAATTAGTTAAAATTGATCAAAAATTGATTGATTAAAACTAATTGGTAAAAATGAGTGGGAGAGGGGGACGGGGATACTGAGATTCGAAAAAAAATGAAACAAAAGGGTGACTTGTGAGAAAATAGGAGTGAGGCTGTCTATTTGGAATTCAGAATATTGCATCCTGCCTTCAACGGATTTTTTTTTTTTGTTCACACGTTTCAACGCGTTTCAAAAAACAATTTTGAGTCAACATTTTTGACTTATTGTTTCATAAAGACACACCTTTTCTTTGGGTTTTCAAAATTCATCACGAAACATTTTGTCGGCGGTTTTTAACAATTTGATATAATTTATTTCTACTTTCTTAAAACTAAAATGAAACATAGTCGAATACAAGTAGATATATGTGTTTACTTTCGTCAGATATATTTTATTTTATTTCTTGCAAAACTGCCTGAAAAACATTGCGAAACATTTTAAATGCATTTTTACAGTTTGAATTTTTTTTGGACTCTCAGTAAGAAACAAAAAGGGGGTTGGGGGTTGGTATGCCCCAACACTATCTAAACGAATCTGAAACAATTGAATTTCATGAAACATTATCAACAAGAAGTCCCGAAACTTATTTTAAACATTTTTTTGAAAATACGAGGTATACTATTTGTGAATTGTGATACTATAACACATGTTTGAAACAATTTGGATTCAATAACATCAGTTAAATTTAACATTTATTGATGACGTCATTTCAAACAAGTGGGAAAAAACCATGTAAAAAAACCACGTTGCTCCAAAATTCATGAGAATAAACTCATTGTGCGACACACGGTGTTGGTCAGCTGAAAATTAAAGAAATAAGGATAACTATGAACAATTAATGCAAGACGCACCTCCCAATTATTGATGTTCGGTTATGTTCCATGTCTCATACAGAATGCTGATTATAAACGATCGTATCGCAATCATAGCTATTGAGTCGGTGTTCGAGTGGGTGTCATTCCTGTGGGTTATTTCATTACTAGGTTCCATATTCCGATATGAAAAATAACGAAACAGGGTCAAAGCTAAAAATATCAATTAAAATAAAATAAAGTGATCGTGGGACGTGATATTTTAGCTTTGATCCTGTTTCGTTCTATTTTTCTGTGGGCACAGAGATGTAAGGGTTTTTATCGGAATGGAACCATTCTTAATGACACACTAAACCAGTAACCACCCATGCGAATAAGATGTCTTCGATCATCATTTCGATACGGTGAGGTCGATTAGCATCAGTGGCGGCTCGCCAGGTGAGGCAAGTGAGGCGACAGGGAGCCATCGCCTCACATTTTTTGAAGTTGGAGAAAGAAAAAAAAATAAAAAAATAACATATAAAGGTTGAAATGGCTATCATTTCATCATCCTTTGTTTCAATAGTCCAAAAAGTATGAAAGGAACATAGAATTCCAAAATAGTTTATGTAAAGAGCGTATCAAAAAAAAATCCTGTGCACCTCTCATTTTCGTCGCCTCACCTCCACGAGCCGCCAGTGATTAGCATACGATATGATCCTTCATAATCACTCTCCTGGAGGATTTCTATTTTTATATTTTTATTTTAATGACCAATTAAGGACTTTGCAGAAAAAGGGTCACAAAACGGAAAATAGCATTTTGAGAGGGGGAAAAAAACGCGTTGAATATTTCATTCGTTTGCACTTATATTTGCTGTTATTTTCATAATTTTGGTTGTCTGGCGTCTAATATCACTATCTACTTGATGATACATTAAATATTTGCACACATTTGAAATGAAGAAAAGAGAAAAAAATTATTTGCCCCAAAGGTTTGCGCTTCGCTTAAAAGTCTTGCGCCTAATGCGCCGCACTACAGTCTGAGATCGAAAAAAATTGGCCAAAAATCAGCGGAAAAAAGTCATACATAAGCGTTCCAGACCTTTTAAGCTCAATTTAAAAATATTCAGTGACATTTCTCAGTTTAGTTTACTTCTTAACAGTGTTCTCTGTAATTAAAATTGGTATTGGAATTTTAAAAATGGTAAATTGATGAGAAATTCACTTTCTAGATTTTGGCCACTTTTTGACGATCTCAGCCCATTGTGCGCCCTTGCCTCCTAGGATGCAGCTTATGTTGCCTATTAGTTGATGTTTTTGAACCTCCTTCTCAGGCAAAGTTTTCAGTTGCTGAAAGTTCATTCCATGTGATACTATACTCACTAAATAAGAGCCAGCCACTCTACATTGATATGATTTTCCTTTTATGTTTCAGGCACAAAGGATTTCTAAAAGACTGTCCAAATGGCCTTCTAACCGAAGAGGTTTGTTTTTCTAAATTGTTTGCCTTTAAGCATTACTTTTTATGTCAATCGCGATTATTATTATTTTTTATTTTTTTTTAATTTAATTTAATTTAATTTAATTTTGTTTAAGAAAGTTAAAAAAAAAACAAAAGCAAAAAAACAAAACAAAGAAAGTAAAATGTAGTGAAAAAGCTACAGCGGTAGTTTGGTTCTTTGAACACTCTTTTCAAAATTTGTATAAGGTGAACCCTTCAAGTTTGCGAAAAGTCAGTCTCGACTTGAACTAGCATACCCATAACCTCATCACTCTTTGCTCAACAAGCAGCATCGATGACTTAAGTCAAGGTCTAGTGTGGCTGAAGCCTCACTTGAGGTTGCTTGGTGCTCATCGGTTGAGCTAGATCGAGTTCCATCAATTTTTCGAAAACATTTGAATGTTGCGTTCAAGATAAAATCTTAAGGAAACTTTTTTTTTTTTTTTTTTTTTTTTTTTTTTAATACCATTCGGAGGTTCTTCGAAAAATATTTCAGGTCAATATTATTGGAAAGAAATTGTGAATTTGAAGCGTTTGGTTGAATTTGTGCAAACCCTTCAAACTGCCACCCTCTTATTTTTTAACTATTATTTTACATAGCTGTAAACGGAAGAAATCTATAGTTACCGCAATGCATGGTGTTTTCACTGTGTTGAGCGAGGTACGGTGTTTTTGCAAGATTATGTATACACTCCATGTAAAGTGTCGAGGCAGACAGAGCTCGAGTTGCAGCCACTCTAAAGTTTGAAACTTTGAAAGTGATATACACGACTACCGTAAAGGATTTCGATGAAAGTCAGTCGATTGAAGATAATATGGGAAGTAAACAAGGGAAAGAGGGCGGAGAGAAGGAGAAGAGGGAGGGAGAGTTTGTTCGAGTCCTAGAAACGGAGGGACTTAATGATACGTATCGTCGGAGCCAATCATATAATCGAGCCATTCGAGGCATCAAAATGCCATCAAGAAAAGGAAAAGAGACGTAAATTGACTCATTATGCCGTCCACGTAGGCAAAATAAACGTCTTAGTGCAACGCTTGCCCGCGCATAGGTGAGGGGAGGATTATGGTGGCAGAGAAGATGGAAGGGCAGGGAAAGTCAAAAGCTTTGAGAGATATTTAGTCAGAGTCGGAAGTATTGTATAGATATCATTATTCGGAAATTACGAAATTTCCGAGCCCCCCCCCCCCCCCCGAGTTGCTGGTTTGAACGCTATGAAAGTTCGAGTCGCGGTATACTCTCGATGGTGTGAGTTAATACGTCTCAACCTCAATAGACCGTTTTATTAAAACGATAAATTGTATCCATTAACATCAGAGGACTTCCCCCTCCGGTTTCAAACAGTGGCGAGGCGTGAAATTTGGCAACAATGTATTTTCTCCATTTAAAGTCACAAAAAATCGAACGCTTCGGTCATCGGCGATGACCAGGCATTTTGACTTTTCTAATGTGTTTAAAGGGGGAAAATAAACGTTGTCAGATCGCACGCCTCGCCACTGGTTCCAAACAAACTTTCATTCAATGTAACTTATTCGCAATCATATTTTTGAACGAAAATTTTGGTTATTAAAGCAAAAGTAAATAATTCAACCTTTTTTGCGACCGTGAATTCGTGGACATTTTGTACTTACACGTAGACAACAATTGTCTTTTCCCAACAGCTCAGTGAAAAGTTTGTCCTTTCTTGCTAACTCCTTGTATAATGTATAGCTCTCATGCAGGTCTTGATGTGAATTAAGAAAAATTTCCTCGGCAAAAGTTTTAACAATGTTTTTCCTGTTTCTTTTTGTTTCAGGGGTTTATCAAAATTTATCGTCAATTTTTTCCTCAAGGTGATCCAACAAAATTTGCGTCCTTAGTGTTCAGAGTCTTCGATGAAAATAACGTGAGTATACGAATCTTATTTTCTCTTGTTAATCTAACTTTCAAGGTGTGTTGGAAAAGTACGGAAATTCAAATAAACAGATCAGCTTTAACTTCACACAGGTTGAACATTTTGGAGGGAGGAGGGTGGACGCTGGAAAACACGCGAGTCTGTATTCATAGACATACGTTTTTTGGACCTCTCTAATGTGTTTCAAAAATATTCCTACACTTATTTCAGCGTTTGCAGGCACTTAATTTCAACACTATTCATAAACGATTATACGCAGGATTGTGTTTGCCAAATTGGGGGACAAAAATTATTCTACAGATTCGCATCGAGCAAAATTCAAAGCAACGCCCATCGTGCAATCGCAGAGGCTTCCAGGTACTTCTCGTATTCAGTGTCGTGTCGTTCAATGTGGCAACGTTGTATCGTGTCCATTTAAATGCATGTAAAAAGTCGAATGCGAAGGTGTTCACCGAACACCCGATAGCTCGATCATTTATGTCAAATGGACAAACTGCAACGTTGCCAAATCGCACGCTACGCCACTGTTGTATATGTGTAGAGTGTACACTGTAAGTACATACATACATATACAATATACCTACATGCCGACGTGTAGGTATAGCTAAAAACTTCAAAGCGGGTCGTGTTTGAATTTTCCCAAATGTTGCTTCTTATATTCTTAAAATATCGCGGCCTGCATATGAATCGAATTGCGCAATTTTCTTACGACTCCCCCCCCCCCTCCCACCCTAGCTATCTCTTGAAATTCGCTCATTGAAGATTTATCAATGAAATGATATACAGATACACAAATCATAAAATCTTGTGAATCAGCTACCCCATGTCGATAATCTGCAGAGTTTTTTGGGAACAAGGGAACGGTCACAAAAAGAAATAGCTTATAGAAGTTAGAGCTAGAGAGAGCTAATTGTAAGTCGTAAAAGAAAATATTCATTTCTAATACGAAACGAAACCTAGTTACGAAGTTTGAAATTAATTTAATTATTACTCGGCTCAAAATTTGTTGAGAACAGAGCTGAAAACTTACCCGTCTTCCAATTCTATCTGCGAAAAGCAAGTATTGAGGCTCTTCTTTGATTGTTTTTCTCTGTCTGGTGATTACGAGACAGGATTGTCGGATATTGCGGAGAATAATAATGTTTCAGCTCACCTCTTTTACTTTTTATAACAGAGTTGACAACTCTGTCTAGAAACGGCTAAACGATATGGTCGTTGGATGCAAATTAAATTATCCAAAGCTCTTTTGAATATTAAATCCCAGTACCTCTCGAAATGAAATAATTAGAGCGATCAAAAGCTAGGTATATTCGGTATTCCAAAAGAAATGTGCATCGAGCCATAGGCTCCCATCTGAGAAAACCATATTTAAAACAACATTTCTCGTTTCTTTTCGTTACAGAGATAAATCAAAATCTATCGTCAATTATTTCCTCAAATGAGGGTTATTATTATGACTGCGACGGGTCATAACAATAACAGCATTGACCGATCACGACTCGCGAGTACATACTGTTTCCACTTTCCATCATGGCCGCCTTATGGTTCCTTATCACGATTCAGGCGTCGAGCCGGTCGCACGTAAGCGTAACTCATGAACACATGGCACTACTAGCGCTATCTATGTGCCATATGGATGAATCTTAGGTTGATTGACTTTCCAACCAGATCCTGCCACCATCGCCATCGGTCAATTCGACTGATACCTGATTTTGTAGGTGGGCCGTGGGCGCGGCGCACTGTGTGAGATTTGACCGATCTAGCTAGACAAAAGTCCGAGCAATGACTTTCTTCCGCGATAAGTGTTACTAGGGGGTTTAAAGGGTCGCTGATCACGAATCTGAGGTCAGTTTTTATGAATTTTAAAGTAAAGTGCTCTGAAAGCCCAAAAACTGTCAAAATAATTTCATAAAAAAGAAGAATAATAAAAAAAAATTATTCCTCTAAAATACAGGGGATCAGTTTTCAACAACGCTAAATAATGAAACGTTCACATTAAACGAATTGGTCCTTTAAAGAAATGCCCAGAATAATGAAAAAAGGAAGAAAAAAAATAGAGGCATGCCGCAGAAAAGAACTGCGTACCATTTGTCTGCAGGGTGGCTCCGCAGCCGACTGAACCACCGAGTCGACCTGAGCTTTCTCAGCGTTCCCATCCCTATAAGTAAGCGAGTACAGAAAATGCGCAGTACGTGGCGCGGCGAGCTCTCACAAGCACTTCAAAGTGTGGTCTGAACTGGCGATTCTCACTTTTCGAATTGATCTTATTTTCGTGGTGGCGCCTTGTGGCAGCTACTCTTTACATTGATTTGTTCTCTGAAACATGGGCTTTCACGTGGTGTAAACCAAAGTTCCGCCAAACGCCGCCAAATTTAGTTATTGTCCAATAAAGATCACGATTCACGTGAACTTGAGGTGTTGGAGAACGTTTCATTCAAGGCTTTAAAAAAACCATTAGAAAGGACATTGAGTAAATAAAATAGGGTGCAAAATGATCAGCAGGCCATCCTCTACAACATACAGCCAACACTTTTCCCTAAACAGTAACACATATACTTAAAATAGCATCAAATCTATGGCTAAGAAAATGATCGTAGGAAATGTCGTAACCAAACTATGGCGGAGGTCAATATTCAAGCTGTTTTACACTAATCGGATCGAAGAAAATGTATGAACAATATATATTTTCGTGATCAGCATACCCTCACCTTTCATTTTCATCCATTTTCGAACAATTTTAAGCAACTTGATTTTTCGACTTTTGTCTAGCTAGATCGGGCATATCCCACACTGTGCACAGTGAAAAGCTCAGGTCGACTCGGTGGTTCAGTCGGCTGCGGAGCCACCCTGCGAACAAATGGTACGCAGTTCTTTTCTGCGGCATGCCTCTATTTTTTTTCTTCCTTTTTTCATTATTCTGGGCATTTCTTTAAAGGACCAATTCGTTTAATGTGAACGTTTCATTATTTAGCGTTGTTGAAAACTGATCTCCTGTATTTTAGAGGAATAATTTTTTTTTATTATTCTTCTTTTTTATGAAATTATTTTGACAGTTTTTGGGCTTTCAGAGCACTTTACTTTAAAATTCATAAAAACTGACCTCAGATTCGTGATCAGCGACCCTTTAAACCCCCTAGTAACACTTATCGCGGAAGAAAGTCATTGCTCGGACTTTTGTCTAGCTAGATTGGTCAAATCTCACACAGTGCGGCGTAGCGTTGCGTTGGCAATGCGTTGGGTTGGGCGCTGCTAGCGCTGTCTATGTACCATATGAATGTACCCTAGGTTACTTGTCTTGACAACCAGACTCTGCCACCATCGGCCAATTGGACGGGTGTCTGATTTTGAAGTTTGGCGTTTGGAGCTGCTGGCGCTGTCTATGTACCATATAAATAAACCTTAGGTTACCATACTTGACTGAAACTGATGGTGATTCCAGGCAAAACTTTTCCACGTTTCTACCCGATGGATAGTGCCTGCTGCTCTAGCCGTTTTTGGGAATGTCAAGTTGTTGGCATTTTAAACTGAAACTAAAGAAAAAAACGCAATATCCAGAAACGTCAGCACTTATGACATTTTTTTATGGATTTTTCGAGCTCTTACCTAATGAACAAAATTGGTTAAGAATAAAAGCCGTGGTATTGGAAATGCATTTTTCAAGCAGCTTAGTGAGTGCGAGTGAGTCAGACAGACGTAGTATTACTCGCACTCCCTCGTGCTCTCTAAGCTTATGGCGAAACCAATTTTATCCCTTTAGACCTCCCTTAAAAATCCAAAATATTTCTGTGACGTTCCTGGTTTGCTTTTTCTTGTCTTTGGTTTCAGTTTAAAATGCCCAAAATTCGACATGCCCTTAAGGCGGCTAGTGGCGCTATTCATCGGATTGAGATCTGGTTAACGTTTCGTCTAGAATCACATAATCAACCAGATCTTTCCACCATCGGCCGAAGCTCTCTGTAGAAATAATTATGAAGTCAAAGCTTGCAATTATAAATTTATTTCCATTCAATGGAGCTCTTGCATGGTTTTCTTTGTAGGCTAATGATTCCTTAAAAAAAAAAAAAAAAAAAAAAAAAAAAAAAAAAAAAAAAAAAAAAAAAGTTTTAAATTGCTACGTTATGAGACCATTTAAAAGTCTAACACCTTGAAACTCAACTCCTCGCGGAGAAAATTGAGTTCAACGTTATGATGGCCGACCCGCGTACGTTGCAAATCAAGTTAAACAAGCTTTCAAAGCCACCAAGGATAAATTTGGCATTTGTATAGCGAATTAAACGGTACATAAAACCTAACTTACAATCAGCGTGGAAAAACACGCCAATCACAGCGCGCTAACTCGATTCGCGTCGAAGAGACAGAGTGATTGGACGAATCCTCTACTTACATGGCATAGCACAGCTGCACAGTGCACAGAGTAGCACAGCGCAATAATGTGATTACGTTACAATGATCTGATTGTGAGTGAACACTACAGTGTTGCCGTCTTGGTATAGGGTCAAAAAGTCCGCTAAAAGTCCGCATTTTTTTTGAAAAGTCCGCAAAAAAGTCCGTAAAATTTTTAAATTTCCGCTAAAAAGTCTCCGTAATTCGAGAAAGTACGCATATTGCTAGCCGAGGGCCGAGAATGGGTGAAAAACACCTGAAAATGCTGGATATACACTTTTCATTACCTCTAATTGCATCAAAATCAGACAACGATTTTAGGGACCTCAAAAAATTACAATCTACGGTAGTGACATTTTGGGGGTTTTAATTCATTTTTTTTAGCAGATAATGATAGAATATGAAAAAACTAATATCACCACGTTGTTCAGCGGAAAATTCTGAGTAGAAATTACCAAAAATTCATCTTAATCGTTGAACTCGGAGGGATAAATAGGTCCATTACACCTTAGGTTAAAAGTTATTTGAACTTACCCGACTGCGAACATAGAAAAGACAGTCACAGCATATACGAGGGGCGATCAACTTATAAGTTTCCCTATTTTTTATCTCTGGCCCTGTTGGTGCTAGAAAAATTTCATTTAAACGATAAAATCCGCCAAATCCTCAGCTTTTCAACGGTATTTTTGTTTTTTAAATTTGAGCAATTTTTGTAGGAGAAAAAGCTATATTTCTACACCCGTGTCAAAAAAGTCCCCCGCCAACTTTTTCAGCAAAAAGTATTCGCCTGTTTTGAACAACACAACGTACACAAGTGTACAGCATTTTTTGGGACAGTCAAGGGATTTTGTTAGTTGAGTTTATGGAACAAGGCTCAACCATCAATTGTGGCAAATAT
The DNA here is from genome assembly GCA_011764245.1 of Trialeurodes vaporariorum. Lineage (NCBI taxonomy): Eukaryota > Metazoa > Arthropoda > Insecta > Hemiptera > Aleyrodidae > Trialeurodes > Trialeurodes vaporariorum. Next base: position 52,706,141 of record VMOF01000388.1, on the reverse strand, counting down.
CGCGAAACACTCAATAAATTGAGGAGAGCAATCCAGAACAAGCGTCGAGGAAAACTCTCGAGAAGAATCAACGCTCCTTCACGATAAAGCTCGCCCTCACAGTGCCGCCGAAACTGTTGCGTTGATTGGAAAGTTTGGCTGGGATATTTTGTCACATGCTCCCAAGAGTCTGGACCTTGCCCCTCCAGATTTATCACCTATTCCCGGAGCTCAAGAAGAATCTTTGAGGCGTCAAGTTCCAGTCAGATGACCACCTGAAGGATACCGTGATGAATTTTTTCAAGTCCTTAGACCGAGAGTTTTTCGCCCAAGGTATTGAAAAGCTGGTTCATCGCTGCGAAAAATGTATCAATCTGGAAGAAAATTATGTGGAAAAGTCGCAAAAATGGAATACTTCAAAAATAAAATGTATCTTTTATTTTAAAGTTTTGCGTTCTTCATTCCAAGTGTCAAAGTTACTTTTTACTTCCCAACTCAGAAGTTGGCGGGGACTTTTTCGACACGGGTGTAGAAATATAGCTTTTCCTCCTACAAAAATTGCTCAAATTTCAAAAACAAAAATACTGTTGGAAAGCTGAGGATTTGACAAATTTAACCGTATAAGTGAAATTTTTTTAGCACCAACAGGGTCAGAGATAAAAAATAGGGAAACTTATAAGTTGAACGCACCTCGTAGATCTTGTTTGCGCCGAAACTGCAGTGTAATAATTGAAGGAAATTACCAATCACTCGACACCGACTTGCTTCTCTCTCGATTTTCCTATACTGCAAGAACTCAAGGCAATAATCAGAATTTGGTTGTTCTCGCTGAATCTCTAATACGGGAGACGGGAACCCCAGAGAAATACGAGAGATGGGAAATCTCGATAAATACAAGACGGCAGTTCTGATTTTATGAGTCCTTCTTCTGGAGACCATCTGAACTGCTAACGATGCTGCCATGATTACTGTAACCATCGTCCATCGCTCTTGTGATCGCGAGATCGCTGTATAATTTGTAGATAACATCGTCCGATTTGGCACTTGCATCAGGCCTCTTGCTCCCCCACCCACCCACCCACCCCTCCCTCTTCTCACATAAGGAATGATATACAAAAATAAATCGAGCTAGAACTCCCGAAACAAACCATATTTCATAATAACAACTTCATTGTACAAATCTGTTCTTTCTGTGTCAGTAGGTTTATGTTTATGTTACGTCTCCTCGAATATCTAATATCTCTCATGAATGTGATGTCGAATGGAATGTTTCAGGATGGCTCCATTGAATTTGAAGAATTTATCAGAGCGCTATCTGTGACGTCACGAGGAAATCTAGACGAAAAGCTTCGATGTAAGTTGGAAATTGTTATATGTATTTTTTTTTTTTTTTTTTTTTTTTTTGTCGTGCGGTCCAAATTGATGGACATCTTTTATCCGGACTTATAAATATTTACGATCCTCATTTTCTCTTTTGTGCCTTTGCTCGGAGATGATGATGATTGTCGTTGACACAGTTCTGGACACTGTCGTAACTAGGCCAATGCGATGTCAAATACCCGGGTATTTTTCGGGTATCTTTTCGATTTTTTTGGTAGTATACGCACTACAGCGTCTCATAGGAGTGATCTAACGAGTCATTGTTTCCGACTCTGTCGAATTTGATCGACATTTTCGATGAAAAATGACGAGAAAAATAGGGTCATAAAACATGCTGTAAATATGTATACTTCCCGTCAGTGGCGGATCCATCGGGCGGGGGGTATCCCCCTAGAGGCCTCAAATGTTGCCTTTTTTCAACAGAAAATAGCCCAACATGTCTTACACGGTCGTTTTAAATGTCAAAATTTCACATGCGTGCCCCTCCTCCCTCCAGAAAAATTGTATGGATCTGCCACTGTTTCTCGTACTATGAAAGATATGGAGTGGTGATGGTGAACATTGCTCCAATCGAAAGCTATACCTGAAAATTTAGTTTTGAGACAAAATTTCAATTAATAGAGGTCTACGCACATTGTTTAATTTGTAATAATTACAACCGTAAAGTATTGTGTCAAAAACGCGTTAATTTTAACCACGACGGAAACACAATCTATGTCCAGTCCATCACTCAACAGAATACGACAGCTCATCATCCACATCAGGACCCTCGTTTACATCTTCAACCCTCAAAAAAAGTTAAAAGGGAAAATATCGGGAAATCTCAAGTCAAGACCAACTGCAGGAGTTATTTATTTTGTTAGTCTCAGAATGGAGCTCTTCCAAGGTTTTGAAGTAAGCAAATGGACTCAGAATTCAGATGCAAAATGTTGCGAAAATAACGATGAGACCAATAAAAAAATCTAAAACTTACTCCTCGCAGAGTAAACTTCGCTCAAAGTTCACCTGGACCACCTGATGCACTTCGTAAGTCCTTTTGGGACTCCAAACAAAAGAATAGTACGTAGAATGAAGTGCCGTCTTTCTTACTTACCGCACGCAACGTAGAATGGGGCGGGCTATTTCTAACTTTTGTTTTATGCGATTGAATAGTTACTTCTTGCGTAAAAACCTATAAAAGTAACGATGGGCACCTTAAAAATTACGAAACTCACTCACATTCACATAAAAGTACTTTAACCCTTTAAATCCGGCACATCTGTAAGCATCAACCCTTTACCTAAACCTAAACCCAAACCTAAAACCTAAAACCTAAACGCAACAATATAATTGTTCTAATTCGTAGGTTATGTTCTTGGGGTGCGCTACATACACGGAAGCAGGGTGGCCCATTAAACATATTCTGGCCCCATCTAAACTTTGAGCTTTAGCGACCTCTAAGGTCTGTACCTATTAGGTTTTTTTAATGGTCTCGTGGTTTACTTTCCCAGCATTTTACAACAGCATTGATAGTCCATTTGCCTACAGCAAAACCTCGCAAGAGCTCCATTGCACCCGGCCTTGCAGGCTATACTGATCGATAACGAAAAGGGAGCAAATGTTTATTTTACTACTGCACTGTCTATAAACTTTGAGATTATAGAACTTTATTTACTTACCTAGCTGCGTGTGATATTATATACGCTGAGGCAAACAGCAACGGTAGAAAATGAGAACTCTTTCCATTTCGTATTAGAATCGCATTTTGCATGGAATGACTGACTAAGCACCATAAAGAATCCTCTACTTAAAAGCGTGGTTATAGAGTGAGTTGAATGCTTGAATGGGCCAGCCGGCCGCGGGTGAGTGGGTGAGTACGACGCTAAATGGGTACCTGCTTACCATAATACTATGGAATGGGCAGCATTATAATTATCTGCGACCTTTTTATAAGAGTTAGTCAGGCAATTGTCGAGTCAATTGCCTGCTCAATGAATGGGCTTACCCGACTTCTATCTCGCTCCTTGCTCTCATTATGCAAAGGGTGCCTTGACAAAGCTAGACTATGACCCCCCTCCCTTCCCCCACAAGCCCCTGCACTACATACCGTCGCGCATATGTTTTCACTTCACTATACTTTGCGAGTTACTCTAAATTTTCTAACTATGATGACTTCTACAACATGCGATACCTATGAGCAACAGATTTATAACCTGTATTTGCGATACCCGTAAATATTCGCTAAAAATATTCTGCTGCACTCAGTTTTTGTTGCTCATCTTAGAACGGACGACGCGTCACAAGACATGCGGTGAATCCTTACCGAGTCAAGTTGTGAATTTGGGACAAGGTATGGCGCAACCGGTCAATGCCTCACTGTCAGAGTCAGAGAAAACTTTTGACTTGGCAATTTGTCTTGTCGTTTACAATTCGACGATTGCAATTCTATGGAAGAACATACCTAAAATAAAAAAGAAAAGGCATCCATTGGTCCTAACACGCAGCGTTGGTATTTATTTTTTTTGAGAACGACGAGTACAGTGACTGGATAAACCACAGTGCGGCCATTTCGGTCGTCTTTCTGATTGGTCGGATTCCTTAGATCGCGAATTTGAGCATTTAAAAGTATTTTTACAGTTTTATAGGGTTCTCATAGGCAAGTTAGACACGACTGAAAGGCTTCTGTCACATTTGAAACATATTGGTGCGCAAAATTAAGAGAAATCAACGATTCCCCGTAACTGACCCCCCGCGGATGCGCACCCAACTTAACACGGGCGCCATAGGGAGAAAGTGTGTTCCTGAGTTACTCGCAAAAAATATCGCAACCCCCCGCCCTAAAAATGGTTTATACATAGCATTAATGACTTTTTTCAGACAGGGGGTAGAGAAATCTTCATTCCGAAACCCAAGAACAATCATACTCCCCATGCTACCAATGCTAAAGTGGGTGCACTCTTGAGGGGTGGAGGGCAAATGGCCGCACTGTGGTTTATCTAGTCACTGTAACGACGAGCTCTCCTCAACGCCACCTGTGGACAAAAAAGTGAACTGTACTCTACAAGAACTTGTAGAGACAGCTTCTAGATAGCGTTACCTGTAAAAAAGGAAACTATAGTTTTTTGAAGCCTCCTTCGTCTCTACCAGTACCACCAGAACGGAAACTCTATCGGATTTTGAAGCAAATGCATTTCGCGTCCGCCATGTTGGGATATAGGATGTTTACATCTGGATTCGCGTGCGAAAAAAAAATATAGGACATGATCCGCGAAATTTTCATTCTAAAGTGCCATTAGGATGAGAGTGAGGCCGGAAACTTAAGATTTCTTTCCAGAATTTTCAGAAATAAATGAGTTTCAATACAAATCACAGTCGTCCGCCATGTTGGGATATAGGACCACAGCGTTGCCTATTGGTGCCGTTAAATTCCAAACTTGCTTCCATTGGCTCTTATGAGAGTTTCCGTTCTGATTGTATTATTCTGTTCCAGTACTGAAAATATAATTTATTGTCTTGGCGAATCAAAAAAAAAAAAACCCTAAAGTTCATGTCAGACGATCAATGTAGATTATTCGTTATGATTATGACTGGAGGACTAGGAAATAATAAGTGATCGGAAGGACTATTTGATTTTTAATTCGTCTTTATTGTTTGTTATTGGTTTCCGGAAGTTACCGTAATTTCAAAACCTAGTCACTTGACCTGGTTACTGATTAAAATTGTCTTTATAACAAGGCGTTACAAACCTTCAAATAGATATCTGAGTGACTTGGCTACTAATCTATCGAAAAGAAAATAGGAAGGAAAAAGTAATTGGACCTAGTTCTACAGAAGGGAACCAGTTGATTGCTTACGTTTTTTTATGTAGATGGTTGGTTCCCTTCAGCAACTCGGGTCATTTGTTCTGAAACAAACAAACACTTTTACATGGCAAGGTACCCTATTCATGCGGCAGAGCTTATAAACCGTTGGTCGTAAAACAAGCAATCTCAAACAATAAATCAAGACATTTTATGATCATCGTTCGGTTCAAAAGTGATATCTTTAATGTTTCCCGGCGTCGCGTCGGTCTTAGAGAATATCGACCGAGCAAAAATTTGAAATATAAAGCTTTGAATTTTGCAATTTCATTCCAAAAAATTGACAAGAGGTGCAAAATGGGATTCTCCAATAAAATTCTCACTAATAAAGATTAATAATTAAAAAATCCTCGAACTAAAATGAGGCTTGCCAATTCGGACTGGGCGAGCAGCAACCGACATTAATGTTTAATTTCTCCTATTCATTCTTCGCAATAAAGTTTCTCCCCATATTATTTTATGAGCGGTAGTAGGATATAAGTAATGTCATAAAAGACGGGAATCAATTCCGTTGTTTCTCGATTCGTGAAGCTCAAAATTGGTTGTGGCACTGTTGTCAAATATGTCTCAAGGAGAGACTCAGGATAACCGTCAAACAAATTAGAGAATTTTCAGGGTTTACTGGGTGGCAGCATTGTTACAGCCAGTCGTGGACCCAGAAAGTTTGTTTGGTGTGAAAGGAAGGGGGCACTTTTATTATAATTTGTAATTTGAAGCGTCACAAGAAATATTTGTTAAGCGTGCCGTATATATACGGTGCGCTTCTTGTTTTCATTTTCATATCTAATATATAAGTCCAATGCCTTGCTTATGGCAAAACCTTGGCGGGAAAGGTTTGAAAAATTAAAAACGTGTTTTCTTAAAACTGGTTTCATTAATCGTTAATTTATTGCTGCAATCCAGGAGGTCTCGGCGTCTATTTTCTTAAAATTGTAAAAGTTTTGGTATTCCTGTTAATTTCAATAAGTTATTAAGCGTCAAAGTCGAATTCCTTCAAACGAGAATTCCATACAGGTCCAGCAACCTAAGTCATTTGTGCCAACCTATGAGTCGAAATTCAAAGGCAGGAGGGGGGTGGAAACATCTCCCGCAGGAACCCTCTTTGCCCCTCGCCTTTGGGCTCCACCGGTCACAAGATTTCTTCACGGTGCATTAAGCGGTCGTAAATGTGTCAAACTCTGTTTGACGAGGGTACATCGATAAGAAGCGACGAGGTATTGATGAAGAGCGGGAGGGGTATAGAAAAGAGAGAGGCTCATTCATATCCTTAAGGTACCGTTCTAGAATTCATCCCTTTATTGTCTCGATGCAGAAAAGATTATAAATAGCAGCACTTTCCAATGTACATAGATATACAGTATCACAGGGTAATGTGATCTTTTTTGCACGGATGCAGTAAATGGTTGAATTCTAGAACGCTACCTATGTAGACCTGTTTAGTGATGACGTCACGATCAGAATTAGTTCCAAACAAATGCTCTATCTCGGTCACTCTCGTGGATTTACCAGATCCAAATTTTCGAACGCAAATTCATGCTAGTTAACCAACAGTTTTCTCAAATTTGATTGCACCATTAGATTCCACTTGCCTTAAAGTATCTTTTCACTGTAACATAATTCCTAAAAGATCACAAGCGAATTTACAATCACAGTTATACCGAAAGACGTTCTACGTTTTGTCCTTGTCTTACTCACGGTCTCTTATGGTAGTATCACCGGCATGACACTCAATCATTCTAACTTCTCTCCGTATCGAAGCTATTGTTCGAGGTACAACACATGCCGTGATGGTGCTGATGAGCCTATATCCTAGAATTTTGTGCTCTTAAGAAACTGATAACTGTGATTGTGCATCGATGCGCGATGTTTCAAAAAGTTTGTGATAGCGGGCTCATATTTTATCACTGAGAAAAAAGTGGCTGTTAAAACTGTAAGAATAGAACCATAGATGATTTCGCCTTATTTCAATCATGAGACCTATCGTTGCTGTAGTCAGCGCGCTTGAATCTACACGAATTCTGATTGTCTCTATGGAATTTCGATTATTTCTATGGGAAATAAAGCGCGGGAATATATATCCAATCGGAAAATTTTTTGAAACAATCGGAAATTTTTATAAGGGACGTGGAACCCAATGGTGTGATAAACACAACGTGTAAAGAACGTGTTGTTTACTAGCACTTGTATTTGAAAATTTGGACTGTGTTTCGTATGGGAAAACCCACGAGAGCGAGTGAGACGGAGCCTTTGTTTGGAACCAATTTTTTTCATGACGTCTCACTAAACAGGTCTTGGTCATTGGAAACATTTGAAATTCTGGGGGATCGGCAAATTGAAAACCCCTTTATGAGCGTCTATGCAATCAAGGGATTTTTGAGGAAATTTTGGGCGTTTTGTTGCGAAAAAAAGGTGTTTAAAATCCAGAACACAGGGAGCCAGAGGGGTAAAATTCGCATTAATTGCTCTAAAAAGTGAGAGGGGCTGTCACGTGTCTTCCACCCCTGGACAGCTTCCTCGCTGCGGCTATGGAATTGACTCTGGAATAACTTATTTACCTATCCTAAAAAGTTCGTTGCGTGTACAAAATTTTTCACTGGAAGCTTCTTCAAATTTTGGAAACTATAGGTCCATATGGAACTTTGCTTTTCCAACACGAAAAATGATATCGACCGACGGCAACAGAAAAAAAAAAGAAATAATATGACAATGCGTTATAGTGAATAATGGCATAGTTTTAACTGTAAACTTTCGATACTTTTCAAGAAAATAAATGGGGAGAGGGGGAATTAAAATCCACAAACCTCTTAAACCTCCACACCTACTAATCTATACCCCTAGAATGCTTGATGTGTAAAGGGCACTTGAAATGGTTAGTTCTGTATATTAAAGGATTATTGTTTCATGAATTCGCAAGTGTTCCATTTATGCATATTACGTATCTACATCGTGACAATCGCAACAAGTGCTGACAGCACCTAAAACGGGAAAAAAGATAAAAAAAACTGTTTATTATTTAGAATCACGGCTTTTCCGAATATGACACTTTTTGACTTCAAAAGAACGCAACCTCATGTTTGATCCCTGAACAAGCCGTTTAAAAGGTGGAGGGATTTAGAAATATCTATTGTCTATAGTTTATGTGGGTAAAAAAGATCGAGCCTTATCAAATAATTTTCTCTTTTCAGCTTTCAATGGGTTTGTTGCAAACTTTTGCTACAGTGCTATAGAGTTTTGATTCTGATGTAAAATTGTCTGAAAATTACATTGGCGGCATCAAATAGTCATAAAATCCACTAATAAACCCAAAAAACGCATTATAAAGAAAGCCAAAATTGCAGTCGTAAAGCCGAACAATCTGTGCACGCGCACGACGAACATCAGAGATAGGTGACCCATTCTCCCCTTTTTCGTTAAGGGGGGGGGGGGGGAGAGAAAATATCTCTACAGTCAAACTGTGATTTTAAAAATGTGCATGGTCAAGATGTTGTCTTTTGTGAAGGGGGCGGGGGGGGAAGCAAAATATCAAGAACAGGGTGTTTCAAAACTTGAGTGCCAAACTTATGGAGTGTATTTTTGGGGTCAATATACATATATATAAGACTTTATTTTCCTACATGAGTATGTGCTGCAATTGTTTCTCTTCTGAGCTAGAGCCCTCCAAAGTTTTGAAAACAAAAAACAAAAAACAAACACAAAAAAACAACGCCTTTGACTCATCTCCTCATAGATACATCTGATCTAAATTTATTTTTTTCATAATTTCTCACCAAACAAGCTCAATTGGACAGCACTTGTCACAAAAGAACCGAGTGACATTTTTGATAAAATTGAGTTATTGATTGATAGAGCTAGCAATACTGAATCTCGAAGCAACAAGTGCTTCTTCTGTAATAACAACTATTTCCCGTCAAAATTCCAGGTAAAAGTGAGCTGGCGAGCCTCATTGATGTCATTGTCCATATGATGAAATAAAATGAGAACTTGGTTCCTTTGGCTGATTAGGTTAAACCTTAATCCGAGTCACGTAAGGAACCAACTCCGACTTGGTTCCTTTCAGTGGCGGCTCGTGCGATTTGGCAACCATGCTTTTTTACCATTTAAACCTATGCAAAAGTATCGATATCTTGGGGATGCATTGCACCTCCTGAATATCGATTGTTTTACATAGGTTTAAATGGAGGGATTCCACTGTTGCCACATTGCACGAGCCGCCACTGGTTCCTTTTATAGAATTGGGAACGGACTTAAGTCCGGATTAACGGATTTTAAAATAATCAACAGTGTAAACCAACTCTGCCGTTTGGTTTCTCTTAGAGTTTCGTTTTTCGTGATTATGCCAAAAAAAAAGAAGAAAGGAACCAAGTCACTTTAAACGCTAAAAATTAAGTACCTTTCCTACATAGTAAATTCCACTTTTCCGGTGTTGAAATGCAAAAACACAACACGGTAGTTGAATGAAATCAAAACGTAAGTAATTCCAAGTTTTTTGTTTAAATGCTAGCTCTTCAACTTTGGACTCAATTTTCTCGAGATCAGCTCCATGTTGAATGCTGTCTAATTATTATCATTGCTAGCAAAAGCATTAAAGCTGTTCAGACTTTAGTGGCACGCTTTTCCAACACCTGCGTGTTGGAATTTTCCCTGCTTGTTTTTTTTTTTTTTTTTTTTTTTTTTTTTTTTTTTTTTTTTTTTTTTTTTAGAAAAAATTCAATTTTTGAGGCTGCTGCAGGGTCGGAGGCGAAAGTGGCGTGCCCCTATGCCCCCTTAGTTTCACCTTTGAATCCTTTGATCACAGAAGAAATGACGGTAAACAGTGTGGCTCAAATATATTTCTTGTAGGATGTGTGGAGTATTTATCGTTGATTGGATGATCGAAACATTTTCCAAAGTATTTTTTGAAATTCCGAATAATTTTTTTTTTTTGAAATTTCCGAATTTTGAATTACTATTTGGAATCCCTGGGTTTCAACACAGAGAGTACAGGGCACCAAAAATGTTGAAAATAGAATAGAAATATTATTGATTAAAGCCTTTTGTCTCTTAGCGAATGATTTTCAGTCTTTAGATTAGGCATCCGCAAAGGTCAAAAGACAAAATATCCACATCCAAGAGAGAGAGTATAAATCTCGTCACAACTTACACGTTACCCCGTTTGCAAAGGCGGATCCAGAAAAATTTTCTGAGGGGGGGGGGGGGGGGCACGCCTGTGAAATTTGGAAGATTGAAGCGTCGGTGGAGGAGATTTCGGGCTCTTTTCTATTGAAAAAAGGCAAAATTTGAGGCGTCTAGGTTGCGCCGCTGCCCGTTTGACTGTATCTAGTTCGCATAGAATTTGTAGAGTTGAGTGGGAATTCTAGGCATTTATCCGAGAAATCTGTACTTACATACAGACCTACTCATGGGTACCTTAAGAACATGTCACTGTCGCCGAAAAATGTCATCGAAATTGCATTTGCGTTTGAAGCTACCGGAATACTGAATATTTCTGTGAAAGACGTTGCTTCCAGCTAATTTCCCAGCTCTGGACCATTTAAATGAATCTTTGGAATTCTTACCTTTTTATAAATACAAGAGTCAGAATGGCTATGGTCATAATTCATGCTCAAGGCAAGAGTGACTTTTTGGATTTTAGTAAACTTTGAAATGTCAAAGATTCATTAAATGAAAATATAGACATGCATGTGATGTATGTATGTGTGAGAGTGTGTTTGCGTGCTCTCAATTTAATCGTTTCCGGTGAAATCGCCTCCAAAATCACTCCGAATTCTTTCCACCTTCGCGTTTAATTTGTGGTTTCCTTTTGCAAACCAAAACTTTTTAAGACTAAACTTTCCCCAAGTTTACTCGGCAATAGATCTTTATTGTTAAAATTACTGACAGCAACGTCTTGAGCCAGTGGCTTCACTGAACTTTTGTATTGGAGGGGGAAGGGGTATGAGATACCCTATAGAGGTGTGGGAGAGGCATGACTGTTATGGGGGATCATGCGCTGGGACTTTCACGCCGAGACCTCTTAACTTCTCTATAAATTTTAATGAAAAAGACGAGAAAAATGGCAACGTCCGATAATGAATGGGTATACTTTTAGCGCAAAGTCGTCCGATTGCATTTTAAGATACCTCCCGGTCCTCAGAAACACCCCCCTTCCCCTACCCCACTGACTTATACATAGAATGAGGTGAACCAGTGGCGTAGCCAGGAATTTTTCTAGGGGGGGGGGGGGGTGTCCGTGATCCGAAAATTGTCATTGGGGAGGGGGGGGTCCAAACATACTAATTTGGTAAAATTTGTCTGAAAACGCAAAAAATGACATTTTTTTAAGGACAAATGTTGGTGACCGGGGGGGGGGGGGGGGGAGGGTCCAGACCCCCTGGACCTCCCCCCTTTGGCTACGCCACTGAGGCGAACAGAAAGGAGAGGTATAGAGCTACCAGATTGTGCTGAGAAATTTTTTGGCAATTTGACGATCCTCAAAACTCTGGCCCAATAAGAAGTTTTTTCTCCTCCTTCTTCGCCCATTTGAACTTATGTGTTGAAAAAAAAAAAAATAAATAAATAAAAAAAATAAATAAAAAATAAAAATAAAGATCAGTGGCAATCACGTGACTTTCCCTTCCTCTGTCCTTTTCTAACACACGCGTTCAAATGAGAGATGATAGATAAGGACAAATACCTGGATCCGCCAGTGCTGACAACACTGGAAGGAGGAAAAAAAGAAAAAACCGATGCGTTATAAACTTTTCCATTCTGATCAGTGAAAAATGCAGCGTTGCCTCATTTTCAGTTCGCTCCCCCCTCCTCCTCCCCCCGAAGGTAATGCTCCGACTTTACAAAACAAAAACTTTTGAGATGGGATTGGGAAAAGTTTGGGGACTAAAGTTCAAACCATCCGTCTTCTGTTTTACTTGATTTTCACTTTCCTCAGACTTTCCACGCGAGAAAAGCCCCCGCCTTCTGTAAAATACATTACAGTGGACAAGTTTGTACATTTGCAGATTTTGAGGTGTTTTAAATTCAGCGCTAAATTGAATTTATTTATACCCTTTGAATTTTCCCATCAAGTAATAATAGCCGGGTTGCCGAAGCTCATAAACTTCCTAATCTGGTTCAGTTAGACACATTGTGCATTCAGATCAAAGATATTATCGAGGAAGGCTGGTCACTAGCGATAAGAATTGAAGCCGGTCACCGTCATTTGCGGGTGGTGGGAGGGGAGGGGGACTACGAAACAATTAGATGTCGCAGCTTACCAGAGATTACTAAGCCAAAGAGATACGGCAAGTCCTATCCCCGACATGTTAGAAAACCATTTAATCGACATTTCGTAAAAAACGCCTTTAAATTTGCCGTGATACAATACGGCGTACCACCTGGTGGACCATTTTTCGTAAACATTGCTATTACTGCTGTTAGTGGAAATAAATTCAAGGCACACACTTTTCTGAATTATTTTACTTTATAAACACGTTGACAAAATGGAAAAGTCAAATTTAACCACTAAATTAACCACTAAAACTTTATATCAAAATTAATTTACTGGCAGCCGAACGCACGTCGGTTACTTTCAGAATTGTTTTCAAAAATGGTCCTCCAGATCGTATGCCAGTTTGCATACTTCGTAGGAGTCGATTAATAGTTTTGAGCAGTTCTGCCATATCTCTTTAGCTTAGCAATCTCTGCAGCTTACAGAGCAGAGACATAAAATAAAACTACAAATTTGATGAACGTCGCAGTTGGGACTTCGAGCGTACTTCAGGAAAATTCCCTGAAAGTCTCAAGAGGAATATTCAAATAGATATTGGAAAAAAGATAATTCCCATAACCCTTAATGAGTGCGAGTATGAGGCAGATAAACGTAGTTTACTCGCATTCACTAAGCTTATGGCGAAAATTAATCTCCTACAACTATAGTCAACAATATTTCTCAGCCAATTTTGCTCGTTTCGGGCTGAAAAACATCTTTAAATGACTAAGCACGTGCCAATGAACGTTCTTATTGTTCGCGTTTTTCCTTTGTTATCAATTTAAAATGCAAAAAACCTAATTTTTCCCACAAGTAGTGACTTGTGTGGCGCTATTCATCGGATTGAAATCTGGAAAATTTTCGCCCATTTATAGAAATGACCATAAAACACAATAATTATGAACGACGAATGTCTTTTGAGCTTTGATTAAACCGCTGTTGCTAACCCTCTCTGTTACCTCTTTTACTGAATGTAGGTTTCCCTTTGTTGTCAGAAATAATAAGCTTTCTTTATCTTTCAATTTTCACTTTTATATTTTATTTTAATTACAGTTTTTTGTTCTAAAATCAGCTCCTTGATCTAACATTTTATTTTTCTAGCTATCCATTTTCTTTCCGATGAAAAACTCAGCAGAGGCACTGTCTAGTGTCTATAACCACAGAATAATACAATCAGAACGGAAACTCCCATAAGAGCCAATGGAAGCAAGTTTGGAATTTAACGGCACCAATAGGCAACGCTGTGGTCCTATATCCCAACATGGCGGATGACGTGTTGGGCCCAACATCACAACAGTTGAAACTCATTTATTTCTGTAAATTCTGGAAAGAAATCATAAGTTTCCAGCCTCACTTTTATTGTAATGACATTTCTGAATGAAAATTTCGCGGATCATGTCCTATCTTTTTTTTTTTTTTTGGCGCGCGAATCCAGATGTAAACATCCTATATCACAACATGGCGGACGCGAAATGAATTTGCTTCAAAATCCGACAGAGTTTCCGTTCTGATTGTATTATTCTGTGCTATAACCTTATGATTTGTATAACTCTATATCTATGCTCTAGTTAGCAGAATGTATTGTCTAATCTATTTTTTCCATACCTGTTTGAACTTTTTACTCACAATATTTTCATCATATTAGTACACTGATAATGGCTGTGCTGTGATATCTATCAAAATCAGTTAAATTTTGTGGAAGATTCGACTTGAGTCCCAGAACCAAAATGCATTACTTTCAGATTTTCGCGGGTAAAACTGCTTAAAATTGCATCAAAAATCGACTGAAATATCAACAATTATCAAAGGAGAACCTCCAGGTCCCTCCTCTCCTGTACTGGGGGGTTTCCTTCCGGACCCCCTCCTTATGGGTCCAAAAAATGTCATTTTTTTGTTAAAGGGCATTTGCGGTAACTCTATCTCTGTATAGTATATCTTTCCCGCGCCCAAGGTTTAACTTCATTATAAATCCGGCCCGGGTATGAATTCGTAGACAACTATCTTTGGAGAACGAGAGTATATAAGGAGTAAGGAGACAGAAGTATTGAAATCATTGAATTTGAATAAGAAACGTTTCTTGGGGAGGAAATTGAACAGTGAACACATACACAGTGAGGTACGAAAGCATGGTTTGGAAAACGTCTGTGTAGCTTTACAGTGCACAGAGTGTTTCACGTACTTACATGATAATTGTATATTCTGCTCATTGTCAGTATGGTTTCCTCTCAGTGGCGTCACGTGCGCAATCTAGCGACGTTTTATTTAGTTCATTAAAACCCATGAAAAGAGTCGAAGCATTGGGAGTGCACAGTGCACTCCCTCGAATCGATATTTTACGTGAGACCAAACGGACGAAATGCTGCGTCGCCATAGATGCAAGCGACGCCACTGTTTCCTCTAAATGTTGGAAATATAGAAAAAGCAGGCAAAGCAGGTTGACAGTAAATGGACCTCAGACTTTTCGAAACGTTCTTAAAATTCAAATTCGAGTTTCAAGGGCTATTAACCCTTTGAGGGGCAAATTAAGGAAAATAATTTTTTTCCAAATTTTTTTGCATTTCTAGGTTCCTTAGGGTAAAAATAGACCCCAAAAAAATTTTCATACAATTCCATATACTAGTATAGGAGAAAACAGGTGGCTAGTGTAACTATCCACTGCCCCACAAAGGGCTAGAAAATTTGTTTACCATATTTTTTCGAAAATCAGGTTTAAATTAATTTTAAAGGGCCAAACAATGACAACTATAAGTCAGAATCAATCAAACAAACAATTATTTATGAGAAAAAATTGTAATAACAGTCAGGAAACTTATTTGAGCGTGGTTTAGTCTTGAAAATAACGCGTAAATGGCACTTTTTGACCTATGATCGACTCAAATTAACTTTTTAGACACCTTGAGGAGCACCAAAAAATCTCAAAAAATCATAAAATTGTTATTTACACTATAGAGAACAAAATTGCCCCGTAAAGTTTACCCCAAAAAATTATAACTTTTGAAGTTAATCCGAATTTAGTATGTGGCAGAGCAACATTTTTGCTTCGAGCTGCGCTAAAAAGTGATTATTGGCTATGTTGCAACAGAAGATGTGACTTTTTTCTTTTTTCAAGTTGTTTTCTAGTCTATAAAGATAATATAAATAGAATAAAAACATTACATTCTTTATGAAAGTACCGAAAAAAATCCAAAATATGCTGTAAAACGGCAAAACGCTGTAAACAATGCTGTAAACGACGATGTTGCTTCAATGAATCTCCGAGGCCTATTTTTGGCTGAATGCAAGAATTTAGAATGTGAATAAGTAGTTCAAGTCATAATAAGCCTCTGAACGTCTTATCTGAGCCCCAAAATTCCTTCTAAAAGGCGAAAAACTTGGAAATAGACAATGCATCACTGTTTGACCCCTTCAGGGGCAGTGGCTAGTGGTACTAGCCACCTTATTCTAACGCTTGTAATTATATTACAAAATCAGCAAATTTTACTCACTAGTACTTCAAAATGTTCAAAATACTTTCAAAATTCATAATCTGCCTCAAAAATTTGTCTCAACCTTCCAGAAAAAAAATATTACTACATTAGCGGGAGCCGGTCTGTCCTGGAGGGAAAATCTCAAAATGTCAACATTTACCTGGTCTAAAAATAATGTTTACCGCTGTGCTACCATGTGGAAAATATTTTTTCCCCATTTTAGAACATCTTACCAACCAAAAAAAGTGGCTAGTTACAATAGCCACTGTCTCATAAGCTCAGGAAAAAATAAATAAAAGGTGGCTAGTGGCACTAGCCACTGCCCCTCAAAGGGTTAAGGGGTGGTGGGTGGAGGGGGGGGGGAGACCACCCGTTTCTCTAAATGCTCACTCTAATTTGTTGGTTTTGCTTACCCAATAAATTAGGTACTCCTGTAATTGGTAATCCAATTATATTGGGATACGTACTAAACCAATAATGGTTGTACCAATTTGAGTTACTAACGAGTACTAATTTATTCGTAACTAGTGCCAATGTATTGAGTAAATATACAACCAAAAAATTTGATTGTGCCTCTAATAGTTACTCAGGTGAACCAATTATTTTTTCTGTAAATGTATACCCCTTATCTTGTGAGACGTCATTTAGAATGGCGTAAATAATTGGCAATTTTGTCTTAAACCGAAAATCGAGATATTTTTACTGTGTAGCAAACTTTCGAATTTCGATTTCTACCTATTTTCAAACTTTCTGCGGGTCTCTCCGAATGTGCGACAGATCGTCGGAAGAAATCTGATAACTAAGAACTTTGGTGCGAACTTGTTGCCAATGTCTTTTTCCGTCACCGAGATTTTGCTGGTCAAAGTTTAATGACGCAGGTACTGAGACCATAACTTTAACTTGCGATTATCTCGCGGAGACAGAAAACTACATTGACTTCCAATTAATCTGCGCCAGAACATTTGTTTTTTACGTGATTTCCAACGATGGTTTGAAAATGAGCAAAAATTAAACATTTAATTTCGATACATCCCAAATGCAAAAAAAATCTGTCGACATCCAATTCGCACCAGGATTCTCAATTCTCTGTAAGCCCTAGCGAATCACGTATCTCAAGACTTATAGAGGTGTTTTCTTTCTAAAACGTTAGGGGCCTAAAAACCTAACCTAATGCCGATTAGTTTGATTCCGGAGCCGGTGGAGCTGTCCCCCCCCCCCCGAAACGCACGCAATTAGCACAGTAAGTATTTTCAGATCTTGGTTTTTGCCGTTACCAAAGTTTAAACGGGATGTATGATTTTGCGGAGGGGGATTTTTTTTTTGCCAAATCTAATCTTGAATACGAAAGGCGATAGAGCTCTAAATTTTACGCCAAAATTCTCAACTTTCCCTGCCCATTTTAATATGGTGAATCTGAATCACAAGAAAGAGATATCCGTATGAAAACTATGAGAAACGGGTGGTGCCCCCCATGAAAAACCCAACTCAAATGGTCGGTTTTGAGTATATTTCTACAAGAAACTTGGAATTTGATTAGGCCTGAATCCGAATTAGACCGAGGAAACCTTAGTCAGCAAGTTACGGGGACACCCTGTATGAGTAGCTAGATGCAGTATTAGTTGCCTCGCGGTTCACTTCCTCTAGTAACCAAGGCAAACCTAATTTCATTCGATCCAATCAGAGGAGAGAAATATGGAGACAGCGCTTTGTCACACTTCTTGTATGCGGTTTCCTTTGATTCACAATTCATTCTCCCACTGCCTGTGTTGCCAGATTTTAAGTTGAAAGGCGTGAATTTTGTCACATAGGTTCTCAAAGGGAAAAACACGTGGTTTTTTGGTTTTTTTTTTTTTTTTTTTTTTTTTTTTTTTTTTTTTTTTTTTTTAATCAAAACCCGAGTAAAACGATTTGGTTATAGAATATTTATATACTTATATTTTTTTTTCTCGTTATTCTCTTCAAAGTCAAAACCTGGTAATAGTTTCTCTCTCTCTCTCTCTTTTTCTCGCAGCCCCCCCCCGCCACCACCGACAAACATTTCCTCGGTTCTCTCTCAAGCTCACAATCAGTAAACTAATTAAAACTAGGTTATCAATGTATGATTCCTTTGGTGATGTCGACTATCGATCACTTTTGATTATATATTCTCGATTCCCCTTCAATTTAAGGTGTAGGCAAAATCCGTACCGTAGAGTACGAATAGTTAACTATTCACGCGTTCTGTGGGAGTTTGCTGCTACACGCTGTGTAAGATTGGACGTAGACTTCTCATTCTGCTTTCACTTGACATATTATAAGTGCTCTTTCAACGATACAGATAACGAATAGATTTTGAAAGTTCTTTATGCATGTGCGCGTTGTTATTTTTGCTCTATTGCACATTCAAATCAATGCAATGTGTTCTATTGCAACAGCAAAAAGTACGCAAGAGATCCATACAGTCCAAATTGTGAGATTACAGCAAATCTTCCTATAAGAGTCCTATACATATATTTAGGGGAAATGTATGCATCGAATTTTGTTGTTCTTTATTGAAAGAAAAGAGAGAAAAATCGAGGTGGGCCGAGAACGACGATTTTGTCGAATTTTCGCTGCTTAGCGCGGTTTCAGAGGTTGCGCTCGAGTTAAATTGCAAAAAATGCCCAAGTTTCAATGTCACAAGTCACAACAAGAATTTCCACCTCAAAACTATAATTAGCATCTCTGGAACTTTGAAGCCGTCGAAAGCACCAGAGGTGCTTTCGACATCCTTGTTCTTGTTCTCAGCTCACCGAGTCCTTGCATATTTTTTTTTTTTTTTTTTTTTTAAATCAATCTAGTTCCTACTCGTGCACAGCTGCAACTCCAAATAATTCTGGCGGAATTTGATTTTGAGACGGCTATTTTTAAATGCCACGGCCGCACAATGTTGTTTGCCCGCTAAATATTTGGAATAGTGCCACAGAAGTTGCGGTTTTGAAGTCAAAACGTAGGAGAGCCTGCAAATTAGTAGTCAACCCGTCTTCGTAGGTTTTTTTTTTTTTTTTTTATTTAATAATTTTTAATGATTTCTAGGGTATAATTATCAGCCTTTAATTTGTCGAATATATAGTAACTCCAGTATTCAACTGTTAAATTTGATTATGCTCGGATGTAAAAAAAAAAAATCAATTTTCGCGGATCCGCCGATACAAACATACATGTCGTACACTGGAGGGGGGGGATTATCCGAAGTATAAGTACAATGATGAGCCAACCGAGTCAAGGTCTTGTATTGTTACCAGAGTTCTGGTATCTATGCCATAGTCGTTGAAAATGTCGAAGAAATTCTGGTACAATGACTATATATTCTGATGGTAACACCAGCATTTTTTAGTGAAAGTGCTAGACTCTCCGCGGTTGACTTAATATCGTTGTGCTACCGGTAATATTATCAGAATTTAGAAATCATTTTTTCAGAGTAGCCGTTTCAGAAGTTTTTGCTTTGTTGTGAGAAACAAAACGAAAAAATGAACCTGAGTCGTAACACCGTTTCATATCCTGCTCAGTCCCTGGTAACTTAATTCGTTACTAGTCAACTTAGTTGCAAACATTTTTGCGGGACTTTAGAAATAAGATGCTTGTTAAGGATTCCAACTGTTAAATTTAAGAAAAATCTGAGTCGTCCTAAAATTTCCAAAATCCCTCTCATAAATCATTAATTCGTGAAGCCAAACTTGCTCCTTATCAGCGCGCACAACTATTTGAATTTTTTCTGACTTGGTGAAATACTTGTTGAAGCAACGCACACAGAACAGAAATGATGGTTTTGGCAGCCAACATTGGCAAGGTAAAGCCTGAATCGTTTGAAAGCTTCAAAGACTAAATTTTAGTAGCTTGCAGTGGCGGATCCACGGGGGGGGGGGGGCACGGGGGCACGTCCCCCCCCAGAAGCCTCAAATGTTGCCTTTTTTCAATAGAAAATAGCCCGAATTGCTTTCACCGACGCTTCAAATTTCAAAATTTCACAGGCGTGCCCTCCCCAGAAAAATTTTCTGGATCCGCCACTGATAGCTTGAATTACTTTCTAACACCATGATTCTAGAAATGTACTCAGAGAGTCTCAAATCAGTCCTACTTTAGAATAATAAGTGAAGTTATTTCTCGCAAATGCTTTCTTTGAGTTAACTTTGCCGCACATAATATTTATTTTATAGATTTCCGAGCTGAAAGAGGATAGAGTTCAGTCACCAGACTGATTTAATGTCCCTTAAAGGGTAGACATTCAATTTGGCTGCCAAAAACCAGCAAGCTAAAATAGCTTTAATAACAATAACAGGTGTGATTAAAGAAAGGCTTTAGTCTCTCTTAAGCGCTCTTCGTTTTACATGCCCTTCTTCCTGAAATGGCCTCGTAATTATTTGAGGCTGGTCTATCTTGCTAATTTTAGGCAGTTAAATTTCAAATGTCGGCCCATTGTGTGACTTTGAATTAGTCTAGCGACTGAACTACATCTCGTTTCAGCTCGGAAATCTATAAAATTACGTGCAAAGTTAACCCAAATAGAGCAGCGATTGTCATAAGTTGTCTTTGTAAGTCGCCAATTTCAAGAATACTTTTCTCGGTGCACGAGGGAAACATCTCATTGACCCGACTACTGCCCGACTCTATACAGGCGATTAACCTCACCCTCATCTTATACCCCACCCTAAATCCATCGGAGCATAGACGGCATCATTGTACACTATTTACATAGCGGGAGAATTGAAACCCACTCACTCAACTATCAATGACCGGGAAAAAAACGAAATCAAATAACTCTAGGGCTCTTCCCCTGAAGTGATTCCCCCTTCCCCACCCACTGCACCGCCCACCCACGCCTCAACCAGGGAACGGAGGAGCGTATTCGGTATCCTAGGGTTTTATATGTTTACTATCGGGAGGGCTCGACTCTGAGACGCCGCACCTCGTCGTGGCGCGGAGTCAGGTCGCCCTCCGGAACCCGGACTCCCCCCCCCCTTCTAGGTTTTGGAGATTGGGAGTTCAAAGGAGGGGGTTGATAGGAGACGGAGAGGTGGTTAACTTCTTGTTATGTAAAGGGACGCGGATTACAAAGTCTGCAGACAGTAGCAGATCCTGTGAGCGTATGACGGAATCATGAGCGATGTCACCCACTTGTGGGAGCCTGAGCCTGCGTTCTTCTCCGTGCTCCTCCTCACTATAATGTTGCCAACTTTCGTACATATTGGTAAGTTGCTGACTGCGTACACTTGGAATTTAACCCTTTCCTGACTGACGGTACTCACAAGTACCTCCATGTTTACACGGAATTTAATAGAAAATGCAAAAAATCAATACACACATCAATTTACATTAGAAATCCGCGACTAGATCACCCATAGGAGTCGAAAAACCTGACGAGACTGAGATATACTCTTGGGCAACAAAGGGCTAAGACGCATTTCAAAAAGAAAAAAAAAGAAAAGAAACTGCGTCCTCAAACTTTGTTGTATTTTCTACCATAAATGCGCAAATATTCCTATTTTAGAAATTTCGAAGGTCCTTGATTAAAAATGCTCGACTGAAAATTGCCAGAATTCTATGCAAAAGCTCCAGACAAGGTATAGCGAATTCTGACCATGGCGCGGTGGGTCATTGTACGAAGTTTACATTGAGTGTTTTACCTCAAGAATGAATCAAAGAATGGTTTGATGGTCTCGGATTTTTTTTGCACAGAACTTGACATATAATATTCGATTATCCGTTTACCTACAAATGAGCGTTACAAGAACTCCATTCGACACATAGAAAAGAAACGGTTTCAAATCCTCCGTGCAGATGCTCACTTTAACCGCCCGGCGGGTACGGAGTTTGAAATACCATACTAAAGCCTTGCTCTGATAGACTTACTAGATGCCTGCAACGATGAGCAGAAAGCGCTTTGTATTGCGGTATGGAACGCCGGAACGGGCGTTATTGGCTGCACACTATGTTAAAAAGCTCAATTTTTTTATTGAACTGTTCGGCTTTTCGGAACTGCATATAATTTGTGCAACGACACATCATGGTCTGAGATCGGGAAAAAAGTGGCAAGAAATTGGTGGACCAATACATATTCGTAAGAAATCGGCGTTTTCGACCTTTTAAGCTTCAATGGGGCTGTTGGACACTTTTTTTTTTTTTTTTTGTTTTTTTTTTTAAGCAATGTAAAAGTAGATTTTGATGTAAAAACCTCCAAAAATTACGATGATAGCGCTAAAAACTTCCGAAATCCACTCCTATAGATCCAAAAAACTTGTTTATTTGCGCGAGCGCAATGGTTGCGTAGGACAGTAATAATGGGAGATTCCTATCTAATAATACTGTAACTCCATCAGGAAGTGACCAATGAGAGACGACTTTCCGTGGAAACCGGTGTCACCAGGTGTCTCGGCACCATTCATCAGATGTGGATCATTACTCTGGTTTCTAATTACTCTGTGAATCTTCCTTGACAACAGAGAGAGTGACGAAATTAAGATAGGAATCTCCTATTATTACTGTCCTACACCACCATTAAGCTCGCGCAAATAGAATCGTTTATTGAGAGTTTAGGAGTGGATTTCGAAAGTTTCCAATGCTGGTTTTGCTATTTTGTTGAGGTTTTTACACCAGGGTCGACTGATAAATCGCTTACAGCAAAAGTGTACAACAGCCCAATTACTGGTTAATAAAAGTGTTCTCTGTGATTGAATTTGCGGTATTGAAAGTTACTAAATGATTTATTGGTGAGAAATTTACTTCATATGTTTTGGCCACTTTTTGACGATCTCAGACCTTAGTGCGACTTCGCCAAGCGCTTACTGGATTGAAACAAATCCCCCCCCCCCCCGGACAAGAGACATCCAAACTCCATGAGAAGAGTCCTTGAAAGTGTGAAACATTATATGCTACGGCCGGCAGAAGCGTACAATTTCGGAACGAGTCTCTTGAGAAAATAAAAATAAAAAAAATAATTAAGGTAGTACAACAAAATAATACAATCAGAACGGAAAATCCCATAAGAGCCAATGGAAGCAAGTTTGGAATTTAACGGCACCAATAGGCAACGCTGTGGTCCTATATCCCAACATGGCGGACGTGTGTGATTTGTGTTGAAACTAATTTATTTCTGTAAATTCTGGAAAGAAATCATAAGTATCCGGCCTCACTTTTATTCTATTCGCATTTCAGAATGAAAATTTCGCGGATCATGTCTTATATTTTTTTTTTTTCGCGCGCGGATCCAGATGTATAAACATCCTATATTCCGGACCACGGCGGACGCGAAATGAGTTTGCTTCAAAATCCGACAGAGTTTCCGTTCTGGTTGTATTATTCTGTGGTAGTACCGTTACGGTAAGAAATTGAGCAAAAATAGATTTTTCTTAGAATATACTTTTCGCAAAATGTTTGTCCTCTATTAAAAGCGGGCGGAGGAAAACTTATCGTTAAAATTACGTGGAACGCATTATTACATAGGTACATACCCACTAACCCTTTAACTGCTACGGACGAGTTTACTCGCGGTGGAGAAATATCTTCTCTTAGAGCTACGGACGAGTATTTTCGCAGTCGTGACTGGATTCTCAAAACTCTTTAAAAAAAAAAAAAAAAAAAAAAAAAAAAAAAAAAAAAAAAAAAAAAAAAAAACACGTAAAAATGTGTAAATTTGCACGGTTTCCCATTCACACCCTAGCTGTACCTGGATTATCTAGCAGTCAAAGGGTTAAAATGTGTTTTTCTGGGAACTTTATTTACTATCTTACATTTTTTTACCTAGCTGTCAAAGGGCTAAATAATCATGAATCCATTTTAAAATAACCTGAGCTCTCACTGACACAACGATTCTCACACGTAAATTATCTAAAGGGCCCAAATTTTGTATTTCACAGACGGTCCTCGCCGATTGATGACAGTTGAGAACTGAGCGTTGAAAAGCAATTCCTAAGTCCTCAACATTCATCAGTCAAACTAGAGGACCGTCATCGTCAGTCGTCAGTCCTACAAAAAAAAAGGTTTGGGCCCAGAACGTTCGATTGAATCAATGAAGAACCAATTTTTGTGACATTTATATCGTCCTCATTCCATTGGATTCTTCATATGTTAAGGGCCCTTCTCTCGGAAAACGCCAACTCCAAATTTTCCATCTGATGCAACGACGTCTAGAAACGTCGTCATTCTGAACCATTGGGCACCGTGTCGCGGTCTTTCCTCAATTCAATGTAAATCCCGATGTAACTACAGTATGTGCAACGTTAAAATATATTCGGAATGGAATTGAAGAGAAATTTTCCGGACTTTTCTTCGAAAACTGTATTTGTCATGGCTATGCTCTTTTTTAGCATTGGAAGGGGATGGGAAATAATATAAAGTATGTTATCCTTGAGGAGGTATCCGATCCCTTTGCTCGACGCTCCACGCTCGTCCCTTCTCTCCGCAATCATATATCCTGTATACATAACTGCAATGTCCTGCCCTTGCCCTCTCGTCCTCGCTTCGCTGATGATCGTAAACCTCTCCCTCCGATGTTGTCGGATGCCGATCCAGTATGCCAAACTCAGCATTTTTTTATGCGCATGGAACACGATGGAACAAGAAAAACTGGAATGATTGGGTGTAAGTAGCGAGGCGTGAAATTTGACAACGATGTACTTTCTCCGTTTAAACTCACTGAAAGAATCGAATGCTTTGGTCATCGGCGATGACCAGATGTTTCGACCTTTCTAATGTGTTTAAAGGAATGAAAAGAAACGTTGCCAAATTGCACGCCTCGCCACTGTTGGGTGTGGTTTCATCGTAGAGTTCCGATAAAAAATTTAAAAAAAATAATAAACAAATAGATAAATAGATTGATAAATAGATAGATAGATATATAAATAAATAATATACCAAAAAACAAACAAAACTATTTTTAACAAAACTCGCATTCCGCTCTCTGTTTGCGGTTTGAAAACAGCGCTGTATACTAACTGGGTGACCCAGACCACTCGTATCAGTCGGTTTTTGCGATGCAGTGATTTTTTTTCAAATTCGCACTAAGCCCCCCCCCCCCTCCATTTGAATCTCCCATGGGTGCCTTGGGGCCTTTGAAAATACGAAATTCGAATTTTTCGGGTGAATTTTGTTGCCTGGTTTTTCAATCTCAAAGTTGTAAGTTCAGGCCTTCATTGCAAAAAACGGGTGATAAGGGTGGTCTCGGTCACTTGATACAATACAATGGGTTGGTTGCAAAGTTTTACCTCAGCTATTAAGAGGGTTTATTCTGATGTGAAATCACTTAAGAGAATAATAAGATCGGGAACATGAGAGAGTTCTTTATAGGACTTATTATAGTCAATGAACGCGTTTAAACAAAATGCAAAGATGATGATGTCAATCAAACGAGTTGGTCACATTTAGGGAGTCCCATCGCTGATCGCATGGTGTTCCGTTCCGTTTTGGGTAAACACCCGAACCACGCTGGCTAACCACGGTAAAAAAGTAGTTTCGTTGTGTCATAAGTAGTCAGCTGCTGATGTTGTTTTATAGTACACAGAATTTGCGAGCGCGCTATTTGAATGAGCGGATTTAAAAAATACATTTTCGACGTTGCATGCTTGTTTTGATTTTGTTTTCGGGGCGGGTAAAAATTCACAGTAATTCATGATCCATGTTATATTGAATGTGACTGACAATAGTGTGCTATAGACCCTTTTTAAATCTTTCCTTGCCATGTCCTTCGTGCGAGTATATTCGTTTCTGTGGTTTAATTTGCCTCAGACACTTTTTTTATTCCCATCAATGGGGCTCTTGCACAATTTTGCTACACGGGACTGAAAAGTTGATTCTTGCATAAAAACCTGTAAAAATGACGATGAGTACACTAAAAAATCACGAAATTCACTCACAGAATCGAGCTTAATGGCGGAGAGACGCAGGTATCATGAGAGATTCCTGTCTAAATTGAGACATTTTTCTGTGTTTCCGTAGAGAAAGTGACACAATAGCCAGGAATCTCCCATGACACCTGCGTCGAACCGCCACACGTAGAAATATTTGCCTCAAAAACCTGGTCAAAACCCCAAAATTAAAATTTCATCAAAAAATAAAAATATTTACGGTTTCTTAGTGCTAAGTAAGCGGCGTATAGTGTACTAGATGCGTCAAAGACCCTAAGTTATTCTACTATCAATAAGACATCATGGAAGTAAGCGTCCAAGTCACCCTCTATTTTTCACCGCTCGGTGCTCTATTATTAATAGGTAAACATTTGTCATTTTCCATCACGAACAAGCGTTGGTGCATCCAATCATTTCGACAATTTTGGGTGATGTTTTTGAAGATATGCACTTCACTTTCATCCCAAAACTTTTTTTTCTTATACATTTAAGACCATGCATTCTATAACTCATTAAAAACTGACGTTCAAAAATATCCAATTTCAGGCTTGATAAAAGGAAAAAGGTAATTTTAAATACATTCCGGGCAAAACCCGGCGAAACCAAAATAAGGAGGTTGAAAGCGACTTTCTGGGGAGATTGTTTCCGCAGTAAAAACTTGCACAATGTTGCACATTTTTATCCAGCAACATTTTGAAGTCAAGCCTCTTTATAAAATAAGCTTCAATAACTCGGCAAAAAATGCGATATCGACCTCTAGTTCTTCAAAATTCGCCAAAATTCTTCATTTTTTACGCCTTTTCCAACTGTAAACCACGCAATAGGAGTTTCGAGTTTAAATTGGAAAATTAACCAAATCGATTTTCAAATATTCAAGAACACGCAAATATTTTTGGCCTGGTTTTTGGGGTAAATACTCCTACGTGCGCCATTCATTATACCGTCTTGCCATTAAAGTAGTTATGTAAGTTTATAACTGAATTGTAGACTTTCTCAGTGTGAGTTTTGTGATGTTCGCTGGTTTTTACATCAGAATGGACTATTCATTTGCTCACAGCAAAAGTTTGCAAGAGCCCCATTGCGACTTTAAATTGTTA
Source organism: Trialeurodes vaporariorum (assembly GCA_011764245.1). NCBI lineage: Eukaryota > Metazoa > Arthropoda > Insecta > Hemiptera > Aleyrodidae > Trialeurodes > Trialeurodes vaporariorum. The sequence goes on along the minus strand of VMOF01000388.1, from coordinate 52,679,279 downwards.
ACATTTAGAAAATGTTTCCTCGAGCGCTTTCAATCAATTCTGTAAGGAAATCAGCACCCCGGCACGGCGCCGCGCGGTGGTCTAGGAATATTTAACAAACCACTAACTTAGAGCAAGCGAACATTAATTGGGTTCAGGAGCGGAGAGAATTTTTTCTTTGAAGCTCCGACAACCTTGCATCCCTGCGTAGTCTTTCAACTGATTGGTCGCTTTGGTACCTTCTCCTCTCGCTCCTTCCCCCAACTGCGTTAACAATAGAGTTCATCTTTCTCCGTCTAACAAAAATCCCATGAGCATCAATTCCAGCTTTATTTGAATTGAGTCGAATGATTGAAGAGAAAGCCCGGGCGGGAATAAAAATAATATTCCTCGAGATGAATCGTTTATTCTACTAGCCGCAGGAGCGGAGGCGCGCGTATTAAAATATTCTGCAATAAAAAATTAATTGTCCTCCTCCTAATAAACTTGGAGAGTAATGAGTTTGATTGTGATTATTGGTGAGAGACCACTGTAAAGAAATCCATAGAGTGAACTGCGTGAATACTGAAATGAAGTTATCATCAATTCGTCTTGATCTTATTCTTAGCGATTTCAGAACCTCCGGACTCAAAATTCACCTCGGAACAGCGAGCTTTATATACTTTAGATTTTCTTACAGTAGCTTCATTTGCAGTGCTGATTTTTTTCTTCTTCTTCTTTTTTGGTAAAGAAAAAAAATTTCGAACTAGTGAGACTCGTTGTAGGCGGTTGTGCCTATTTGTTTGATTGTGCGCTTGGCGCTGTGTATAGTCCCCAAGAGAGGTCTCCTAGGGCTATGCACCAGCGGATAATCCAGTCAAGCGGTGCTTAAGAGTCCGAAGGAAGTCCTCCAGACTCGGCGCGTTCTTGTCCAGTGAAGGTCCAACCAGACGAGCTTTGATATGATATGTCAACCCAGCGGAAATCCGGCCTGAGGGCCGATCATTTACTTCATCGTTAAACCGATCGATAAGACTGTCTATGAGTGATGCTATTGGTCGAAAATTGTAAAACTTGGCTGTTGCTATGGTAACCATCGTTAAGAGTCTCGTTTTATAAAGGCTACTCATAAGTAACCTTTAAAAAACGGACACTATAACGATGGTTACCATAGCAACAGCCAAGTTTTACAATTTTCGACTAATAGCATCACTCATAGACAGTCTTATCGATCGGTTTAACGATGAAGTAAATGATCGGCCCTCAGGTGCACAGTTGTGTATGTAGAATCGATCCATTGGAGGTCCAACCAGACGAAACTGTAATGTATCAATCCAGCGGAGATCCGAGCCAGATGTACAGTTGTGTTTGCAGAATCGGTCCAGTGGAGGTCCAACCAGACGAAACTGTAATGTATCAATCCAGCGGAGATCCGAGCCAGATGTACAGTTTTGTTCCAACTCAGCGGATTTGCCGAATGTACGAACAGCTAGTGCGTTTCGATAGGCCAACTAGGTGCTCATTTAGTTCGTCCGACAAACTACCAGACTGAGAAGGAGAGGGTTTTGGGACGAAGTCTTGCGGAGGTCCAGCCAGTCTACAATCCGCAAAGGAAGCAGTCTTCTAAGTCAAAGGGAAGGAGGCTGCCTGGTCAATCCTTGCTGCCTCGGGAGGAAGTTCGTCGGTAGTCACCGTCAAAAAATGGCCGATTGCCAAATCAAACGATCCTAAGGCTTCCACTGTGCCATGTTTCATATTGATTCAGTCTTCATTCCGGATAAACGCAAAATAGATGAGATAACTGCAAGAGAAGGTCTCGTTGGGCGCCTTCAATTCGTCGTATAGGCAATTCCAACTTCTCTGAGTACGAACAATTAACTACCTTCCCTGTATGAACGGAGGGTGTTCTCTTGAACTAACCTGGTCCGTAAAGGGTTAATTATATAACTGTCTATTTTCTCGCATGGCGCTCCCTATCTTGTGTTGACTCGTCGAAAAAGGAAATACAGTTTTAAGACTTTTGGCACCAACCGCAGTTCGATATCGATTTTCATTGATCAGAGGAGAAAAATGAGTATATACTCGGGCTTGGCCAATAAGGGGTTATTGGAGGTAATTGGAAATCGGTTTTAAACGAAAGAGCAAGTGTTTTAGAGTGGCTATATCTGGATGCAATCCTATAATACAACCATTCAGGTGAGAACATTTTGCTTGTTTCTCTCATAAATCAGCTTATTTCTTTATCGTAAAAAGCTTTTCAAAATAAACAGTTGTATCAATTTCTGTCTACATCACCACTTTAAAACATTTCCATCTTCTCCTCAAACAAATGTTAAATGGATCTGTCGCAACTTTTTTATTTCTTTCTTTCTTTTTTTTCTTTCTTAAAGTTAAAAAAATGAGTTAAACAAATCGAGCCAGCGTGAAAAATTTCTATTAGAGATTTCCGTGATGGCGGCTTCCGTGGTAGCTCTAAAGCACGTCCCAGAAAACCCTCTATAGCTCGTTGGTTAACCCTTTGCAGACAAGGTTTGATCAAAAGAACGCCACTCTTTCGTTAATATAGGGAGAATAGTTAACTGTTCGTACTCGGGGGAGTTGGAATTGCCTATACGGAGGATTGAAGGCGACCGAACGGAACTTTGTCTTGTAAAGTGTCTACATCATCCGAAATCGCGTTTATTCTGAATCATCATAATGCGGAGCGATGTTAAATATATGTAGATTAGAAGAGGAAAACAAGTAGACTCGGGCTTGGCCTATATGAGGTTAAAGCCGCATACATCAACCGGGAAAGTTCCCTGAACGGCTATAGTCAGTGTATAAGATTCCAACTCTGTTCATCCCGAGGAATTAATTAAGGGATGACGCAAATATTTCATCAATACTCTGCGATGTGCAATGACAGGGCTGGGAGAAAGGTGCGTTGTATAATAGCGCAGCGGTTCACTAATCACGGAACATCACTGATGACAGATGATGCAAATCGGAGAACTGCTTACGACATCATCTAAATGCGGTGTTCGTAGTTCGTACTGTTTCGTTCCCCAATGCACCGTCTCCCAGTTCACTTACAATTTGCATAGTTATTGTTGGCAGACAACATCTTTGACAAATGTGCGCACTTGTGTGTACGATCACGATCAATCGTATGAGTCGTGACCGTCTCAAACAAAACTGACATCAATTGTTTCTAGTTGAATCATACGTCAGTATACATCAAATACAGGGTGTTCCACGTAACCTTCCCACTATGATTTTCTTAAACGGGTTACCATAAAAAAAATCGGTAAATTCGGTTTAATAGTAATTCGGGCTTGAAGTTTCATTCAAAAATACTGTTACAAACCAAATTTTGGTTTTGGGGGAGGGGGGGAGACCTCGTAAATCTCAAAATTTTCCAATAGCAACCCCTATCTTGTGATATCTCATTTGAAAGGGCATTAAATTCTAAGCATTTGGGACAAACGGGAAGTCGATATCTTTTTTCGTGTTCGAGGTATCGAAGGCCAAAGTTCGATTAGTGACCAATTTTCGAAAATTCTTAACTCCTGCAAAAAGAGTTGTTAAACAAAAAAAAAAAAAACAAAAAAACTGCACAAGTAAAATCAATAAATTTGTGAATACAAGTAATGAATACAATAATTACTTGTAAAATGAATACAACTTGATGAATACTGTCAGGAAAAAAATACGAATTTGGAATCAAATAAACCGGAAGTCGAATTTCAGGAACCTTAGCATTTTTGCGGGAAAATCCCAACTCATCAAAATTTTCAAAAGGCAAACCCTAACTTGAAATACCTCATTCGAAAAGGCTAAAAAATTGTACATTTTGGCGCAATCAAAAGTTTGGTGTCGTTTTTCTTCTTTGATAAATCGAAAATCGAAGTTCGATTTGGACCATTTTTCGACCCTGTAAAAAATGGATTCTATCGTGTGATGAATCATTCAAAAGCACTTAAAAAACCAAGAATTTTAGCACAACAAACCGGGGAGTCGATGACTTTTTTGTGGTCGAGATATCGCAAGTCAAACTTTAAGGTTGGCCCTAAGCGAAAACTAAACTTTGGCTTGCAATATCTCGACCGCGAAAAAACGTATTGACTTCCGGCCGGTTAGCGCAAAAATGCTTGGTTTTTTAGATGCTTACACAAGAGGTGTACGTAACAGATGCAATCTATAACCTTAGCCGCGGGACCATACAATCATACATTTTCGTCCCTCTGGTCAACACAAACTATGGCAAACTAACCCCATGTGCGTTTGTAGATGTTTCCAAATAAAATATGTAAGCATGAGTAAGCCAAAGATTATATAGTGAAAGGCTACATGATTTAGTAATTTTTTTCGTGGCGTGGACATGATATTATAAGTGCAGGCTGTGAAAATCACATTTTTTGAAAATCACAGGATTTGTGATTAACAGTCAACACCTCTCCGGAATGACCTCACACTATTTGATCCAGCTTTCAACCGTTCTAAATCGGCCCGCAGGATCAACTTTAACTTTGATTACGGCATATGATTCCGTAACAATGAGTGTGATGTAGGCGAATCTCGGAATAAATACGAACCCACCAAACATCATGTGTGCTCTTTCGAACATTTTCCACCAATACAAACTATATAGAGCTAATTTCTATGGTAGAGCTCACTTGACGTTTTATGGGCTCTGTTGACCGTCTCGATTAATATTGTTGAAGCGAATCGTTTATGTAGAGCAGAGCTAATAATTCAATTTCTGTCGAGTTTGCCGCGTATATCGATGGAAATCTGACCGGACGGAAAAGTTCAAACACTCACGCTGAAAGGATTAATTCTGGATCCATGGGCTTTATAAACCTTTCGCCAATGCTACACGCCGGCGCACTATGGTACTCCGGTGATGAAAAGCTTACACATATAGCATTATTTTTAGTGTATATATGTATATAAATACATGCATAGATTTATTACACGACACAGAGCTCTGTAATCTTTGTTGCATCACTGCGCAATCAAGTATGAATTCTGGAATTCGGCTATTGTCATTTATGCAACTTGCATATAGAGACAACTTTTTTTTGACTCGGCCACATGATTCGCGGTACCATATGGGAGGAGGGGGTGGTGAATCACGTCCCTGCAGTGTGAGGCGCGCGTTAATTAAGTCAATGATTCATCCGATGGGGCGCGGAAGACGGAGAGGGAAGAGAGTATTTCCGCTGGTGTGGATTACGAGTTTTTGTCAAGTACCTATGTAAATGTGTATACACTGTGCAGGGCAATGGCACGGCCGGCCGCGGAACGCGTAGCGTTCAATTTGGCAACGCTGCTTTCATTCCATTTAATCTCCCTTGATAGATCAATTCGAGGAAGTACAATGTGCACGTCGAATAGTTCGATCTTAATTATGAGTTTATATGGACAAAATACGACGTTGCCAAACTTCAAACTACTCGCGCCCTCTGGTACAAGGTGTCCCGCAGAAGTGATAGCAGACTTTTTAACAACGTTTTTTTAGGGTCAAAGTAGAAACCCCCCCCCCTTCTTCCTTAGATAGGTCCGAAAATCTTAGGTGCGTGCTTTCCTGATGGCTATCTTGTTTAGAGACGACATTGTTATTTTATTTTTTGAAATTTTTAAAAATTCTCTGACTTTGAAAGTTGCTTGATTTCCTTACTTCTCCCCAAACGATTGGTGCTTTCACTACACATGACGAGTAGCATGAAAAAACCGTTGATTATTCAAACCTTTGGACGGCTTTAGCTCGGAGGGGGAATTTTCAAACATAAGTGCGGTTAAAATTTTTATCATGCCGTCTTGGACACCCTATATTTACACGGTACACACGAAGGTCGGTCCTTCATTGACATAATAGAATTATGTGTTGCTGCGCAAAGCGCGGGCGATTCAATTTACATTTTCCGAGTAACGTCATTGATTCAGTCAAACTTGCAGATTGGCTGAAAAGCCGGTCCCAGGAAGAAGGACTCTTAAAATCAGAGGTGTGATTTGTCCTAAAAATCAGCGTAAACTGGTTTAGAAAACTGATTTTCGCATCGATTTTCGTCTAGTGAGATCTGGTTCCAAATAACCTTCATTTCAAAAACCGAAAATCGAATGAAACTAAAACTAAATGCTGAAAAACTTATTGATTGTATATGTGTATGTATATTCTTTTTAGCCTTGTTTCCTCTGAATCTTTTTTTGTTCAATGGTTTCCATTTAAATTATAAGTTTTAGCTTATAATTAGTAGATACGTCAATAATGGGCGATTAAATTTAAGGATACAAACCAGTAGAATTGCAATGAAATTTATTTTAATTAACGGTCATAACTATATCAACTAAAATAATTTGTCGCTTGTATGTTCTCAGGGGCTTTCCGGTTATACGATGTGGATAACGACGGATTCATTACAAGAGAAGAAATGTATAATATTGTAGATGCAATTTATCAAATGGTTGTAAGTATTCTAATTGTGTCTTTTTGGTCGATTTATGTCCTTACTAAGTTGAATCATTTGTTGGTTGCATTCCTCGCAAAAAACTGTATAATAACGGGTTTTATCTTCTTTCATACTTTAACGCAACTAGGCATTCTTATGAAAATGCTCTCACCATTGTCAGACGATTCAATGGATATCAATATTATGTATAGATTTGCGATACATTTGAGTCTGAAGTAGCTTCACAAAAGTGTAATTAGATGCGTTATTGCACGATTACTCTTTGAGTATTTGTTTCCTTAAAGTGAAGTTCTGATTTTTTCGGAAAGTTTCAAACTTATTCAGATTAAAGATTTTTGGCGGTGCATTGATCAATATGGCGAGCAAAATGGCGAAGGGCTCTTAAATCACGTAACGTCTTTAAAATACTTAAAATAATGAAACATTTGCAGAGTTTGTTGATCTCTAAATATCACTTTCATCACAAAGTTAGTCGAAACTGTTGAAAGTCAAGATTGAGAAAGGAACCACGGCTCTTGTTATAGCGACGGATCCAGCAATCTAGCAACTGTCCATTCTTCCGATTTGAATGTATGATAAACAATAAATTCTTGAAGGGGCTGTAGAGTGTAGCCACACGACTAATCGATTATTTCTCATGCAAGCAAGTGGGAAAAATACACTGTTGACAGATTGCTGGATCCGCGCCAAAGGCTCTTGTTTCAAATGAACCGGATTCACGCTTGCATACCACCCATTTTAGGCGAGCGAGTAAGATCCAAGTCCCACTTTCCTTGTATGTTGAGGCAGTTGCGACAGCCTCATACAAAAAACGAGCAAGTTTTTAAGTGTGTTTGAGGGAGCTTTGACAGTGCACACTACGATATACATAGATATGAACCTAGAGAGTAATTTTCAATGTTCCGACTTTCTACTCCTGAGCTACCTTCTAACTTCTTCGAAACCTCATGAAATTTTCATGTTCATGTTCATTTTCATTTTCATTGTAAATTAATTTATGAATCAATGGATCCGTTGCGCGCTCTTTTGCTATATAAAGTCAGAAATGACTGACTGAATAAGTAAAATAATATGAGAAAATTGATGAACATGATAAATGCTCATAAAATTTCCTCTGTGATATAGAGGAAAAACAACAATGAGCTGAGGCTCGCTACGAAACGAATTTGAAAATTACAGTAATAGCGCGAAACTATAGCTGATGTCATAGTACAGGTCCGGCGCGGGCGCGGCGCTGCGGAGCGGTCTAACTGAAATACAATCACTGCTGGTCAGCTAAATAACTATGCAAAACGGTGTCCACTACAAATCCGTCAAAATCCATCATCCACTGGCGCCAATAATTCGACAAGAAGCATGAATAGTCACATACACAGTCATTTGAAGGTATTTATGTCTGAGGAGTAAACATGCGTACTATTAACAGTAATTTGATTTCAGTTGCACCGCTCTGCCGGACCTATACTATGGCGTCATCTAGTTTCGCAACGAAACGAAACCTTTCTCAATGCTCATTTTTCTCAACTCCGAAAGCATTTTAGTTCACGATCCCGTTAAAAAAAAAAAAAAAAAAAAAAAAAAAAAAAAAAAAAAAAAAAAAATACTGTGAGTTCCTTTCATCAAGTACTTCAAGGGAATGAAATTTAAAAAAAGGTGCGCAACAGACCCATTATTATTTCATCTTGACCAGTTTACACCTTCCTTAACCCTTTCAATACCACGCCTAAGCTATGTGATTCCGTAACTCGATCTCTCATTGAAAGTATAAGGTACTTACTCAAACTTATTAGAATTCGCCAAATAATTTTTCATGTAGCGCCTTCAATTACAGGGATAGGCAAACTGAACACCGCAGAGTACGAATATTTAACTACCCACTAAATTTGATCGCGTTACATTTTTGATTTCTTCTGGTAATATGAACATGGTAGGAGGGAGAGGTATAGTTTCAGAAGTGTAGGCGAACCTAAACCGGTAATCTTTGGAATTTTTCAACATTATTTCTCATGTTACAAAATAAAAATTAATGAAAATTATAATTTGAGCGATGACTTTCCAGAGAGGACCGCTTTAGGATCAAACGTTTCAAGTCGGGGCAAGTTTTGTTTTGATGCGAAGGAATAAAACTTGACAATTCACAGATTATGGTCTAGGTGCGCCTACAATTGAGGCGGTAGCTGGAATAAGGGCCCATAGGCGTATGGGCCCTTTTTGCGGAGAACACGTAAATCGATTTGTCATACCCTCAAATAGTCATCCTCAAAATTTCGTGAAAAAATATGAAGTTTTGAGGGCAGGAGAGCAACATTATTTACATTGGATCATTTACATTGGTAATGAAAACTTTAAAGCTGTTTTTCTCAAAATTTGATTTTTGCCCTTCTTCTAGCTACCGCCTCAATTCTGAAACAAGCTCTAAAAGAGTTAATTCATTAATATTTTAAAACAGCCAACATTCATTATAAAGAGAGATTAAGGCAGGATAGTAATCGAAAATTTAGATGGTTGGTTTCCACGAGGCTAGAGGATTTCGCATGCTTTTTTGAATCTTCAACGTTTCCCTCGATTCGATTCAAACACTTCCTAGGACACTCTCCTAAAATCCCGCTCAAACTGAACGTAGTGACGTAGCATGCAATCTGGTAAAGTTAAATTTAATCAATTTGCGCACATGAAAAGGTTTGAAGTTTTGGGTGCTTATTGTGAAAACCCGCGAATTCTACTTTGCGTGAAGGTTGGATGAAGTTCCAAAGAGCAAAATTGTACTCCACGCCACTGATCGCTGCCTCACCTCGAGGAACTTTTTTTTTTTTCTTCTAAAAATGCATTATAAATACTACATTTTCTTAAGAGTAAGTGACTCATCGGTGAGAGACAACAAAAGACGGTTTTAGTGATGACATTATATCAAGAGAAAAAGTTCGTAGAGCGTTCCAACCTATCTCTTTCACTCTCAAGTAACCCTCATATACTGCTTTCACACTCTCATCGCTAACATCATATATCTACAGAGACATTTTTGTGTGAAATTTTTTGTCAGAAATGAATTGTTCGAAACATTTATGAGCAATTTTGATTATAATGTAGTGAAATAAGGCCCTGTATATGAATTTTGACCCTTGAAAGAGCTATGGCTATGTGTGAGGGTTTCGCGGGAGAGAGAGCGCCTCGCGAGTTTTGTCACACCGACGAGTGCATTGTTATATATGCTTGTTGGCTACCCGTTGACTTTGCACTAAAATCGTTTTGAAACAACGCTCTACCGATCGGCTAGAAATGGTTTTTGTTGGCTCCGGAAAGTTCCATCGGATAGTACCGAGTCTTCCGAGCCTACAATTTTCCCACGTACAGAGATTGCCATTTTGCGTATAATTATTAATTAATCGCATTTTTAATTCATCACCGACAATTCCACCGGTTGAGAAAAGATTACACATTCTAATTCAATGTATGACTGAAATGCACGAAAATACTCTGATCTGTAATAAGTATTTTCTTAATCGGTGGAAACTACATTAATTTAAAATATCCGCACGTTTTTTTAAAGTCATCGATGACTCCACCGGTTGAGAAAAGGTTACAGCTGCGAGCATTTTGTGCATTACAGTCATACACTGAAGTGAACTGTGTAATCTTTTCTCAACCGGTGGAATGATCGGTAAATTAAAAAATGCCATTAATTCTACGCAAAGCGGCAGCTCTGCGACGAACCAAGTAGTAAAATATTTTTACAGTAGTTCACAAATTGATTGAGATCATGGCATCTCCGTCATCAATCAACCACCACTTGAGTACTTTCGGAACGAACTTATCCCTGATCTCTTGGTTCGGGATCCACAAGCGGTGACCATAATCACCACCACGATCAACATCATCAGCAACATCCAAATACCCCGCCATCACCAGCAGACTCAACCACATCTCTCTAAAACCTTCAAAGATATCCATAAAGTTAATCTCCTCGTAAATTTTATACACGAAGATCCCTTTATCCTCAAGCAAAGGCAGCTCCTTTGTCAACGTCCCTTTGAAGACTCTCACATCGATCGTCAACGAGCTTTCTGAGTCGATCCAATATTGGTCCAAATCACCATCGTGAACCAAACATTCCATTATCGAGTGTGGATTGAACTGGTTGTTCTCGCTCCAAGCGAACCCGTTGTAATATCGTTTGATTTCGGACGGAGGTAGAGAGACCGAAACTTCGGATAACAGATCATCCACTTCCGTCCCTGTGAAGCCGAAGTGTTGACTGTACTTCTTGTTGTGCAGCGAGTATTCGGCAACGCTTGAATTGATGTTCATGAAAAGGTTGGTCCGGTCGAAGAGGACTAAACCAGTAACAATGGCTTTGTGAACGAACGGGTTGTTGACTGTGACCGCGTAAAAGTCGCGGAAGAGTTTGATGACCTCGTCAAGCTCTTTCTCATTTTCCATTAACTCCCAATACGAGCTGATGATCGGTGTATCGTAATCGTCGATCAGAATGATCACCTCTTTGTTGCAACGTTTGTACAGGAGTTCGCTCAGAAATTTCAGCCCGTCTTTGACGTCCCATTCGGTTATATTAGAGACGGTGTACCTGCAGAAAATAAATTAAAAATCACCGAATTTTTCACACAAAAATTAAGCAAACCTACTGGCGCAGCATGCAATTCGGCAACATTGTACTGAGTTTATTTTAACCCATGTAAAATATCGAATGCGAAGATATTCGCCGAAAACCTGATAGTTCGATATTTTCCATGGGTTTAACCGGCCGAACTGCAACGTTGTCAACTTGCACGCTACGCCACTGAGCAAACCGTTGTTTCTATTAAGATAATGTTGGTTTAGTAACCCTTTCATTACCACGCCCGAGTTATTCGTTTTCGAATCTCGTAATCTCTCATTGACAGTTAAAGTCACAACAAATTGCTAACATTTATTTGTAAATTCATGTCTCATCTATAGTACCTTCAATTACTGAGATAGGCAAAATGAACACAGTCGAGTACGAATATTTAACTACCTACTAAAGAGCGAGTTATAAATAGCTTCCTTTTTTTTCAAGTAACCTGAACCTGGTAGTTCAAGGAATAATAGAGGGTTGTTTTGGTGTGATAGGGGCAACTGCAGGGATCTGATTTTTTATTTTTTTATACAATATGGAGAATGAAATTAATTCAGCTTAGAGATGCCTTCGGTTTTTTCCCAAGTGTTCCAATTTTGGCTAAACACTCGTGTGAAGTTGTAAAAAAATTAAAGGTGAGAGGGGAAGAGAGGGGGTGGATAATGGATATCGGTGGGGAGGGGAGGGAGGTACTGAATATCGGTAGGAAAGGAAGAAAACGGGGGAGGGGGAGAGAGAGAATGGGAGAATGTGAGAGAGAGAGAGAGAAAAAGAGAGAGAGAGGGGGAGGGAGAGAGAGGGGGAGGGAGAGAGAGAGAGAGAAACATATTCCTGGATAAATCTCTATACCTTTTTGATATTATACCTGTCAAATCTGTGCCTCTCGTCATCCGTCAAACTTTGCCGCAAATGAGCGTGGTTCTTGTACAGCTTCATGAGCTGAACTTTGATCATGTTCAAAATCCGGTTCATCCCGTAACCTTTAACCGGTTTCATGCTCCAGTAGATGACCGGATATCTGCCCATGTGGGTTTCGACGAGTTTCGTGTAATTCGAGATTTTGAGCGTCTTGAAGTTGTGTTTGCCGTCGGTGCCTAAATCGACAGAACCACCGTGGAAGAGTCGGTTGTTGACGCGAGCCGACTCTTTGACCGGTAGTCCGTGGAAATCAGTCTCTATCTCAAAAAACCTCTTGATCATGTTCATATTAACCGTTTTTCCCCATTTTCGGGGTCGAGCAATGACTATGGTTTTAGAGAATTCCTCCAAGATGTCTTTAATGAGCATGCTTTTGTCGACGAATGCATCGCTTAATAGCAGCATTTCTTTGAAATCTTCGAACCCCGCTCGGACTCTCATAGCAAGCGAGGGTGGGGATCCGGGGCTTTGTTTGATGGCGGCACCATGGTCTCGTGAGAGACAGCTGACAATCCCTGCAACAGTAACAAAGTTTAAAACTGCAAATCGAATCTGCATGAGTGCGTAAAATCGAGCCATCTAAATATAGCCGCTTTTAGTGCGGCGCTCATTGGATTGAAAAATAATTTTTTCCGGACATAAGATAATTCTTTAATTTTTCTGCTTTGAAAACTTGTTAGTATTGATCCCCGGGGACCCCGGGCAATGCCACGGCTGCCCTATGGTAGACCCTAAGTAGAGGTTGTTTCAGAAGTGTAGGTGCACCCAGACTGATAATCTTTGCAGTTTGTCAACATTATTTCTATTTTTACAAAATGAAAACTAACGAAAATGAGTTTGAGCGTTGGCTTTTAATTCAGGAACACTTTAAAATTACATGTTCACAGTCGGGGGCAAGCTTTGTTTAGATTCAAAGGAATGAAAATTTGAAAATTCGCCAAAGATTATGGTCCAAGTGCGCCTACACATCTGAAATGAGCTCTATCGGTTACTGTACCAATTATTCGAAATAGTTAACCCTTAACTGCAGATGAGCCCAGATCTGGAACAATTACTTTGAAGCCTTATCTAAAAGTAGGGGACTTGAGTTGTACTGTCGCTGCATGATGGGTCACATGTGGAACAGATACTAAACGAGTAAGAATTGTCGATTTTGTCCTAGAGCGCGCAGCACAGGATAGAGAACGTGCAGAGTGGTTGAAAATAGCTCACTGAAAATCTGATAGAGATTTTCCAATTTTCATTGTTATGTTTGGGAGTAACGCAGGGGTACCATATACAAAAAAAAAACAACTATTGAAACTTACTAACTTATTTTTTACTTCTTTAATTTTGTTTTTTTTTAGCCTGAAAACTTTATTTTCGGTTGCATGGATACCTAAATGTTGGTAAGGCCAGATTCGGAGCAATTAATATTCAGGCTCTTTACCATTGAAATATAATGGAAAGAATTTTTTCACTATTTTTCCCTGTCTCAAGGATCAAAATTGTACTGAAAAAAAATTATTTTGTTGAAAAAAAAAAAAAAAAATCATGCAGTAAAGGGTTAATTCACAAGTGATTACTTTGATCAGAACTTTGGAGGTATGCAACATCGGACGACAAAATAAAAAGAGGAAGCTAGAATAACGGAAATTGCTCAAACGGGAGACAGAGATTCAGATTCTCAAGCTATAGGCAAACTGTAGCGCCTTCAATATGGAGTCATACTACACGTGTGACACTGTGAGTCATGGGTGGAAAATAGAGATGAAGGTTTGCATGATTGACACACACGGCACACACCACAGACCACACTCGCACATACTCACACCTGAAGAGTAAAGAAGCTATAATAATTAGCCACACGCGTCGAATTGTTTAATTGTTACTGCTGAGCATTGAAGAAAACAGTTTGATGTTTGAGGGCTTAAGAAATTAAATTTACAATTACTATATGCGATGAAAATACAGGAAAGAAGATGATGAATTGTAATGTTATTTTACCACAGATGAAAACAGAATAGAGTAAGACTCGTTGTTCCATTGATTCCCTTCTGCTTCTCGGCTGCAACATTTTTGTTTAATTTACTTTCCGATTTTGTCTTCGATTCAAGCTGACACACTCCACTCATGCCTTTGACGATCTACAAAATTTTAATGGTAATAAGTGTATACATATTTTTTATTTACCGGACACATGACAGAAACAAGTAAAACTGTCTCACCTGGGATAATAATAAAATTCAGTGTTCAGATAGCCACTCCACTACACTTTTACTTTAATTTAATACCAATTTTTACTGAATTCAGAACAATTTTTGATTTAAAGTGATGAAAAAAAAATGTGGCAAACAAACCATAGACTCAGATCATCCATTTATTGTCATTATTCTCGTTGCTGAATCTGCACGTCCCACTAGTGGATCCAGGAATCTGTCTTTTTCTCTCTGTGCCTTTTAAATGAGTGTGTTGTAGAAAAGGACAGATTAGGGTCAGTCACGTGACTTTTGCCTGATCTACTTTCCTTTTACTACTCATGTGTTCAAACGAGCTTTAAGGTGATTCCAGGCGAAACTTTTCCAGATTTCAGTCCGATGGATAGCGCCACTAGTCGCATTTTGGAAAAGTCGTGTTTTTGGCGTTTCAAACTGGAACCATAGATAAAACGCAAAATCCAATAAACGTCAGCACCTGCACAAATTTTTTATGGATTTTTTGAGCCCAAAATGAACAAAATTGGTTTAAAATTAAAGCCGCAAATTATGAAATTCGTTTCGCCATAAGCTTAGTGAGTGAGAGTGAGCGCGAGTGATGATAAGTTTATCTGCCTCACTCGCACTCATTGCGGCTTATGGGAAGTTTCATATTTCATAATTTCCGGCTTTATTTTTGAGTGTTTAAGCCTGGAACTTTCGGGGTATCTTCCTGAAGTATGCTCGCAGGTGCTGACGTTCCTCAAATGTTGTGTTATTAAATATCGAGCAATTAAGAGACTAGATTTGTTCCTCACCCCTCAAAAATGCATCCCCCCCTCAATAAAGAGAGAGAGAGGAAGTTAGTGCGAACATCGCACAATGTTCGATGCATCGATTGAAGTTTCGATGTTTACCTGTTATCGAATGTATTCGATGCTAATGTTGATTTCAATTGATGCATCGAAACTAGGTATTTTATGAGTATGTCGATTACAAACAGACCTGAGTGTCATTCTTTCTTCTTAAACCATCTCAAGAGCATAAAGTAGTCTCATGATTTTCAGTGGTTTCTCATATTTGATTTGTTAAAATTTGTTCCGGTGCATCGATAAAATGTCGATGTTTTTATAGGAGATCAAACTTCGATGCACAAAACTGGACATCAAACAGGCCTAGGAAGAGCTATAACCGCTCGTTATCTGATTAAAGAATATTAAAGTACATAAAAAAATGTGAAATACCGTGGGTCTCAACAGTTTCAATTCACCTCATGATTACAGCTGCACCATTTATATTTATTCAAAGTATTTTTTGTGTGTAAAGTATAAAGTGAAAAAAAAAGAGAAAAAATGTAAAGTTAAAAACTAATGATATAAATTAAAACACTCGCGCTCAACACCCTATTTAACGCACGTGGTGTTTCAATATTTTGCTTTTACAAACACTAAATGAAATATTTTTCACTGGTCGAAAAAAAAGAGAAAAAAAGCCCCACTGAATCCACCACCCACCGATGTATTTCTCTTTCACTTCAAAACACTACTTTACTGATACAAAAAATCAGAGCGAGTGAAAACAACAGTCTCGCCATGAAGTTTTAGTCAACACCACGTTTTAAAAAAGAAAAAACATCTCTATCATTTTTCACTCGTAATTAGAGTTTTAGGTTATAGCGGAGTCAATAATTTATACGCGAGGCTGGAAGGGGGATCTTTTTCCCGATTTTCAAATAAATAGATACTGGGGAGAGAAAACGCCTCGGACTGGTATTGAGACTTTGGAGCTGTTTATTTATTATCACTATTTGCAGCTTTGCGAATTCCTCAACGTTGTCAGATCTCCCCAAAAAAGTTGCATACATATATTCTAGAGTGATTCTCCTCCGCATTATACTCTCTCTCCTTCTCTCTCTCTCTCTCTCTCTCTCTCTCTCTCTCTCTCTCTCCCTCTCTCTCTCCCTCTCTCCCTCTCTCTGAGAGATCCACGCAATGGTGGCTCATGAAATGCGATTTTTCGATGTATCCTCCATTTAAACCAATGGAAAAGAATCGATCGTGAGGTTGTAAAATTGAACCCCCCCCCCCCCCCAAATCGATATTTTTGCCCAGGTTTCAAATGGGAGAAAATTCAAATATGGTGGTCTTATCAGCGAGTTACAATAAGGGAGTCCCACTCAATTGTAGCTTTCTCTATGATGAATCATTTTTCTAAGCACAGAGAGGTGCGATCAGACGGTACTACCCCATTGTGCGACCCACTCATTCGGCCTTGGCAACTGTATTTGAAATTTGTTAAAAGCATTTATTGAGTTTTCATGAGTTGAGTTTTGAACTTTCTAAAAGGTTCCCAACGTTATTTTCAAGTAAACACCAGTATAAACCCTTTCTATAGCTGTGTAGCCAAAGTTTGGAATAGACCCATCAGTGCAGTCCTATCTCTTTCTTCTATATTGTTATTTACTGTCTTGCGTAGCTCATTTATTATTATTTATTTGTGTTTTTTTTTTTTTTTTCTATATTAATCACATTAATACTCATGTAAATGAAAATATTTGTCTGTTCGACGTGGCAACCTCACCACAGAGTGAACGGAAGAGCTGCCATCTCGCAAACGGGAGGCAGGCGCGGCGCATCCAATTCACTCTTACGCAATTCCTTTTCGGCACCATAAATTAATCACAAACGACCGTTCGATCGTAAGTACCGATTAGGGTGCGAAGGAAAAAATAAAGGAAAATAGGACCGAAGCGAAGTTTTCGATTAGACCCGTTTGACGCCTTATAGACTGTTTTCGCGGTAAATTCAAAATTGACCAATCGGTTGTTGACTTCACATTAATTAATTTTAAAACTTTCTTACGACCAGAGGGGTATTACTGCAACGACGATGATGCTTGCTCTTCACCGCAGGTAGAGGCACTACCAATCAGACGCGACTATTCACAACTTCGCAGCATCTGCACCACACATGATTATGTGTACAGGTCGATTGAAAGCTCTTGAAATTGGTGGCCCTGAAAAGGGCCGTTTTATATTAAATATTTGTTAGCTGCAACATGTTTGCAGATGCTTTTTTTTGTAAGGAGATGAATAGTAAGGTTAGTTATGTCACTTAGAAAGTTAAAATATTAAATAATCAATTAAAATTTTCATGTTCATGCATATTTACACAGATTTAGTAGGGTTATAGTTTTTAAAGGAATGATTTGCCGTGTTTTTACATTGTTAATACTGGTTACAACTGTCACAATTGCAACACGCAAATCCACAGTTATTTCCGCAACAGCCTTTGTGCACGATTTGAGGGAGCCCGTGAGTAGATACGCATACTCCTGTATCGAGATCTTTGGTACAGCAAATAGACTCGTACAATTGGAAGTTGCCGAAGAAGGCGATTAAAGCGAAGAGTAAGTACAGGAAGTTCATGGTGCTTGCTGTGGATTTTAACGTAAGGCTCGAAGTAGGATAAATTCGTAGAAAAGCGCGATCGGCCTTGAAAGATGGGTCAAGAGTCAATTCCAATTAATCCAGTCCAACGTGCGAGAGAGTCCTGTTCGTACGGCTACTTCGGAGCTTGCTGCTGCATCTGTAAAGCCTTACCTGTTGATCTGTCTTATATACTCGCGCTCGCTTCATGTGATGATTGAAATTTACTAGCTCCACCCCGCGGTGACTTTAACGTCATTCCCATTGTTGCCAGTATTCGGATGATTATCCAATATTTCCCTATTTGATTATATAAGTAAAAGTTGGTAATTTATAGGAAAATGTGGCAACATTGCATTATGGTATGAGATCGTCGAAAGTGGCCGAAAATCAGAAAGTTAATTTCTCATCAGTTTATCAGTAACTTTTAAGAGCGATTTGAATCACAGAGAATATTTTTAACAAGTAATTTAAACCTGTAGAAATGTCACCGGAAAGATTTAAAAGGAGCTTACAAGGTCGAAAGCTATGATTACTTTTATTCAATGATTTATATTTTGTGGCCAATTTTCTTCAATCTCAGACCATACTGCAGTGGTCAGTTCGAAATGACATACGAATGATCCTTGGTGTTATGAGTAGCACTTCTTTTAGAAACAATAAATCCACGTGCCCTGCGCGAGGTGCTTTGAAATTAAGCATCAAATGCGTAAGCTACATAGCTAAACAAAATTAATAACAACTGAAGGAATAAAGATAGGATAATGAAACTTTGAGAACTTGGCATTTAAAACGCACTATATCGGCTCCGTGAAAAGGGAAAAAATGAAGGTCCTCAGGAAGCATGAAAAGAGGATCCAAAATTTAGAGAGAAAAAGGAATCGATAACTACTAATTGAGGCATTTTTCGGTAAATGGGCGTATGGCAAAAAAACGACTTTCGAGAAAAACGCGTTTGAAAGTTTAAAACGTTATAACTTAGAGACTACTGCAGAGTTTTCAAAATTTGAAAGACTGGCTTGTAGAACAAACATTCAAGAAGAACTCTACCCAATTTCAAGTTTGTAGAGTGAAAATTAGTTGAGCAGTGAAAGTTCAAAGTTGCTGCGTTATACGCCCTTTTACCGAAAAACGTTTTTTTTCTCTCCCAGCCTATCCGACAAGTTTTGTTTGTGTTAGATTTGTGTCACAAACTTGGAGGAAAGGAAATTGTAAGAAGGAGGGATGATATTAAGGCCCTTTTGGGCCTATTTTTGGCCAAGAAGGAGGGTTTTATTGTTGATTTGTCGTCATCGGAGACCGAGCCAAAAACGCAAAAAACACACACTGACTTCTCCACTGAGCTTTTATCAATATCAGATACAGATGCGATGCGAGTACCGCTCGAAAGGGGTACTGTAGCCCATATGTTTCTAAATTCAGCCGAGGTGCGTCCATTCGAACGATTGTTTCGTGGTTATTTTCCGTTCAACATATGAATAACTTTATATCACCCGTTAGGTCTTATCGTCAGGATTTCAAAAACGAGTTCTTCAAAGAAAGGGCGTAAATCGCCATACGCCCATTTACCGAAAAATGCCTCAATTGTAAGTACTATCTTGTGAAAGGGCACTATTAGTTGGGAATTTTCAAACCGGAGGCCAACGTCATTTATCGTTAACGAGATATGACCTGATGAGGCAAAAAAAAAAAAAAAAAAAATCGCGAAAATTGATAGGGTAGTTATAAAATGAGAAATTTGAGTAACTTTTAAACAGCAACCTGTTTGCATTGTGTATAGCACTCTTGCGCTCTCAGTATGGCACAAGTCAAGGTTCGCACATTTAGAGCTCCCCAAAGTAACAAGATTTTTCGTCCGTGTCATTGAAAGTCCTTGAAAATTCGTCAATCAACTTTAGTCCTCTTGAACAATAAGTCCAATCCTTATTTTCGTCCTCTACTCCCACGTCCATACTTCTGTAGTCCGCAAGTCATTGGGTCTAGACCACAATGTTTTTTTAGTCCTGCAACATTGATTCACATTTTTTCTGTCCCTGTAAAAAAATCGTTTCGTCCGATGCTCCTTTTTTTCGTTTTCGTCCTATGCTGGATTGCAGTTAAAAAATAATATTAAAGTTCAATATCAGAGAAAGAATTCAACTGGATTATCCTTTGGGCTTTTAAGGTGATTCCTGACGAAATTTCTCTAGATTTTAATCCGAAGAACGCCATCAGTCTCTTTCTTAGCACATTAAACTAAAACCAAAGAAAAACGCAGAATCTTAGAACGTCAGCACCTGCGCAATTGTATACTGCTTTTTTTGAGCCCTCAATAAAAAGAAAAAAAAAAAAAAAAAATTGGTTGAGAATAAAAACCGTAAATTATGAAATTCATTTCGCCATAGGCTTAGTGAGTACGAGAAGTGACTATTATTGTCCATCTGCCTCCCTCGCGCTCACTAAGCTTAGGGCAAAATAAATTTTATTATTTACGGCTTAAATATTCTCAACCAATTTTTCTCGCCTCAGGCTCTAAAAATCCTGAGAAAAATTCTGCAGATACTGACGTTCTTGGATTTTTTGTTTTTTCTTTGTTTTTCAATTTAAAATACCTTAAACACAACTTTTCCCTAAAGCGACTAGTGCGCTATCCATCAGATTAAAATCTGGAAAAGTTGCACCTGGACTCAATTCAAGAATACAAAAGATTATCTATTAAAAATCAAAATTTCATGGGGACGGATCACAGTACTGTGACAAAAAATTGATAGATTCTGAAAAAAATGAATTTGTTTTTATAAGTGCATTGAAATCAGTCTAAATAAGCGGCTTATCGAAATAACGGAAGAGATTTGGAAAAGAGACAAGACTGTAAGAACTCACAAAGTATGAAAAGTCCCCCTTAAATGTGTCTTGTGATTTAAGCAACGTACTTAAAGAAGGAAACTATTGAAATTAATTTTTAATGTAAAGTGGTTATTCTTCGAAATTAAGGAGTCTTGATTGCGAAATAGAACTGGGCGTTTGGGCGAACCATTTAATATCTATCCTACAAAACAATAATTAGTCGACGGCTGTCAGGGTAGTAGAAAAACATCGAATGAGTTACATAATCTGATGGTCCGCTTAAGATGATTCCAGGGTCGATTAGTTCCAACTGTGGACCAAGGTCTGTGGACACCACGTCGCGTCGCGTCGCGCTGCTCAAAAAGTCAACAGCTTTTTTTTTTTTTTTTTTTTTTTTTTTACTAAATTTGACAAATTCACGGAAAAACACAAATATGAGGACCGTCAGCACCTGCAAGCATACTTCAGGAAGATACCCTGAACCTGAAAGTTTTAGGCTGAAACACTCAAAAATAAAACCGGAAATTATGAAATACGAAACTTCCCGTAGGCCACAGTGAGTGCTAATGACACAGTGAAGCAGATAGACCCCTATCATCTCGCGCTCACTCTCACTCACTAAGCTTATGGCGAAACGAATTTTATAATGTGCGGCTTTAATTTTAAACCAATTTTGCTCATTTTGTGCTCAAAAAATCCATAAAAAAAGTTTGCAGATGCTGACGTTATTGGGTTTTGCGTTTTATCTACGGTTTCAGTTTAAAACGCCAAAAACACGACTTTTCCAAAAAGCGACTAGTGGCGCTATCCATTGGATTGAAATCTGAAAAAGTTTCGCCTGGAATCACCTTAAGGTGATTCCAAGCGAAACTTTTCTAGATTTCAATCCGATGGATAGCGCCACAAGTCGCTTTTTTGGAAATGTCGTGTTTTTGGCGTTTTAAACTGAAACCATAGATAAAACGCAAAATCCAATAACGTCAGCACCTCCAAAATTTTTTTATGGATTTTTTGAGCCTTAAATGAGCAAAAATTGGTTTAAAATTAAAGCCGTAAATTATGAAATTCGTTTCGCCATAAGCTTAGTGAGTGAGAGTGAGCGCGAGTGATGATACGTATATCTGCCTCACTCGCACTCATTGCGGCTGACGGGAAGTTTCGTTTTTCATAATTTCCGGCTTATTTTTGAGTGTTTCAGTCTGAAACTTTCAGGGTATCTTCCTGAAGTATGCTTGCAGGTGCTGACGTTTTTCAAATTTGTGTTTTTAACGTGAATTCGTCAAATTTAACAAAAAACTGTTGACTTTTTGAGCAGCGCGACGTGGTGTCCACGGTTGGAACTAATCGACCCTGGAATCATCTTAACTGTTGATAGATGGCGCAAGTTAGGTTCAAGAATAGAAAGAGACGACTTGAACTTGGCGCTTGATGAAGTTGTTAGTTCGCTCGATTTTTGTTAGATAGCGCCCAAGGTATATGGAAGAACAGGTATGGACAGGAGGCGGAGCCTATCTCAGTAGGTGACGGCTACGTCACAGATGTTCTAGACGGTCGCGATAAATTCGCCTACCGTTTCAAACTATCTCACTCACTCTCGCGTGATCCCCATCTCTCGCCACTGCAGTAGGTGACGGCTACGTCATCGCCAAAGCAAGTGTGTCGTCATCATTTGGCGGGAAGACTCGAAAGCCCCTTAAACCCCGCCTCCTGTCCATACCTGTTCTTCCATATACCTTGGATAGCGCCAGATGAGAGCAAGTTTCCAGAGTTGGTTGGGTGGGCGACAGTCTACTGATTCGTCCTTTGATTGGCTGAAGGCCGAGCCTTCAAATTACTAATAATACTAATTAGTGGGAGAACTTCACCTTCGTCTTCGTCATTTCGTCCACGACCTTGAGGTAAAGAGTCGTTAAAGAATTAAAGATTGTTAGAACAGTCGTATTTTGCATTGTCATCGCGATGGCGATTTTGATTATTTGTTTACGTAAACATGTTTTATCGCATTTTAATTCTGTTTTTACTCTCAAAATGTGCTCATTTTGATTGTGTCTACGGACCACTATGAGCTTCTTTTTTAAAATGACTAAAAAGCTCATAGTGGTCCGTAAACACAATCAGAATGAGCACATTTTGAGAGTGCAAACAGAATTAAAATGCGACAAAACATATTTATGTAAAAAATAATCAAAATCACCATCGCGATGACGAAGCAAAATACGACTATTGTTAGATATTGTAGCGTTTCGTCAAACGCAAAACGGAAAGTCCCAACAGCACGAAGAGGAGACCACACAGTACACACTATAATTACAAGAATCATTTCGTTTGGACCGTTTTGTTCTAATATGACTCTTTACCGAATTAACGGCTGAACCCGCTGAACGAAACCCTATATCGCCGTAAACCAATCGACTACATTTGAGTTCGTTTTGATATATTATACAGTTACAATCAGCATAGTATACTGGTAATTAATTGCACCGCATTTGAGTTCTGAAAAGCACTTGCAATAATAAAATTGCTGGTTGAAGACGGTTTTGATTCTGGGTGTAAGTCAGCAAGTACAGAGATGAGAGTTTTAACTGGCTGGTGCGCCTCCAATAAAAATATCCAACGGTGAAAGAAGGCTTAGGTAGGCCGAGGATGGAGACATAAGTAGTTAGTATCACTCGCACTGAATAACCTTAAGGCGACATGAATTTCCAATGATACTGCTTTAATTCTCAACCTATTTTCTTCATTTAGGGCTCAAAAAATCTAAACAAAATGTCACAGGTGCCGACGTGCTTGGATGTTGCGTTTTTTATTCTGTTCTTAACCCGTCTTAATTCTCAACCAATTTTGTTCATTGAGGGCTTAAATCAACAGATCCTAAAAAAAAAAAAAAAAAAAAAATCACTGGTGCCGACGTACCTACTTAGATTTTGCATTTTTTTTTTCGTTCCAGTTTAAAATGTTAAAGTTTAAAACTGCACAAATTAAAGGACAAGAGAGATCAAACGCGACATGTGATGCAAATTAGAGGCGGCCAAAAATATCCCCACCTGTCACAATAAGTAATATAAGTATGTGACAATGACAAATTAATATAATCTAGAGAGGAAGTTAAGAAGATAGTTGCGAGTTGCGCGCTTTGGGACCTACAAAAAGCAGGGACAATAATGATGATAATAATAATAATAATATGTTTAACATGGTTAATTTCCAGTTTGTCCTTTCTTCATATTTAAAATCTTTCAAATTTTTTCTCAAATGAAAGGGACCTTAATATCTTACACTTAGTACTTTTGTTTTGGGACTGTAATTGACGGGGCATTTGAAAAAAAAAAAAAAAAAAAAAAAAAAAAAAAAAACAGGTTAACAATTTAAACGGTCCAAAATTGCTGAGGACAAGAAAAGATGAACCAAAAATTTAAGTGTTAGAATTTTAACTCATTGCTAGAATTTTTAATTGTAATAAGTACGTGAAAATATCTGATCTTGCTACATAGTGGTTTTGGCGCCACATCTGTGGCCCGCTTATGAACATGTACGACCTTGGAAGTTTCTGTCATGATCGATATTAAAATGAGTTGTAAGTAATTAATACAGATTATTATATAAAAAAATCGTTCAAAAAATGTGTGATGCGGGATTTAATAAGCTTTAATTATACTTCGATAATGATATTTAACAATTTATATTATTGTCGGAATAGAATGAATGGATGAAATGCTGAGTTCTCATTGGCGGGCATTGACAGATGGCTAGGTTTGTTGTGATTGGCGCAAATTGGTTGGTAATTTGCTCAGAATTATAGCTTCGAAAAAGGCTGTTTAAAAAAATGGAAAGTTAACTGTTGTAATTAAGATAACTTTGAATAAAATAATGAAAATAAATCTTTTAAAAAGTAACTGAATATAGTTCCATTTCTTTCCAATAAGTTGGACGACAAACAGGACGAAATCTCCCCAACAATAGCATGGAATGACCTTGATGGAATTTAGTGAGTTCGGTTCTTTGAATTACTTACTGTTTTTACTGATCTGTATCCGAAAAAAAAAACAAAACAAAAAAAAAAAAAAAACAAAAAAAAAAAACAAAAAAATACAAAAACAGTTACAATCAGCATAGTATACTGGTAATTAATTGCACCAATTTGAGTTCTGAAAAGCACTTTGCTATGCTGTTAGGTTTGCATACAAATGATTGATCAATGAAATGCGAAAAATAAGAAGTTGTTATTAATTTTTGATGGTTTAAAATACGAATCGAAATGAACAATAACTTGGATGTTTGAATCAGATTTGGTATGCTGTGAAAAGGCCAACCAGCCGTGATGATTTCATGATTAGCGGGAATTCACGGGTGGCATCGCCATGTATGATTGGCGGTTTCTGACTGACAGAGTCGTAACCTTGGAAAGGACCGCGTCTGATTGGCGCAAATTGACAGACTTTCGAGTCGGAATTATTTGCTTTTTTATTTTATATTAGAATCCCGAACAGATTACGATTTATATCTTTTTATTCCTAAATCCTAAGGATGGATTCTTTCTCATTGATGCAAACCTATAAGACAAGAGTTATGTAGATGGTGGATCCTAGGAAGATTTGGCGGAGATCTCGGCGCCTGATTTATTTTCAAGCGGTAAAGTTAAGTAACGTCGAGCGTAGTTAGTACTTGGATCGATTATGGGGAGACGGTTTTTTTTCTACAGTAAAATCATAATATTTTCAACTTTTCCTTCAAAATGATGATAGCTGAAAACTAAAATTCTCTTCTCATGGCAAGCCACCCCTCTATTTGGGAAGTCATAAATGCGTTCAAGAGTGAAGAAAAACTGACCCGAGTGAGACTGGAGGGATTCATTTCGAAGAAGGAGGAATCGAAACAAAAGAAAAAATATGCTGCAGTGACACAGTGATTGGAAAAATTGTGTGAAGACTTCAAAAATCTTACAACTTTAGACTTTCTTCGAGGAATTGCTCACAACTTGCAATATTAAATTTTCTCCAATTTATTCGACAAGGGCAGTATATACACCCGCAATACCTATTTATATTCTACATATTTATCTATCTATTCATTCTTTTTTAGCACATTTTTAAAAAAATTACAAAGGGCCCCTCACTAAATTTTTTTTAACCACGCCCATGAGTGTTCTTTAGGGGGGGGGAGACCTTTCCCCCTAAAAAAAAAAAAAAAACTCTTGGCCAGTCCTTAACCTGGATAAGTGTGAAGGAAAAGTTGAAAATATTATGATTTAACTGAAGAAAAAAAAACGGTCTCCCCATAATCGATCCAAGCACTAACTACGCTCGACGTTACTTAACTTTACCGCTTGAAAAAAAAATCAGGCGCCGAGATCTCCGTGCGCCAAAACTTCCGGACACCGTATATTGTGATACATCAAAATTGCTTAATTATGTACCGAACCAAATTGTTGATTGATTAATTATGATCGTTCGATTGACTCATTCATTCTTACGTCACTGACTAAAAGAAGCATTGGCGGATACGGGGGGAAGGGGATTCGCCAAGGAAAGGGGAAAAGGAGGGGAGGAAGGGGGAAAGAAAGGAAGAAAAACAATAAAGGGGGTCGCCAAAGGGCGAAAATTCCAAGTTCGCCCCCCCCCCGTTCGCGTGGGCTGGATCCGCCAATGAAAAGAAGTCTGTATCAACAGCAGTTTGTGCAATACGATCAAACGTAAATCGGACTTCCACAATCGATACCTCGAATTTTAAAAAATGAGATAAAAAAATCTGCGCTTTGCGCCAAAATGTTTAAGTTTCTTATGCGATTTTATTCAATGTATCAGTCAAGTTGATGGGAATCGTCGGTCGGACTGTTTGAGGTGGGACTCCCTGAGGGGTTAGACAGCGTTAATTATTTGTTGGGGCTCTACAACCAAATGTTGACTGAATTTACGTCATTTTCGAATTTTTTTGCTACCCTCGGATTGCACAAACCATAGTTGAATTCATAATCCACGCATGTAGTCACCACTTTACTTATACTATCTCGGTATTGTCATTTTTCGGTTAATTGTATCTGATTTATTCCATTTGACTTAATTTAAAAGCTGGTAGTTTACAGTAAAATCTGGCAACATTGACTATCATACTTATTCTTCGTCTGTTCGTATAGGGTCAGCAACCGAATGCCGAAGACGAGAACACGCCGCAAAAAAGAGTGGACAAGATCTTCGATCAGATGGACAAGAATCACGACGACAAACTTACGCTGGAGGAATTTCGGGAGGGGAGCAAAGCGGACCCCCGCATTGTTCAGGCCTTGTCTTTAGGCGGAGATCCGACCGCGGGGGCCGCAATTGGAGCACCAGTACCATCAAATAGCCAAAGCCTTGAGCCAAGACTTAGCAAGTAAACGACTCAATAATTGTTAAATACAACGACACAATGCCTCGCCCTCTTCCGCCCTCACCCCGCTCCACCTCCGTTGTTCTTTCTCTGTAAATATAATCTTTGTGTGCTTTTTCTAATATTCACAGCAGCAGTTATCAAACGCACAGTATAATTATCTATACATTAACGAAACTCTGTAGGAGCGCATGGTTTTCCCTGTTTTCAGTATTGTAATCAAATGGGAAAATTGAGTTGTAACCTTTCGACCACCAGGGGGGCATTTGCCATTTTTTTAACATTGAGTTTTGCTACTGTGTTTATGAGTATACTGTGCTCAAACTTTCCCTATCATTACTGCGGACCCCGACGCGACACGACGCGACGCACTCGACGGAAGTCCGCGGATTTCATCGTGACCTTCTTTATTTCTTCCTTTTTTCTCTCATCCAACTCACCATCTAGGCAAGTAAGTTAACAAATAAGATGTTCTCGAGTTTTGATGATGTTGATATCAGAAAAGATCGAAATCTCAACAGATGTCACATGTGTGTTTGCATTCCAATAGCCTAAATAGTTTACGTGAGATTTTTTAATTCAGGTTACGTAAACTTGAGTTGGTTTTCCACTAGCAAGGCTTGGGCTATCTTTAATCAAGAAGTAGGTATACCTATTTATATATGCAAGCCCATTCCTCTTTTTGTTCGATGATATAGAAATTGTGACGGGCCCGTAATCAGAGGGGGCCAGGGGGGCTCAGCCCCCCTAGAAAATTGGGACCCCCCCCCCTGGAAAAATTTGTTTTACCATGTAGTGTATTAGAAACTATACCACAATAGCCCTCCCTGAAAACACACGAGCCCCTCCTGGACAACATGCCTGGTTACGGTAGAGTCCCTATATGTAGAGAGTTAATACATGAGAAATCATGGGCGCCGCCATTGGATGCGATTTTGCACATTTGTTTACATTCTGAGGCCGTTGATGTGTTTTGCTCCACAGCAAAGATTACAGTTCCGCTAAGTTTGAAACGATGTAATCTTTCCCTGCTTTTGTTGATCGACATGTATTAACGCTTTTGAATGATTCTTTTGAGATTTATGGACATTCTTGTGGTGCATTATGATTAAAATTAACAGATTCGTCGCAAGTTAACTCGTTTATCTGTAAAAGACCGTTGGTAAACAAAAGAAAAGTGCAAAATCGCATCCAATGGCGGCGTCCGTAGAGCCTAAAATTCATCGACCAATCAGAAGTTGACTACCCTCTTGTCTTAACTCTCTACATATAGGGACTCTAGGTTACGGGCCTGAAGTGCGACCGCGTTGTTTGAATTGACGGATTGTAAAGAAGGCATTTACGACTTTATGAGTAGGTAGCTTTTGAGGGTTCAAGTATCCATCGATGTTTTTGGTTTGCATTTCGAAGAAATTCATGCATGATAAACTCATCGCCATTTTAGCTGGTTTTTACGCAAGTATTAACTATTCAATCGCACATAGCAAAAGTTAGCAAGAGCCCCATAACGGTAGAAGAAGACACTTGTTGCTCTAAAGTGGTCTCGAACTGTGTGCTATGCGAATCACCATGTAAATCAATTAATTCCAACTCTTGTTCTATATCTATGACTTTTTTTTTATTTTCTATCGCATTGTGGTGGATAGGAAAAATAATTTTATCAGCAAGCTTAGTGCGTTGGTGGCTCTTGGGATTTCACATTCAGAAGTTATATAAATGATAGAAAAAATATAGAAGATTAGAGCAGCAGCCGGGGCTACTGCTCTAATCTTCTTTTATCCTTCTTCGAAACCTGTGTCTCTAATTCCCAAAGGAGTGTCAGTATCACCTCTTTCGGTATTGTTTGATCGAAAAAAAGGAAAAAGAAGAAAGCTTGAGCTCCTCTCTTTGTCGGATGGAATAATGTGGAAAATGACTTTTTTTTCCACATGGAGCAAAATAACAACTTAAAAAAATGGTTAAAACACTGCTCGCAGTTTTGAGCGTGAAAGAGGAAATTATTAAAATTGAGGAGTTATATTTCTATTATAGTTCTTACTCAGGATCGATTCGGTTTTATAACAATGGTGATGAGTACAGTGTACTCAGTTCACACAATAATGATGATATAGTTCTATGCATACTCGTCTGTTAAAATATAATTTCTCAACACGTCTGTGATTTAAATCATTTTCTCTTGTCTGATTGATCTTGACGGAGCAACAATCTTATTGTTAGTGGTGTTAAAGATCGCCCCTCTTTTGTAAAATAGCAACCCATTGTTGATATTTGTGAAATAATAATTACTGGTTCATTTCATATTTCATCCGAACATGTAGGATAATCAAATCCAATGGACACATCTACTTTTTTGTCATTCATTAATTACTTACTGTATTATATATATATAAAAAAAAAAACAAAAAAAAAAAAAAAAAAAAAAAAACAAAACTAACAAAACAAAACAAATAAAAATGTAAAAAAAGAAAGAAGAAAAAATGCTTTTCTGAGCTTTTTTGAACAATTGTTATTTTTGTCACATAGCTAAGTAATGCTCAAGTTTCTGCTTGATTTCGTCAGATTATGCAAAACTTTCAATATTCTTAAGTGTCCTCACAGTTTTATCTTTTTTTTTTTTTTAAATCATTGGAGGGACGATGAAATATGCAAAATGAGATCATCTTAAAATCTCTCTCTTGGTTGAGCGGATGATACGGGTGCTCTTATGTAGACTTCATTGTTGGAATACTGTATGTCTAAATAAAACTCATCAATTTATACTTAATGTACTTAATGTACCCCTCAATAAAATTGAAATTGCAATAATAACCCAACTATCATCGGTAGGATCGTTTATTATACTATTTTTGACTAATTCAGTATGCGTATTCTTAAGTACCAATATTATTTTCAAGAAAATCCCAGGTTTAAAATTTTTACGATACTTATATGGTGTGTCGAATTTTGTTTTTTTAAATATTCGAAATACCTTCACGAAACTTCGAGACTCCTTTAGATACGTCTGCACCTGGCGCGTGACGTCAGTTCAGAAATACTAGCACCCAAAGATCTTAATTATCTAGCACCTGTGAGTCATGTGACCTGATATGACCTGTGACAAAATAGAACGACAGGATTCTAATACAACTATCCATGTGAGTCCAGTCACTCGACGGTTTCTTTGCCGTGCAAATCTTTCCAAAAGGAACGGTTTTATCGATTTCTGTTTTCAAATAGCCACTCTAAAACGCTCTCACCTTCATTTCAAACTGATCTATCCCATTTTTTGGTCTAAAGTAAAAAAAATAAGAGGAAAACAAATGCACGAGCCCGTGTTAAAGTCCCTAAGAGATTTCTATCATATGGCTGCCTTCGTGGTATCTTCAAAATTACATTCCAGAAAGCCCCTGTATGCGCGGTTATAGTTCTTTGCTAACTGCACAAATAGTATTTATTTCTTTATTTTAATTAGGTGTTTCCATCTTATCTATCAAACAAGTAAAAAAAAAAAAAAAAAAAAATGTATATTGTAATCATCCATTGAAAGCATACGCCAAACGCCCAAGGTCTATGCCAACCATGTATAATTTATTTTTATTTTATTATGATTATTTTTTTTCTACCCTAGTACTCTCCTGTGTTATATTTGATAAAGGATAGTGTGGGGCTTTTAAAAATAAGGTCCTGCCACTTTTTTTTTTTTTTTTTTTTTTTTTTTTATCTACTTATATACCTATACACAGCACTTTGATCTCTGGGTAGCAGGTGTCTCGTCCTAATTTTTAAAATCATCATTATTGTCTATCAAAAATACCAGAAATTATAATGACGAGATGACATCTTCATTGTTGCTCCTCACGTAAAAAAAGTTAAAAACTGCACAATTTACTCGACTTTGTTCCCCACTGGTATTTTCTCAATTTCTCTAAAAATATAGGCCTTTTACATTCCATTTTAATCCTTTCTCCCGCACTTTTTGATTCCGCTCATCGCAAAAAGTAGAAACATTTTTTTCCCATCTCATTTCTTCTCTCCCCCCCTCCCCTCAAATTTTGTAACGAGGGGAAATGCGGAACCAACCCATTATTATTTCTCTCTTCGTCATTCTTTTTATCTCCCCTCCCCCCGACCCTTCAGAGTGGTCTGTTTTCTCTATTTTTTTTTCCGTCCCTCTCCTCATCATTTTGTGACTGTATGCGAATCAAATCACTAGCGCGCCCAGGATTTATAGCGATTGAAGAAAGGGACTGTATCCTTTTTTTCATCTATATCCTTGTCTAACAAGTGTGTATAAATGGAGGTAGGAAAGAGATGGTGCACACAGAATCAAACCGTGAAAAAAACCCTCGCTGCCGTATGAATTTTTCATCTCACAACTCACGAACCATTTTTTTCCCCCAAATAATACAGCACTCGTATTCAAGAGCTAGGCAAAACCGTATAAGAGCCTACATTAGTCTGTTACTACGTAATGACCGTTCATGTTTATACTGACTAGAGTGATTGCAGCCAAAAGGGTGGTTCAAAAAGTTCTTCTTTTTGGGCTTATTAGAATCGAATGGCGCCAGTTCTCTCTGAAGAAAAGCCTTATCAGCAAAAAGAGCCCCGCAGCGTCCCTTCCGTTCCGTTCACGCTTGTGTTTCTATATGTGCAAATTTGCAATTTAATGGGAGATAGTAGGAATTATTTTTATTTTTTTTATTTTGTGCTCAGAGTATTCTCAAGGATCCTTTTCATGTATGACATCAATAGGGTATATGCAGTTAAATATTATACCAAATAAGGGAAATGGGAAATACTTAATGCCCTTTTTTACATCTAAAGAAAGAGTGTTCCTACTTTACACTACTTTTCTTAAAATTTGTGTTTTTTCAACTTTAGGTACCTACATGTGACGCAAGTTCTTACAGACTACAGCGTTCATTTTCTTTTTTTATTTCTATTATTATTGTTTTTTTGTTTTTTGTTTTTTATTTTTTTTATTTATTGTTATTATTTTTTTTAAACCTCCCTAGATGCGCGACTGGCATGGGAAATTGTACGTCGAAAGTTTGATTAATTTACCTGGTATGAAAACATCCGGGCCTACAACCTCTCCTTAAAGTTTATATTCCCGGTTTTTATTTAGCAATCATATTGCAATTTTAGGTTAACATGTTTGTGTGAGATCCGTTATGGCTCCAAACTGTTTAGTCTGAAACCGTAAATTTGGCGTCACTGCAGCAATGGCGCAAAAGCTGGAATCTGCTCGTAATAAATCGCAATTAGTGTCCGTGCACGTGAGACTTGAAAGTGTAGCCGGGTAATTAAGTCTCCGGCACACGACTCCGGGACTCGGATTCGGTCTGGTCTGGGACCCGATTGCCTCGATTGGTGGATACCGGACGGCCGGACGCTTGGCGTTGGCTTGCTCATTCCAAAATAATTATTATTTCTTTACACACGGGCCAAACCTAGAACCTGGAACCCATACCCCGACTCCCGACTCAACATCATAACCTAGCTTTTCCTCGCTTCTCTCGGATTCCGAGGGGATTTCTTCACCCCCCCCTCCCCCTCTATTTTCCCTTTCTTTTCTCTCAAAAAATTAGAAGTATCTACGACTCCCTCGTATTAAATTACTGTGCTCTCTCCGAGAGTCTAGTCCCTTTATACGAGAGTAAATTATTATTTGTATCATTGTATGCGGGCTCCATTCCTAGTCATCCTCGCGTGCAAGCTGGTCATTCTTCACCCGATTAAAGTTATCTTCGCTTTCAAAAGGTGGTACAAGAGACTTGTTTTAACTCCGAGGGACCTTAAAAGTTAAAACCATGGTGCTAGAATGCGAGATGCAAAAGAGTATCCAGGATTTCCTCTGTCTCTCTTTTCGCCCATTCGAACGAATGTGTTGGAAAAAGGCAGAGATAAGTCTTTACATGAGTTTTCACTCTACGGTCACAAGGATAGCCCGTTCCTCCCATATTTTTCTAACTCAATTGTTTAAATGGGCAAAGAGAGATGGGAAGTCGTTGATGCGTCTCTAGGGGGTGAGAACTTGAGTTATACCAAAAGCAGTCGAAAACGATAAATAATAATCATAATGGCGGGTAAATAGGTATTTTGGGGTTCGGAGTTCGGACAATCACCAGGTAGATTAATGCAGGTAGATGCATTAACCTAGGGACTCTACATTAACCTATTTGGAGGGTCGTGAGAGTTATACAGGTACTCACAATCAGTGGTGGCTCGTAAATCTCGCAGCCCTGGTGAGTGGTGAGGCGAAAGATAATAAGTTTGTCACCGGGACCGGGTAGTGGGAAAATGTGGCTATGGAATCAGGGGCGTGCCAAAGTTTCCCAAAGGAGGGGGGAGGGGGGGCAGATTGCAATTTTGCCGCCCTCCGCGAATTGCCGTCCCTTAAAATTATTTCATGACTTCTTTCTTTTTGTTGCTCGTACACACTGATTTTGCCGCCTTCAGCGATTCATTTTGAACTTGGATGACCAGTTTTTTTCGCTTGTTCACTCTGGTTTTGCTACCCCCGGAGAATGCCGCTCGGGGCATGGGTACTTACACCCCCCCCCCTCTCGGCACACCCATGTATGACATACCCATTTGGCGAAAGAGGGTGTAAAGTCCGCCCTCGAAAGTTTTGAATAAAATTGGGTTCAACGCGAAATTCTAGAGGAGTTTGATATGTTAGGGGGAGTGAGTGGGAGGTGAGGGGGCTCGTAAGTTACATTATACAGGGTGTTTTTTTTATCTCCCCCCCTGGTTTTTTTTCTTGCTAATTGAGATAAGATGTTGCGGTTTGGACTATTCTTCATCATTTTGGCCGAATTTTCTTTTTTTGGGGTCGAAACCCCCCCAGCCCCCCTAGGGGGGCCCCCAGGGGGGCTATCTCAAAAATTTCAAATGGCAACCCCTATCTTGTGATACATCGTTCGAAAGGGCATAAAATTCTAAGACTTTTGGCGCAAACCGGAAGTTGATATCGTTTTTCGTTTTCGATATATCGAATTTCAAAGTTCGATTTGGACCCATTTTCAAAAAATCATTTCTCCACTTTGGAAAGTCGGAATTAAAAAAACTATGGGTCCAAAATACTCTAAAAAGCAAGTACTTTTCAGATAACGAAATGGTTTTGACATAAAATTTGATTTTAGAGCCCCAAATTTTTTTTAAAAATTTTGCCCTAAAAGGGGCTATCTTGAAATTCCCTTCCACGACTCTTATTGAATGATACGTCGGTCAAAAAAGCATAAAAAACTGAACATTTTGGCGCAATCCGGATATCGATATCGTTTTTCGTATTCGAGATATCGAATTTTGAAGATAGGCGAAAATTGAATTTTTAATATTCGATATCTCGAATACGAAAAACGATATCGATATCCGGATTGCGCCAAAATGTTCAGTTTTTTATGCTTTTTTGACCGACGTATCATTCAATAAGGGTCGTGGAAGGGAATTTTCAAGATAGCCCCTTTTAGGGGCAAAATTTTTAAAAAAAATTTGGGGCTCTAAAATCAAATTTTATGTCAAAACCATTTCATTATCTGAAAAGTACTTGCTTTTTAGAGTATTTTGGACCCATAGTTTTTTTAATTCCGACTTTCCAAAGTGGAGAAACGATTTTTTGAAAATGGGTCCAAATCGAACTTTGAAATTCGATATATCGAAAACGAAAAACGATATCAACTTCCGGTTTGCGCCAAAAGTCTTAGAATTTTATGCCCTTTCGAACGATGTATCACAAGATAGGGGTCGCCATTTGAAATTTTTGAGATAGCCCCCCTGGGGGCCCCCCTAGGGGGGCTGGGGGGGTTTCGACCCCAAAAAAAGAAAATTCGGCCAAAATGATGAAGAATAGTCCAAACCGCAACATTTTATCTCAATTAGCAAGAAAAAAAACCAGGGGGGGGGAGATAAAAAAAACACCCTGTATAGTTATAAAAGAAAAATTTAATGATGATCATAATGACGGAAAAATTGGTTTAATGCGGTTCGCGGATAGGAAACGTTTTGTGTTTGTGAACGCGATGGGACTGAGAATTTTTTCTTTTTTTATTTTCCCCTTTTAGTTGTGGCATGCAGGTATTTTTCACCTTCAAATCAGTTGGGGGGAGAGGGGTGGTTGAGTGGAGATGTAAATTTCGAGTTGTTGACCCCAGTTAATATTTCAACACTTTGACGGTAGCGTCACCTGTCTAGATTACTTGTGTCTAGACCGTTACAGTGGCTATGTTAGACCGCTGGGCGCTGACGCTATCTATGTGCAACATGAGTGAACTTCGCGTCACTCAACCTAGTAACCAGGTCGCGCCACCATCATCCGATTTTGTTGCCGTATACTACCGCACTATGATTTTCTGTTGATGTCTTTATTATTAGCAATATTATCATTAAAGTGCCTATACAGTATACAGGGTGTAACAGATGTATCCCCCTCCCCCTGTCTAACTTTTGAACGAGTTGAGATAAAAAGTTGCGGTTTGGACCATTCTTCATAACTTTAGATGAACTTTATTATTTGGGGGTCAAAATCACCTCCCCTGGGGGACTATCTCAAAAATTCCAAATGGCAACCCCTATCTTGTGATACATCATTTGAAAGGGCATATAATTCTAAATCTTTTGGCGCAAACTAGAGGTCGATATCGTTTTTGTTTTCGATTTATCGAAGTTCAAAGTTCGATTTTCAAAAAATCAGAACTCCCATTTACTTAAAAATTCGGAATTGGAAAAAGTAGGAGTCGAAAATACGTTTACTCTAAAAAGCAAGTACTTTTCAGAAAAAAAAATACGGTTCTGCCATGCATTTAGTCCAAATTTGGTTGTAGAGCCCCTTAACAGTGTTCCAAAAAATTGCCCCTCAGGGGGCTATCTCAAAAATTCCGAGGCACGAGCCTTATCGAGTGATACATCGCTCAAAAGGGCACAATGAACTGAGCATTTTTGCGCCAACCGCAGGCCGATATCGTTTTTAGTTTTCGATGTATCGAATGGCAAAGTTGGATTTTCATCCGTTGTCAAATTCCGATATATATCGAAATAACCTCCTAAATAACCCCCAAAGGGATGTGGTTTCGGGGGGCTGAAAATATTTTCCCAGAATTCTATGGTTCGATAAACATAAAATTTGTTTCACCCGAATTTTCGTTGGTATTTGTTTTAGTTTGGCCTCAATAAAAGCTTCCTAGGTGATCTGAAACACCCTATATAATGTATAGGTAATACTAATAAAATAGGTAATGTATATTTGCTGATATGCGTTTAAAATGCAGGACATTCCTGCGGGAACAATGTTACACAGTACACTTCCTTTTGGCTTCAAGAAAATATGCGACTCCGTCGATGCTTGTGGCCTACATTCCGGAGAAAATATCCCTCGTCGAATTGGAAGTGATAGGAAACTGGGATATTCTTCGAGGAATATTTTGATGTTATGCAGTAAAACGGAAAACCTCAATTTTAGACGCGCCTCGGTTACTCCGTGTTGTTTTAGGAACTCTCTCTCGGATTCCGGGTCGGTTGCAAAACTTCCTTCCACACGGGTGTAACAGATGTATCCCCCCCTCCCCCCCCCGTCTAACTTTTGAACGAGTTGAAATAAAAAGCTGCGGTTTGGACCATTCTTCATTATTTTAGATGAACTTTATTTTTTTAGAAGTCAACCCCCCCCCCCCCTCCTAGGAGGCCCCCAGGGGGCTATCTCAAAAATTTCAAATGGCAACCCCTCTCTTGTGATACAACGTTTGAGAGGGCATACAATTCAAATACTTTTGGCGTAAACCGAAGGTCGATATCGTTTTCCGTTTTCGATACATCAAAAGTCAAAGTTCGATTTTGACCCATTTTCAAAAAATCAGAACTGCCCTAGCTGTGAACCTTGCTGTTACGCCAATATTTCTAGAGGGAGGAGACATTTCTATAGTGACTATAGTTATAGCTGGTTCCTAGCTTCTTAAAAATCTCAGAAACTTCAAGTTCGCTGACTAGCAAAATCAATGAAAACCATGCAAATTTCGCTCTCATCATTTTCATTTGAATGTCAGTTAATTTGATTCAGCTTTTTTTTTCTCTCCTCCTCCTCCTACTCCTCTTCCTCTGCCTTCCTACCCCTTCCCCTCACAACTCTATCTCTATCTCCTGATACCTATTTGATGATATTTTGCTTAAACATGGCTTTGCACTTGTACTAATGATCAATACATTCCATAATGAACGAATTAGATTAAATGGTACAATGCAGGGATTCTGGTGATGATGAAAAATTACTTTGGTGGATACAGGGGGGCTGAGGGGGCGATCGCCCCACCCCCGTTCGGCTCAAAAAGTGGGAAAAGAGGAGAGAGAAAGGGGGAAAGCAAGAGCGAAAAACAGAAAAGGGGGTCACTGAGGGGCAAAAATCCCTTGTTCGTACATCCCCCCCGCCTGTTTGCAAGGGCTGGATCCTCCACTGTGAAATTATCTTCCAGTATCAGTCCCCTCCCCCCTCCACTACCAAGTTTCCTTAATCTAGATCTGAAATTGAGAGTTTAAGTGTCTGGAGATAGTGGACCACACTGCACTGTGATGAGCTTTGGAAAAATTCTACTAATCGATTGCTGGTTTTTAATGCCAGGTCCGACAGTACCTCCCAAATTACAGCATAACTGAAAGAGTTTCTGAAGATCATATTTCGCAACCCACAGACAATGTTAAATTTTAATTCCTGTGCGTGTTTAACGGATTTAGAGGGATTTCAACTCTGATGGTCAGAAAGTTCTATTTTTTTCTTTCTCCCATTTCAAAATTCTATCATACTTAAAGGTGACACCATTTTTTTTTAATTTTGGTAAGTAATTTCTTTTTACAAGATTCTCATTGTCAATTCCTTCATACAGTGGTGCCAATATTTCAATTTTTAGGTGCTGTCGCTTCGCGCAAACATCGATGTTCTTTTTATACACCTAGATCCTAGGTGTAGAGCCAAGGTCCTTTTTGGCGAAGGTGCCATATGAGTATCACTTTCATTCACATTAGGACCATTAGGTGCTCTGAAATTATGATATACATATTC
Source organism: Trialeurodes vaporariorum (assembly GCA_011764245.1). Lineage (NCBI taxonomy): Eukaryota > Metazoa > Arthropoda > Insecta > Hemiptera > Aleyrodidae > Trialeurodes > Trialeurodes vaporariorum. The sequence goes on along the minus strand of VMOF01000388.1, from coordinate 52,641,520 downwards.
CTTGCATTAATTTTCATTCATGTTGCTACGAAAGCGTTTTTGAAAATTAATTCATTGCTTATCCTTTTTCACTGATTTTCATAATTTGCTTCAACGATACTTTTGATTAAATCATTAAATTGTTGATTTTCTAAAATATGCCTACAATCATATCTAACTACGCATTTTCTGCATGCAAGTGTGCAATTATTCAAGTTAATTATGTACAGTTACAGTACCTTATAATATTTTAATTAAGTTATTTATGGTAAAAGTGATGAGATTAATTACTGCTGTTCATACGTCCTGGTTGTTTGATTGCTTATTTTCGGACTTTAAAATTATTTCATTCATAATTGTAACTGTTGTTGTTGTTTTGTTGTTAATTTTTGTAGATTGTATGATTTTCTTTTTTAAAATAAAGAATAAATGGATTCATTTAAAATAATCTCTGTTTTTTAAATGCTCTTTACACCATCCTTGTATCATAATGCAGTTCCGTGCGGCGTGCACACGGGTAACTTTAATCTTTTTCCCGAAACCGTTCAAAGTTAGACAGTGGTTCAAAGTTACCTGTGTGCACGGTTCTAAGATGTTAATTGAAACTCTCAACAGACCCAAGGTGGCCAAGGTACCTATATTTAAAAGGTATGCTCGACTCGCTTCCTGCGTCATCTTCAGTGCCACACAGTTCAAAATCACTGCAGCCAAGATGGCCGACAAAAGAAGAAACCACACCGACTCACTTGCACCACTGAAGATGATGCAGGAAGCAAGTTGAGCATACCTGCTCCTGCTAAATATAGGTAGGTACCTTGCAACAGGCTTGAGTCCTGCATAAAGCCTTAAGGTTCCGTTACATCCATTTTCACCTAAGAAGCATGAGACCTCCATCATGTCTGACTTAATGGTGGCCTTAAAGTCCTACAACCCATCTATGGTTGTAGCTTCTTGATGCGCTCAGATTTCATTTTGCCCTCATCCTCTTAGTGTCGATAAAAGGTTCTTATCAATATTAATTACCGACCAATACAGCTCTACCAGATCCAATTAAGGGGATAGACCGGTCAAAAACACCTTACCTGATGTCTAGGAGGCTCTAATTTTTTATGGAAAAAGGTACTAACGCAAATCTGACATTTCCAAATTTACGTTTTGCGGGTTGCCTACCTACCCCTTAGATTGAAGATATTCCGAAAAAAAGGTAGCCGACTTGCAAACAACTTTTCTTGAGCATGCGTTGTCCAATCGATGAGTTTCTTGGCTTAAAAGAAAGATCATTACGTCCTTTAGGAGCGCATGCATCCTTTTTCTTTATTCCAATTTTTTTTTTTTAATTTAAAAAAAAAAAAAAATTCAACAAATTTTCTGGTTTGAAAATTCTTAGTTGATCAAGTTATTCAATTCAAGCCAAACAGGATGAGTACGCTCCTAGAGGATGAGATTTGAACATTTTGAAAAAAGAACAAGTCTCTAGGTGCAATAGAACTCAAGGAAAGTTGTTTTCAAGTTGACAAAACAAACAAAATTCTGAAGGGGTCTAAAAGAGCAATAAGAATAAAAAAGCTTACACAGAGAAGTTTTACTTGCAACTGTAAATATTTTTTTTTAAATAGTTCTAATCCACAAAAAGGAAAACAAAAAAAAGATTTTGTTCCCTGAAGTGTCCTCTACAAAAAATAAACATTTGTAGAAAAGAAAGAAAAGAAAAAAAATTTTTTTTTTTTTTTTTTTTTTTTTTCACAAAACTTGACAGGTCTACCCCCTTAGTAAATGATTAAATCTCTTTCTTAAGAAAATAATTCACCACTTTTATAACTACACTCTTCTCATTAAAAATTGATATAGACTTTTTTGAAATAGAAGTACCCACACAGCTCTTCAAAGCAAACTCAAAATTTTTTGTGACAGCAAAATAATTTTAGCTAATTGGACTGATCTATTTTAAGTGACAGCTGGCTTAGAATTGGAATTTCAAGCGAGAAAATGACACACTTGATCTTGGTAATAGAACAAAATTTTAATAAGTTTATACAAAATTTGATTTATACAGTTTTAACTAATCACAGCCTTGTTTCATTTTGTCTGATAAATATTTTTACACAAAAAACTACCATCCATTAATGGACCACCATGAAATGATGCTTACAGTACACTGCAACAAAACAAAACAAAATCGTAATTAGAATAGAGTAGTAAAACAGCTGCCTGTAGACTAATATAATTAAGACTATAAACTCAACTAATTTCTCTTCCTCAAAAATATTTCACCCTTTTTTAGGCATTTCAGATAATTGTACGCTAAGTAAAAATTACACTAGTCTTCCTGACCAGGACCTCGGAGGCCTTGAACGCTTTAAAGCTTTGCCATTTAATTTGATGTATAGTGAAAATATTGTGCTTGTCTTACAGGTAAAAGGTAATACGGGTCTAGAAATACATCAATAATCAGGCATCGAACATAATCGAACCAAAGAAATCTAAAACAAGTGGTAACAAATCAATCAGAAGCTTCCTTCTCATGTAATCAGCAACAGAACCAGAATGACCCTGGAATCATCGGGAAATTAAGGGATACCTGGGAAAACCACCCATACTTCGAAAAGGTTGCTCAAATCGATTTGACAATCATCAGAATCGATTTCAAAGACCTTTTTACAGTGGAGAACTTCCAGTTGTTTGTAGCAAACAGCTCAATTTTGGTCCATCAAGATTCGAGAGCAATTGATTCATTGCTCTCTTATAAAACATACAGTGATTTAATAATTATCACTAGTGCAAGAGGGACAGTAATTATGACTGAACTGAGTATAGCCTGACTACAGCTTTCATTCCATTTTGTTTTTCATAATGGGGCTCTTGCAAACGTTTGCTACAAGCAAATGAATAGTAAAATCTGACGTAAAAACCAGCAAAAATCACGAAAATCACCCAAAAAAAGCCTAAAATTCAATGATAAACTCAGGAAATAGTAGTAACGGCAAGATTGTGATGGTGAAGCGACACAGGTATCATTGGAGATTCGTGTCTAATTTGTGACTTTCTCTACGGAAACAAAAAGATACGTCTCATATTAGATAGAAATCTCCCATGATACCACTAAGCCCAATTAGCCTACTTCTGAGAGTGAATTTTGTGATTTTTTTATTCACTCATCATCATTTTTACAGGTTTTTACGCAATAATCAACTCTTCAATCACCTATAGCAAAAGTTGGTAAGAGCCCCATTGCATCATTGTACATCACCTTTGCTGAGTTGAGGTACTATGACCTTCAAAAGAAAATTCCCAGGTGGAAATTTTTACTCTTTTAAATCTCGGCAACCTTTGAACAATTTTGCGGCTTTTAAGTGTTTAAAGACTAGGAAATCAGAATGCCCCTTTCAGAGTACGTCATGAAAAATCGAAACTTCTATTTGAAACAGCAGGGAAATTTAACAAAAAGAATTTCGACCAGGGTACAGGGCTGCAGTTTTGAGTATAGGTAATTAATCGCATGTTTCAATTCACCGATGATTCTACCGGTTGAGAAAAGATTACTCAGTTCAATTCAATGTATGACTGTAATGAACGAAAATGCTCGCATTTGTAATCTTTTCTCAATCGGTGGAGTCGTCGATGACTTTAAAAAACTTGCGGATATTTTCATTAATTAACAGAGTTTTCACCGATTGATAAAAGATTACAGATCAGTGTATTTTCGTGCATTTCAGTCATACATTGAATTGAACTGTGTAATCTTTTCTCAACCAGTGGAATCATCGGTGAATTGAAAAATATGATTAGTTATATGCCAAACGGCAGCCCTGCCAGGGTACTTTCTTTTGAAAGTCATAGTACATTCACTGTCAACCATTTGGATTTCAAATGTTTGGAAAAGAAATAAGAAAGCAGACTCACCAATAAATTCTGAAACTGTATCATTTTCCCCTTCTCCTCGCATCGTTCCAGTTATCTCTTCATTTTCCACAATTGGGAGAAAGAGTTGCACAAACTCGGGAGTGTAAGGAGGAGCAATAGCTTCTAACACCTGAAAATGAAGGAAACAAATTCAAGTAAAGATTACAGCTCGTGGGGATGAATTGAATGAATTAATGATACTTTTTCCTGTCCTTTTACCCTAAAAATCTACTCTATTTCACTTTTGAGGTTCTGTCTACAAGGCAAGGATTAAGGCACAAGAATAGACTCTTCGTCCCTTGGATGGAATTAGTTACGGGCGTGGGGAATAATCCTGAACCGGAAATTTACTCAGTTTTCTCCTTTTTTCCGAAAGCAGTGATATCCTGCTGTTCATAAGTTTACCGCAGCAAAGAACAGCTCTATCTGGCATATCCGGACGGATACAGATAGTTGTCAAAAAGTTATACAGCCACGCCAGATCTGGATTATCCGGTCAATCGGATAATTGGCTCTTCTCAACAAGTAAGTATTGTAAATAAATTTTGCTATAATCAAGGTTAACCCTTTCCACTCGCATCTCGGATATATCCGACAAAAAAAGAGACCTTCTGCGGACTCGATTGTCGGATATATTCGACGCGCTTGACAGATGGTGAGCTCTAGCAGATTTTATGGGAACTAGTACGAACATCACACACTACACCAGCGCGCTCTGTACACCGTGATGTGAGTTTTTTTACAGATCATGTGGTTTGCTTACATCGTGTTGTTGAAGCTCCCCGAGCTGGTGGGGCAGTCAGGTAAAAATGCTCACGAGTGGAAAGGGTTAATAGAGCTGGGCCACTGAGCCAGTAATGAGTTTGAACTTTGAATGGTTACAATTCAAGTTTTTGCCTCCAGACCCAGAGTTGGTGTTATTGCCATTCTTTGGTTCCATGGATTTGTTTACGAAAACAAAAGGTTTAAACTCTAGCTTTATCTTAAAAAAACCTTAAATTTCTTCATTTATTATTTTCAAACAGGATTTAAAGGTAAATCAAGAAGTACCTTGAACTGTTTGTTAAATTACAGAGTTGACCCTGCTCCCGATTTAAGAAACTTGCAACTCTATTTGAGTTCCATGTATTTCAAATTGAGTTTTCCAAACAGCCTTCAACAGGGGCGTGCCATGGTTTCCAGAGGGGGGGGGGGGGGGGCAAGAATGCAATCTTGCCGCTCTTCGCGAATTGCCACCCCTCAAAATTATAAATTTGTTGACTTTTTATTTTTTGCTTGTTACACACAAGCCTTTGGTGATTCATTTTGAAATTTGATGACCTTTTTTTTGGTTGTTCCCCCTGATTTTGCCGCCCATGGAGAGTGCCGCCAGGGACAAGGATGCCTCCCCCCCCCCTGGCCGTCAATACAGCCCAAAAAGAAAGTTGAAAGCTACACTCACCTCAGTGACAAAATAACGGATTAGGGAGATATCAGTATCTCCCCTCTTCCAGCACTGCTTAATGTATTTTACGACAGGTACAACACATCCTCTGCAGAGTAAATTCACCATCCGATCCAGTAACATTTTCCTCAGCTCCAACTGAAGAGAAAACATGGGTAATGAGTTGAGACAGTGGCTTTACAGAAAATATGGAATGTATATGTGCTAGAGACATAAGGAGAGAGACAAGATGTAAAACAAACCATCAAATTTCAAATCTGAATCCTTTAACCCTTTCCACTCCACTGTCGAGCTGTGGTCGACAAAATCGATCTACGGGTTCCGCTCCACTGTCGAGCTGTGGTCGACAAAATTTTGTAGCTAGAAATTGACGCTGTCACTGACAAAATAGGTGTTAGAGAAGTGCTGCACTCTGATGGTCTTCTTCTGAACTTACCAGTGAAGCTCTAGTTCACCATTTCTCCACAAGCGTCCGAGGCAGCACCTGTTTTGATGTTTGTTTATAGTTGTTAACCTCACTTTCTCCCATTTTCCCCCATTTGTAAGTGGAGTACAGGAAGGTTCAGCTCGAAAAATGGTGGAGTGGAAAGGGTTAAAATTTATATTTTGAGTTTAGAATAATTTGCAAGATTCAAAAGTTTCAACTCCAAATTACCATCGATACTTAATGAGGCAAAATTGCAAACATCTGAATCTCTTGCAAAGTTTTGCAATAGGCACATGGAATAGCAACTTTGCTATAAAATGCTGCAAAAATAATGATGAAATCATTTAATATGTCCAAAACTTACTTCTCGCAGAGAAAACGTAGCTCTAAGTTCAGATGGATCACCCTTGTATGCATGCACTACAGACGTTTTGCACCCCAAACTAAAGAACAGTACATTTAATTAAGAGCTATTTTCCTCCCTTGGCACTCGCAACCTGTAACTTTTCTGTTGGTATCACCATGTTCCTTGCAAAACAATCTAAAAGAATCAACCAACAAATTTCTTTGAAAACCAAATGCAACAATCTGTTTGCTCCTTTTTTTTTGTTGAAAGTGCAAAACGTACAAAGTTAATACATACACAGGTGGTCCATCTGAAATTTGGGCTTAGTTTTCTCACCAAGGAGTTAGTTTTGGATGATTTGATTGGTCTTAAAGTTGGAATATTTGATTGGTCTTAGTGTTATTTCCACAGTATTTTACACTAGAGTGGAAAGTCCATTTGCGTATAGCAAAACCTTGCATGAGCGCCATTGTTTGGTTTGCTGACCCTAATCTTTTACAGAGTTATCCCAAGAAATTAACAATAAGTCAAAACTCAAGAGCAGTGGGCGCCAATTGGGGGGGGGGGCAGGAGGGTGCCCTTGGAAACTCAGGAAAAGGCCGCGGCAGAGTCCTTTTACCGCAAAAGAGATGAGAAAAAAAAAGAAGGTCATCACTTTTCCCCGACTCTGCCCCTCCCCCCCCCCCCCAAAGCCAACGCTGAATTGGCGCCACTGCCCAAGAGTAACCAGCAAATGTCTGTCGCAAGATACCTTGTAAAAGCCTCTTAAACTGATCTACTGACATTTTTGAGGGGATGGGGAGGATCAAGATTCTAAAGGTGAATTTAAAAGGATGTCTTTTTTTATTTTGACGACTAAAAATATAATAAGGTTGCAAAAAGAGTGTTTGATGTACCTGGACGAGAATTTCCAGTTCATCTTGTTTTGACTCAAATAGTTGAATAAATAATTTTAGAACTGTATGATGAAGCAAAGAGTGGCAACTGACAACTTCGTCTAATAAGGCCAAATGGATAGGAGTATGCTCCGTACACAGTTTGAAGTAGCTTGGTTCCGTGACTGTTGATTCGACCCATCTGATTATACCCACTGAGACAACAGGATATCTATGAAGAAACGAAACATTGATGAAAAAAATCAGAATTTTTCAGAAGTTATGACAAATGTAGTTCACAATACAATATATGGAATAAATGGAAAAATCAAAACAAATAAATAGACAGACAGTCTTGGCCATTTTCCTTTTTCTTAAAAAGTTATCAATCTTTTGCTGGATTGAATTCGATACTCAATTGCTTTATCACCTCTTCTTATTTAGGAATAATTTTTGCATTTCTTCGTACAGTGTAACCTTGATTAACCAGAAGGGTCGGGACCGGGCGCCATCCGAAAACCGAAAAATCCGGATAATCAGATTTCAGGGATCGGATGACTAGGAAAATGCGCTTGTAATTAGCAAAATGTTCACAATTAGGGAATTAGGGATGTATTAACCAGTACATACATTTGTACCTCAAATGATTACCCAAATTTTTCCTTTAAAGAGCGATTCTATCTTCTTTTGAACGAGTATATCGTTTCTTTTTCTCGCAGCCACAAGACGTATTCCTTGATCATGATACGGTTAGGTTTTTCCGGTTTCTCTCGAAAAAAGAGTTTTGAAAACTGTTTCTGGACCCTGTCTGGATATTCGAATGTCCGGACAGTCGAGGTTACACTGTATTTATCATGGCCAACGCATAGGAATATTTAATTATACTTCCTTCCCGTCGCTAGACTTACTATTTCTTGATGTCTTCATAAGTAACCAAATGGTGAAAGATGTTATGTTTACTAAAGCCTGGTTTTCAATGAGACACAATGCAACAATCTAACAGCATAGAGAGATATTCAACTCCTTGTACTGCCATACCTACAGCAGTGGGCTGGAACCAGAATATGTCTCCTTTGCGCTGCCACGTTGCATTGTGTTCCAGAATCCAGATTTAGCTGGACAAAAGTCTTGTGGTGCTATATCAGCACCCAGAATACGAATCAAGGGGTTTTTAGGGTTGCTGATTCCGTAAAAGGTATTTTTTCAAAAATTTGACGCTGTAAGATTCACTTCAGATCAAAGTTTTTGGTGATTTTCTTCATTATTATCTCTAGGTTTAATGCTACACTAAGGGCTAAAACATAAATTAGGATCTAGTAAAAAGAGCTGTAACTTCCAAAGAATTTCGATGATTTAATGGAACAATTATTTAGAGTCTTAAATTATACATTTAGACTTTAAAATTTTGCATTTCATTCAAACAAATAAATTAAAAATAAATGCAAGGTTTTATTTTATTCTAGTGATCCAAAATGAATTCGACACTCTTTCGAATCAAGTATTAAAATAAATCGTAGAATCAGAAAAAGCTATTTTGGCTTACCTAATACAATGATACAGCGTATTTATTTCTGCAATTAATTCCGATGAGCTTTTATTGGTGTTACAAATATGATGAACTTTTTCAACAGCTTGAATCGTTGGTTTCAATTCATCTTTTACAATCTTCCGTGGGCCCATCTTTTTACTTGCCGGGACCTCAACTACGCTGGACGCATAAGCCAGCAGATAAATGTATTTTGGTTTATATTCCGGATTCAATTTAACACCAGGCTTGAACAGCGCATCAGAAAGGAGCTCTAAAAAATAACAAGAAAAGACAAAAAGTTGATGGACGTGTAGAGAATATTGAAGACATTTTTTCATTACACTTAAAATTATGAGTATCCAAGATCGCTAACAATGTAACAAACTTCTTCCTGCTGGCTGAATTCTTCAAGTATAATTCTCACGCCAACTTTAATCTCAGAATCTGAGCTCCATTATCTGAGACACAGATAATGGAGCCGTTGCAAACTTTTGCTACAGGCTTACAAATAGTTAATTATGGGGTAGTACCCTGTAAAAATGACAATAATCGCACTAAAAAATCATGAAATCCACTCCCAAATGCATAAAATGCTTTCAGACGCAAGACCCCAATGGCAGTTCTTACTGCCTTTTACATTCGGTTTCTCTTTCTCAATAAGCTCCATCTTCACGAGGTGTTCCCGCGACACCACACAAAAAGAAGAAGAAGCATACAATTGCCATAAGATTTGGGCGGTAATCACCGCCATCGGGGCCTTGCGTTTGAAAAGTATTTTATGAGTTTGGGAGTGGAATTTGTGATTTATTAGTGCGCTTTTCGTCATTATTACAGGGTTTTACCCCTCAATCAACTATTAATAAGCCTGTAGCAAAAGTTTTGAACCATCTTCTATGAAATAATTCCCATTTTATGTCTTCCACAGTAAAAATATCTCCTGAACACTTCAAACATTTTCACACTTTCAAACATTTCGAACATATTTTCCTCATAACAACAAAAATTTAGATCCGTCTTTCCATCCTCAAAGTCCTTCGCTGAAAATAGTGCTTCCATTCTTCCCAGTTGTTTATAATCCAACCGATAATCGCTTGGCTGATCCAATAAAGCAAAAATTAAAAACGAACCTAAAAATTGAGGAGTTCTGATTAATTCAACAGGTGGAGGGTCTTGTCCAGAGTAATTTCGGAAAAGCATTAGAATGTCCGCAGGGTTCAGACTGTTCCTTGATAACATGGACGATAAGGCAAGACAAGCTTGAGAGTAGGCTGCCGCACCGTTCAAAGCCATGACAATAGGCGTTACATCATGCTGACTGAAAAAATATGAACAACAATGAGGTTGAAAATGGTATAACTTGTGTTTTTAAATGGGTCTGTTGCATACTTTTGCAACAGCGTTACAGAGGGTAGATTCTAGTGTAAAATTGAATGAAAATCACATTGAGAGCATCCAATAGTCTCGAAATCCACTCATAAACCCGCAAAAGGCATTTTTAGGAAAGTCTGAGATGGCGGTCACACGGGCGAGACAACCCTGCATCCATGCGCCTTGAGCACAAAAAGATGACGGACAACAATTTGTATTGTTAGTTAGAATGTGAACAAACGCCTCACTTTCTCGTTGTACCTACATTTTGCGTCATTCCATGAGTTTTTTTCCGGTAAATTTTACTTTCTAGTTATTGTTAGTAACTACAACAGTGAATAATTCTTGTTTTGTGTCAATTTGCCAGAATTCTGAAAAGGAAACGCTGGGCAAGTACCTACTTTACCGAATGCCATCATCGCCATCTTTGCGGCTCGTAATGGATGCATGCAGGGTTGATTCGCCCGTTCGACCGCCATTTTAAGCTTTCCTAAAAATGCTTTTTGTGGGTTTATGGATGGATTTTGAGACTATTTGATTCTCTCAATGTGATTTTCATGGGATTTTATACCATATTCTACCTTCCATAGCGCTGTAGCAAAAGTATGCGACAGACCCATTTCAAGATATACATTTTTTGGGAATATTCCCGAAGCAGAAATTTACTCTCCTTTGTGAACTATAAGCTCCAAATTCAATTTTTCAATCATAATCTAAAAAGTATTACTAAATTTTACATGCCTTAAACTAACTGTATCTTGTCAGAAATTCAGACAAAAATTGCAATGATTGTTTGTCATTGTGCAGTAAAAGAGAGTGACAGTGGCAAAAGTTTGCCATTTAGACAATATATTTTATTCTCAAAAAGCCAGAAAGCCCAATTTGTAAATTTGACTTTCAGTAAAAATGTTGGTACTTAATGGTGAACATAACAGCAAGAATCGCTTCCTTTAATTACAGATTTCAACCGATCAGCTTCAATCCATCGAATAGCACCACTAGACACTTTTGGGATTTTCGCGTTTATGAAAATTTAAATTAGTAGTATTAGTAGTAGTAGTAAAGTTCAGCCTCCCAAACCATGCATTCGTTATACTTGAAAAAAAAATAAAATAAAAGCAAAATCCAAGACCGTCAACACTTGAGTAATTTTTTTATAGATTTTTTGAAACCAAAATGAACAATATTGTTTGAGAATTTGAGTCATAATATTGAAAGGGAATTTTGCCATGAACTTAATGAGTGTGAGTAAGACTAACCATCTGTCTCACTCACACTCATTGGAGTTTATAGAAATTTCTTATTTCGGATATCCCGGCTTTATTTTTTAGAGAAATTTCAGCTTACGATTAGAAATTTCAGGGAATCTTCTTGAAGTATGCTCACAAGTGCGGAGGGTCCTCAAAATTTTGCTTTTGGTGTATATCCATCAATTTCAACCAAAAATTGTTGCCTTTTTAGGTGGCATGATGGGGATATAGTGCCAATAATTAGAACTAGTCAACCTTGGAATGACGTTATATCCTCAAAAGTTTTTAGTGATTTAAGAAACTTGAATCCGGTGGGAAAAATTTATAATGAAATTCCTTACTTGTTTTGAGCACATTTGGTGATTTCTTGAGCTAGTCTTTTCATGTTGAAACCACCTTTGCTTTCTTGAGCTAAAACTTGGAGAAGAACTAGACTGTAAACAAAAGTATGTTGACCGTGGCACACCATTTTTGCGCACTCTTCAACAGTGCTTTGCCAATCTTCGGTTGCTTGCAAGAAACCAGAGATTGAAGTCTTCAGCACTCTAGAAAACACTTCAATCTGTTGAGCTGCTGTTGATATACTTGTTATTTCTCCTTGAAAACCTGCGTCTGATATTAGCTTGATTGTGAAATTTAACATCAAACAATCGGGATATTCTTCGCGAGACGATAAATGAGAGAGCGCCAAGTTTTATGTTCAATCATTTCCGTCAACCATGCTGGTGTCTGAAAAGAAAAATTTGAAGGTAAAAAAAGCAAAACATTATAATAGTCAGTCAAAAAATAAAAATTAAATACAGTACCTTTTCCTTGTAGTACAATTATATTTTCCTTTACAAAAGATACTAAAAAGATACCAAAAGAGAACAAGAAGGAATGGAGGTACCTACAAAGGTACCTCACAGTAAGGTGAGAGGACAAGAGAGATTCCACACCAAGCGTGACAATATTGAAAACCTTCGAACATTTTATCAATCACTCTCAACTTGCCGTGAACAATTTGTCAAAAAGAAAAGAAAAGAGCTCGATTTAAAACTAAGAAAAATGTACTGGCTACTAGGTAAGAAATCTAAACTTTCAATCAGCAACAAACTTTTATTATATACAACTATCTTAAAACCAGTTTGGTCATATGGATGCCAACTTTGGGGCTGCGCCACGGAGAGCAACCTGCGACCAATTCAAATATTCCAAAACAAGGTCTTGAGGATCATAACTGATGCTCCTCGATACACCAGGAACGCAGATTTGCATAGAGATCTTGAAACAGACACAGTCAAGCAAACTATCATGAGAGTTGCTGAAAAGCACGAGCAGACACTGGGAACTCACACCAATCCCCTAACTAACGTTTTGCTTGACAATGAAGCTGCGACTAGACGCCTGAAGCGCCAAAAAGTGTTTGAGCTGGTATCAGGTCGCTTCCTTATGGGTTAAACGGTTGATGTAACCATTTAAAAACTAAGTTATTTGTTTAGCTAGTAAGAGATTATATTGTATGTGAAAATAAGTTGTATGATGAATCGATAGATTTAGTTTCAATGTGTATGTTTAGACTAAGTGTCTATAAATAAAAAAAAAAATCCTTGTCTCACAGCTTATCTCAATTGATTCCCCCCCCCCCCCAACACATTGAAAACTTTGGAACATTTAATTCATCCCTTTCATATTGCTGTAGCAGTAACTGTCTGTAAGGTGAATTCTCAGCAACCTGTAGTGAGATTCAAATCCGCTGGATCGCGCTACTGATGCGCGCTCTCTGAAACCAAAGGTTTGCAGCCTTTGACCGTCATTTGCAGGAGTTAGAGTCAATGTTTCAAAAATTTTGGAATGTTGCATTCAAGATCATATCCTAAATAACATTTTGACACCACTTTGAGCTTTCTACAACCAATTTTTCAGGTCGAAAGTATGGACAAGAAATAGCGAGATAGAAGGCTGCTTACAAATTCAACCAACACCTTCAAACTCGCAACTTCTTGTCCATACTTTCAACCAGAAAAATTGGTTGTAGATAGCTCAAAATGGTATAAAAATGATCATAAGAATTTGATCTCGAGCGCAACGTTTACAATTTTTTGAAAACTTGACTATAGCTCCTGCAAATGACGGTCAAAGATGGCAAACCTTTGGTTTCAGAGAGTGCGTGAAATGGTCTTTTGGCCCAAAATTGCATCTTTGCAATCGTGAAACTTGGGTCAATATTAGAAACATCCTTGTTCTCAGCTCATTGAGTGCTTCTATTTTTTTTCATGTAAAAAAAAAGTAGTAGTAGTAGTAGTAGTACAGAAGTCCAGCCGCCCAAACACGGTGGTTCATTATGCTGATAAAATAAGTCAGCCACCGCGCGCACGGCTAGAGCGAGGTCTCTATTATATATGTCTCTGACCACAGGTAAGGTCTTCAAAAAGAAGAACTTTCATCAGAATATTTTAGCATTCAATAAGAAAGCTAACTTCTGCCTCAGGAGTATTTTAGAGAAGTTTCCTGAGGAGTCATTTGTGGAAATTTTACAATGCTGATCATCGCTTGCTCTCTCAGCTCAAACATGCAATACATCAAAATTGACATGATTACCTCTCCTTCCTCTGAGAAAATAGTATCAGCCTTCTTAGGATCAAACGACTTCAAGATCATGTCTTTTAAATGATTCTCAACCATGGCTTGTACATCCGGCACTTTTACACCTAAAAAGAATCAATGCATTAGTTTTAGACTGAAAATTGAACTTCTCAGTCAAATTTATGATTAGAGTAAACAGATTTTGATAAGTTACAATATGTACATTAGAAAAATGGAAGAACATTGAGTACTTATGAGCTTCAGCCCACTACTTTCTTCAGTGCTGCCGTTTTACGTATAATTAATGGCATTTTTCAATTCACCAATGATTCTACCAGTTGAGAAAAGATTACACAGTTCAGTTCAGTGTATGACTGTATTGCACAAAAATACTCTGATCCGTAATCTTTTCTCAATCAGAGGAAACGCCGTTAACATAATAAAATAAATAAAGATTTTCCTAAAATAGCCCGAATACATATAAAGAAAAAATATCATTTCTTCATAATTTTTTCTTCATAATAAAATATCCACATGTTTTTTAGAGTCATCGACAACTCCCCTGGTCTAGAAAAGATTACAGATTTGAATATTTTTGCGCATTACAGATATACACTGAACTGTATAATATTTTCTCAACCGGTGGAATCGTCGGTGAATTGAAAAAAGTCATTAACTATATGCAAAACGGCAGCTTTGACTTTCTTTGTCTCAATGAATTAATAGAAATGTGAAGTATGGAGTCTAGCTGATACTGGAGTTCCTTTCAAAAGTGTAGGCGCAACTCAACGATAATCTTAAGCGAATTTATTTACAATTTTCATTCCTTCATATCAGAACAAAACTTGCCTGCGACTTAAACCTTATGCTTTCGAAGCTTTTCTCAATGATAAACCAATGCTTGAATTCATTTTCATTGATTTTTTGTGTAAAATGAGAAATAAGGTTGGGAAGTTTCAAAGTTTATTGGTCTAGATGCGCCTACGCTTCTGAAACGACCACTAGCAAGCTACTATTTTGGGACAAAATTTTCATAAGAACGTGAATACCCCACTTAAAAATATTAGAATGTGCATTGATCTGTGTTGAAAATGGAGAAAAGCACAAAGTTTGAGAGGAAATTATGGGAAGCACATAGTTTTGCAAACAGGCCATTTCCGAAAGCACATAACTTTGAAAGAAAATTTAGGAAAGTATGCTGTTTAAGATAAAAATTTGGTCAAACTCAGCGTTTTACGAATATTATTTGACAGTAAGAAAAAAGTACCACAGCAATAGCATTGGAAAGGGTTCTTGGAGTTTATCTGTCTCTCTTTCCACCCATTTGAACATGCATGTGTTAGAAAAATATGGGCCAAGAAGAGGGGCCATGATAAGCTTTTAGGCCCCAATCTCTGTCCTTTTCAAGCAAATACGTTCAAATGAGCAAAAAGGGAGAAAGACAAATTCTAGATCCACATTTAGCTTTCAGAAATTAAAAATAGGGTGGAGTCACTCATTTTTCATGCTAAGATTTCAAATAAAGCGTTCCTGGTTGACTTTACTACTAAGGCATGACTGACATCATTAGTTTCGCTGATGACTGCCCATGGTTTATAGCGTTGCCTTAAACTTATAAGAGCTAATGGGTTTTTAAAACCTGAGATGTGACATGTGCTTTTAAAATGAATTTTGAATTAATTTAAAGCGAAACCTCCAAGAATAAGCCATTCTGCAACTAAATTTGCCATCTGAGCGACAGCTTTGTAGTTTTGGGATAGTAGTTCAATGACTTGCTCTGGGTTGCCACCAGCTTGAAAATACCTAAAAAAAAAAAAAAAAAAAATTCTTAGAATTGAGTAAAAAGCACCACAACAGAAAATACTTGGAAATAATAGGAAGAATTTTGGAATTGGCAAAGGTAAACAAAAAAAAAAAAAAAGAACCACAACAAATCATGATCCATCTGACATATAGGCGTAAGTCGAATCTAACGTTTCAAAATGCCTTAACTCATTTTCATTTTTTCAACCGTGATCAATCATTCAATTACTTCAATTAAAGTTTTTCTGTGATTCTACAACACATGAAAAACAAAGGAAAAAATATTCACAACTAATAGTACAAGCATTCTTTTGAAAAATTTAAAACCTGGAAGATGATCACGAAACGTTGGATTCGACTTACGCCTATACGTCAGATGGACAACAGAATGATTAGGAAATATCAATCAGAGTCAAACATGAAAAGTTGACCTGATCGTTTGAAAATAAAAATTTCTAATTACATAAAGCAGAGCTCATTTTAATGCATCTAAGAGAACATTTGCCTTTAAATTTCAAGGAAACCTTAAACGTGGAGCTTATTTAAAAATTCTACTGGGTTTATAACTTATTTTGCTGTTTTTATGCCAACATTTATGGACATCACTTTTGCTATGAGCTCCACACTTTGTGTATGGTTTAAAATACTGTACTTGCATTCCTCTTCCAGATTCAGAAAAAATCTCAGAGGTACATACTTACATTTGATTTTAATTCACTTTTACTCAGCTTCACCACATGCCATTAAAAAGTTTTCATCAAATCAAAATGTAAAAATCTTTTTCTTGATTAAAAAATTTGTCATTATTTTTCCTTCAGAAAATATTGTTTACATCCTCTGTGAGAGTAAAATACAGCAATCAAGTGGCTCCAAGCAAACTGATGTCATAAATTTCCTCTACTCTAACGGTTATGGACCTTTTTCGGCCTCTGAAAGGAAAAATAATGTTTCCACGCCTGGTATAACTGGATTCATAGATAGGTACTGGATACACTCTGATGGAACTTTAAAGTTACAGGATGTTTATGGTATGAATATTCCTAAAGGTGATGTCAGACCTGGAGACAATTTTGCTGTCATATCAATTAATACGCAGCTGAAGTTCAATGAATTTTGAAGGAACAAAAAATTCTGAACATCACTTGACGAAAACAGTCTGCAGGATATGTTCTTTCAATGGAGCTAAATCTTAGAATGAAGATGAAACTGAGCCAAAACGAGGCTGATATTTTATGCAAAAACACAATAGAACGGGCTGCTACTCATGGTTTCTCCTAGTTGAGTGTGGTTTGTCTAGCATTCCAATTTAAAAAAATGGGCTTGATTCAAATTCTCACTTTCCATTATTGTTCACTTTTTTAAATTGCACTATTTGTTCATTTTCTGCGCCATGTTTGGAAGAGAGGCTCTTTCATTTGTTTTTCGTAAAGAAACTTATGCCATAAACAAGTTAACAGGTCAAAGAACTCAAGGTTCGACGGGTTTAAGGTTATACCTCAGTAGAACACAAATAACCTGGATGGGTCGACCAATTTGCCAGAGTGTTTTGTTTTAATAGAGCACTCGAACCACAATGGCTAACCACAGTAAAAAAAACAAGAATGTTGCGTTGTAATTTGTTGAGTTCCATTGTGTTTCAATTAATAAAATTAGCCTAAGGAGTGTCATAGATTAATGTTTCATCTATGTAGTATTTGTTGGGTACTCCTTTGCTGTTTAGCGAAGTAATTTTGTGCCTTCAAATAAGGTGTTTACAGAAAAGAAACATTCTGACTTTTTCAAGAGATTCAGAGCTCATTCAGCCCAGTAATAAGTGTATTAATCAGAGATTACTGAGCTAAAGACTTATGGCAGAACTGCTCAAACCTGTTAATCGACTCCTACGAAGTATGCAAACTGGCTTACGATCTGGTGGATTATTTTTGTAAACAATTCTGAAAGTAACCAAAGCGCTTTCGGCTGCCAGTAATTGACTTTTGATTAAAGTTTTAGTGGTTCTATTAGTGGTTAAATTTTTCCCTTGACATTTTCCATTTTGTCAATGTGTTTGTAAAGTGAAAAAATTCAGAAAAGTGTGTGCCTTGAATTTATTTCCAGTAACTTCAGTAATAGCAATGTTCATGAAAAATGGTCCACCAGGTGGTACGCCGTATTGTATCACGGCCTATTTGAAGGGCGTTTCATACGAAATGTCGATTAACGGTTTTCTAACATGGCGGGGATAGGACTTGCCATATCTCTTAGGCTTAAATCTCTGATATTAATGGACAGTTAACTTTCAAAATCGACACAAATTCAGTTCAATTGATTTCGATTTTATAGATTGGACTTATCATTGGCAAAGTTATTGATTTGGATGAGCAAAAATTTTGCTGATAAAGCTTACTTTTTCAACTGAGAGAAAATTCCAGGCTCCATGATGTAATCCGGTGTGCTGAACTTTTCAAGACATTCCTTGAGCACCTCTTGGGGATTTTCCATGCCTTCATCCCCAGCATCGGACTGTGCAAATAATAAAGAGTGTGAATGAGATTTGTGAAAATATGTAAGAAAACAGAAAAAAGAAAAAGAGAGAGAAAAAAAAATGGGTTTTGTGTAAATCATGATGAAGGGAGTCTACAAACAACAGGACTCAGCTTGTTTCAGAGCCAACTGTAAAGCAAGCACTGCTCAGTTTTTCAAAGAACTAAATTGGATGAAACTTCCCGTTGGATTGTATTCACTTACAAACAAAATTTTTAATTGATTCACTCAAACTTTAATTTCCCAAAGAAAAGAAAAATTGTAAACCTACGGCAAGAAAAGAGTTTCGAGGACAGTCCTTTGATGGATAATTGAGAAGGTGGTACAGACACAATGCTTTATGCATTCGGAAGGAATCGACAGCAAGAAGAAATTTGAAGGTTTAGTTGACGGTAGACCAGTGGCAGACAGGTGGACCCCCCCCCCCCATTCCCATACACTCCTCTATTCCTATTTACCGTTATCATTTTCTGAGCCTATGATGTGACATCTTCGACTCTTTTTCGCCTTCATTAAAGCCTAAAACCAACGACCAATCAGAACTCATAGAGCTCCTGTCCGTGCTCTGGATACGATTATCCATCAAGGGACACTAGTTTGGAGATTTTTTTTACTTGCTTGGATCCCTCTAGGTGATAAATTTTCACTGGAAGAACTTGAAATAAAACACCAGATAGTAACGTATGCTTTATCAACATGTATTACTCTCAGTGATTGCACACATGATTTTAAGGTGATTCTTCAGTGTGTAGTACTGTTTCGGGCCACTAGAAAACTACCATTCGATTAAGATATAAAACCAGTTCGTAAATGGTGAATTATTTTGAGAAACAAAGTATTGGATACTAAGATAGAGCTCATTTCACGAAAGTTGGCCGATGACAGATAGATATGTTTTCTGCCGCAGAGACGAGTTTGCGCATGTGCAAGAACGCAAACACATCTTTGCGCAGCGAGCCACATGATCTGTCATTGGCCTTCTTTCGTGAAATGAGCTCTACTTATCCCAAAACGCCTTTACAAATATTTAGGCGAACTTTGTAACATGCAAGCCACAGAGAATTGAAAACACAATATCTCACTTACATCTAACACTCGAATCTATTTGCAACATTTCGATTTGTTATAATACAAACATCTACATTATATGAAGAAGACGCATTTACTATCCAGCTAGTCCTGACAAGTGTTGTTGAGCTACCAAAGACTCATCGGTGAGCAGTTGG
Source organism: Trialeurodes vaporariorum (assembly GCA_011764245.1). Taxonomy (NCBI): domain Eukaryota; kingdom Metazoa; phylum Arthropoda; class Insecta; order Hemiptera; family Aleyrodidae; genus Trialeurodes; species Trialeurodes vaporariorum. Next base: position 52,622,286 of record VMOF01000388.1, on the reverse strand, counting down.
TTTGTACAGAGAACAATCTAACCAACCGCTCAACAATCCGGAACTTATCGGCAGTGGCGTCACATGTAAAGTGGCAACGTTGCAATTTCCCCATTTTGACCTGGGCAAAATATCAACTCGAGCAAGTGCACTGTGCACTTCCAATTGATCAACCTATTTCACGCAGTGGTTTCTTGCAGTGTTGCAAGATTGCACGCAACAGCACCACTTGTCAGAAACCGATACCCAAAATACGTCATCTCTCTGGCACCTGACGATTTATTTTCCTCAAAATAGTTCAAAATTCAACTTTACTGAATGTCAATAATTTGACTAAGATCAAACACTCTCTATCTTGAGGCCAAAAATAGTAATAACCAATGAAGATACCCTAAGGTTAGGAGGGGAATATTTCACAAGAATACATCTCTAGTCTTAGAAGTTTGAGCGATATTTGCCTTATTCAAAACTTTTATGGCTTACTAAGACTTTGACAGAACACCTATGCTTTTTTTACACATTAAAAGTGATTGATAGCACTCTTAACATTTATTACATCAGGTTTGGACGAGTAGCAGTGAATGGTTGGTTCGCAACAACATCAAGCTCCGTGCTGGTGCTATAAGCAACCCCGCTCATCCATACGCTTGAATGCATTTAAAAAGCAGGCACCGCTATTTATCAGTACTGGATACTGAAAGTGCAAGAGCTCTACAGCCACAGCAGAGACAGTATGGTCTAGAATCGCCCTTATGTAGACTGGTGGGTTTTTGCAAAAGTTTCTTGAGATCCTACAACTGCCTCTAAGATCAAATGCCAGAGATGACAGTTTTAAGATCTTCAGTAGGATGGAAAGGTGACCCATAGATGAAGATGCCTTAAAATTGGAGTCACACCAACAAATATTGATAAGTAACTTATATTTATAGATTCTTGAAAAAAAGAGACATTCTAACCTCTGCATCCATGGCATCAGCATCCCAATTTTTTTCATCGTCGTAATCGTCATTCATGTTTCACAGAATTCAATGCAAAGTTTCGCTGAAAAACTAGTAAATTAAAAAAATAACCCTCAGAAATAAAGAGTTAGAAAAGCAAAACACGTATAATGACAGAGAAATAACTAGTACTTGGGTCAATAAAACTTTAGTAAACAAACAAAACATCAAATGAGACGCGAGGCGAGGCCAAGACGAGTTATTTTCGGAATAGTTGATAGATAGCGCTAGTAGTGCTGCGCGGGTACAGTGACAGTGCGGCCATTTGCCCTCCACCCCTCAAGAGTGCACCCACTTTAGCATTGGCAGCATGGGGAGTATGATTGTTCTTGGGTTTCGGAATGAAGATTTCTTTACCCCCTGTCTGAAAAAAGTCATTAATGCTACGTATAAACAATTTTTAGGGCGGGGGGTTGCGATATTTTTTGCGAGTAACTCAGGAACACACTTCCTCCCTATGGCGCCCGTGTTAAGTTGGGTGCGCATCCGCGGGGGGTCAGTTACGGGGAATCGTTGATTTCTCTTAATTTTGCGCACCAATATGTTTCAAATTTGACAGAAGCCCTTCAGTCGTGTCTAACTTGCCTATGAGAACCTTATAAAACTGTAAAAATACTTTTAAATGCTCAAATTCGCGATCTAAGGAATCCGACCAATCAGAAAGACGACCGAAATGGCCGCACTGTGTATGCGCGGGAAAAAAAAACTGGAAAACAGTTGGTGATTCCAGGCGAACCAGATTTTAATCCGGTGGATAGCGCTACTTGTCGCTTTTCGGAAAAGTTATGTTTTGGAGGTTTTAAACTGAAACCATAGTTAAAACGTAAAATCCAAAAACGTCAGCCCCTGCAACATTTTTTACAGATTTTTTGAGGCCAAAAAGAGCAAAATTGGACAATTGGTTTAGAATTAAAGCCGTAAATTATGAAATTAATTTCGCCATAAACTTATTATGAGTGAAAGTGAGTGCGAGTGATAATACGTCTATCCGCCTCACTCGTTCTCATTGAGGCTTATGAGAAGTTTCGTATTTCATTTTTTTCCGATTTTACTTTTGAGTGTTTCAGCTTGAAACATTCGGGGTATCTTCCTGAATTATGCTCGCAGGTGCTGACGTTCCTCGCAAATTTGCGTTTATATAGCGTAAATTCGTCAATTTTAGCCAAAAACTGTTGACGTTTTGAGCAGAGCCGTCACGGGACGTGGTATTTTCAATCCGGTGAAGAGTGACAAAAATCATGTTTTTGGCATTTTAAATTTGTTAACATAGGAAAAACGCTGAAGCCATGGACCAATTTTTGGTCCATGCTAAAGCCAAGAACGTCGGCATTTTTCATGGATTTTTTGAGCCCAAACGAGCTAAATTGATTGAGAATTAAAGCCGGTTGTACTTTATGAAATGCATAAGCGTCGCGTTGTGAGTGCGAGTGAACCTTTATGTCTATCTGCCTCACTCGCACTCACAATAACAGAGGATTGAGGCTTACTGGAATTATAGTATTTCTGTGGGCGTAGCTAGACATTTTTTCTAGAGGATAGTTTGGAAATTCCACTGGGGGGGGGGGGGTGTAAATGAAATACTTTCCAGCTTGGGGGAGGGGGGATCTTGCCCCAGAAATTTTGCCAATTTAGCCGCTCTATATAAGATGTGATTTCAGGCTATCTCCTCTCCACCCCGAGAATGATAAAAAAATAAACCTGATCGCAAAGAGTAACTTTATGTTCCTTTGCCATACAAAAAAAAAAAAAAAAAAAAAAAAAAAAAAATAAGAAAAAGAAAAAAAACAAGCGGTCATTTCAAACCCATTTGTATTAGAATACATTTTTAAAGCCCCCCGTCTACCTTGAAGGGGAATGTATAGACGTACCCATGCGTATGAACTCCCCCAAAAAGATGTCATCCAAAAATTGGAGGGGAGAGGGGGGGTTACCACGCCCGTTTTTGTGTGGGGAAGGGGGGATAGGACTTAAAAAAAAAAAAAAAAAAAAAAAATCCGGAATAAAGAAATATTGGTCAAAACTGCAACTTTTTATCTCAACTCGTTCAAAAGTCAGACGGGGGTGATGCACGGGGGAATAGGGGGGGGGGGGGGGGGGGTGTTTGGATTCCCCCAAAATAATTATCATCCAAAGTTATGAAGATTAATCTAAACTGCAACTTTACATCTTGACTCGTTCAAAAGTTAGGCGCAGGGGGGTGGCGCGCCCGTTTTTGTGTGGGGGAGGAGGGATAGGACTTGAAAAAAAACCTCCGGAATAATGAATATTGGTCTAAACTGCAACATTTTTTCTCTACTCTTCTTCTTTCTCTTTTTCTTTAAGTTAGACGGGGGTGGGGCACGGGCGAATGGGGCCGGGGAGTTGGACTCCCCGAAAATAATTATCAACCGAAGTTATGTAGATTATTCCAAACAGCAACTTTACATCTCAACTCGTTCAAAAGTTCAGCGCGGGGCAGGCGCCCGTTTTTGGGAGGGGGAGTGGGGATAGGACTATAAAATAAAACCTCCGGAATAATGAATATTGGTCAAAACTGCATCATTTTATCTCAACTCGTTCAAAAGTTAGACGGGGGTGATGCACGGGGGAATGGGGGGGGGGCGGATTTCCCCTAAATAATTGTCTTCCAAAATTATGAAGATGAATCCAAACAGCAATTTTACGTCTCAACTCGTTCAAAAGTTAGGCGGGGGGGGCGGCTTTTCAATCCTTCGTTAACATACGCGTTTCAATGAATTTTCTCTCTGTTGCGCTACACGTATAGGCAAGTACAGGAATTTTTCTTTCTCTCTTTCTCTCTCTGACTGTTTGAACATACGAGTTAGAAAAGAATAGAATATGAATTTCGCTAGTAATGGAAGAAGAGAGAATGTGAGTGAGAGAGATAAAGAGTGAGTGAGTGGGAGAGAGAGAGAATGTGTGAAAGAGAGAAAAAGAGATTGAGTGGGAGAGAAACAGAAACAGAAACAGAAACAGAAACAGAAACAGAGAAATAAATTGGCGAGGGCCGCGAAGCTATTAAATAATTTTACGAGCACAGAATGAAAGAGAGAGAGAGAAGTAGCATGAATGAGAAATGTGTGTGAAAGAGAGAAAAAGAGATTGAGTGAAAGAGTGGATTAATGAACGTCATTAATGGATTTTACACGTAAAATTACCATGGGGTACCAATTTTTAGGACATTTGGTTCTTATAATAGTGGTCACTATTCCAAAAAAACGTCAATTTTTTAAAACTTTGGGGGGGGGCTGTAGCTCAAAAGGGGGGCATTTTCAGACACATGTTTGTAGGAAAAAAAAGTATTATTTTGATCTGTAGAATTCGTTCCTGAAATATTCGGAAACAGTTTTTCAACACCCTGTATATATATACGCATGCTCCCGTGAGTCACTTTAATAAAGCCTTACAAGTCAATTCATGTTTTACAAAATAGTCGAATTTTCGATTTTAGGTCTAGAATGTCCCACTTCGGAAGTAAATATAATTGAATATTCCAATTTCCATTAACCCTTTATGGACCAAGCCCGAGTATACTCGTTTTTCTCCTCCAAAGTGTTTAAAATAGTTTCAGTGTTTATTCCAGATAAATGCGACTATTGATGAAAACGCTTACAGGATAAGGTCTCTTCGGGCGCCTTCAATTCATCGTATAGGCAATTTCAACTCCCCCGAGTACGAACAGTTAACTACCTTCCCTGCATAAACGGAAGAGAGGCTTTCTTTTGAACTAATCTGGCCCTTTAAGGGGTTTGATACTCTCACACATTTTTATGTACCCCGCACCTCATCCCTTACTTTAAGTAAACATTTGAGATTTAATTTTAAAAATCAAAATTTTCGAGCAGCATGATTTTCCCGCAATTTGCTTTGGCACGGTGATTCTAGAGTCCCTTGATGGAAATATTGTATAGGGAGTACCGACACGACGCGACGCTTTATGCATTTTGACAGGAGTCGATTTTGTCGACCGCGTGAACGCATTCGAAGGTTAAGTTCGACAGTAGACCAGTGCTGTCGGTACTCCCTACACAACATTTCCATCAAGGGACTCTAGGTGATTCCAGGCGAAACTTTTTCAGATCGACAGCGATGGACAGCGCCACTATACCGGGTGAGCCAGAGCACCCGCACCAGGCATTTTACCAAATGATTTGAAACAAAAAAGTCCATTAGGGAATCGACCCCAAATTTTTCATTTTTGATATTTTCAAAATCCCCCGACAGCCCCTTGGGGGTATTTTGGGGGGACGGGACGGGACGGTGAGGTTCAAACACATTTTTCAAGTTTTCTCAAAAAACCTCCAATAAAAGTATAAAAACTAGTTTATAATCTTTAAGTAGAAGCAATTGCCGACATTTTTGCTCCTTCCAATGTCAAAAAACCCCAATTTTTTGAGTTATGGGGGATTTTTGGACATTTTTTGAATCGGACCTTTTGGCCACTCTGTTGAGAATTTTTCAAACATTGTTACAGATTCTGAAAGAACAGATCAAGACCTTTCGATTAATGTGCCACTTAAAGTTGAAAAATAAGGTGTTTTTTGCCAAATCAAAATTTTGGAGCTTCAATTGCAGAATTGGCGCGATTACATGATTCGAGCCAACCATGTGGGGCTTGGTTTGATTTGGCAAAAAACACCTTATTTTTCAACTTGAAGGTAACACGTGGCACATTAATCGAAAGGTCTTGATCTGTTCTTTCAGAATCTGTAACAATGTTTGAAAAATTCTCAACGGAGTGGCCAAAAGGGCCGATTCAGAAAATGTCCGAAAATCCCCCATAACTCAAAAAATTGGGGTTTTTTGGAAAATATTGGAAGGATAAAAAATGTCGGCAATTGCCTTTAAGATTATAAACTAATTTTATACTTTTATTGGAGGTTTTTTCGAGAAAACTTGAAAAATGTGTTTGACATACCCCCCCCCCCCCCCCAATACCCCCAAGGGGGTGTCGGGGGAGTTTGAAAATATATCAAAAATGAACAATTTGGGGTCGATTCTCTATTGGACTTTTTTGTTTCAAATCATTTGGTTCAGTAGTTTTAAAGAAAAATGCCAGGTACTGGTGCTCTGGCTCACCCGGTATAATAGTCTCTGTCTGGGAATGGCAAGTTTTTAGGCATTTTTAACCTGAACCCAAAGAAAAAAGGCAAAATCCAAGAAAGTCAGCACTTGCGTGAATGTTTTTTGGATTTTTAAGCCCAAAACGAGGAAAATGTTGAGAGCTAAATATAGGTAATATAGATTTAGAACAATTCATTCCGCCATCAACTTAATTTACTTAATAGTGAGTGCGAGTGATGTCTATTTACCTCACACGCACTCATTGAAGCTTATGAAAATTCTCGCATTTCCTACATCCCGGCTTTATTTTTGAGTGTTTCAGCTTGAAGTTGAAACTGTCAGGGTATCTTCCTGAAGTATACGTTCTGCAAATTAGTTGGTACCTCTTTTCGCGCATAAATTCATCTGATTCATCAATTTTACCCAAAAACTATTAACTTTTGAGTTGCGTGGCACCGTGGTGTCCACGTAGCATCGCTCTGCTCAAAAAGTCATCAGTTTTTGTCTAAAGTTGATGTATTCTCTCACAAAGCACAAGTTTGAGGAACATCCGCACCTGCGAGTAAGTATACTTCAGGGAGATGCCTTGCAATTTGAAACGTCCAAGATTAAACGATCAAAAATGCACCAAGCAATTTGAAGCACCATGACAAAAATTCCGTGGGCAATTATTATTTTATCATAACATTTTATGGAACTCCGTGGGACCGTTCATATGGAATTCAGAATTCCATATGATTTTCCATGTAATTTCACGAATTTCCATGAATAATATTTCAGAAAATGATTATAATTACCCACGGAAAGAATGGCCCACGGACTTTTGGTCGATATGGAAATTCACGGAAACCTTTTACCAAGGAGTTTCCTCAAAGTATTATGTAGGTAGAACGAGCATTGTTTTCCTTTTGCTCAATTTCCTCTTGAAGTGAAAACAAAGGAAAAACGGAGATCGCGTCAAGATCCAAGGTCCTAGCCCGATAAAACTTACGAATTGGTCGCAATTCGCGGTGTCCTCAAAGCACATCGCATATATTGACAAAGCTCATCTTACAAAAAAATATTTATCCTTGCTTTGTTGTCTGTGAATGAATAGCAGCGTGTGACCACTTCGAACTTGGAAAGGGTGTTCCGACATTTTTCCTCTTTTGAGTATCTATAAAACTGAGCGCTAATAGCTTTCCAGATTATTACAGTTTCAAACTTGCGGTTATTTTACTTTCAACTGATCGGTACGTATTTTCTTAAACTCAATTAGAATATAATATTATTCAGCTTTAAACTTTTGCTAGGTATATCAATAGAAAGAGTTACTCGAAGTGTAAAATCATTTGGACGGAGCCTCAAAGAGTTCCGAAATTAACTCATAGACTTAATGAGTGCGTTTACAAAAATTATTCAAGATCAAGATAAAAAATCCAACCCTATATAAAAGTAAATAGGTTATTTGGACAGTTCAGAAAACATTTATTAATCATAGGAAAAAAAGGAAAAAATTAACGTAGGTATTATTATTATTATTATTATTCTTTGTTTTTTGTTAGCACTTTTTCGCCCAAGGTCAACTATGACAACAAAAATATATTGACTTAGAGCACATAAGATTCCAAAAAGCATAAAACAATGCAATTTATCACCTGGAAGATGAAGTGAGAGTGAAAACAATTTCTAATGAAGGTTTCAGGGTCCTTTTAATGTCACTTGAGCTTTTACCAGGGATACGTTCCGAACGCACTTTCTCATATAAAATGTTATCTTCAAATAAGGAGACTCCTGCCAGGCCACCTTTAAAGGAAGACCCTCAGAAGCTCAGACCCCCTTTAAACAGACTCCTTTTAAAACTTTGGGGTAGACCCCGAGGCATGCGAAGCCCACCCCTCCTTCCCTGAAAATACTGGAATGATTCCTCTAGACCACTCTTTGTAATTTTGCGACCTCATTATTATTCTATTTTTTGGCTTAATTGGTCCTGTTGCATCTTGAAACGGTCTTAAGGGCTGTTCGTTGTGACTGGTATTAATTGACCGCTATCGTGGGATTTTTTAAACGCTATTTCTATCTGTGAGTAAATTTTGGAACTTACTGCAATGCTCCTGATGGAGTCATTTTCAAGTGCGATTTAACATAAGATTAGATGCTCTCTTTACATACAGCTGTCTCAAAATTCTGCAATAATATGGAGACCCATTCAACAGAGAGATTGCAACTCGCAGGGATAGTGGAACTGGTCACAGGGATACAGGGTATTGTGTATGAGCCAATTTTTATGAAAATTAAGCCAGTCTTGAATTGAGGCGGTGGCTGCAAAAACAGCACATACGGAAAAACCTGATTTTTAGAAAACGCATTTAAAGTTTTCATTTGCTAATAACGCGTTGATATGATTTGGAATTGAGTACACTTTTTCGTGGTTTTATGCTTTGAGCCCTCTTTGAAGAGAATCCAAGGACAAATTAAAAAAAAAAAAAAAATGGTTTGAGTTCATTTGCGGCCAATTTAAAAAAGTGAGTTATGTGCGGTTTTCGCACCCTACAATTAAATTAACGCAAATTTAATAGGATTTGACATTTAAATGAAAGGATAATAATTTTTTTTTCCATAATTTATTGAAACATAAAAACTTAAAGTACGGTAACAACGCAAACCGAAACAAAAAAGTAAAAACTAAATAATGAATCAGCTATATTTGGCTCGCAATTAAATGTAAAGGAAAATGACCTCTCAAAATGCATGGGCATAGCCAGCAATTTAGCAACCATGAATTCTTCCCATTTGAACGCATGAGGAACAATCAACTCTTGAGGAGACCATGGCTCTCATCTAATTGTTTCTCATACATTCAAATGGGAATAATACACAGTTACGCGCAGTTATACATCCAGTGCATATACTCGTATGTGCTGTTTTTGCACCCATCGACCCGATATCTCCGCGTATAGAATCATCGTCACGTCGCCAAATTCACAGGGGTGATACTTCTTGAGTATAATTTTCAATTGCGCTGTTGAGCGCAAAAACAGCACATACGCGCATGGGCTATTAATGCAGGGGCCGCCTCAATTATTCCAGTGTAAATGAACTTGATCTGCAGTTTGCTCCCGAATGCTTCCAACTTTGATGTTGAGATAGCTCATTCCACCCCAGTTTTCAGATCTGAAAGGTTTTGAAACCCATCGAACAGATTATTCATATCAAATTTGAATGATAAAGAATGGTGCAAACCGCATTTCTACGCCCATATCGGCCCCAGAGAACCCTCTCAATAAAACCTCGCCTGAATAATCGTTTTTGTATCTCGATCTCTCATTGATAGTAAAATTTAAACTACTTACTCCGAATTGTTAAAATTTGTAAAATAACGTTTAATCGAGCGCCTTCAATTACTGAGATAGGCAAAATGAACACCGTGGAGTACGTATAATTAACTACCAATTTTTGAGCGAGTCATTATAGCTTTGATTTCGAAAAAGGGGGATTCTCTCTATACGACGAATTACTTTTCTTAGTAAATTGCGATTTTTTTGTTGCAAGTCTTTTTTATTTTCGAAGTCGTTCACGCAGAATCTTCTGCTTCTGTTTCGCTAAGAGTGCGAACCACTGATTGTGAGAGCGATTAATCACGATTATCATCAGAATACGCGGAGACTTGTGGCGTGCGGCCCTTTCTGGCCGATTTTAACAGTGATATATTTGTTTTTGTCAAATTATGCTCGAAATTAATTGGACACGTTTATACCAAACAGACCTACTATAATATTTCTACGTTGCCATTTAATCTCGACTTTTTAATTCCCATAAAAATAATATGATGGATCGAGTTGCTTGGTAATATTCGGGAACAAGAATGGGTCTGTCGCGTACTTTTGCTACATCAATATAAACTCATTGATACTAACGTAAAATTCGGCGAAAAGAACGATGCGTACATTAAAAACTATATCAAAATCCACTCATTAACTCAGAAAATACCTTTCCATTTCAAACAACCCGTACTCAATCACCGACTTATAACTACATAGATGGAACCATCTCGTTTATGTAAACATCAACAGAACTTACAAACATTGGAATGTTTCCTTTAGATGCGTACATTTCTTATATTATTTTGTAATCTTTGATAAACCAAAAAGACCAGGCAGCAAATGCAGCTTATATTTCACGTATTAAAAAGTAATTCCATCATTTTGTAGTTACGATGTTGTTTACTTATGCACGGTGGTTCCGTCTATGTAGTAGTATACCGGTGCAAATAATGTCTAGTGTAGCGCGGGCTGTTTGAAATTGAAGTGATTTCATGAGTTAATGAGTGGATTTTGAACGTTTTTAATGAGCGCTTCGTTATTTCCTCCGAATTTTACATAAGAATGAAGGTTCTATATTGCTGTAGCAAAAGTACCCAACAGACCCATTGACGAAGAGAAGGAAAGTTCTGGGCAGTCTCAAGAAATTCTTTGCACTAGGTCTAATTTTATAATATTTGTATTAGATATTAAAGTCAAGTGAAAATGGTAGCGTCCAAAGTAGAGTAGGTCCCTTCAGTATAAATGAGTCCAATTATCTTGACGAATAATTGTGCCCAAAAAACCGCGAAAAGCTAAAGAAGAAAAATGTGTTCCTAGTCCCTGATATCATCAACAGTCTTTCATAAGACTCCATGAAAAATTCTGCGAACCGCGAACGGTTAAAAAAAGGCGGCTGATGCAGTGGCGGCCCGTGCATTTTGGCAACAATGTTTTCCCTCCATTTGAATACATGTAAAACAATCGATTGCAGGTGAAGCGCTGCTTCACTATATCGAATCGATTATTTTACATCGAATCAAATGGAGGAAAAACAATGTTGCCAAGTTGCACGAGGCTTCACTGGGCTGATGAGACTCTCTCCTTGATGACCCCTCATTTTACCGGTATCTTGGAATTTCTTAAACACATTTATTAAGATTGTGAGTAATTTATTTGAAAACTTTTCCTACAACGGAGTTATTTTCAAGTGGTTTTACATCAGATGAGAGTATGAGAACCTCTTCTACAGCTGTACCAAAAGTTTGCAACAGACCCATTGTGTGTAACTAACCTGTTTACTGATTGAATTTTCGTTGAATGTTTCGCAGAGAAAGGGAAATTAAGCGATGAATGGAAAAGGAGTGCTCCTATTGGTCGTTATGACGGTCTGCAGTATTTTGGCTCCGGTTAACGCAAACAGCGTAGCAAGCAAGCGAAACGACGAGAGTTTTTGTTACATTTCGGTCACTCTAAATTACTTGGGGTATGGACTCGAGGCATTAGGCATCTTGGAAGAAAAGGACTTGGTAAATTTTTTGAGAGGCATCCAGACGAAATGGGCGGAAGATGTTAAGATGTCTGCCAAGTGCCCAGCTCGCACAGCTGATAACTGTGAATCCATCTTGTTTGAAAAGACAACTCGCACGTTCGGAGTAGTGAAGAATCTTTTCTTCGATGTTTTAAAATTCTCCGAACCTGACGCGTTTGCAATAGCAGACTGTTATCAGAGAATGGCAGTACGAGACTATTGCAGATATTTGATAACTGACGGCACAAAAGAAGCTTTGTATGTCGATAATGCTCTGAATTCGAAATATCTGAAGAAAATAAGGAATCCTACACCCTGTGATTGCTGCTGTGGCTACAAAAACTAGTGGAAAATCTAGGAAACGTAATGGACATTCATCAGTGGCGAGGCGTGCGATTTGGCAACGTTCTTTTTTCCCACTTAAACTCATTAGAAAGGTCGAAATGCCTGGTCAATGGTCATCGCCGATGACTGAAGTGTCCGACCTTTTTGGTGAATTCAAATGGAGAAAATACATGGTTGCCAAAATTCAAGCCTCGCCATTGACATTCATGTCCTCTAAGTGCATTGCATATTTGTCAAAAAAAAAAGAAAAAAAATCGTAAATTTGTCGATTTCTTACTTAAATAAATATATAACTGAGCCGGCTAGGTTCAAACGAACTTATCTCCACTGTCTCCATTGTGACGTTATAAAATATTTCTCCACATTTTATTTTACAAGTATCACAGGAAAAAAACAACAAAAAAACAAAACAAAAAAACAAAAAAAAACAAACAAAAAAACAAAAACAAGCGGTCATTTCAAACCCATCCTTGTTGTAATACATTGTTAAAGCCCCCCGTCTACCTGGAGGGGGGGGCACCCCAATTTTTGGGTAGGGGGGAAGAAGGACTACAAACACACGAAAAATAATACGAAATAATGAATATTGGCCAAAATTACAACTTTTATCTCAACTCGTTCAAAAGTTAGACGGGGGTGGGGCATGGTGGGGGGGGATAGAACTATAAAATAGAATGTTGGTCAAAACTGCAACTTTAAAACTGCATCTCAACTTGTTCAAAAGTTAGGCGGGGGGTGGCACGCCCGTTTTTGGGTGGGGGGAGGAGGGATAGGACTTTGAAAAAACCTCCAGAATAACGAATATTGGTCAAAACTGCAACTTTTTATCTCAAGGCGTTCAAAAGTAAGACGGGAGTGGGACACGGGGGAATGGAGGGGAGGGTGTTGGACTCCCCAAAAAAAAATATCATCCAAAGTTATGAAGATTAATACAAACAGCAACTTTACACCTCCGTTCACAAGTTAGGTGCGCGGGGGGGGGGGTGGCTCGCCCGTTTTTGGGTGGGGGAGGGGGGATAGGAAAAAGAAAAACTAAACCTCCGGAATAATGAATTTTGGTCAAAACTGCAACTTTTTATCTCAACTCGTTCATAAGTTAGACGGTGATGATATGCACGGGGGAATGGGGGGTGATGTTTAGATTCCCCCAAAATAATTGTCATCCAAAATTATGAAGATGAATCCAAACAGCAACTTTATATCTCAACTCGTTCAAAAGTTCGGCGCGGGGGGGGGGGTGGCACGCCCTTTTTTGGGAGGGGGAGTGGGGCTAGGACTATAAAATGAAACCTCCGGAATAATGAATGTAGGTCAAAACTGCAACTTTTTATCTCAACTCGGTCAAAAGTTAGACGGTGGTGGGGCACGGGCAAATGGGGGGGGGTGGACTCCCCCAAAAAAATATCATCCAAAGTTATGAAAATTAATCCAAATAGCAACTTTACATCTCAACTCGTTCAAAAGTTAGGTGCGGGGGGGCACGCCCGTTTTTGGGTGGGAGAGGGGGATAGGAAAAAGAAAAAGAAAACCTCTGGAATAATGAATATTGGTAAAAACTGCAACTTTTTATCTAAACTCGTATATAAGTTAGACGGGAATGATGCACGGTGGAATGGGGGGGGGGGTATTTGGATTCCCCCAAAATAATTGTCATTCAAAATTATGAAGATTAATCATGGGCGTCATTTAGGGGCATTAAGGATTTGAAGTCAGGCTCGAAAACTGGCACAAATTTTATTGATGAGCAAAAAAAAAAGGTCATCCGATTATTGCCCCCAAAAGACGGCTCTTTGGCTCTAAAATTTTATTGATGAGCAAAAAAAAAAAAAAAAAAAAAAAAAAAAAAAAAAAAAAAAAAAAAAGGTTATCCGATTTTTTGCCCCCTCCAAGCCGAAAATTATAATGATGAGAAAAAAAAAAGGTCATAAGATTTTTTGCCCCCCCCCCCCCAAGCCGAACTTGAAATGACGCCCATGAGATTAATCCAAGCAGCAACTTTACATCTCAACTCGTTCAAATGTTCGGCGTGGGGGGGGGGGGGGGTGGCCCGCCCGGTTTTGGGAGGGGGTGGGGATAGGACTATAAAATAAAACCTTCAGAATAAGGAATATTGGTCAAAATTGCAACAATGGGGTTGTTGTAAAGGTCGGAATTTTATGTTTTTGATTACAGATTCTGAAAACAGAGCAATTTCGTTTTTTTGTTTTTTTCCTACGACCAATAGAAGCCGAGATAATCGACTTTGAAACATCGCCAATTATTGCATCATATATACTAATTATTGCGCAATCCAGTGCACTACGGTTCTCATATCTCTTAAACTTCCAAAAATAACCCTATTGACCTATACCTCATTTTGAAGCAGAAGTCAAACGGAATCGGTCTGTGCAAATTTTAGGTCACTAACTGCTGTCGTTCCAAAATGGCGCCGATCCAAATATTAAGATGGCTCCAGAATATAAAAATAAAAAAACCCGCCATTTTGGAACGACAGCATTTAGAGACCTGAGATTTGCACAGAACGATTCCGTTTGACTTCTGCTTCAAAATGAGGTATAGGTCGATAGGGTTATTTTTGGAAGTTTAAGAGATATGAGAACCGTAGTGCACTGGATTTCGCAATAATTAGTATATATGATGCAATAATTGGCGATGTTTCAAAGTCGATTATCTCGGCTTCTATTGGTCGTAGGAAAAAAACAAAAAAACGAAAATGCTCTACTCGGCAAACGTTTTCAGAATCTGTAATCAAAAACATAAAATTCCGACCTCTACAACAACCCCATTACCGCAACTCGCACAAAAGTTAGATGGTGGTGGGGCACCGGGGAATGGGGGGGGGTATTTGGATTCCCCCAAAATAATTGTCAACCATAATTATGAAGATTAATCCAAACAGCAACTTTACATCTCAACTCGTTCAAAAGTTAGGCGGGTGGGAGGGTGCAACGCCCGTTTTTGTGTGGGGGAGGGGGATAGGACTTGGAAAAAAAAAAACAAAACAAAAAAAACAAAACAAAATTGGAAATAATGAATATTGGTCAAAAGGAATCGGCCGAACCGTCAAAATGAGTCGAATATGCAGGAGTCAGACGCAGAAAGAATCTAGAAAGAGAAAGAGAAGTAGAATGAAAGAGAGAGAGAGAGAGAGAGAGAGAGAGAGAGAGAGAGAGAGAGAGAGAGAGAGAGAGAGAGAGAGAGAGAGAGAGAGAGAGAGAAGTAGCATAAATGACAGGTCGAAGGCATAGTGGAACCAGATTCAATCATCCGCGAAGTTGAGCTATATATAATTGAAGCTATAGAATACGCTCAGAAGGGCGGAGAAGCGATTATAAAACATTGTCCTTAACAATAATGTAAAAAACGCTTTAGTAGCGCTGACAAAAAACTTTGGTACAAAAATGACCAGCAAAAGACTTTTGTGGAGCTGCTTAGTACGCCTAACTAAAAAGAGACGCGACGGTCGTAAAAGAAGAGGGTTATACGGAGGGCCTCCCCCGGAAAATTTTAAAATTTCAATAATTTCATTACCCGTTGATCGCAATTTTATAAGCTATCATGGCCAAAAAAAGAGCCTTAACTCCTTATAGACCAAGCCCGAGTATTCTCGTTTTTCTCCTCTAGCTATATTTTACATTGTTCCAGTAGGTACATATCATCATTTCGAATAAACGCGATTCTCGATGTAGTATAAACAGATGAGATTTCGTCTGGAGCCTTCAATCCGTCGTATAGGCAGTTCCAACTCCCCCGACTACGAACAGTTAACTGTCTTCCCTATGTAAACGGGAAAGTGACGTTCTTGTGATCTAACCTGCGGGCCGATCTTTTACTTCATCGTTAAACCGATCGTTAAGACAGTGTATGAGTAATTCTGTTAGTCGAATATTGTAAAACTTAGCCGTTGCTATGGTAACCATCGTTATAGTGTCCGTTTTCTAAAGGTTACTCATGAATAGCCTTTATAAAACGAGACTCTTAACGATGGTTACTACTGCAACAGCTAAGTTTTACAATTTTCGACCAATAGCATCACTCGTAGACAGTCTTAACGATCGGTTTAACGATAAAGTAAATGATCGGCCCGTTGGTATTTAATGGGTTAAAAAGCCCGAAAGGGGCGCTTTTTCCACCGGTGAGGTTAAAAAAAAGTGACTCCTAATGGCCGACTGAGGTGAGGCTTCAAGTTGAAGCGCCACATGAAGAGCTCAAGGAGTCAAGGGGCGGGCTCTTTCTTCGGAGATCAAAAAAGCGTATTCTATCGAGGTCAAAAGAAGTGCCTTTTTACAACCATAAGCTTACATCATAGGAGCAAGAGATCCGCCAGTCTCTAAGATTGAAAAAGCGCCTCTCTTTCAGGCTAAGAAGGCGCTACCTCGACAAAAACCGAGGCGCCTTTCATTGAGGTCCACAAATTGGCGCCTTTTGCTGACACAAACAATAGCGCCTCATTGTAGTCGACTGATGAGAGGCGCTAGATAAAGAGCATAACAGGTGCCATTCTCTAAAATTGAAACAGTGCCTTTGACACGGGCCTACAAAGGCGCACTGCCGACAAGAACGAAGGTCGAAGGCGTCTCACGGACGTCAAAAGCAGGCGGGGCTTCCTTCGAACATAAAAAAGGCGCCTCCTTGGGGCCGATGAAAGCGCTTCTTTAAGACCAAAATAAGCGGCTTTGTAGGGTCGAAAACAGGCACACTCTCTACGAAATTAAAGAGAGGCGCCTCCTCGGGGTAAAGGCAGATCCAGCAATCTAGCAACTGTTTGTTAATCCCGTTTGAATGCATGAGAAACAATCGATTAGTAAAAAAGCCATTGCCCCCACAAGAATCGATTGTTTCTCTTACGTTCAAATCGGATGAATTAATGGTTGCCAAATCGCTAGATCCGCCAATGCCTTGGGGCCAATAATAGCGCATGTTTAGGACCAAAAAAATGCACATTTTTTGATGCGAGGTCGAAGGGAGCCTCATTGAGGTCTAGAAGCGCATATTTTAGATAAAAAAGGCATCTTTCTTCGAAGTTTAAAAGCGTCTCCTTACGGACGAAAAAACGCTTCTTCGAGGTCAATAAAAGCGCTTTTAAATGGCCAAAAACGGCACCTCTGAAGGGTCTAAAGAGGCGCATTTGTGCGAAGACTGAATTTATAGGCAAACTTTATCAATATTTATCCTTTTTTAAAAAAATCTCCTTAATTTTTCCTTTTTTCCTTCTTTTTTTCTATTTTCCTTCTTTTTCCTTTTTTCCCTCTTATTCCCCTTTTTCAGTTTTCTTCTTTTTCCTCTTTTTTCTTTACCCTGAGCCTTGATTTGGCGCCCCACGAAAAGTTTAGGGGGGCAAAAAGACACTCTGCCCTCTCTTAGATCCGACACTGCCGGCTTTCATTGCTATTATTTTTGTATACTTTGTCGATGTTTGAAGTTTTCGTCAATGGCGGTCCGATTTTTTTCGCACTCATTTTATCGCACAAAAATGTACGGCAGGAAAATGCCGGAATGGTAATGTGGTATAGGTATCATTATCATTATTTCATTTTACTTTACTTTATTTCCATATAAAGACTGATTGAAATGCGAAGAAGACTATGGTATTCTGAACTGGAAAGAAATTTCAGTCGAATGGTTGCTTTTGTTTTGCTACATACAGATACCTGCAGCTGCTTCGATATAGAAGCGCCAACTTACATAATGGCTTGGCGACCCCGGAAAAAAAATATTTGCCAAGCGAATATGAAATGGAATGTAGTAATAAGGAAAATCTATTTATTTGTAAGCTGCTCACAACTATGAGTGACGATAGGAAATCCACATAGTCCAATCGTCGGTGGTTTTACATCTATATAGTGTAATTCAGTTTTTAATGTTTCAAATTTTCCCATCACAGTTTCTGTCCACATAGTGACAATCCATCCAACCAGCAAATATTCAGGAAATTTTTTTATGAGATTTTCTAGTTTGCTAGAAAAATGAAGGGGAAACATAAAGAAAAACACAATTTGATTCTCGTTATTTATAGCAATGAAAAAGTAATGCGAGATTTTGAAACGTTGCATTGAGTTACGTCTCTTTGAAAAACACCGACCGAATGTGAATTTCTAAATTCAAGGGGGTGGGAACGGTGGGGTTGAATTCGCGCATTAGATGAGAAAATATGCTCTAAAACTTGGTGTAAATTATAATATGATCGATGGTTGCAAAAAATGTGACAAGTTGTTCAAATCGGGAGAGTTCTGAATTTATTGATATTCGATGCGACGGTATTTAAAAGCTTGCGAGGGAAGGCTCTAATTGGTCCACTGATGTAAGTACATATCACATGGTTTGAATCCGCCAAGCAACACCAACACAGAAACTGTTTCCGTTACCGAAACCGCGGACCAATTACCTCGCCTCCCGTCGAGTTCACTACTTTTATTCGATGTTCACTAATTCACTATAGTAATGTTACTAGCACACAGGTGTGTTCATTTAACAGAGGGCGACCAGGGGTGTGCCGTGAATTCTAGTGGAGGGAAAGGGGGGAGAATGCAATCTTGCCGCCCCTCAAACTTTTAAATTTTATGACCCTTTTATGACTTTTATGCAGACGACATTTTGTTGTTGTAGCCGATGACTCCCGAACGAAATTGGAGTACACCTATCCAACTTGCCTCATACTTTTCCAAAATGGGGGGGGGGGCATAGGGTATGCTGGCTGGGTCTCAATTGGTCTCTGCTCTGGAGCAGATTCCACGAGCTATTACTGGCACTGCTATCATAAAAAGTAAAGTTGGACTGTTGGAGGTTTGCTGCACCGCATTTGAATATCCCGCGATGTCCCTCAACAAACTTTCGGCACGATATATGCGGCAGTTGAATTTGATGATTGCAATTTTTGTAAATTAATTTCGCCTTAAATAGTAATGCATTAGCTTTGTTAACGAAGAATTTACGTGTTATTTTGATCGTGTGCGGAGGAGGGTATAAACACTGTGATTTTGTGATCATATATTAATAAATCAAACAAAGTACCTATGCTATAACCGAAACTGCCATATCCTGTGATCGTTGATGTATTCATCGGTTTTTTAGTGATATTTACTCGAGAGTTTGTGTAGAGTTTATTAATTGCCCCGTTGCGGAACTTGGCACATAGTTATAATAAACGTGAAGCTATAATGTGTTTCTTTCAGTTTACGCTTACATGCAGAAGGCCACAGAATCAACAGGTGTCAAAAGAATCTTACTCTCATTAACTGAGTCAAAGCAGTTAAAAACCAATTAAAACAAAGACGATTCCACCATAATTGTCAATGGAACTGTATATTTAAGAACTCTTCAGAGAACTAATGAGTAATATAGGGTTAAAACATTTTCCTCAAAAACATTCTCCAACACCCATTTTCTATTTCTGACTCCTCGGTCGTTTTTTTATTTACCTATTCATAGCTATCCATGTGCTTTCCTTCTCCACTGTATCAGTGGTAAAAAAATATTGTGTTTATGGCATCTCTTAAATAGAGCAGTACCTAATATCAAGTTTACTCAAAAGGTTAAGGTTGTTATTGTTTGAAAGATTATTATCAAAGGCCACACCTGTTTCTGTCCGAAATAGACCGGATGATTTATTTTGTTTCAAAGGCCATGCACGTTTTCCACTGCGTTTCTGCCCGAAATAGGCCGGAATAAATCAAATGCAACCACTGCGGTCAAATCCTCAACTAAAATTGGAAGGCATTTTAACTGTTGTTATTTGCAATTCAAACTTTCAAGGTAGGTAAAGCTTCTGAATTATATACTTTTAAACTATGCTAATACAACTAATTGAACTGCTTGACTTGGCTTTTTGAGAAGCAGAGACGCCTCGTCCGATTTGGCAACTATACACTTTTTCCGTTTAAATTCAGGTAAAACAATCGATTGAATCGATTCTTGAGGAGGCATGCTGACAGCCTCCTGGAAAATAGATTGTTTTCCACTCGTCTAAATGGAAACATGGAGTATTTACGCACTGTTGCAAAATTAAAACACATGAGTGAAAAAAAAAAAAAGAAAAAAAAAAAAACGAGTTCAAACTTATATTCGTGTACTAAAAGAAGTGACAAAATAACTTATCTTACTGAAACTTACATTATTTATTACTCTCCATCACATGATTCTAAGCTTTTTTTCTCTTTTTCAAAGTACCTCCCCCTCCCTTCGTCCTGAAACGAAAGAACAGTGGATCTTTCATCAAGACAATGTGCGTCCAATGTTGGAATAGGCGCTTCTGGTTGTTCAATGGATCAACCAATCAAAAGTAACGTTCCTTATTTATTAAAATGGACGTTTCTGATTGGTCAAAATGGATGAACCATAATCATAATCGAGTATTTCCCATTTATTGAAACGGACTCTGCTGATTGGTTAATCTATTGACCAATCAGAATCGACTATTGCTAGTTGATTCAAATAACCGCTTCTGATTGGCCAATGCATCAGCAAATCAGAATCTAGTATTCTCCATTTATTGAAATGGACACTTCTGATTGGTCAACGGATTAACCAACCATAATCGATAATGTATAAAAATAATTAGGGGGATAGGTGCAAATAGAAGCAAGAATGGACAATGAACTAGCAAACAGGAGATATAAGAGAAAAAAACTTATGAAATAAGGGCGGAAAAATTTATTTTTTAATTGTATTTCAAGCATTATTATATGAGCCTTGTGTATGAGCGAGATTAAAAATATGATTAGCTATCAGCATGTTTTGATTTTCATGTTATCAATTTATTTTTGTTTCTTAAAACTTAAGGGGTGAGAAGGAGAGATCTGGAATAATTAATTCAGAGTGTATTTGAACGTATATGAATTGAGTTATGTAGAGCGCAGGTAGATCTTATCTAGAATTATTCATTTTCAGCCTCTCATCAATGAAACATAATGCGTTTCACTATTTTTCCCTATTTCAGTACCCCATAATATACTGAATAAAAACATTTGGTTAAAAAAAATATATATATATATATATAAATGTGCAGTTAAGAGTTTTAACCTTTTGGATATTAGGTACTTACTGGCTGAGCGCACAGTCCAAATAAAAATTGCGACAATTTTTAATCGAAAAAGCAGTGCTGCAGTAGTCTAGCTACAGTTTCTCACCTTATAGTTGTAGAATGTGTTTCCATTTCTGTCTTTGGATATGCACTTGCACTGGCCGTTAATAATTTTGGACCATCACTCATTTAGAGTGGTCAAACATTTTTTTTCTTTTTTTTTGGGCTAGTATATGTACAAATGGGCCCAAAAATTTGGAATAAAATACGCTGAACGTTGAATATTGGACATAGATTTTTGGATCGGTCATTATGTATGAACGAATGTTCCGATAACCTAAATAATTATGGCATAATCCCTGCGTTAGGGCCTCGACGCTACCCATTTTACTCATGAAAACAACGTACTCTCCTCTATTTTCTTTTGTTTTCTCAAAATAGAGAAAGGATCGGGCTACGGGCAATAAGGGTTATGCAGGAAGCGTCGAATTGTCGACTCACGACTAATGACATCGCTTGTTTCTTTGGCCTCAAACGTATATAAATCACATAAAGACAGTGTTGCTGCTACTTGAAGCCCGTTTGCGAGTTATGAAATATTCACCCAAGTGAAATTAACCTGTAAGTAAATTTAAGGACAAAGTCTAAAAGAAACAGGTAAGTATATGTAATGAACGGAAACGCAAGATAACATTAATTAACCCAACCCTTGTGAGTCCAAAGGAGGGGCGAGGGTCAAGAAACGACCCCAGGATAATTTGTTTTGGGTAAAACTCTGATTTTTTTAGGTGCTGTCGCGTAGCGCAAGCACCTTATTTTTATTAAATTTTTAGACTTCATGACATTCAAGGTACTATACCAAGGTATTATCACAGAATAATACAACCAGAACGGAAACTCTGTCGGATTTTGAAGCAAATTCATTTTGCGTCCGTCATGTTGGGATATAGGATGTTTACATCTGAATTCACGCGCGAAAAAAAAAATATAGGACATGATCCGCGAAATTTTCATACTGAAATGCCAATAGAATAAAAGTGAGGCCGGAAACTTAAGATTTCTTTCCAGAATTTATAGAAATAAATGAGTTTCAACACAAATCACACACGTCCGCCATGTTGGGATATATGACCTCAGCGTTGCCTATTGGTGCCGTTAAATTCCAAACTTGCTTCCATTGGCTCTTATGGGAGTTTCCTTTCTGATTGTATTATTCTGTGGTATTATAATGTATAGTTTTGCCAACGCCGGCCACGCCAATTATCACGTTTTATTGGTTAAAAATGGTAGTTGAATTTGGCTTTTTATGCTTACTAAAATATTAGTTTATGGATAGAAAACGATTTAATGAACATTTTTGGAAAATTGTATGGTCTCTTAGGATGACAGTGGCTTAATTATATTTATATTTTGATCGCGCAAATGACAGGAAAAAAGAAAAAAAAAGAAACTAAAATATCATTTTCCAATTTAAAGCATTGTTTGGAATCGTCACTTTTTCGAAAAAAGGCACGAATCATAAGCGTCGGTAGACGCAGACGGCAAGTCAGGTAACCCCACCCTACTACCACCCTCTCTACGACCTGACAAGTCTGCGGTGCGTAAACGCTTATAATTACAGAAATTATTTCATTCCCCAAACCGTGCCTTGATATGATCCTGTAGCGAAAAAACTACGCAACCAAACACATCAAACTTGGTCTTATTTTAACCAGCGTGTTCTGTGCTCGTGCCTTTTTTTTGTTTGAACGCAATCCGTCTAATATTTATTGAGAAATGATAAAAAAACTAAATTTCTCATTATAACAGCTATTTCAAACTACGCGGTAACTCTACTCTCATTGGCTACTGCCTTTTAGTATTTGAGATCGCCGCGAGAATCGACGCTTCATCGTCAGTCAACAACAACTGCACATCATTTCAAAACAAAAACATTTCTCCCTGCTTTGACACTTTTGAAATAAACTCGTTACCAATACTGAGTGATACAAGTGATTATTGTTTCAATTACAACGGAGGCCGTGAATTACGAAATGTATCCTCCTCAGTTCTTCTTTTTAAATAAATGTACCAAACATCTTTTCTAGTTATTTTTTTTGTGTGCTTCTAATTTGTTGTATGCACGCGTATAGTAAAGGTTGGTTTGCTTTCACACTTAGGTACTTTTGCATATTCATTTATTTAATAACTATTCTAGCTCTGAAGCTGAAAGTATTCGAATTTGGGCATAACCGCGGAGCTTCATTTTCCACTTCATTGCTTGCAAATGCAACACCCGAGTACCGTAATCCTGTTGAACACTGGAGGGAGAGTAGTTTCTGATGTGTTTACAGCACCTTTGTGATTTTAGCACAGAATTATACAATGTATTATTCTGTGATTTTAGTATAATTATTCATAAGCAAGTAGTGACAAAAGTTCTTTGCTGTGTACTTGTAGAGTTTACAACTGATCTGTTTATTTGATGAGAACTGGTAGTGACAGTAACATTATTTTCCTGAAGTTACAGAATTGAGCTATGGCGGATCTGCCAGCGGCGGACCGACCAGCGGCGGACTAGCCAATGGCGGATCGGCAAGCGGCGGACCGGTCAATGGCGGATCGGCCAGCGGCGGACCGGCCAGTGGCGGACCGACCAGCGGCGGACTAGCCAATGGCGGATCGGCCAGCGGCGGCCCGGCCAGCGGCGGACTAGCCAATGGCGGATGTGCCAGCGGCGGACTAGCCAATGGCGGACCGGCCAGTGGCGGACCGGCCAGCGGCGGACCGACCAGCGGCGGACTAGCCAATGGCGGATCGGCCAGCGGCGGACTAGCCAATGGCGGATGTGCCAGCGGCGGACTAGCCAATGGCGGACCGGCCAGCGGCGGACCGACCAGCGGCGGACTAGCCAATGGCGGATCGGCCGCGGCGGACCGGCCAGTGGCGGATTATCCAGAGGCGGATCGGCCAGCAACGGACTAGCTCGTGGCGAATCTGCCAGCGGCGGACTAGCCAATGGCGGATCGGCCAGCGGCGGACTAGCCAATGGCGGATCGGCCAGCGGTGGCCCGGCCAGTGGCGGATCGGCCAGCGGCGGACCGGACAGTGGCGGACCGGTCAGTGGCGGATTGGCCAGCGGCGGACCGGCCAGCGGCGGACCGGCCAGCGGCGGACTAGCCAATGGCGGATCGGCCAGCGGCGGACTAGCCAATGGCGGACCGGCCAGCGGCGGACCGGGCAGCGGCGTACTAGCCAATGGCGGATCGGCCAGCGGTGGACCGGCCAGTGGCGGATCGGCCAGCGGCGGCCCGGACAGTGGCGGCCCGGTCAGTGGCGGATTGGCCAGCGGCGGATCGGCCAGCGGCGGACCGGCCAGCGGCGGACCGGACAGTGGCGGACCGGTCAGTGGCGGATCGGCCAGCGGCGGACTAGCCAATGGCGGATCGGCCAGTGGCGGATCGGCCAGTGGCGGATCGGCCAGTGGCGGATCGGCCAGTGGCGGATCGGCCAGTGGCGGATCGGCCAGTGGCGGATCGGCCAATGGCGGATTGGCCAGCGGCGGACCGGCCAGCGGCGGACTAGCCAATGGCGGATCGGCCAGCGGCGGACTAGCCAATGGCGGACTAGCCAATGGCGGCCCGGCCCAGCGGCGGACCGACCGCGGCGTACTAGCCAATGGCGGATCGGCCAGCGGCGGCCCGGCCAGTGGCGGATTATCCAGAGGCGGATCGGCCAGCAACGGACTAGCCCGTGGCGAATCGGCCAGCGGCGGACTGGCCATCGGCGGACCGGCCAGCGGCGGACCGGCCAGTGGCGGATCGGCCAGCGAGTAGGTTAGCATATGGATCGGGGAAAAGAAAGGGAAATGAGACTGTGGTCCCTATCGTAAAGTAAGCACCCGAGAGTCTATGTAAAAGTTGTCAGCTGATGGATAACAACTGTTGCGTTTATTTGTGGAATGAGAAACTGGAATTCTACAAGCTAAAACCAGAGTATATCCCATCAAAAAACCCTTTTTAGGTGCAAGCAGACGGCATCAGGTAATTAGGTCTGTCACAAGAAGCCGTTCCAATGCATCCACTCAAAGATATGATATGATGGGAACGGCAAGTCTCCTCCAAGTGGGCATCCAGCAGGGCAACTGTTAATCATTTTTCAAAATCAAAACTATCCATCTGCGGCGAAATTTTGTGAAGGAAAAACTTTGAGGGTTGTATTTCTTTATTTTTTATTTTCAAACGCAAAAACTTGCCGCCGTTCATCGCCTTAAAAAAGAAAAAAATCAATAAAGTGTTATTTTTTTTTTAAGGCGATGAACGGCGGCAAGTTTTTGCGTTTGAAAATAAAAAAAAAAGAAATAAACCCTCAAAGTTTTTTCCCTTCACTAAATTCGCCGCAGATGGATAGTGTTGATTTTGAAAAATGATTAACAGTTGCCCTGCTGGATGCCCACTTGGAGGAGACTTGCCGTTCCCATCATATCATATCTTTGAGTGGATGCATTGGAACGGCTTCTTGTGACAGACCTAATTACCTGATGCCGTCTGCTTGCACCTGAAAAGGTTTTTGATGGGATACATATATCCAAAAAAATTTGAAATATGATGAAAAAATGGTCTTGACAAATTTAAGAAGTTTGACTTAAGAATTACTAAAAATGCTCCTTAATTAATCAAATTAAAAAAAAAAAATACAAAAAATACAAAAAACAAAATTCTACGGTGAAAACCAGTTTTGGGTCTTTTCCGACCCCCTTTTGGTACCTAACATTAGTCAAATAGCTTGGGCTCACACGAGTTAAACCAAATATGACGTCACAGAATTGATAGAACAAAAGCTAGAAACAATGGAAATGATAATGATATTCCTGGGTGTATGAGGCAGAACTGAACTTGACGAAGCAGGTGATGAGGAAGTGGAGTTGTATTGACTTTCGATTCAAGGGCGCGAACTACATTTGATCATGTGACAGAATGAATACACATAGGCAGGCAGATACATTGCCATGCCAAACAAATTTTCATCCTTGCTCCTATATTTATCTATAAGGCAATAAATAAATTCGAGATGACGATCATGATTCCCACCCTACAATTCCAATATACCGATGTGTAAATACAACGATAAACGTATGGTAGGTATTTACATAAACAATGTTGTTCTGATAGTGATGCAGTCTGAGATTAGGTTTCCCCTGATAAGTATAGGTATCAATTGACAAATTTAACATAATCATTTTACCTATTCGTTTAACGCTTGCCTCGAGACTCGTTCGTTTAACGCTTGCTTCGAGATAATATTATCTAAAACCAAACTTGACCCTCAGGCCGCAGATATTTCTTAATGTGAAATGACGAAAATATGGCACAAAAATAACGAAGCGTACTCTTGGGATGGTTAAGACTCAAACCTAAAAGGGGAAAGGGGTAATTAATAAAGAACACAAAATCAAAAGGACCGTCGTGGATGATTCTGTAAGTACTAGCAAGATTACTGTGACAAAAAAAATATATATCCATTTATAAAACTATTCATAATGACTCTAATGCCAATTTTTGATACCTACAGTGGATCGATGCCAGAGGACAATCACTTGAAAATAACGTAGGAAGAATCCATAAGTCCCAAAATTCATTCACAAACTTAATAAATGCGTTTAAATAAAATTCCAAGATGGCTGCAGTCGTAAAGCTAGTCTCAATAATGAGGAGCCAGGAGCATCATCTACACAGGGTGTAACAAAACTATATACAGTAATTTTCAGTGCGTGTTTTAGAGGTAAAAATAAGACCTTTTTTCCCTTTAAGCATGGGTCCAAAATTGAAGTCTTTTCGAGTTACAGTGTTGCAAAGTTTCCGAAAAACAAATTGAAAAATTGTCATAATTCCTTCGTGAATTTTTCTTAATCTGTATGCACAAATTTGAGGGGGTTTTGGGGGTTTTTCTTGATTTTCTTGTAGGTCGTATGACAGTCGCCCTAGCATTTTGTTTAGACGCATTTATTGCACTTGATGTGTCCCGTCACCATGGGCATTGCTTATTCTTTTGGAGGGAGGGGGCTGACGAGGAGGACTGGAAAAACATTACTCATTTTCTTAGTGAAATGAAGAAAATTACGGATTTTGATCAGTTATTGTGGGGGGGGGGCGTCATGTCCTTCTTCTTTTGCGCTTCTGAGTTTGCGCATGTGTAACTTTTTTCCTGTAAAATCCCATTACGGTTATTTTCAAGTGATTTTACAATCAAATTGACACTCATTCTTTATTGCTGAAGGAAAAATTTGGAATCGGTCCATTCCTTGAAGATAGTATTTTGGAGGAGAGTAATTTGCATAGTTTGAACGATCACACATCTAAAATTAAATATGACGTTTATTGAGACCATGTGATTTGGAGAGCAGAAGTTGAAGGGCAAATAAACCAACGATTTATTATTTTAAAATTTGAAACCAACAATAAAACCACGTCTAACATGCTCGAATGAAAAGGAAACTGCGGGCAAGATTACATTCTCAAAAATATTTAATTCTCTTTATAGTATTGAATCCTACTGTCTGGTTTAGGAATCTATTGGTGTGAGGAAGACTGATTTTCCCAATGACTCCCATTACACAGCCAGGATGGCAATCAGCTTCCTTTGCGACTCTCCTGACTTTTGCATTGATGTTGTACAACCAGCTATTCCCCGATGCAAAACCAAAAATAAGAGATTCAGATGAGGTAATGAGTAGAATTGTCTCGTTTTCAAGGCCATACAATATATTTTTCTTCTTAACAATTGATCCTCTATCTTTAGGGGGATATAAATTCGCATCATACTTCAAACTATAATAGTGGGAAGTAAAAATGACGAATATTCCAAGTAAAGCCTGTGTTCCAATTCTGAATGTGAGAAAGACAATTGGCTGCCGCCAGGTTCTCTCATACTGGCGTCAGAAAATTTCTTACAGATATCCATGTTTTAAACCAAGAACCAAAATACTGAATTAAGTATGAATACGGGCCCCTCTTGCCCAAGATATCTACGTACACACACTGTAAGAAATGTTCACTCCAACTCCAGTTATATAGAAGCCATGATTTCCCCCAGTACCTATAAAACTTTTAGGAACAGATATTTTCGGAGTGAAAAATTGTGCAAGAGGGATGATAGAGAGTCAGTCATAGGGCACACTTCGGAGTTATAAAATGATGATACTCCACAAAGAAGGGTTATACTCTTTGAAAGTGTTTTCTATCCTTTAGTCCTGGTACACCCATTATGTGCATTAAACATAAGAATAAAATGTACCCTAATGTGTGCGTTCGTTTCAATTATTACACCAGATTTTTGGTCAGTTTTAACACAGCGTTGTGTTCAAAAAGTCTCTCTTCCATAGTACCTCAATTTTTTGAACCGTTGTAGGTAAAAACAGCGAAACTTAATGGGTGTTCGTAACTTATATTCATGATTATTTTTCGGCAAATAAAGGCCACCCCGAGTTTTTAGGCAACTCGGAGAACAATCACCACTCCTGATGATTTGTTGACATTCTCAAATAGCAAACCTTACTTTGTCATAAATATCTGGGAAAATGATCCTAATTATACTTACTTTTGCTCCATAGATTCTCCCTGAATACGACTTTGTGGTTATTGGTGGAGGCTCAGCCGGGGCAGTCGTTGCAAATCGTCTTACCGAAATCGAAGATTGGAAAGTGCTACTTCTAGAGGCCGGAGGCCAAGAATCCCTTGTTACGGATATCCCTCTGATGGCGCAATTATCTTTAGATACTGAGCTTGACTGGAAGTACAGGACTGAGCCGCCAATCGGCGATCAACATTACTGCTTATCGATGGTCAACAACAGCTGTAAATGGCCCGCAGGAAAAGTAGTCGGTGGGACAAGCGTTATTAATTATATGTTGTATGCCCGTGGAAATAGGAGAGATTACGATTATTGGGAGTACTTAGGTAATACAGGATGGGGCTACGCTAGTACCTTAAAGTACTTCAAAAAATCCGAGGATAATGCGAATGAAGATTTACTGGATACCCCGTATCATGCTTCAGGTGGTTACCTGACCGTCGAGGACGAGCCTTGGACGTCACGGCTAGCGAACGTCTTCGTGAGAGCTGGCGTGGC
The DNA here is from genome assembly GCA_011764245.1 of Trialeurodes vaporariorum. Classification (NCBI taxonomy): domain Eukaryota; kingdom Metazoa; phylum Arthropoda; class Insecta; order Hemiptera; family Aleyrodidae; genus Trialeurodes; species Trialeurodes vaporariorum. The sequence goes on along the minus strand of VMOF01000388.1, from coordinate 52,593,465 downwards.
CCTCGGATACGAAAATCGAGATGTCAACGGTGAGGAGCAAGTAGGTTTTACTATTCCTCAAGGGACAGTTCGGAGTGGATCCAGATGTAGTACCTCAAAAGCATTTATAGTACCTGTTCAATCGAGATCAAATTTAGACGTCTCCATATTCAGTCATGCTACAAGGATAGGGTTTGAGACGGCAAATTTGAAAATCAAAGCGACCACCGTGGATTTTATAAAGAACAGCACACAGTTCAGTGTCCGCGTTCGGAAAGAGATCATTTTGAGCGCGGGGACAATGGCTTCACCACAAATCCTCATGTTATCAGGAGTGGGGCCGGCACGCCATTTAAAAGATATGAACATCAAAGTTGTGAAGGATCTGAATGTTGGTCATAATTTACAAGATCATCTGGGCGTCGCTTTGACTTACAAAATGGACCCGCCTTTAACCGTTAGTATTCCGGAACTTAAAACACCAGAGTCCTTAGCCGAGTACTTATTGGCGGGCAAAGGACCTCTAACGTCTTTTGGCGGAGTCGAAGGGCTAGGGTTTATCAACACCAAGTTCGCCCCTAGCTCCGGTTTGTACCCTGACATTGAGTTTCACTTCCTCCCTCTGAGTATGTACACTGGAAAAAGGAAACCATTTGGTTATGCCATGTATAACCTCCGTCCGGATTTATTTAACAAAACGAGGTTTGAGCAGCTGGAACAAAACAATCTGTTCACAATAATTCCTGTTCTCCTTCGACCCAAATCTAGAGGTCGTATTTCACTACGAAGTAAAGATCCTTTCGATCTTCCGATCATTGAGCCGAATTATATGACGAGAAAGGAAGACAGAGATGTATTAGTGGAAGGTATGAAAGAAGCCTTGAGACTGGTCACGACTCAGCCTTTTAGAGAGCTCAATGCGGTCCCACTCGATATTCATTTTCCAGGCTGTGAAAACTACAAGTTGTACTCGGACGATTATTTAGAGTGTGTAATACGTCACTTCACAGTGTCTTTCAATCACCCAACGTCCACGTGCCCAATGGGCATTTCATCAGCCGCCGGTGCAGTTGTTGATCCGCGACTTAGAGTCCACGGCATCGATGGGTTGCGAATCATGGATGCAAGTATTATGCCTCTTATTGTCAGTGGCAATACCAATGCTCCAACCATCATGATTGGAGAGAAAGGCTCGGATTTGATTAAAGAGGACTGGATCAAGGGTTACTGCGACGATCCCAGCGCAGAGTGCGCGAATAATCGTGAACAAGTGAGTTTCATTCCTCTAAAAAAGTGAGTCCAACTTCGAAGATATCAGTTAACTAAGTTTAACGTTCTAGACAGAACTCTCACAAATGTCGGTCCGGTAAATGGCGCGTGTATACTGCCTGTTTTAATTTCACTACCTCAGTGATTTTATAGCTCTTTCCAATTTGCAGGATTCGCGAAAATTGTATTGTGGGATCAAAATCCTAGGACTCAACTGGCATTATCTAATGATTCTAATGCGTATAAAGTTTCTACATATTTACTCATTCCAGACCGTTCTACATGCTCCCTGATAGTACATCTTGTCTTCCAACAATTTGAAACTCTTATTTGAAAGTGTTTCAAAGAAACTAAGATGGAAACAAAAATCTGTGTCTAAAAAAAGTTTTCACGTCTCGAAAATTTATTGATGTCACTCTCTTATGTTTCCAAAATTGCCCGTTCGTTTCCATTTTGTTTTGATTCGGTGGCGCGTTATGAAAATATTTTCTTGTGGTTAACTTTAAACCCAATTTTTGTTTGAGGGAAAACTAAATTTTTAAAATGTTTCCAAAACGCTTTCTTAAACACATCATTATCGATGAATTTTACGTTCCAAATACACGCGTCTACTCGGATTTTGTTGTTGTTAAAACAACAGCGTGCTCTTTCATTTATACAAAACCGTATAGTAGAAAACAGAGACAGTCCGAAAGGTCTGTACCTATATTTACAAAACTGTGAATTTCAAAAAATACAAAACTGTTGTCATGTAAAAATAACAAAGTTCTGTAAGTGTGGCATTCACAAACCAAACATTCTGCTAAATTAAAAGGATGCATTTTGTTAAAGCAAAGAATGCGTGTAATTTACATAACACTCAGAGTGAGTACACTTTCATTACTCTGACTCTCCCTCTCACTCCTTCTCTAAAATTCAATTTTGTTGGCATATATACATGTATACAGTTTAACGCTCTGACGACCAGATTAAGAATACTAATCAATGTTCGCTCGCTCAAATTACGTGGGTAGTTGAATATTCCTACACCGGTGCTGATTTTGCATATACACTTGATTGAAGGCGCTGAAGGAAACATAATTACATAACTAATACAATTTTAACAATTTGGAACCGCAATTTATAGTAAGCATAAAAAACTGAAATTTTCTGAGGCAGATATATCTTCACAGAAACGAATATATTTGGGCGTGGTATTAAAATGGTTCACTACTGAAGGTTCGTCATTTTGAGGCTCGAATTTTTCCAGGGGTGGGGGGATGTGTGAAAAATTGTGCCCGAATAAAAACATCCAAAGGGCGATGCGGCCGATACGGTTAAGTATGTTGTACGTTTAAACGAATGACATCTAAGAAAGTCGAAATGAGGATGATGACAGAAGTGCCGCTAGTGGAGCACGTGGGTGAGAAAGGGCCCTGATGGAGGGGGGGGGGGGCTGCTTTATGCAACGCAAACCTCTTCCGAGACCCGGGAGGTGTGAGAGGACCGACTAACAAGCAAGCAGCAGCCGAGAGTAGCAGCCGGTGGTTGCTAGATCGGTTTGGTTGGTGGTATTTCGGTATTTTAAGTCGTGCCGGGGCCGCGGGGTAGCGCCTCCGGGCGGGGCAGCAACACGTGGCCATGGGCATGCAACTATGACAGCTGCACCTCTCCCTCTTCCTCTCTCATCCTCTGTCCATATCCCACGGAGCAGTGAGGTGGAGCACGGTGTGAGCGCACTGAGGGGGTATTAATAATAAACATGACTCCATAAGCTAATTTCACCTCGACGATTGGGCCAGGAGTAAATCTGGATACTCAAACACAAAAATCGAAATGCCAAATTCTAAATTACTTGAACGTAGAACTCACAAAATTCAGTGATAAATTTTATCTTTCTCAAAAAAGATGATTCCGGGGCCGATCAGTTCCAAATATTGACACCACGTCGCAGCTGAAGCTTAAAAGTTTTTGACCAAATTGTATGGATTAAATATAGTACTCTGCAATACCCACCGTCCCACCGTGCAGTGGCATAGCGTGCAATTTAGCAAAGTTGTATTGTGTCCATTTAAACCGGTGTGAAAGGTCGAATGCAAAGGTGTACACCGAACACCCTATCATTCGATTTTTTCATGGGTTGAAATGGACTAACCGGAACGTTGCCAAATAGCACGCGACGCCACTGTCACCTTGGCCAGTTCATGAGGAAGAAGACATAATAAAACAGTTTTTTAATAAAGAAAACTTTCCAACAAAAAAACTGATGAAAACAGCTTTAAACTGTTCCACATTTACGTACAGAGTGTGTAAAAACAAAATGAGCCCTTTAGAAAAACTTTGAAAATGGAGTGGACTTTAGTTGGGTTTGCGTGGATTGGTGTTTATATTAGCTTTCGGCTACGCGCAGTTATAAGTTGGTCGAGGTGTTAGAAATGTGAATTGAAGATGACCAATAAATGTAGTATACTGACTGATAATTTTGTAGTTAGGTACTTACTATAACCAATTGAAATTAGAATAATGAATCACTTTAAATCACTTTAAATAATTAACGACGAATACGATAAAATAAAAAAAAATGTTTTGCTTTACGAATAGCAATAATTCACTAACAGAGATCATGTGCATGATAAAAATCACGACGAATTTCTAGTATGTACAATTATTATTTCCGTCGCCCTTTGCGACAGTTAAATATTCAATTGAATTCTCAATCGATTTCGAGCGAAATAAATCCAAAAACACAAAATGGTCGGCTATGTGCGGTTACATACTTGGTCATTGCTGCGGTTCAAGACTCGAGAATTTGTCCTACTCGTGGTTCTATACAACCGTTCAGGAAGCTTTCACCTTTGATCGACTTCACGCGGCCGGTGCGCGGAGCAAGTCTGAACAAAACACCTTCCACACATATTTACATATTTTTCACTCATGTTATATTGTTAAAGCAGTAGTCCAGTTCGATACTTGGCTACTTTGCGATAAACTCGAACAATGACTCTAACTGCGTAAAATATGTTCATAACCACTTGTTGAGCTATCTGAGGACCACGGTCACCACGAACCGCACGCGTCGCGGGCAAAACGGATTGACAAGGCGCGGCGGCATAAAAGCAGCAAGTTAAACTCAGGAGATTCAAAAATCTTCTAACTTGTAATGATCATTTCAAAGATTTCAAGGCTAATTTTTGAGACTTAAAACACTTATGCTGCTATGCGGCACTCAAAATGATTCTTGGCGGCCAAGTGACTATATTCAGTATTCACCGTGCGCTCTGATTCGCTCTTTGCGGTCATATGCCAACGAAAAGGCTTATGTGAAAAGCTGGTGGTCTCTCTCTCTCTCTCTCTCTCTCTCTCTCACACACACACACACACACTCATTCTTCCTTATGTGGATAAATAAAGCTCTATATTGTAAGTCATATTCAATCCGTCGCTAACAATAAGATTTTCTCGGTCAACCAATCGGCATTTACTTACATATATTCGTCCACTATACAAACCATTCTACACACGTACTATAAAACACAAATGTTTTGGCAGTTAAGAATTTCAGATATATCGTCAATCTTGCAATCCGTGTGCATTTTTGACCATCAAAAGTTTTGGTGTTGCTATAGAAGGTACCATATCTGACAGTATAGCTAAAGAGGTGGAAACGTCAATGTCCACGGATTCACCGGTGTAAAATACTGAGCGCTGTCTCCAGGTCTGTATCACGTGCCTATAGTGCAGGGAGAGAGGGGTGACCATCTTTATAAAAATAGCTCCTTATACACCTATACATATCTAACCCAACCACCGACGATTTCCATGACTTCAAAACAAATCACACCATTCCACAAGTTGCAACGGTGAACGCAAAGCATGGGTGCATCTGTTTTAAACTCGGAATTTTGCAGTGTTGCCAGACATACGGCTTTAGACAATATATTTCCAATAAGAGTCAATGTAAAATCAGTGGCAAGGCACATGCATAGTATGGCAACATTGAATGTAGTCAATTTAAAGTCATGAAAAAGGTCGAAACATTGGGGGTGCGCAGCCAGTGCACTCCGTTGAGTTGATATTCTGCATGAACTCAAATAAAAGAAATGCAACGTTACCAGATTGCACTCACTGCGCTATGCCTCTGTGTATTTGAGGAGTTTAACCTCAAATCTGGTAACACCGGGGGAACGGCGCGGCGGCGCGGGCGGCACGGCGCACGCACATTCATTGAGGGCTTGAGGATGCTATTTTATATGAACCATACTACTCGAGGTTTGTCTCCTCCATGCATATTACATAAACCTATGGCAAAGAATCAATCTTAAGAAAGTTCGACTGAACATCCAAATAATTGATACTTTTTCATAGATTTTAATACGAGACAAACAATAAACTGCAAACTGTTCCCAAGCCACCCCTTAATCCCTTACACTTCTCACCAAAAAATATTGAGGTTGCTGGAAAATAGCATTTTTTACAGAAATAATGAGACAAAATTTAATTTTTCTTCCTCAAAATTAATTGCGGTTTAGTGTTGCGGGAGTCCAACAAAATCAACAATTATATTAATTTCTACTTAGCTTACCCCGATTTTACGTACCTTCTACTTTTGTGCATTCTTTGCTACAAAGCTAAGCTACTATAAATAGAAAGTGGACACGTTTACGCTAAAAAAGACCTACTCAATAGTAGGTATTCCAACGTTGCCATTCAATCTCGACGTTTTAATTCCCTTAAAAATAATCTGATGTATTTTGCTTGATATTTTCAGGAACAAGTCTTGATGTTTAGAAGGAAAGTTCCCAAAAGTTTCAAAAAATTCTTTGGAGTATAGGTCTAATTTTATATAAAAATATTAAGTCAAGTGAAAATGGCAACATTTTAAAGTCGAGTAGGTCCCTTTAGTATAAATGAGTACGTACAGTTAAAACTTGGCTGGTCCTGGTAATGGGTCTGTTGCGTACTTTAAACTTTTGCTACATCAACATAACTCATTGTTTCTAACTTAAAATTCGGCGAAAATAACGATGCGCACATTAAAAACTTTCAAAATCCACTCATTAACTCAGAAAATACCTTCCATTTCAAACAACCCGCGCTACACTAGACACTATATCACCGACTTAAAACTACATAGATGGAACCATCTCATTATGTAAACATGAACAGAACTTACAAACATTGGAATGTTTCGTTTAGATGCGTACATTTCTAGTATTATTTTGTAATCTTTGATAAACCGAAAACACCAGACATAGCAAATGCAGCTTAAACTTCATGTCTCTAGAAGGGAATTCCGTAATTTTGTAGTTACGATGTTGTTTACTTATGCACGGTGGTTCCGTCTATGCAGTAGTATACCGGTGCAAATAGTGTCTAGTGTAGCGCGGGCTGTTTGAAATTGAAGTGATTTCCTGAGTTAATGAGTGAATTTTGAACGTTTTTAATGTGCGCATCGTTATTTTTGCTAAATGTTACATAAGAATGAAGGTTCTATATTGTTGTAGCAAAAGTATGCAACAGACCCATTACACGGATAGAGGTCTAATCGTTAGAAGAAAGAAAACAAAAAAAGGAGGAAAAAAACTATAGTTTTGTGTATAGGGACCCTAGTTTTGTGCTCATTGAGGCCAGACATCTATGACGTACAGGCGCAAAAATCGAACGATACATATCGCACCTGAAACTCCACTTTTGGCGTCACAGTAAATAAATCAGTCCGTACAGACAGTACACGAAAGAGTGTGAGGAGGAGAGAGAGAGAGAGGAGAGGAGAGAGAGAGAGAGAGAGAGAGGAGGAGAGAGAGAGAGAGAGATAGAGAGAGAGAGAGAGGCATGTCCGTAGAGGATTGAGAGGGAAGTGAGTAGGGAAGAGAGTGAACCGAAGATAGCTTTGTTTCTAAATATAGGGAGAAAAATTCCGTAAACATGTAATCTTCGACCACTTGCTCAATTGGGCAAAGAGAGCTTTACAGCCAGAGCCTATGATACGATTTTAGGAAATGAATGCTGGGCTCTTGTTCTATTGAACTCTCTCGGGTGATAATATTTTCTTGCGCCCACTGCACTCATGCGTCTGCATCTTCATACATGAAGTCAGTAACATTTGCCAAACGAAGATTTGACAAAGCACCCTTTTGATTCGTCATACTGCACTCGCGGACGGTCCGGTGCAAGCACTCTGTACAGTGTAGCCAGGTGAGATTTTAAAAATCGCCACATTTGATGCGAAAAGTTGCCACTTTTTCCTGTTTACTTTGTCTCGTGTGGAGGATATTTTTCAAAAAACCTCCGGATCTAATGATTTCTGGCAAGTTTAGGCATTTTTGCTCATCGAAAATCTCCTCATCTGACAACACGTACTGACGCTGTATAAAAGTTGCCAAACTAGGCAACAAGTCAACAACTCAGTAGATTTCCCGAAAGAAGTGACAAAATGTAGTGATTTTTCTTGCTCAATTTGGCAACCATGCTTTACACTAATTGCGCTTCGATGCCGTTGTACTGCCTGCACTCATCGAAGGAGACTGCGCTCCAGTGACAAGTGTTGCCGCATTTGAGGTTATAAGCCGCATATTTTACATTGATATCCTTTTATGAAATATACGACCCAAATCTGTATAACTGGCAACACTGCCAGCGACAGCTATAATCCAGCTACTCCATCCGCTCGTGAATGGAGCGGTTGTCACCGTTGGTTTTTGCGAACTTTTGCTACATATAATTGATACAAACTGATGAGCGCAAAACTTGATGAATAAGCGGACTGATTGTTGCAAATTTTTACAACAGGCAATTTAGGGGTTGATTCAGATGTAAAAGCCTTCAAAGCTAACGCTGATAGCACCATGGCGGGGGTGGGGTGGGGGGGCGGTATTCTCCGAGGGCGACAAAATCAGGAGGAACAAGCAAAAGAAAAAGAAGGTCATCAAATTAAAAAAGTTTGTATGGAAGGCGGCAAAATCAAGGTGGGTAAGTAAAAAAAATAAAATGGATTCTTACAATTAGATTTGATGGGTTTAAGTTTATAGTGCTACCATCGTCATTTTTTGCAAGTATCCTATATTATATTTGTAAGAATGAAGCTAAGTTCCTGGAGAACCGTTGCACCGTTCGGGAGGGGCCTGGTACCGATCGGTCGGGCTCGGCTCCAATGCTTGGGGAAAATTATAAGTTTTTCCGTGCGGGCCCCGCGTCCCTTTTTAAAATGCAAAAAACTTTTCTCTCAAAAAGTTGTGCGAGTGCGAAAAGGATGCGAATCAGTTCGTTTTGTAAGGGTGGGAGAGAGAAGCGAGATTTTGTCGTCCTTTTTTAAATGCATACGTGCGGAAGAGCATACGATTTTGTACGCGTGTGAGCGAGAAACGTGATGCTCTGACAATTTTTTTTTTTAATTAGATCGCACGATTTGACGTTACCATGGCGATCTTTATGATATGTTTTACTCGCGGAAGGAACCGTTCGGGTAGACGCTTTTTAATAGCGACTTCATGATATCGATGTATAGCTTCGACTTTTTATCCATATTTTTACGTAGATATACAAAATGAGAGAGTCACAGTGCTGCTAGCTGTATTGAGAAATATACCAGGCACTTCAGACTTAATGAAAAATGTGTATAAATATTTTATGTTAAATACGGCAGCACTGTACAGTCTTCGATTGATGATGGCTTGACGAGGTTGCTGTATCGCTTCGCAATGTATAGAGCTTCGATACTTATCATAAGTTTCATATGCATAGATATATACAGAATAGTACAATCAACGATGACTTGATGAGATTCAATATCTCGAATATAACCCACCAAATTTGAGCTAGGTTTCGAGAATTTATAAAGAAACTAAATGATTAGGGTTATTATTCATAACTTGAGACGCGGTGGTTATACTTTTCTCATTAATAATATACTGTCGAATATTACTGAATACTGAGTTAAGTAAATAATTGGTTTTCTGTTGAAAATGCATCGTTCACAAGTGACTCATCCAAGAATACTACTTACTAACGAACCAAAAATATGGTTACAGATTTTTTTATCTTTAAGTTGGCGATTTGAGTTGTTTTCGTTTCAGTTCGCGTTTTGGCGAGGTTATGATGTTTTTAAGGTCTTTTTTTTCCGATTTAAATAAAAAACGAAAGAAAACAAAGTTTCGATAGATCTCTTGAGCCTTGAGTATGTAGTTTTTATGGTTCATTTGATTGTATACCTGTTATTTTTTAATCTGTGCAGTAATATTAGTGGGCCAGTGCGACGTTTATTTCAAAATAGATGGTTCTTTTAGTGATGACTTGGTGATGACGGCATCCGGTGATGAGCGTTCCAAACAAAGACAAACTGTCTCTCTTGCTCTCACGTAACCCCCATGTTGTACAGCTATACTCTAATTTTAAAAAAAAAAAACGTATGTAGAGACATCTTTTGTGAAATATTTTTTGGCAGAAATGAATTCCTCAATTTTAATGCGAATTTGCTATTAACATGCCGTAATACGAGGCCCTGTGTATACGAATCAGGACACTAGAAAGAGATGGGTATACACATGGGGATTGGAGGTCACGGCGGGAGAGTGGGTGAGATAGTTTGGAACGCTATGCGAGTTTTGTCACAACCGATTGCAACCGATGAGTGCATTATTGATGTAATTTTTGGCTAACCGTTGACTTCACACTAAAATTCTGTGGTGAACTTGAGATGCCCTTAGATGCTGGAACTGGGTCCGATGGACCCGTTGCGTCGTACGCTAAATCGGCTGCCAGTAGCTGTTCACTGGTTATACAAACTTGAGCTTCGTGAAGTGTCTAAAAAAACTCTGAAAAATAGGAATTTCATCATTTGGGGGGGGGGGGGGAGGCGACCATTCAAAAGCGCCAATTCCCAAAAAGATAAGCCAAAAGCGCTAAAACATACACGAAGGAATTTTTGAAAAAGTAGCCAAAAACGGCAATTTGCTGCAAAATCAGTGGTCAAAAAGCGCTAAAAGAATGACCCTAAAATTTTAGACGAAGTTTGCCTGAATTTTCGAGCCAACCTATTACAAAAAAATTTCTGTCGTCAATAAAGGGCTGTTTGAAAAAGGCATAGTTTTCCCGCGCAAAGTTTCTCTTCCATTCACATATAGATTTTTGATATTCTCTGAAACGCAATGTCTTATTGTCATGTCAGTTCAACGAAAGGTTATCGTAGGTGTGCGATCTTGGTCATGCGTATTTGTTTGCTTATCCCGAACTTCTCATTTTATTGTGAATGCAGGTTTCTCATGCACTCTCGCTATCTCTTTCTCGCCTTCCCTTCTTTTCTCTGTACAGTTCTAAATCGTATAATCCACATGCGCTAATACGGTGCATCCAAATGCGCCGATTCCCGGGGGGTTTCGGCGTCTCCATGAGCGCCAAAAAAAATTGGCGGTTTTTGATCAGGCCCTCTTGAGAACGACTACCCCTAAAAAATGTTTAAGTTTCATGTAAGAGGGTTTGGGCGGGGGTTATGCTATTTATGCCCCTCCAAATAATGACTCCTGTTTTCTAAACCTTTGGTACCTGAGAAAATAACACTTTAGTATTTCAGGAATAATAGAGTAAGTTTTTAGATTTTGTTCTTCGGAGCAAGATTAGATGGGCGAATAGCAAACGGAGTTAGGGAGTGGATGATATCGAGTCAAAGTATTAGCTCAAAAAAACAAAAATCACGCGCAAGACGCGAAATGGAACGCTTGGCCGCGAAGCGGCCACCGGCCACTAGTTTACATCTAAATCGATCTTTAACTCGCCTGCAGTAAATGTTTGCAACATCCGGATCGTTGTTGAAGTCTAAGAAGAAAGTAGAATTACCCTGAACTTGAACACAATTTCATCGCGATTTCGCGATCCATATTCAGTATTGACCGAGATAAAACCGTTTGAAATTGTCGTTCTCCGGCGCATTTATCTGTCAAAATTTTGGACAGATTTGCATGATGCTTGCACTACAATTACAAATATAAATGCCGCCAACGCAACGTAAATATCAAGTGCACGGTGCATTACAGGCGAAATAAAGCGTGCGGTACGAATATATATGGTATTAAACTTCCGCATTTTGACGACGCGAAATACGCCACAAAACAGCATTTTCAAACGGCTGTACCTCAATTAATTACTACTGACAATGAGTGAATTGCAATTAATGAAATTGTGCTCATGTAATTTTATCGGTGCATATATATTGCAGTAGCTGTTCGTAAACGTCAGAATTGGTGAGGCAACAAAAACGAAGACTTACAGGCACCTGTTACCGGGGGGGGGGGGGGGGGGGGTCGTCTTACCGGGAGATTCCCCGGTGGGCTGATGTCCGTTTTGGGTCAGCCGGCCGTGAAAGGAATAAAAGGGTGGAAGGAAAAAGGGAAGAAAAATGAGAAATGGAAAGAAAAATGGACGACATCATAGAACATAATTCAGCTTTATTACAGCTCGGGCCTCATTTGAAATGGAAAAAAGTTGGAGGGGGGGGGTCATACGTTGACTTAATATGCTCAGCCCACGTATTCGATTTAAATACTCTCACTAGAAAATCCCGCAATTACATCGGGAAATTGTGTCTTACTTTCATGGGTACGCCTTCAATTATTAAGGTATACTAAAACGGTACAGGCGCGAACGAATAGTTAACTATTACACAACTCACAATATATCTCACAACAAACGATATCTGATTCACATATTCTCCACCCGAAACTTTGAATCCGACCGATTATAGTCGTACTTTCAAGGTGCGCCTTCATTTTTAAAGATAGACTCAAACGGTACAGGTACGTATGAACAGTTAACTACTTTCCATGTGATTTTAAGTATGGTTTACGTTTCCTTCCATTCCCTCTTCTGATTTAGGTGAGGAGATGCTTCACTTACCTCACCAGGCGAGCCGCCACTGGCATGATGGGTCATATAATCTCTGTTGATAGTGCAACTAATAAACCATAGTCACAAGAGCGTGATATGAGGTAGCGGAGGCACTAGCCGATCCAAGAAATTGGCCTTCTCTCTTTTCTACCATCAGAACACATGTGTTAGAAAACGATAGATGATTGGGCGAAAATCACTTGAATTTAATGGGACTGGTTGCGTACTTTTGCTACATCAATATAACTCATTGTTTCTAATGTAAAATTCGGCAAAAATAACGATGCGCACATTAAAAACTTTCAAAATCCACTCATTAACTCTGAAAATACCTTCCATTTCAAACAACCCGCGCTACACTAGACACTATATCACCGACTTATAACTACATAGATGGAACCATCTCGTTTATGCAAACATCAACAGAACTTACAATCATTAGAATGTTTCGTTTAGATTCGTAAATTTCTTATATTATTTTGTAATCTTTGATAAACCGAAAAGACCAGACAGCAAATGCAGCCAATAGTTCATGTATTTAGAAGGGAATTCCATCATTTTGTAGTTACGATGTTTTTTACTAATGCACGGTGGTTCCGTATATGTAGTAGTATACCGGTGCAAATAGTGTCTAGTGTAGCGCGGGCTGTTTGAAATGGAAGTGATTTCCTGAGTTAATGAGTGGATTTTGAAAGTATTTAATGAGCGCATCGTTATTTTCGCCGAATTTTACGTTATATAAACAATGAGTCATATTGATGTAACAAAAGTATGCAACAGACCCATTATAGAGATTAATAAGGCATGGCATTTAGAAATAATTACTCATAAACCACTATTCTTCAAGAAACAAAAAAACAACAACAAAAAACAAAAAACGTAAAACCGCAAATTTAAACCATGAAGAAAACCTAACCTTTGTCTTATCAAACGCAAAAGTTCTGGTAGTCAAGAATTCGAGTTTGATGACGACTCTTCGTGTAATCAAAGCAACCCTCAACCCTCGTGCATATGTTTTTTTTTTTTTTTTTTTTTTTTTTTTTTTTTTTTTTTTTTTTTTTTTTTTTTTTTTTTATAAAGAAGTTTAAGAGTCCGTCATACGCCATGAAGGCCCCAAGGACGAAGATGGAAGAGAAAAGAGGAAGGGAAGATGAAAGAGAGTAGAATCACATCCATGTCCTTCCGAGGTGACAAGTCGTGCATTCTTGACTATATCAAAACTTTTGCGTTTTGCTACTGTCCATCACTCAACAGTAGGTGACTGGTCGGTTGTTCGGTGTTGTTTTGATGAGCCCCTACCTTTGAGCTGCAAAATCGGACACTTGTCACAAGCTTTGCGCTGAGTCTCCATTTGTCTCTGATTTCGGCCCATAGTTGGTTCTGTAACTGTTTGAGCGTGCACAGTGTAGAAAACATATAAAGATAAGGGATGACCAATGAGGGACGCGAGGTTTATCTATGAAAACCAAGAGGGTCGTCGCGTCGCGTCACAGCCACTCGCCTGTTGCTTCACCGGGAGGTTGTGACCACCGGCTGATGGCAAAGCACGCACGCACACACACACACCCACACCCACACACAGACACAAACACATGGTAACAGCACAAGCACATGGGCCTACGGGGCACGCGTCTTCGAATCACGGCACACGGCGCACGCGGTGGTGGCGCGGCGGAGCTACGGGGCCCTCCAACAAATCTGTCGGGGAGTTTATTTTTAGGGCCAAAACTCTCTCGATGAGTGTGGCGAGAGAGAAGAAGTAAATATAAAACTTATGCTCCTCTAGCCCCCTCCGAGGTTTAGATGAGATGAGATGGCAGTAGTGCGGCAGTGCTCACGCTTCCTCGTTTGAGATGTGATGTGTTTAAATGTGCTTCCGAGAGGTTTTTTCTAACGAAGGAGGAGGTGGAGGAGGAGGTGGAGGAGGAGAAGCGGTGCCTCTGGCCGTGGAGAAGAGATGCCCCGAGCATTTTTGATCAACAGGCGAAAATACTCGGTGGCTGACGGGGGAGGCTCGGAACCGATAAGAGGTGAGTGAAAAATTTCAAACTTTCTTTTCTTCACTGTTGAGTGTCGATTCAGCATAGGATCGCGATCACTACACCCACCGTTTGCATCGCAATGTCTGAGAAGTGGTGCAAAACAGAGCAACAAGTTGTCTGTGAGCCTGCAGTTCCTCCTGCTGGTGAGCGAGGCGGCCACTTCAGTAATGGAGCTGATGCATCACACTTTTACTACAAGCGCTTTAATAGTCGATTCTGGTGTAAAAACCTTCAAAAGTAACGATCGATGGCAGCAGCATTAAAAATTTCCGACATCTACTCCTATAAATGTTGTGTTTTTTATAAAGGAAATGAAAGTACTTGATGAACTGAGAACAAAGATGCCTTTGATTTCTAATTAAGTCCCGTTGTTCCGAAGATGAGATTTTCACCCAAAATACATTGTTTTAAATGGGAATTCCGTGTAGTGACGTCACTACGCGCACGATTTCTTACAACTTTACACCTGTGTATCTCCAAAACCGGGACACTTAGACAAAAACCAAGGGCACCATTGTTCTCAGCTCATCAAGCACTATCATTTTCTTTATAAAAAAACACAAAAGTTCATACTCTTACAACTGCCCCATTCAATAAACGTTTTCATTTGCGCGAGCGTAATGGTTTCGTAGGGCAGTTATAATGGGAGATTCCCATTTAATAATACTGTAACTCAACCAAGAAGTGGCCAATAAGAGACGACTTTCTTTCCTTTAACACCGGTGTCACCAGCCAGTCGCCAAGTCGCCACGGTTCTATTAATCGTATGACTCACAACTCTGGTATCTAATTATTCTGTGAATCTTCCTCGTCAGTAGAGAGAGTGACGAAATTAAGATAGGAATCTCCTATTATTACTGCCCTACGCCACCATTACGCTCGCGCAAATAAAAGAGTTTATTGAGTTTAGGAGTGGATTTCGGAAGTTTCGTGCTGCCATCTTTATTTTTGAAGGTTTTTACACCAGAATTGAATAGCAAAAGAGTGCAGCAGTCCCGTTGTGACCCCGCGTGGTTGCTCTGAAAGTTCGTTTAGTCCTCACATCCATAAGCTCTTTCAGTGTTAAGTCACGAAAATATAATTGGATTGGCCGGTTAGTTCGCCACTGAGAAAAGAAACTGTGATGGGATATTTTGAAACGTTAAATTGAGTCATGCCTCTAATTAAATACACCGAAAATTTGTCAGTTCGTTCCAATGGGGCAGTTGCGCACTTTCAATAACTTCGACTATTGATGGTAACTCTCATGCATATGCGTATAGATATATAAAATGCAGAGAAAGTTACAAAGTGAACGCAATTTTATCGATCGCGAACAATTCAGTATTTGAGTACATTCGTTTGAAAATACCTTTTTTGTATTGACGTATTTCTTTGTTGATTTTGTGACATTTTCTTACCACGTCTTCAGTGATGTACGCGTGTACAATTTGCTTTTGACGTTGTTGGCTGCATTGCTCTCTAGAACTAGTAGAACTGTAGAGTGCATTGGTGCATTGGTGCAAGCATGCAAATCAGTCCGAAATGCCGGCAAAGGAAAATACGCCACCAATCAGCATGTTTAAACAATAATATCTCAGTAATAAATTAGAATAAATAAATAAAATAACAATTACGTACATGATTGATGAAATTTATCATGTTTGAGGTTGATTTCGGCAATGTATGGCATATTCTATGGGGACGACTAGCTATAAACTTCTTAGAGGTTAGGCCAAATTTACTCAATCGTTTGAAAACAACGAGCTACAGTGATGTAATAGAGAGGCTGTGGCTTTTTAATGGTCTCATCGTTATTTTCGCACCATTTTACATTGGAATTGATACTACATTTGCCTATAGCAAAACCTCGCAAGAGCTCCATTGCGTTTACTGTCAAGATTAAAGCTGCTCATTTTTTTTAGATTTTCACCTGAAGCAGCTAGTACGTCAGTCCGCTCAGGAAAAGGTTAAATCGAACAAATTCCACTCATATATGAAAACATAGCGTAGCGTTCAGTGGCGTAGCTTGCAATTTGGCAACATTGCACTATGTCCATTTAAACCCACGTAAAAAGTCGAATGCGAAGGTGTTCACCGAACACCCAGGAGTTCGATCTTTTTAATGAGTTTAAATGGACGAACTGCAACGTTGCCAAAACGCACGCTACGCCACTGGTAGCGTTCTAAAGCAACAAGTTGCCCCTTGGAGCGCCTCGCCCTGCCTCTCTCCTCTTCCTCCGTCGTAAAATACAGATCTAGCAATTCAGTTGCGTCTATTTTCAGCGAGCTTTAAAATATATTTCGTTCGAAGTTATTTTGCGTTCGGCATTCTGCGCAGTTTTGAAACCACCGGTTGATCGGAGTCACAGACGCTCCCAATTTGTGATTTTAGGCTGTTTCATGCTTAAATATTACGACGCTCCGTAGCTTGAATATACTTTGGATAGGCTGTATGTAATAAAAGTGCGGATAAGGTAAAGAGTAATCGATTGATGTTTTCCATGCATTTGAATCAGTGTTGCCAAGTGTGGCAGGAAAAAATGAACCTTTAATTTTAAGTTAAATGAGAAAAATTGCATAAAACTGTAAGCAAGATGGTAGCCTTTGATTTAGACTCATGCGAAAAAGTTGATATTTTGAGTTCGAATTCAACCCCCTTTATTACATTTCAGAATTAATTATGTTCCACGCGTTTGTATGGGGTAGATGCTGCCATAGCAGTCGGCACTACTCGAGTAATTTTGGCAACCGCATGCAATTTTTCCATTTAAACATAAGTAAAACGACCAATTCTTGAGTAGTCTTGTTTTACATTCACTCAAATATGGAAAACCACTGTTTCCAAAATTCACCATAGAAGCGACTGTGACGTACAGCCATACAAACTGTTCATTATAATAGGTTCCACTCGACTTTTTTCGGGTACGGCAAAATGTCCAATGACCAACGTAACAGAAAAAATCCGATTGGAAGATATTTTAAAGAATACCCTGTACGTATACACCGGAATTGACGAGCCATAAACTGCACTGGATGGAAGACAGAAGTCAAAAATCAGGACAATGACTCAATTTCAAGTAACGCTCACCAAACATTTCAGAAATGAACCAACATTTGTAATGCTTCCTTATTTTGTCAAGAACAAGGTTATGAGAGTCATAATAATGAATTGATCAATCTTGTATGATTAAAATAAAGTTGATTTATTCAAACCAACCTGAAATCAGGATCAAAATTAGATTCAAACAATATTCTATCTCAGTCACTCTCGTGAAGAGTTCCCCAAAAGATGTTGGATCCACATTTTCGAATGGAAATTCGGAATGGGTCTGTTGCATGCTTTTGCTATAGCTTTACGGAGGGTTGGTTCTGGTGTAAAATCTCAGGAAAATCACATTGAAAGCGTTGTCTCAAAATCCACTCCTCAACCAACAAAAGGCGTTTTAAGGAAAGCCTAAGATGGCGCTCGAAAGGGCGAATCAACCCGGCATGCATGCACCACGAGCAGCAAAGATGGCCGACGCGACGACGGCATTTGACAAAGTAGGTATACTACTTGCCAGGCGTTTCCGTTTCAGTATTCCGGCAAATCGACAAAGAACGTAATTTATCCACTACAGTTATCACAAAGAATGACGAGCCAGTAAAATTTCTCGGATGTAAACACGAAGAATGACATAAAATGTAAGTACTACGAGGAAGTGAGTCGTTTGTTTACATTCTAACCGCATCAATATAAAATTCCGTCGTCGCGGCCATATTTTGTTGCTCGTGGTGCATGCTGCATGCATGCAGGGTTGATTCGCCCGTCCGATCGCCATCTTAGGCATTCCTTAAAACGTCTTTAGTGGGTTGATGAGTAAATTTTGAGACTGTTTAATGCTCTCAATGTGATTTTCACGCGATTTTACACCAGAACCAAAACCAACCCTCCTCCCAAGGCTGCCGCTTTGCGTATAATTAATCGCATTTTTCAATTCACCGATGATTCCACCTGTTGAGAAAAGATTACACAGTTCAATTCAGTGTATGACTGTAATGCACGAAAATGCTCGCATCTGTAATCTTTTCTTTATCGGTGGAGTTGTCGATGACTTTAAAAAACTTGCGGATATTTTAATTAATTAACAGAGTTTTCACCGATTGAGAAGAGATTACAGATCAGCGTATTTTCGTGCATTTCAGCCATACATTGAATTGAATTGTGTAATCTTTCCTCAACCGGTGCAGTAGGATCATCGGTGAATTGAAAAATGCGATTAATTATATGCCAAACGGCAGCCCTGCCTCCTCCGTAACGCTGCTGTAGCAAAAGTATGCAACGGACCCATTACCAGCTTTCTCAAATTTCATTGCACCAATGGATTCCACGTAAATACCTTAAAGTATCCGCAAGCTCGATCTTATTTTTTGAAAGATCACAAGTGACTTTACAATCATAAAGAATTATCGAACAATATCCCCATGTTTTATCCTTGTCTTACTCGCAGTCTCTTATGGGCATATCACACCGCTCAGCATCACTCAAGCATCCTGACCTCTCTTCGCCACGAAACTTTCTTGAAAGGTATGACATGTGGTGTTATAGTATGGCGGTAAGCCCATATCCTAGAATTCTATGCCCGTAAAAAACTGTGAGTGAGCCAAGGATAAAGCATAGGACACTTCGTTCCATATAACTGTGAAAAATGTAAATTAACGTGCGAATTAAAGTTTTGAAAATGTTGTTGAAGTGTAAACAGAGTTTAAGGTAGATTCTAGGACAAAAAGGATATCAGACAGCTCCTGGGGGTAGGCAATCCACCATACTTATCTCAATGAATTTAGGCACTGCAAGTGACCTAGCCCTAGTCCAACATCCAAGGAGTAGTCTGACATCATTTTTGTTCCCGACTGACTGTAGTATACTTATAGAATCTATGGTGCAATAAAATCTGCGGAAACAGCTTGTTCAGTATCATGAATTTCCATTTGACACTTTGGATCCGAATAATAAGACAATGCATTTGTTTGGATCCATTATTTTTTCTCGACGTCTCTCTGAAACGGTCCATGGAGATAGGAGAAGAATAGCGAATTTCTCGTTTCATTATTGATAAAATCCCTTAAGAGCCGGGTTTCTTGTCCAACTGAGCAAGAGCAAAGAGCCATTGACATTTAAATTATTCGTGTGCAGAAGCGTTGTCATTAATGAGCTGATTCTAGATCTAAATTTAGTCGTAGAGTCTGGTGCTAGGCGCTGCACTTCACTTCCTGTTTGGAGACACGTTAATACGTTGTATACCTTCCCTTTCCGGTCGCGCGTGCAAATCGACTCTCTCAGGACTCGGGTTGAAAAAAGGTAGGGTCCGCTTCGTGTGAAGAAAGCAGGGCCTTATTCTTACAGGAGCCATTGCTGTCCATGATTAGTATTTTTAGCCTCTCGCTAACTTCCGGAGATACAAATTGCCTATTCCTAACCCGAAGAAGCTCAGTAGCAGAAAACCTTAATTGAAACTTGTATCGTGACAGTCGCTAGTCTTTTTTGTTTTTTTATTTTTTATTTTTTTTAAATATTATAACAAAATAAGTAAGTAATAAAATGAGCATAAAAAAACAACAAATAAATATGTAAACATTCACAACTGTTCATTACAAAATCTCACGGGATCGAGTAGTTTTTCTGTAATCAGCAGGTCTCCGCTAGGAGCAGGTTTGTAGGCCTGAGAGGGAAAACCGTGACTTTAAAATTTAATGGGCAACAGCCTCTTACCTATATTACAATCTCTCCCTGTGGCACTAAAGCTAGTTTGTTACACGCAATTTTTTTTTTTTTTTTTTTTTTAAATGTCTTATTACCTTTTTTACGTTATTATTATGTCTTAACATTAACATGATCAATTAATCTTCAAAATAGACAAAACATGAAAAAGTCATTAAGTAATTAATTAATTGCTTCGACGTAAGTTTTCACTGCAAACTTTTCCAGTTTCACCCAACCACAACCCCCCCCCCCCCGTTTTTGAATAATTTGTGCGTTAGATTTGATAAAATATAACATTTACGAGCAAAAATTTGCGATAGGTCCATTAATACCGTATAGGAGTAATTATAAATACTTTAAAAAACCGCCTACTTTCTTTTCACTAAAGAATAAGCTGTACCATGAAAAGGCACATCGTCTGCTTCTTCTGGCTGTGCGCCCGCGCCTTCTTCACCCATGCACTGATCGTGATCGTGTCACAAATTCGAACTGTTACTATGCTCTTGTACTATTAACGCCAAAAGAAAGTTCCTGCTGCAAAATGTTCCATCGTGAATTTTTCGGATGATAAATGAAAACTTTTAGGATTTTTTTAGAGTACTTATACAGATGGCACCAAACTGAGCTTTTAAATCGTCGAAAGTTTCAAAATGGATCAAAAATGGCTGAGAAAGTGAGAAATCAATAGAGGAAACTTTGGAAGAGGGTACTTTCTTTTGGCGCCGATTCTTTTGGCCGTTTGAAGGGTTGATCAACCATATCTGGCGCTTTGTTAGAAAATTTTATGGGACACCCTAAATTAGTCAAACAAATGAAAATCATGCGCAGGCTTACAAATAAAGGATTGCCAAGATAAGATGAGAGTCACAGACTAACTACCGCAAGGCATATATACTGTACCGGCTGCTACGTGCTGCTCGTGTTCGATCAACAGATGAATTTACTTCTCGAATTGGCATTAAGTCAAATTATCCTCTCTCAGAAAATCTAAATGATCAAGAGATAGACTGTAGAACATTGAATGAAATGGGAGTTTGGCTTCTTAGTTGAGAGCGATGTCAAATGTGAAATATATGTCATTGTTAATTGCTCCCAATCACAAATCACATCAATTTTTTAAAGGCCCAAGTTTTCTTACATCAGGCATCTCTGCGGGATCTAACATGTAAATACGAATAGGAGAAACAAAAAAACACTTTAGAAACTCTTTTTCAAGTTGGGCCTTGCCTTCGGCCCTTGGAGGTGGGGGAACGCAGCTGTAAAGCCGCAGATACTTTTTGAAGGGGTCCACAGCCCAAAAGTATTCAAGGGGGGGGCGGTCCCGAATATTTAAAAATCCCCTCGAAAGCGCAAAAAGTTACCTCTTTTTCAGAGAAAATATGACGACAAATTTCGATTTTTTACACCCCCCTGGCTTTCCCACTGTACCCACTGCTCTGGGGGTCAGATCAGGCCCCCTGAGCATCGAAATCTGCAATTATTTTAGTCTTGTTTTAGTCATGTAGAAAAGAAAAAGGGCCGTTAAGAAAAACAACTTGTTACTGCTTCAAATGCGCAGTGCCATGTATATTGTACATTCAGCTGGCAACTACTGTCGCGCCGTCTGCCAACTGTAACTCCCCCTCCTCCTTCACTTTTCCTCGCATTATTACCCTTGCTCTATGTATTTCTCCTCTTTTCACCACCCTCCCTCTCCCTATCTGTCTTTCTTCCTCTCTTTCTCTTTTGATCAAAATATCACGTCCGAAAGCATGCCTCTTGTAACTTGTTGCTCCTATGCACGAATATTACGTCAAAACATTCTACGTCCTAGCGGGGGCAGAAATACTTCGGAAGCTAGTATGCAATATGCAACGCATGATGCACCGTTTAACATATCTATCAGCTGTGAGTTTAGTTAACATGGATATACTTGCTTCAGCCATAGCTGTAGGCAGGAACATGTTTTTCTCTCTCTTCGCCCTTGTGACTGCATGTGTTAGAAAAGGACAGAAGCTGGCGCTGAAGTCATGTGACATCCCCTCTATCCATCCTTTTTTAATACATGCATGCATTCAAATGAGCAAATTGAGAGAGAGAGAGAGAGAGAGAGAGAGAGAGAGAGAGAGAGAGAGAGAGAGAGAGAGAGAGAGAGAGAGAGAGAGAGAGAGAGAGAGAGAGAGAGAGAGAGAAAGATATGATTCTAGCTATGACTATGGCTTAAGCTTGATAGTATATATTCCTCGCTAGTACAATCTGTAAATTAATTTAGATTGTCAGACATCCGCAAAAAGTGCATAGCTCGAGCAATTCGAAAGCAGTGTTTTCCCTCCATTTGATTCTATGTAAAACAATCGATTCGATTGCGAAACGTTTTTTCGCCAACTATCAATTGCGGTTCTAATATAGCGGAATTAGCGGGGACAAAGATATCCGACCAGGGAAGGGTATGCAATACGCAATGCACTGTATCGGTTTATACCTATCTTATTCAACACGCGTATTAAATGTGTTTCTCGTTGAATATTATTCGTGTCATAACTAGGCAGGGTATGCAACACGCGATGCACAGCGTACCATTTATTGCACGCAGGTCGCAGGTGTGCTGCGCGTTGCATCCTCTGGTCAGGTATCTTTGTTCACGTTAATACATGAATTCAAAATTCGAATGGAGGGAAAACATTGTTGCCAAATTGCACGAGCTACCACTGTTGAGAACGGATAAAATTCAGTAGCTACACGGCAGCACCGACTCGTCACTTAGTGGGCAGACATTTTCAATTCGGCGGCCAAAAGTCAGCGAGTCAAAATAATAATATATTCTGACGCTGAACTGATTCTTTACTTCTCTGTGTACACAATATTTCAGATAAAATTATGTATTAGAAGTGGTTTTGGTGAGAATCATTCAGTCCTGGAAACTTTAAAACAATAAATTTAGACAATTTTAACTTTCTGATTTTTGATCGCCAAATCGGTAAAATATGCCCACTGTGCGTTTCTTTTGCTCTTGTCTTTGCTCAATTTTGTATTGCAAACAACCTTTACACCTTTAAAAAAGATTCCATCGGGCAATCGTTTCCACTTCTCCAAACCTGTAATTAAGACTGTCTATGTGAGTGACGATATTGGTTTAGGATTGTAAGACTCAAGTGTTGCTATAGTAACCATCGTAAAATTGCCATTTTTAAACTGCTACCCATGAGCCTTTTCCCAAAAAGGATATAGTGTAAGTACTTTCATGGAGACACTTCAGTTCTGACCAAAGAGTCGCGGCGCACATTCAAAATGCGACCTTTTGAGTTTTGAGTACACAATTACACTTACAACTGATCGATCCCGTGATTTAATTGATGAGAGCGCAGAGGTAAAAGTAAGGAGATGGAGGGGTGGGTGGGGGAGCTGTGAGGTGGAAGGGTGACGAGGGGCGTCTGCCAAGAATGCGATGAGAGTGCCAAGTCGGATGAAAATCAAGAGTGATCGTGCTTTCCTACGAGCTGAGGGGGCTTCGATCCGCGCAATAACGTCACAACGCACTCATGCGACAGTACCTCTAAAACACCTGTCGACCACTACAGCGCGTGGGAGTGTAATTCGAATTTTCCGCTGCTTTCGTTCACAGGAATAGAATGGATGAACAAAGTTTGCGGAGGCACATCCGAGGCCAAACTCGAGAGTATTTCTCCAAAATTCCACTAGGCATTTTAGAATTTTTATTAGAAAAGGAATAGAAAAGGAACAAACACGACAAAATCTATAGGCACAAAAAATGTTCGGTGCGGACAGTCTCTTGTTCTCGGCCCTAAGTTTTGATGCGAATCCTTGTTTTCTGATTGGTCAAGACTCCATTTTTTGTTAAAGATCAAAAGGACCGTCCACGGTCCACTCGAACATTTTGTAGGCCCTTGACTCGCCATCTTACAATTTCAATAAACGCATTTATTGAGTTTAAGCGAGTGGATTTTGGCTGGGGTGGATTTACCATTATGCAAAATACGCAACTGCGTAGGGCCTCATGTCGCAAAGGGAGGCAGAAGAGACGATATTGAGAGAAGCAGGAAAATAAGAAAAGGCTGTAGAAGAACAAAAAATAACAATTTTGCTGACAAAACAGTTTATAACTGAGTTTATGAAGCATTTTTTTAAAGGATATTGTAGAGCGAGGACCCCCGAAACCCCCTTCTTTCTGGAAATGTGCTCCCAGACCGCCGAGGCAACCAACTCTTCCTTCTTCTAGGGACCTAAAATTCAAGATTGCGTACGGCCTCCCAATATGTATATCCTCCCCTGGATTTTGGAACTTTCTTATGATCCCAACGTTGTTTTCAAGTGATTTTACACAGGAATCAACCCTCCATAACGGTGTAGAAAAAAGTTTGCAACGGACCCATTTTCTGTAATCGAATCGTGACGAAACTTGGATCTAAAGGTGCAACTCGGCGACCTTAATAATAAAACCGTCCTTGAGTTGGCCTTCTTGACTTGAGATTTCATGAAATTTCTCATTTAAACAGTACGTGTAGAAGGATTCAAGAGCGACAAGCGTGTGGCACTTACAGAGGCAAAAGGCTTGTCTGAGGGCATTTACGTTTTTATATTTACTTTTTTAAGGTGGCTAACGAGGTACCTTAGAAAAGTACCTCCAAAATGCTTCATTTTTTGATACCGCGCGCGGTTGTTTCCATCCCTCATACACCGTTTAAATGGGAAATCTCATAAATTCTCAAGTCAAGACCAACTGGAGGACGTCCTTTCTAATTAGAGTCGCTGAGTTGCACCCAGGTGTACCGATAGAGAGGCTGATACATGTTATGAACTTATGATACATATACATATACCCACGAAGTGTGAAAATATGAACAATTTATGAGTCATTTGACCTTATTATAAGTATTTATTGTCTTTAACCTTAAATCAAAAAGTGCAATTTATTAATTGGGAATTGGTTTAAAAGGAAAGTACAAGTGTTGGAGTTTGGATATCTGATGGACACAGAATTTCAGAAACAGTGTTTCTCGTGTGTGTTTCGTGCAACCTTCTAGAGGAAACAGTTGAATCGATTTCTGAGTTCAGATATAGCCCACCCTCAATCTCCTGCGCTTTCGATTTAAAACAATGTCATGTGGATTTGTAACAACTTCCTTTTTAAGGTTAAAAAATGAGGTAAAAAAACCGAGCCAGTGTTAAATATCCATAAGAGATCTCCATCATGGCTGCCTCCTTGAAGTTCCAAAAGCACGTCCCTTAGAATTCTCTCTATCGCTATAGCTCGTTGGTTGCACCCTAAAACGACGAGGAATAGCCTCCCTGGTAAAAATGTTCCATGACCAATTTTACATTTAAATAGATTATCATGGAAATTTCTAAAATTTCCATGGCAACTGAGTATTTTTCCATAAAAACCACGCATATTTCCATGGAAAAATGAGTTTCTTCCATTGAAATCGATGCAGTTTCCTTGGAAATGGATGTAGTTTCCATGGAAATGGATGTAGTTTCCATAGAAATTGATTTCCATGTAAAATTGGTCATGGAACATTTTTACCAGGGCTCGATCTGCCCTCTGTTCTGTTTTCCGTTTGTTTGTCCTCCTCTCCTTGCTGTGACCTAACCCAATCATTTTGTGATCATTCCAGAATCGAGTCCAGAAAAATGCGTGAGCGAAGCTGAGAGGAGTCATTTATCGGATCTGCCCTTGAGGAGTGATGACGAAGCCTGGACCGAGGACGTGGAGGAAGCCAAGGATGTGAGGAGGAGACAAGAAAGGGAGAGGGAGTGGGAGAGGGAAAGAACCGCCGGTCCTGGAGGAATAGGGGCCAAGCACAGGATAGATGCGACTTCGACGACCCCGCCCCCTCCCCACCATGCCACGCCTCCACCCATCAACGATTTGTACAACCTGACGCAGCTTGCCGAGATAAGTTTGACATACTTCAAACAAAGGCTCGATAGTCCAGATTTTGTCGACAGCCGAAGAAAAAAGTCTAAAAATGAGGTTAGTTGATTGGTTTGATCCAATGAGCTATAACTTTAGAGTGGCAGTGGGCTGGTCCACCTTGTGCCACACAGGGTAGAAGGAATCCCGGGAAAAAGCGGAATTTGGACGGCAGATTCCAAGGTTTGAGGTTAATTTTTGCAGGTCGTTTCCGGCGATGTCCGAGTTTGTTTACGAAACGACCGGAAACGACCTACAAAATTTAACCTCAAAATCGATTTTTACGGCAAGATGGCGGCGCCCTAGGTGACAACAATGAACCAGC
This sequence comes from Trialeurodes vaporariorum, assembly GCA_011764245.1. Classification (NCBI taxonomy): domain Eukaryota; kingdom Metazoa; phylum Arthropoda; class Insecta; order Hemiptera; family Aleyrodidae; genus Trialeurodes; species Trialeurodes vaporariorum. Next base: position 52,567,357 of record VMOF01000388.1, on the reverse strand, counting down.
GGAACGTTCCTTGATGTGCCACTCTAAAGTTATAGCTCATTGGTTTGATCCGAAGATTGCCAAAGACAATGTTGTGGGAGCAGTTTGTAGGCACACTGAAAAAATAATTCCTAAATTCTATGCTGTAATATTATACCAGAAGCACATCAACGATATGTGAACCGAGGAGAGCCTATATTTACCAGAAAATTATGGTGTTACAGACCAAAATATGGTCACAGTACTAGAATTTCCTCCAAATTTTCAAGAAGTTTGGTCAAAACACTAGAAATTCTACTGGTATTCTACTAGAACACTGGTATAACCGTACCATCCTTTACCTTGGCTCACATATTTGTGTGCTTCTGGTAATTTTTTTCTTTTTTTTTCAGTGTATCAGCCCCTCTTTCCCCGGGCTACTGCCTTGGAATCATCACCCATTTATGTATACGCGTAAGGGTGGTTTAGAAAGTAAAAGCTCTCAAATTTTCTTTCAGCTCGAAATAAAAAAAACACTCAATCCAAAGTTCAATGGAAAAATGGGGTTTTCCCAGACATACTCTCTAAATTGGATGCAAAATTTTGGAGTTCATATTTGATTAGTAGACAGTCTCCTGGTTATTCATATGCAATACGCAACGCACTTAAAAGATGCGTTGCGCGTGGTAGCTTGTGCGTTGCGTATTGCATACCCGACGATATATTTGTCCTCTCGCTGGTGCCCTGTATAACCTACAGTCTCTTTATGGAAATTTTGTTAGATTGTTAGGCAGAAAGTACCGACACGAGCTCAACGAAATACAATTGGTCGTTTGTTTTAGGCTTTCACGTAGCAAAAGCAAGAGTCGAAGACATCGATGGCTCCACACATAAAATAGTCGGTGAGGGAGAAGACTATGTAAAAATATCGATTTTTCAGGGGTTCAGTGAGTCCCCAGAAGATCGATCATTTAAAATTTAGGTTTAAAGTGGAGAAAATACGTTGTTGCCACATTGTGCGAGCGTAAAATCTTGCAACGCTGCATTTTTTCTATTTAAATATGCATGAAAAAATTCGAACTATTGGAGGTGCACAGTATGCACTTTTTCGAATCGATATTTTGCAAGGGTTTAAATGAGCGAATTCCCGCGTTGCCAGATTACACGCGACGCCACTGATCTACTCGCTTGATTTGATTGAGCGCGCGTTGAATCGACTGATCAAACTTAGTACTGAAAGGGTTAATGAATGAGAATATTCATGAAAATTTTGTTTATTTCCCCGCAGGAATCGAGGCAAAGAGAGAAGAGTAGCTCGGGACACGTTTGCGGGAAATGCGGTAAAAGCTATAGCACGTCAAGCAACCTGATACGTCACCGGCAGACTCACCGATCACCGGAGGATAAGAAAGCGCGGAAATGTCCCCAATGCGGAAAGGTCTACGTCTCGATGCCCGCCTTCTCCATGCACGTCCGCACCCACAGTTTGGGCTGCGAGTGTCACATCTGCGGAAAATGCTTCTCCAGACCTTGGCTCCTTCAAGGACACATACGCACCCATACAGGTAATTAATTGCGGTTATCGGACAATGCATGGGTCTGTTGTGAAGATTTGTTTTATTTCGTTTCATTGAAGGATTTGATGAAAGGAACTCACAGTATTTTTATAATTTTTTTTGAACACGGGATCGGAAGCTAAAACGCTTTAGAAATTGCAAAAATTTAGGGATTTGTAAAGGTGTCATCTCGGCGAGAAACTCAATGACGTAATAGTATAGGTCCGGCGGAATAGTCCAACTGAAATCAAATCACTGCTAATATAATATGCGTATATTACTCTTCTAACACAAACGCCTTCAAATTACTGTGTATGTGACTATTCATGCTTAGTCTTGTCGAATTATTGGCGCCGAAGGATAATGGATTTCGACGGATTTGTACAGGACACCGTTTTTCATGGTTATTTACCTGACAGCAGTGATTTGATTTTATTGTTAGTTTGACCGCTCCGCCAGACCTACTGTGACATGACACATGACGTCAGCAAGATCTCGCGCCACTGCTGCAGTCATTTTCAAATTCGTTTTGCAGAGTGAGCCTCAACTAGGTAATTGTTCCTTTTCTTTAATCACAAAGGAAATTTTATGAGCATTTGTTGCTTCCATCAGTTTTCTCGTAACATTTTATTTCAGAATCAGTTATTTTCGGCTTTATTACTGAAGTGCGCAACAGACCCTCTCTTATAATGCAGGGGTGCAAAAAGAGTCCGATTTAGCGATCCGCGGATTGCGAATAAGTGAGGTAACTTTTAGGGAGTTCGAGAAAATAGGCTATTGCACACTTTTTTGCTGTATGCAATTTAAGGGTTGATTCAGATGTGAGAACCTGCATAAATAACGCAGGTAGCACTAAACACTCACGAAATCCACTCCTATAAAATCACAAGATGCTTTTAAATGTGCATGTGAGCGAAAAGGCGGCGATGGGTATACTAATCATATTGGAGACTCTCATCTAATAATTTAATACTGTAACTCCATCAAGAAGTGACCAAATAGAGACGACTTTCCTTTGACAATGGTGTCACGGGACCATTCATTGAATGTGGAAGTACTCCGGTGTCTAATTACTCTGTGAATCTTCCTTGTCAGTATAGAGAGAGTGACGAAATTAAGAGAGGAATCTCCCAATGTTAGTGTCCAACACCGCGCATGTAGGTAAATACATTTTATAAGTCCAGGAGTAGGTTCCGTTAGTTTTTAGTGCTACCATTGTTATTTTTGCAGGTTTTTAAATATCTTAGAGCAAAAAGGTGAAACAGCCACATTGTTGAGAATTTGGGGAAATTCGCGCGAGAAAATTATCAAAAAATGTCGGCAATATTATGGTCATTTTGATAATACAGAGTGCTAAAAGAAGTAAAAAAAAAGGGAGGATTCATTACTTATCAAATTTTTGTGAGAAAGGTGAGGAAGTTTATCGAAAATCCTAAGAGGATAAATCCCGAATAGCGTAAAACTTCCGGCGTTTTGGTAAATGTTGTACCCTTAGTCCAATTTCAGAAAAAAAGCCCAAAATTCTTTACTGCAACGCTTGATTTTTAAAAATTCATGGGCGTGCCCGTGCCCCCCCCCCAAATTGTCTGGGTCCACCCCTGCATTACACGATCATTCAATATATGGAGATCAAAATTTCGAAATTTTCACGAATTTTATGGATAGCCATTCTCTTCGATAAAATAAGACTTAATGATGCAAACTCCTCACAAAACTCCTCACGATACTCCTTCATCCTGCGGATAAAGTAGCTGAGTTTGCACAACCCGCGGAACAGTGGCGTAGCCAGGAATTTTTTTTTGGGGGGGGGGGGGGGGCCGGGGTTCGAAAATTGTCAAGGGGGGGGGGGTCCAAAGATACTAATTTGGTAAAAATTTGTCTGAAAACGCAAAAAATGACCTTTTTTTTAGGACGAATATTGGTGTCGGGGGGGGGGGGGTCCAGGGGTCCCCCCTTGGCTACGCCACTGCCGCGGAATGAGCAATTACACCCAATTGGGGCGTAATCAGCGGCGGGTCCATGGGGGGAAGTACGGGGGGCGCGTGCCCCCCTCCCCCCAGCAGCGTCAAATTTTGCCTTTTTTTAATTGAAAAAAGCCCGAAATCGCTTCCACCGACGCTTGAAATTTCAAAATTTCACAGACGTACCCCCCCCCCCCCTCGAAAAATTTTCTGTATCCGCCACTGGGCGTAGTATACACATTACAAATCATTACCAATCCTTATCTAATTACGTATCAATAAATTATATTTTTTTTCTTGTTTAATTTTTCACTATAGGTGAGAAACCGTTCAAATGTTCGGTGTGCAACAAGGCCTTTGCCGACCGTTCGAATTTAAGAGCTCATATTCAAACGCACTCCAGCTCCAAGCCCTTTACCTGCACAGGGTGTGGTAAATCCTTCGCCCTGAAATCCTACCTGTGCAAACACGAGGAGTCCTCGTGCGCTCGAATGGTCGGCCGGATACCAAATTACACCGACGAAGATTCCTCGCCGAATTCAATCGAAGATAGCCAAGACCAAGACCAAAATCAAGATCAAGACACACTTCTTGACCTCTCCACTTGGACTTCAAAATCCAACCACAGGACCGCTTCACCAGACTGCCACCACGTAAGGAACCAGAGTCATTCCAAAGGACTCCCGCCCGAGAAGACCACCTCGAAATCTTACTTGGCGTCGCTGGACCAATTCAGCTCGGAAAACTCTGAATCATCTTTGACAGCCATTAGAACAAATGTCATAAAACAGCTTGTCAGTTTCAGCGCATCTGGATCGTAGGGTATCGAATATCAATTGATATGTTTTTTACTGCACTGAAAAAATAATTCCTGAATTCATATTACCGGAAGCACAACGATATATGTGAACCACGGAGAATAGTACTTATACAGCAAAATTCTGGTGTTAATATCGGAATACGGTCGCGGTACCAGAATTTCCTCAACATTTTCAAGAACTATGGTACATAAACAATGGAAGTCTGGTAACAGTACCATTCCTTACCTCGGTTCACGTTTTATGAAAATATTGTGCTTTTAGTATAGGTAATCTTCTTTTTTTTTTTTTGTGGCAATTAGCGGCTCGTGAATGATGCGTAGATACGCACGTTTTTATTCCATTTGAATCTTCGTAAAAATATCGATTTCTCGGCGATTCCAATGAGCCTCCTAAGAGAATCGATTCTTTTTTATGGCTTTATTTTGAACAGACGTGATGTCTGAAATATCAATTGACGGATGTAGAGCTGCGTTTTGGAGGTCAAGGGTCAGCCATCGATCCACTTATTGGTTGCAATCAGCTGTGATAACAACTCCTGTGGCGTTCCAAAATACCCCTCTCATTCTCCCGTAACCCTTTCTGGTGTCGAATGTTGTTTCACGACAATTTCTTCTTCTATAATGGGGCTCTTGCAAACTTTTGCTATAAGCAAATAAATAGTCCTATCTAATGTAAAGACCAGCAAAAATCACGAAAATACCACAAAAAAGTCTAGAATGGAGCTGTTGCAAACTTTTGCTACAGGCTTATTAATTGTTGAATATGAGGTAATACTATGTAAAAATAACAATTAGCGCACTAAAAAATCACGAAATCCACTCCTAAACTCACAAAGTGCTTTTAAATGCGAGACCGTAATGGCGGCCGAGGCCACGGTTTTCTTATGGCAATTGTATGCTTCTTCTTCTTCTTGTGTGGTGTTGCGAGAAAATCTCGTGTAGATGGCGCTGATTGAAGATAGGGAACCCCAATGAAAACCGCGGCCCAATAAGGTCTTGCGTTTAAAAGCATTTTGTGAGTTTAGGAGTGGATTTCGTGATTTTTTAGTGCGCTAATCGTCATTTTTATTGCGGGTATTACCCCGTTATCAACTATTAATAAGCCTGTAGCAAAAGTTTGCAACAGCTCCATTCAGTAATAAACTTACATAACTGTTATGACGGCAAGCTCGTAATGGTGGTTTACGTACCTTGACGTAATTGTTTACCCGATACCTTTTGCTGTTGTTAGACAATAATTTGTAAAAACAAAACAACAGAATCTCATTTAGGTTCGTTTATCAAAGGCTGGTGGCGGTTGGAGGGGGGTGTTACTTTGGTTACTCTGCACGGAAAAAAAACTACGGTGAAATTAACCATACGATAGCTGATTTTGGCACCTGCTAGATGTTATGGCAATGTTAACCAAAAGTATACTATGTTTTGACTAGGTACTAGGTGATGTTACCTGATTGCATGTCGAATTTACTCAAAGTATCGGTAAATGTACCATACTTCTGGTCAAGTTTACCATAACATCTAGCAGGTGCCAAAATCAGCTATCGTATGGTTAATTTCACTAATCTTTTTTTTCCGTGCATGGTTCAACAACAAAAGCATGAGCTCCTCTTATTGCTTCTTTTTATTTATTTATCTATTTATTTATTTATTTTTTGCACGATTTGTTTTTCTCCCCCGGTCTTTTCTTTTGTTGACCACTATCGACGGAGTAAAGAGACCCACTTTTTACTTGCTTAAGCCCCTTAACTGTCACATTTTTGAGCGCAATCAAGGACTCGCGTTTGAGAGTTATTTTGAATTATACATATAGATCGCAAAGGACTTTTGAGGCACGTACAGTGTTTACGTATGAACGTTATCCATGTCTAGATTTTAAAGCTACATGGCACTTTTAACAAGAAGATCAAAGATTGCCTACATCATTGTAATAAGTCCCTTAACGCTGCATAATCTCGGTGACCTGGTCTGACAATTGCGCGAAGTATTTTCATAAGCCTACCCAGACAGATTTTTTCGGAAAATCCAATTCAATCTTTATTCAAAATTTCAAATCCGAGTAAATTCAAGAATTATCAAAATTAGTGAGTCTTCCTTGTGCAAATATGATCTCAATCAGCTTCTCTATCGAGTCATGGGTGGATACAGGATTTTTTTTTCTTTCTCTCTCCTTCCATTCAAACGCGTGTTCTAGTAAATGACAGAGATAGGGGCTACAAAGTCACACGATGACCCCCTTTGCTATCCTTTTCTAACCCATGTGTTTGAATGACCGAAGAGTGAGAAAGACAAATTCCTGTTCCCGCCCATGTATCGAGTGGTTGCGTCATCTCAATTTTCATCGAGGAGAAGTTGCGAACCGTCGCTCCCATACCCTCCCTCCCTCCCTCCTCTAAAGCTGGAGAAGTTTCACACTGTCATAAACATTGCAACGGTGCCGCTTTTTATAAAATTGTAAAATATTTATTTGTTTGTAAATTTTATTTTGTCTGTCTTTATTCTTTGAAATTGTTAGTTGTAAGATGAAGCTAGAATATTTTCTGCTTCAACGGAACACAAGTGCCAAAAAATAATTTAGCAAATGAGTCATTAAAAATGGAAGGTGTGAGAAGCAGAGAAGTATTGAAATTTTATGATGAGCAATCGGGATGGGACGAAAGCACGACCCTCAATCAATCACTTTTACCAAGGTTGTGAGACACCTACAAATATTGCAGCCAGAATTTTATTTCTAATAAGTTCTGAAAGAAGAAATAATTTTAATTTACTCTCCCCAATAGTAAATATCGGTGCTTAAAATAATGTTTCAGTGCTTTTTCAGCTTGTTACACTGAGCCGGGACCTTTGCTTAAATTTGTACAAAGTAGAAGTATAAGTTTGTATTTACCAATTTGTGATTAAATTTAAGCATTATGTAAGAAAATTAGTATTTGACAAAGTACCTCGTCTGTTTAGTGTTTAAAATTTAAAGGTCCAATAGAGAATTTATTAACCCTCCGTTTTTATAGACTGTCGTAGATAGGTCCCGCTCTAATCCCTGCTCTTCAATAACTCAAGAATGGAGCTGTTGCAATCTTTTGCAACGGGCTTATTATATACGCCTAAATCTCAAGGCAACTGTATGCTTTTTATTCTTCTTCTTCTTCTTCTTCTTTTGTGGTGTCGCGAGAACACCTCGTGAGGATAGAGCAACCCAATGTAAATGGCGGTAATCACCGCCATTACGGTCACGCGTTTGAAAGCATTTTATGAGTTTTGGAAGTGGATTTTGTGATTTTTTAGTGCACTTATCGTCATTTTTAAAGCCAACTTACAAACCAAAATTTTGCAACAGCTCCATTCACAATTTAACAGATCGTATTTTTGGAAATTCTGACAAAATCTCGTAGATGTCAACCCTTGCATTTCAAAATCGATCCAAGAATTTGTCTTCCTTTCCCATCCTTCCATTTGAACATACATGTGCCAGAAAAGTAATGAGAGAGCAGCCCAGCAGTCTTATTTTGCTTTTGCCTCCTTCTTTTTCTAAAACATGCATTGAAATGGGTGGAGAGAGCGAGAAAGATAGATATAGAGAGATTCCCCTCTCATCTTGCACTGTATCCACATAGCTCCAAAAACGATTAAATAAAATTAACTCGCTGTGGCTTTATGTTCTTTTCAACAACAAAAAAATATTGATCACGGACCAAGAATTGTATGGTTCCGGCAGTGTAAGCAAGTTGAATTGCGTAGAGTTTAGATCAATCAGAGAGCCTACGCACGTCACCTGACCATGCTTAAATGAGTCGGTATTGGAAGATTCAATAAAATAATGCCCGTGTCAGACGATTTTAGTTTCACAGTATGATTTTATGACTAAAAAACTCTGTCTGAATTTCTGTCGACATTTTCCATTAGTTCCTTTTTCCGTTCAGTCAGGGACAAAAAGAACCTCAGGGGACTCCTTAGATTTAGACGCAGGTAGGCTACCTGCATTGCTTAACCCTCTAAGGGCCAGGTTATTTCAAAAGGACGCCACCATTCCGTTAATAAAGAGAAGGTAGTTAACTGTTCGTACTCGGGGGAGTTGGAATTGCCTATACGACGAATTGAAGGCGCATGAAGACATCTTATCTGTACATGTTTTCATCGATAGTCGCGTGTATGCGGAATGACGACTAAAACAATGCGAAGTAGACTAGAGAAGAAAAACGAGTATACTCGGGCTTGGTCCATAAAGGGTTAAATTCATTGCGATGAGTATTGTGGGTAGTCTACCTCCAGGAGTCGTCTCCCATTCTTTTTATCCTCGATTATTCGTTACTTTTTTATTTGTATTTGCAGTCGAGTTTCTCGTATATCTAAATAGTGTAACAGTCCCATTTTAAGGGCAAAATTGATCAATACACAGCACAAGTCTAGAGGATAGCGTATGTGGCAGGATTTAGTCGTTTATTTATTTAGCTTTTGATTTGGGGCATGGAATCTTTCTTCAACTCGTCCTTCATAGCATACTTTGAGTTTTCTGGAATTATAACAAAGGCTTTCATCTTTACTTTTACCCCCCCCCCTTCCCGATTAAACTGACCTAATTAACGAAGGGAATTTATTATATTAGGTGAATAGATGTAACAATAATGTACTTGTAATTAGAAGTTATGAAATTGTGGAATGACGAGGTGTAACTAGTCAAACTAAAACCCTTTATACTCAATTTATACAACTGTTAAATATCGCTCGACTCACGATGTCGGCGATAATTATCAAAAACCTGAATCTAAGGTGCTTTATTCATGATAAATACTGAAGTTGCATTCTAGATTATTATGATCTGATAGTGCCAACTGTAGTAAGTCTGTCAATAGTGTATTCTTTTTTATTTAACTATCCATTTATGAAATTACTTTTTAACTTATTCTTTATATCCTCGTTTATTCGTTTGTCGATTCATTCATCCATTCATTTGTCGATTCATTCATCCATTCATTCATCCATTCATCCATTCATCCATTCATCCATTCAGCCATTCATCCATTCATCCATTCATCCATTCATCCATTCATCCATTCATCCATTCATCCATTCATCCATTCATCTATTCATTCATTCATCCATCCATCCATCCATCCATCCATCCATTCATTCATTCATTCAGACATTACTATTAATTTATTCATCCATTTATTTATTCATTGTTTACAATAATGTGAAATTACCTCTGTAAGTACTCTAAATATATCTTGTAAAAACAATAGTGGTGTGAATAACCTACAGTAGTTTAGGCACCGTCTTAATAAAAAGCTACATAACATTTGACCGTTCATTCGTTTATCAACTCATTAGTTCGTTCAATATCAAAACTTGTAAAGTTAAAATTTAAGTAACCGTTTGTAAACATTAATGTGAATTACCTTTGTAAGTACTTTAAATATATTTTATATAATTATAACTAGCGGTGTGAATAATCTACAGCCTAGTTAAGGCACCACCGTCTTTATAAAAAAAAAAAAACAAAAAAAAAAAAACGAAACTATAACAACATCAACAACAGCATTGATTCATCGTCCATTTAATCAATCAGTCATTCATCCATTCATTTATGTATTCATTCATTCATTCATTTATTTATTTATTTATTCTAGGTTACCTATGAAACATTTAATGTAAATCAAAATGATACCTTCGCTACTTTCATCTTTTGTAAATATAAACTTTGTTTTTAAATTTGTCGTATTAAAGTTATTGCGTAATTTATGACATGAAAATATTTTGTTTCTCTGTTTTCGTCTTAAATTTAACCATTCTTTATTCACAAAGCATTAAAAATCAGTATGTGTATCATGCTATTACTCGGTACAAAAACATAACGAAACATGTCTTGAGCTATACTTGATTTGCAGAGAACAATGACTGCATTACCACCACTTATTCTGAAAATCGGTCCATTCCACGATTGCAACAAAGGAACTCTATATAATGAACAAGACAAGGCAAGACAAGATGGTCAAAATCGGTAAAATTAAGCTGCCTCGGGTTATCAAACAAAAAACTAGAAAAACGAGAATATGTGCGGAGTACTGCAGTTAGGTATTACTTATTGTTAGGTCACACAAAATGATGAGGATGCGGTTTAGGATAATTTTTGTTGCTATAGTTTTAGAATATGGATAAGGTGTTTACCACTTGTTTACAGCCGTTATAGGTATAGCTGTTATCGTCCAAATAGTAATTAAATGGCGGTTTCATGATAGCGGGAATTTTATGTGATCAAAGGCTTTGGACCATATTATGTAGAGGTTAAAAAATCAAACAGCAGTGAGTTTTAATTGAGACTTACTGTCGCTGAGGAATAGGGGGGAGGGGGGAGGGGGGGGGGGGGTTATCATTGTTGTGGAAGATCACACATTTCCAGACGGCATTGGCACACTTCATTGCGGTCGCTGTGTAATTAATGATATAAGTACATATTTTGATTAAAAAGGTAATTTTTCTGAGAAAAAAGGTAAAATAACTTTGGTGCGCCAATTAAAAACATTATTTGAGTTGGCCATAGTTACTTAAAAAACCAAGATTTTAATGAGTTTCGGAGCGGAGAAAATAACAATCAGAATGGGTAGCGATCTCTAGCGTGCCCTGCGTGCCGCGTACTCACTTGAGCATTTCGCCAAGCCGAATGGCGAAAGAGTGCTCGTCGGAATGTTCATACAAAGACTTCGGATATACTATTAAAGTATTAGAAGTCTTTGTGTTCTTTTTATACAGCGCTGGCTATTTTACTGCATCTTAAAAATGTTCTGTGATTCAGGGTCTGTGGCTGTCATCCGCGGCATCCAACCGGCGCTAAAAAGCCAAATAAACTCAAAAAAGATCAGCTGATACCGATAAGTAACACTTGCTTTGAAAATACTGGTCACTGGAGTCATTTTAAGAGTCAACAAAAATACTTGATATTGCAGGAAAATATAATGAAAAATGGTAATTACAATAAAAAAATCAATTGGAACAAACCATGGATTTTAAGTGGGGAACGAGTGTGTTTGATCATGCTTAGTTATAGTTTGATTAGTTTTCATTGCCTTTCCTGACACTCCACAAAGTACGCAAACTTGCAGCCAAACGAAGTTGCTTAGTGCATAAAAAAAAGAACGATAAGTATGAACGATAAGTATGACTATGGCGGCCATCTTGGATTTGGGAATTTTGAAAAACTAATATCAAAAATGAATTCAGCGACCCGAAAAACCCCCATCTACCAAGGTTTCAATGAATTTCATCAATTATTGGTGGAGAAACAAATTTTTTTGTAGAATCGAAAGTAGGAAAAACCCTATTTTTGGCCTAGATTTGAAACTTTTTGCGCGGTCATAACTCTTGAACGAAACGTTTCCCGGCATCGCGGTTTGCTCCAGCTTAAAGCTTGTAGGATCAGCTTTTCTTACAGGAGTTTTTTGTTCAGATTTCTACATTGCGCATATTTTTCAAACTCAAAAAAACGATTTTTTTAAAAATGTCAAAAATAAAAAAAATGGCAAAAATGGGCTCAAATTTTTTTTACACTAATTTTTCTAGGATATTAATCGAAAGGTATTTAAAAGACGCATCTTTTGGCGCAAAGTTCACGTCAATACCTCTTTTTGTTCAAAAGTTATAGGGCATTGAAGGTTTTGACTTTGACCCCCTGCCCCCCCCCACCCACCAGTTGAACAACTTTAAAAAACTGCAGATATTCTGAAAGCTGACGCTTAGTTCTATAATTTCTGAAAGTTTCAACATTTTCTGAGGGGGGGGGGGCACTCCTAATGGTAGCTGGATGGACACCTTTGATGCTTATTTCATGCTCCCCATAAGTAGATTGACAAAATAAATGAAAAATATAATAAAGATATTATTTTATATATCAAGAGTTTAAGACTCAACTCTTCCAGTTATTGTGAAATCACCCATAGTATAGCAGTATTTACTTCTAGACTGTGTATGTACTAGATCATCATACTCACAAAGTTATAAATACAGTACAACGCACGCATCCCTCGATGATTCTAAACAGAATCTCCTTCAATCGGTCAGGTATGCAATCCCACTTCTCGAAAGCACGAAGAATTGCATGTTGATATATTGTAGGGCATCTTGCATCGTACTAGTGGCCTGAAATAATTGTGTGGTCCGGATGACATTTTGCAGAAATACATACTTACAAATGCGCTTCGAAATACATCGATTTGGAGCTTCTGGTTCCAGGCAAAAATTATTTTTACGGGCCTTTCCTCCGAAGTGACATTTGAGCTGAAAGGTAGAAGGGAGAAAGGGTCCACGAAAAATATTTGTGATAGTGAGAACGAGATCAATTGGTAAGCATATTATTAGAAATATGAAAGCTATGGCAATAACTTTCATTTCAGCCAACGCGAAAGTAAATCTTATAGTCTACCCCAGTTAATTTTACAGTCTCGAAACTCAATGTTGAAAAAATGGCAAGTGGCGACGTTGGTGATCTCGAAGGATATGAGGCCTGGGAACCGTTGCGCTGTTGGTTGGTCTACTGTAACATTGTGGACTCTAACGTTAATAAAACGGCTGTTTCGCAAGACTAAACTCATGGTATTTTGAACGATTGCATTTTATTATTATCTTTAAATCTATACAAATAAATTAAACATTTGTTTTTGTGGGACAGTTCTATCTTTTAAAGTACTTACGACACTTACGTAATGAATTGGATAATGGATTGGCAAATTGGTCACACTTGCTATAGGTCGAAATGGAGCTGCCAAAGAGTTTTTCTGCACATGAATCGAAGAGTCGAAATGTAAACACACAGAAAAAAAAACAAAAACAATAACAAAAATAGAACAAAAATACGAAAAACCAAAACCAAAAACAGACGAACAACAAACTAAAGAACAAAAGGATGGTGCCAATGAGAAATTCTATTGTCCACTCTCGTTTTTGTATAAGAATATCTCGTAAACAACAGCACGTAAAAAGTGAAGCAATTATTCCAACGCAATAACGTACACCTAAGTACTGTAGAAGTAGTCCTATCGAATTTGTCACTTTCTCCGTGCTTCCATATGGCGCCGCGGCGTCCAGTCCAAAGCTCGCGCCTCTGACTATATGACGGGAAAAAAATCAGTCGTAACCATTGTTGCCAATTGTAGAAATATTAGTGCGCATTACCAGAATGTAGGCTAACTACATTACACGAACCGTAAATTAAATGATCCCTTAAAACCCAAGAAAAGTCAGTGTTGCCAGGTTTGGACGGGGTAGAATAGTCTACGTGTGGACAGTTTTCGAGTTGAAAACTGTTCACACTATGGATATGGATAGAGGATCGGAAGTGGGAGCGAGCGTGGACAGTTGTGGACATTTGTGGCTGTAATCAACGAGCTATTCTCATCAAAATAGTCCACGTGTGGTCGAATCTGTCCGCACTATTTGCAACTCTGATGTGGGTTTACGTATTTGAGATGTGGTTCCAGTGGTTTCATCCATTCCTAAACTGTTTTAATCTCTAATGGGCCAAGCCCGAGTATACTCGTTTTTCTCCTCTAGTCCATTTCACATTGCTCCTGTATTTAGCGATTCAGAAAAAACGCGATTCTGGAGGAGGTTGACACTTACAAGATAAGGTTTCGTTCAGGCGCCTTCAATCCGTCGTATAGGCAATTCCAACTTTCCCGAGTGCGAACTGTTAACTACCCTATATTCACGGAAGAGTGGCGTTCTTTTGATCAAACTTGATCTGTAAAGGGTTAATTATGTCTACGCAATCAACGAGCCATGGCCATGAAGTGGCAATGGGCAAAAATTGAACATTCGTCACCCCGACCAACCTCATCCCCCGGAAATTTCCCCAGATATGTAGGTACACCCTTGACGAGTTCAGTTTGTTTGCCTGCTTTAATCTTAACCTCAAATTAAAAGTTGTGACGGATCCTTTTGAAATTGGTTTGAAATGAAGGTAATAGTGTTTTAGAGTGGCCATCTGGATTCTGGATACAGTAATCGATAAAACTATATTTCTTTTGGAAGGATTTATGAGATAAAGAAACTGACACATAACAGAAAAAATTAACCAACATTTTCTCTTATATATAAGATGTGGTTCCAACCATTCCCAAACCGTCTCAACTATATTTTTACTAAATAAAATTGACTTTACGGCTTTTTATCGTGGACAAATTAGTTCACACTCAGTACTTTGATATCCCTGTCAACGCTGATCTCCAAAATTGCCCTCTTGTGTATACTTATAATGGCATTTTTCAATTCACCGATGATTCCACCGGTTGAGAAAAGATTACACAGTTCAGTTCTGCTCAAGAATCCTTTGGTCTGTAATATTTTCCTAATCGGTGCAATCGCCGTTAAATTATTAAAATATCCGCAAGTTTCTTAAAGTCATCGACGACTCCACCGGCTGAGAAAATATTATGCACATGCGAGTATTTTCAGGCATTACAGTCATAAACTGATCTGAGCTGTGTAATCTTTTCTCAACCGGTGAAATCATCGGTGAATTGAAAAATGTCATTAATTATCGGCAGCACTGCTGGTCTTAACTGATGGTCAAGTGAACTCAGAGAAGGAGAATAGAATCGTATATAGTTTGATTTGGGAGTAGGACTCAGCGCGTGTGTGGCCGAACATTGCATAAAATTCAACAATTTTACATTGAGTTCAATAGAAAAAATCGGAGGTAATTTCGCAAAATGGCAACACTGAGAGGGGTTCGCTTTAACTCACACCATGGATCCAGGATCCAGGATACTCGAATTTCGGTCACAACTGATGAACTGAGCCATGCTTGATGAGCCGCGAGCGTCCTTCAGTGGTCGAGAATTATCTCAATTTCTCTTGTTTAATTAAGAGTACGACTGTTCTATGATTTTGCCTAACATAAAACAATAATGAGTTCAGTTCAGTAGAGTTTCTATACACTATGAAAGTTTCACCATGTCGGAATCCATTTTTGATTATGCCTCTCAGATCTAGGCTATGCTATCACGGAAACCTTAACCCTCTAAGGGCTAGGTTATTTCAAAAGGACGCCACTCTTCCTTTTCTAAAGGGAAGGTAGTTAACTGTTCGTACTCGGGGGAGTTGGAATTGCCTATACGATAAATTGAAGGCGCCCGAAGATATCCTATATTGTGCATGTTTTCATCAATAATCGCGTTTATCCGGAATGAAGACTGGAACAATGTGAAGTAGACTAGAGAAGAAAAACGAGTACACTCGGGCTTGGCCCTTAAAGGGTTAAGAGGCAAACTGCAAATGGCGGAGAGTTTTGTTTACTTTTTACACTAGCTCATTATTCAACAGATTTATAAAGTAGGTAACGGCTTTGGCGTCGCTTGTAATCCGGCAACGCTGTATTTGTCCATTTAAACTAGTGGAACATAATGATTGGAGAGAGGACACAGTGCACTTCCAATACATCGACTTTTTTCATGCGTTAAAGAAGCGACAAACTGCGACATTGATGTCATACTGCAGGAGACTCTCCTGATGATTGTGAGCGCACCGATGCCGCAGTGATTGGATTTTCCTCTGTTTAAATGTTATTCTGAAGAACGCGACATTATAATCTATTGCAATAATAACCACCGTTGTTGTTTTTGAATCGGAACCTAACCTATCTGAATTATAGGAAATAGCGCCATCTTCCGTTTGCATTTTGCCTCTTGAGCGTTCCAAGATCCATTTCTTCTTTTTCATTTTTTTTCTTATTTTTTTCTGCAAACTTGAAATGCCGCAACTATAGAAATTCCGTTTCGAGGACATTTTAATGGCTTCCTGTAAAACATCGATAATTTTCCCGGATGAAGCTAAGAGTACAAAATTTCAGTTGAGTAAAAACATATGTATATAACTGTATATATGACCCATGAAAAAAACTAAAATCAGTAATCTTTGCGCTTCTACTGGTTGAATCGCATATGGATTCTTGTAGAATGTCATTAAATGTCCCCGAAATGTCCGAGTTGCTGTTCCACTAAACCGACTACCTTTTTAATGTTCATCTCCTCGTTATACATACGTAGCAGTTTACATCAGTAATTATGGTACATTTGCAAACAACGACACCTTGCAAGAGCTCAATAGCCCCTTCGTTAATAAGCGGGGGAAGAAAGTTCTTCAGTGACGTCGTAGCGGTGAATCCATTGCGTGTGGGGGGGGGGGGGGGGAGGGCTCATACGGAGCGTGTGCATTGGACATGAACTCTAAATTGCAAAAATGGGGTTCTTGCAAACATTTGCTACGGGGGATTGTAGAGTTAATTCTTGCATAAAAACCTGTAAAAATGACGATGAGGACACCAAAAAATCACGAAATTTGCTCTCAAAATCGGGCTTAATGGCGGGGAGACGCACGCGCACGTATCATGGGAGATTCCTAACTAAATCGAAGAAAAAGTTTAGAGAAAGTGACAAATTAAATAGGAATCTCCCGTGATACCTGCGTTGAGCCGTCATTACGATCTTGCCGCGGTTACAGCAGTTTTGTGAGTTTATCACTGAATTTTAGATTTACTTAGCATGATTTTCGTGATTTTCGCTAATGTTTGCATCAAATGAGATTATTCATTTGCTCACAGCAAAGGTTTGGAAGAGCCCCATTTGTGTTCATAAAATGCTATAATTTAGCCTGTTAAGCCTTTTTTTTACTGCAAGTAAGCAGTAAAATTGCGAATGAAGCAATAACTGTCGCTGAATCAACAATGTTTTTTGCTAAATAAGGATTTCATAAAATGAATTTTTTGCTGCGGGAAGAGTAGCCAACAACCATAAAACAAAAAACTGCAATAAATTTAGCGCAGTAAAAAGCTGTTAATGAAGCAAAATTGTCGCTAAATTAACAATGTCTTTTTCTGAATCAGTATTTCATAAAATGAATTTTTTGTGGTGGAAAGGGTATTGGTGTTTGGGACTCAATAATCATCAAAACATCAAAAAAGTCAAGTAAAAAAATTCTGAGTCGACAACTCGTCAAAACTCGTCAATCAGAGGCCGCGCATGCCAAGTGCCAAGGACGCTCGCGCGAGCGAAAATCTCGACTGGCGAAGACACCCGTGAATTCGCGCCAATCAGCGCTCTCCATTTCAGATCACACTGAACCCATTCAATCTTCAATTTAATTCTTCTCTTAATTTATATTCTAATCAAGCTAAAATTATTCCAATATATCCACGTATTCACAAAATTTCGTATGATTTTTTGATACAATCATCTTTATTTAATACTCAAAACTCATTTTTAATGTCAATCATGACAAATTCAAGTACCTACACTCGAGGTCACATCTATTCACTCTGCGCACCGCAGATTTGGCGCCAAAACCGCAATCAGCAACATTCACTATTATCAGTTATATTTAATTCCAGAAATGATTTAAAATTCTAACAAAAAAATATTCGTATTCTCCATAATTTTATAAATTTTTCCAAATAAATAGTTTTGACTTATTAATTAATTTCGATTAATAATTCAAAGAAAATAAATGCGTTCTCTGAAACACAGCATCCAGTCTACAACAGTCAATCACAGGCAGCGCTTCACTGCACTTCTCAATTTTTCCCCGCTTTTTCTGCGTTGCCAATGCCAAATATCACCAACTAGTATAAGCAGCCAATCAACTCTCTCTACTCTCTGGAGTCTGGACACAGATTTATCTTTACCTGGAATTAATTGCAAGTTCTATTCAGCATTCTTAGTCAGCGCTATTACCAAGTATCAAATCCATTCATCTCAAATCTCAAGGCCGTGGACGAAATAGGATTCTCCCGCTCCCGCCAATTCAAATCTCTTTCACTGTACCCGCAATACCCGCGGCAGCCGATGCACCTTGGCATTCGGCTAAGACTTTTTATTTTTATATTGTTTATTGGCCCTTCTGGTCGCACGCTACAACGCGTAAGCCGGGTCACCTTTGACATCAGGATCCCTAAATCTCTAATAATAAATTAAGTAAACTTTATTTTATACTTCGCGTCGCGTATTAATCATTTTTTTATATTTATTTAAATTCTTTTCTCAGGTTGATATATACGCGAAATCAGGGGGCATTTAAGGTAACAGCGTCAATCTGAATTCTTAACCTTGGCGTTCTGTCCAAAACCCAATTCGATAATCGATTATTTATCATACAATCAAACACACGTATTTGTATTTTCAACTTCATTTTTTTAAAAATATTCAAATCATTCATAGTCTATATTCTGTCACTTTGTGACTGGTCCTTCGGAAAAACAACATTTTTTTCTCTTTTTTTTCATATAGCTTTTATTTATTTTCATTTTTAAAATCTTTTATTCAAAGTCCGCACAGTTGATATTCCCTCGTCATATCATTTTTCTATTTTTTCCAATATGAACAATAATATTTCTTTCCGTACATAAAGCTCGACGGTCAGTGTTCATAATCGGGATACCAAGCAAGGCTGTAAATTACTGGTCACAGTGAATCCACCGAGGATCCATCGATTCATCGGTCACCTATCTTCAGCACTAAACGAGTCCCTCGTAGATCTTCTCTCCGTGGAATGTAAGACGCAGAGGTCTAGAGGAGTCTAGTCTTCATGTTTACAAATTGTGAACCCCTGCACCGACGGTTGGAAATGGACCGCGGCACGGCACGTGGCGCCGCGCCGTTCATACACTGCGCTACTATGCAACGCTCTCCACTTTAAGACTCATCGCTGTCATACACACAAGACATACATTGTAATGACGTGAAAAGATTATATTCATTTCATGCGCGTAACCTACTGCCGAACTAACTACTGCCGCTGGAAGCGTCTCTTTTTGCTGAAAGAGCGATGACTTTAGTCTTACAGTGGGACGGAAAACGGTTTTATCGGAAATCGAAAATTGGAGGAAGATCAAGTGAGGTTCCAATATGCGGCTGTTGCAACCTTTTGATACATTTTTATGAAAGGTCATTTCATATGCATGTACAATATCACTTAAAAATAATGATAAGAGCATCATGCTGTTCCAAAATCAACTCAAAAACTCAATAAATGCGTTCAACAAAATTACAAGGTGGGTGGTCAAATGAACGGGTGAGAATGGGAGAGTTCCGTCTAATCGCAACTGTCTATGCCTGAAGAAAGAAACAAAAAAAAACAAAAAACAAAAAACAAAAAAAACGGAGACCGAATAGTCAGTCATAAAATTATAATGAACAAACGCAGGAAGAATGCACGACGACGGTTTATAAGATGTGAGGCTCAGAGTTGCGCAAATAGTGAGTGTAATCGATTACACGATTACTGGATAATCAATAATCGTCAGTCAAACCTTTGGATGGTAATTAAATGTATTCTTTACAGCTAAATAGTAAATTTTAGGGTCTTTTCAATTAGATGTAATTCCTCTGCAATTATAATAGGATTGGTGATGGCTTGTAAAAAAGCAGCCCTGCGATTACCATAAAACCACCCTCCGAAAAACTGACGATTACGATTACTCGGTAATAATCGTGTAATCTGACGAGGCTCTTAAAAGCATCGCACAACATCACAGTCATTCATAGGTATTTCAAAATCACTTTTAAAAGTATATCTGTTCTGAAGAGTGCTTCTTCCGTTGGAATTTCTCAGGATTTAATTCTCGAAAATGATTACAAAAAATTTCGCGAGGAAAACGGATCAACACAGCTTTCGTTCGACTTTAATCCAAAATACGTTTGTTTTAAATGGGAATTCCGCGTAGTGACGGCACAACACACACAATACTGCGCAACTTCATTCGAGTGTATCTTCAAAACCAGGACATTTAGAAAAAAAGGGTCAGAGGTATCTTCGTTCTCAGCTCATCAAAGGCTTTCATTTTCTTTACATCAAAAAAAAACAAAAAACAAAAAACAAAAAACAAAAAAAACAAACAAACGAACACCTTTCTGACTCTTGCAACTGCGCCCCATTCGGAAATTTGCGTGAGCCAAATTTCTCGAGGAAGTTACAAGGGATATTCACGTAAGATTTCGACCCGACTTTGCTACGATTTAGAGACGGTTTAAAAACACACGCTTGGGTTTCCATTCAAGATGAATCACAAGGAGATAGTTTATAGGTGCACAGCTCGTTAGCTATACGTTGGAATAAATTCAAGATATCTGGTGAATTTTTGCAATTCGCGTCTCGAAGGATTCGAATCTACTCGACTTCAGTGTTTCTCAAGCCGAGCAAAGTTACGCTGATCTCAAGAACAATCTCTGAATTGCACCCTACATTTCGCAGGAATTTCCTGTAGTCCAAATTATTACTACATACAAATACCAAAATTTATTGTAAAAAAATTTCTTGGCGATTCTCTTAAATTGTTTTCTCTTAAAACATTTTCTTGTCCAGAATAATCATCAAAATCGTCTCACTGTCGGTCATCCACGCACCCCTCCCCCCTCTACAACTCCTTCGCCGATCGTCACCATCTGCTCATTCATCATTTTTGAACCTAAACCACCCCCCTCCTCCTCTGACCGCTCCCTCCGAAACACTTAAAAAGAAGGAGGATACATGGGATTGATCTGCTTCATGAAGATAAAAGTAGAGTGAGATGAAGGGAAGTATAAATACAGGGTGTTCCTGAACTAGATGCAAATATTTTTACCTCGTATTCTACAGGTCAAAATAAGACTTTTATTATCATTATTCATAAAGGTATGCATAAAGCTGTATCTCCTCAAAACTTCCCGACTTTTCAGACGCATGTTAACGGGGGGAAAAGTATTTTTCTATTACCTGTAGCAAACGTGGACAACATTTTTACCTCCAGTTTAGGAACACCCTCTGTATGTTAGATAGAGAAAGTGCGCTTATAAAACACTCAAGATGAAAGAAAACACGGCAGGGAGAGCGGGATCAAGTTTTACGCATATGATGTGTTTGTAAACGGTTAGCAAAACATGCATTAGTGCATTCTGGATTGCGCATGGTTTGTTTTTCAACTCGTAAAAAGCGCGGAGGGGAGCTCTCGATCATTCATGGGCGGATCACGGATCCAGGAATAAGTTTCTCTCCATCTCTTTCCTCCCATTCACATTTTCATTTAACTGATAGCAGTGGCGCGGTATAGAAAACCAATAGGCAACGTTGTATTCTCCCATTTAAATCCACGCCAAAGGTCGACTATGGGGGTGTTCACCGATCATTCAATAGAGCTGTTTAATGTGACATCATGGAAATTGGATCCAAACTAATACTCCATCTCACTCACTCTCGTGGGTTTTTTCCCATATGAAACAGGATCCCAATTTTCAAATGCAAATTTGTGCTAGTAAACAACAAGTTCTCTCAGATTTGATTACATCATTGGATTCCACGCACCTTAAAATATAGTTACGTTACAACAACATTTTTGAAACATCGCGCATTAATTTACAATCACAGTATTATCGAAGAAAGTCCTATGTTTTGTCCTTGTCCCACGCACAGTTACTTATGGGCACAAAATCCTTAACTATCAGTTTATAACACGAAAGTAAATGATCGGCTCCCTGCTCTCTGATTCTAAGTGACTTTCGGACATAAGCAATAAAAATTATTATTACCGTTCCCTTGCTGGACTAGTTCAGAAGAACGCTGTTAGATAACGCCACAGCCAGAAAACTCGAGCGAATCGAGTGAGAGATAGACTTGATTCTTTTCCGTAATAGTTCTTGCAACCGTTGTTAGATAGCGCCACAATCAGATAGAGCTTCGAACTGGCGGGAGAATCCTACTTCGTCCACGGCCTTGAGATTGAGATGATTGGATACTGGTAATTAATTGCACTAACGGTGATTCCAGGCGAAATTTTTCCAGATTTCAATCCGATGGATAGCGCCACTTGTCGCTTTTTGGAAAAGTCGTGTTTTCAGCGTTTTAAACTGAAACCATAGATAAAACGCAAAATCCAATAACGTCAGCACCTGCAAATTTTTTTGTGTGGATTTTTTGAGCATTAAATGAGCAAAATTGGTTTAAAATTAAAGCCGTAAATTATGAAATTCGTTTCGCCATAAGCTTACTTAGTGAGTGAGAGTGAGCGCGAGTTATGATACGTCTATCTGCCTCACTCGCACTCATTGCGGCTTACGGGAAGTTTCGTTTTTCATAATTAGATGATTGCTGGAATTAAATATAACTGATAATAGTGAATGTTGCTGATTGCGGTTTTGGCGCCAAATCTGGCGCGCAGAGTGAATAGATGTGACCTTGAGTGTAGATACTTGAATTTGTCTATATTGACATTAAAAATGAATTTTGAGTATTAAATAAAGATGAATGTATCAAAAAATCATACGAAATTTTGTAAATACGTGGATATAATTGGAATAATTTTAGCTTAATTAGAATATTAATTATGAGAAGAATTAAGTTGATGATTGAATGGGTTCAGTGATCTGAAATGGAGAGCGCTGATTGGCGCGAATTCACGGGTGTCTTCGCCAGTCGAGATTTTCGCTCGTCCAGCAATTGCGGCCTCTGATTGGCGCGAATTGACGAGTTGTCGACTTAGAATTATTTACTGGATTTTTTTGATGTTTGACTATTGTAGAGTCCCGAACAAGAGGACTTCTGGTTGATTTGAGTGGAATTTTGGCCGTATTGGGCAGAAATGCGGACAGTTTGATCAATATAAACTGTCAATTTTGACAGAGGCGGACTGGTTCCGAAATTCGGACCGGGACGCACACTTTAAACAGGCTGCGATAGAGGGTGTGTGGAGACAGCCCCTTCCTCCATCAACCATTACGAATGGAAAGAAAGTCTCCCACCTCATAAATATAATCAAGATTCCTCGGTCAAAAGCGTCAATCAAAACCATAGTATTTCGACGATGCACTTTATTTTAGTTGACGCCCTGACCTTCTGATTTTCGGCAGTGGCCAGACTGATGCTTCTTTGTCATTATTGTTGATTGGCGCAGCTTTTCTGTGGTTAATTGTTTGTTTTGTTCTGATATCATGACAGTGAATCACGGTGTCGATCGGTCGAACTGCAGGAATTTTCGGTAGGAGTAGGTATTTGAATCGGATAGCGGTATCAGTGTGTTGAAAAGTAGTTAATTATTATTATTATTAGGACGCAGTTTACATCAATTGAATCGCGGGAATACTCCAGGGGAGTTTTTAGAGCGGGTACCGTCAGCTGTGTGTCGACCAAAGATTACTTATACATACAGATATGGCATTAGCCATATCGCCCGTGTTAAGTGAAAAATGGATAAAACGCCGGCCGTGATACAACCGGGCATACAGAGGGGATCATAAAGATTACAGAATTCTGGTTCGAAAAGATTACGTTTCCCACTTTTCCTGTGTTTGTTTGCGGAACTCGAACAAACACGGAACGTGAACGGTGGAACGTGGAATACGGAACAGTTTTGTAACAGACAAACATGGAAAATGTAATCTTTTCTCTGTAATCTTTATGATCCCCTCTGTATGCCCGGTTGTATCACGGCCGGAGTCAACTTAACAAAATTCGGGCTAATGCCATATCTGTATGTATAAGTAATCTTTGGTGTCGACAAGTGGCTAACTAACTATTCCTACGCGACTGTGTCGTTTTAGTCTACCTGTAAAAATGAAGGCGCATCCATAAAGGCTAGAGTCCCTATATACTATGAGAGTTGCGCCATTGCTGAATCCATTTCTCATTGGCTCTCAGATTTAGGCTGTCAAGAAAGCTCCAAGAGGCAAATGCAAATGGCGGAGGGTTTGTTTACTTTTCGCGAACTCGCTTTCATTACACATTTGAAGTAACAGTGACCGCGGTAATTTTTGTGAATTTTTCCTCTCCTTGAATCTTATTACGGAGAACTTTATCTCTTTCAATAACGACCGTTATTGTCGAGAATCTGAACCTAACCTAAAATAGATAGCGAAATAGTGGCAACAGCGCAGAGGCAAACGGCCATCCGCCATTTGCAATTTGCCTCTTGGGGGCTCCATTGATCCGCTTCTTCTTCTTCATTTTGAGAGTCTTGTCGCAACTCTCATAGTATATAGGGACTCTAATAAAGGCAAGAAGAGTCTTAGAATCGGATAGCGTTAGTTGTGTGTTGGAAAGTTGTTAACTTTTGTACGCGACTGTACCCCTTCAGTCTACCTTTAAAAATGAAGGCGAATCTGGCAGAAAAATTAAACACATAGTTCCCCGATCGAAATGCGGGATCTTCTGCTGGGAGAAGTATTTGAACCGGGTAAATACCTGAAGCTGTGCGCATTGACATTACGTGCGGTCAATGTACGGCCCCTAGACCTGAGCGATGTCTCGTTCGGTCCATCGAAGTCGCTTCGATATCGATTTCTAAAATCAGAGCGATATATCGAAACATCGAAAAATCGAAAAACATCGAAAAAAATCGCATTATCGATCCACATCGATTCATCGAGCCACATCGAAACATCGATCTATATCGAAACATCGCAACATCGTATCGAATCGTTGATTTACATAAAAACATCGAAACATCGATCTGCATCGAAAAATGATTGAAAAAAAGTCAATGCCGTATTTCTCGATTTTTATTTTAAAGATCGATCGAAACAGTGACCAACATGACTCTTTGATCGGAAAATTGGAATCTCATTCGATAATCCCACCATCATTACGTTAATCGGCCCCTCTTCACCTTTGTCCGCTTTAATCGGGACACGCGCGGCCCAGCAGGATCTAATAAAGCTGGTCTATTCTGTAAAGCGCCACATCGCTTCACGCTTGTATGGTTTATTACTCACAGTTTACGGCTAAAACGGTCAGCTGATTTCAATTTTAATAGCCATTTTAATAGCTGCTTTTCAATTTTAACATGCCAGAATGATCACGAAAATTGCCAGAATTTTTATTTGGGAACTTGTTAAGTATTAGCATTCTATAGCCATTTTCAAAAGAACGTTTTCCTCCATGCGAGACAAGAACCCCTTCCCTCCTAGATTCACCGTTTGACTCCAACCGCTTCGCGCTGTCCGATTCTCCTGGCGGCGCACACTAGATCAAAACATAGCTTTTTCGTTGATATTTTCATGCGCGAATGTTCCAAGACTTGTTTTAGGCTTTAACATGTATGTTTCAACACATTTTGTTGCTATATTGCTATTTAAAGTTCATTGTCTTGTTTTATTCGTAAAATTATGTTCAGGAAATTCCATTGCATTTGCATCTACTGTGCGGCGTTCAAAATCAGTGCGTATGACCATGACGGCTAATAAATACGCCGCAAACAGTATTTCGATTCATAAAAGACTCAGCCTGTTTGGAGCGGAGCCTCTCAAAGCTGAGACAGTTAATCGACTTGAAAGTTGCAACGTCGCCGGCTGCATATAAGTCGCAATATGGTCTGGAACCAACAAAAATTGGCAAAAAATTAGAAATTTAATTTCTAATTAATTAATCATTTATAAACTTTTAAGAACAAATGTATTCACACAGAACAATTTCGACAGGTAATATAAACCCCGAAATGTCACTTGAAAGTTTTAAATTAAGCTCGAAATATCGAAAACGATAGTTTTTGATGATTTTTTTTGCACTGATTTTTTGGCCATTTTTTTTCGATCTCAGACCAAAGTGCGACGGTCAGGGGATCCGAGAGTGCAAGAGAGATAGCACGAGGGGGAGAAAGTAGAGAGAGAAAGAGAGGCAGTGACACTGACGCAAAAAACCGGGAGGGGAGGTAGGATGAGGGGGAGGGCCGAGGGGGGGATGGGGGGGATGGGAGAAAAGAGAAGAAAATGCAACAGAAAGGTAGGTTAATGGCTTGGAGAGTTGGATGTTGATATAATACGGTGAGTTTTGATATTAAGTCTCTTATTAAGAATCGGGTCACCACGGGATGCAGGGGTGAGCCAACCGCGCGAGAGTTTGCCGCTGTACTTACGCGTTACGCGCGCCCGCGAAATGGGTCTAGTTTCGCTCCTAGAATGCAGTTTTGCCGTTTTGCTCGTGTTGACTTCCGCATCGAAAGTAAGCTCACTGTTTATTGCTTCTTTTCATTTTTTGTCCCCTGTCACTTTTTTATTCGTCTCGAATTGACCTGTAGCTTTTTTTTTATTTTTTTCTTTGAACAAGAACTTTCGCTTTCATCCGAGCTCTGTTTTTCTCTTCCCGTTCGAAACGCTGAAAATTTGCGCAATCGATCTGCTCGGCCAATGGCACGTGGATAGTCGTCATTTATGAACCAGGCCGATTGATTTTATCAATTAAACCTCGCAGTTGTTGTCTTCGGTTTTTTTTTTAATTATTGAACTTTTTTTTCATTCCACGACTTTTTTATGCTTATTCCAAAACAAAGTTTTTTGAGCAGTTACAATTGAGAAGTTGACAGCTATTAAGTAAGAACTTTTGATTTCATCCGATACCTCCATTTCTTCCCTTTCAAAAAACTGAGAGTTAGCGCAATTGATCTGCTTGGTTCGCGTGGAAAACCCGTCATTTAAGAATCAGGCCGATTGCTTTGATCAATTGATTTCCAGGGTTCTGTTTTTCTGGGATTTTTTCTTTTTTTATATTGCTGAGCTTTTGTTTTTATTCCACCCATGATTTTCTTTTTCTGCTTATCAAAGACAAACCTCTTTAAGCAGTTACAATTATACAAAGGGTGTCCCAAAAGTACCGGGACTGATGCTGTAACTTCAAAACTTACTTTCTCACTCTAATGAAATTAGAAAATTGAGAAAGTATTGCGATGGCGCAGAGATTTTCAAGGTATTTTGTTTCGATAGTTGGCCTCTCACGACTAAGTCAATCATGATTTTTACAAAATAATGGCTTTTCATCATGTCTAATACCATCAGAAAGAACATACTTCAATCATATTCCCATATTTCTTAACCCTTTCTAACTTAGAGACATTTATGCAAAAAAATTCTGTGGCGTCTGTCCGTCAGTCCGTCAGTCAGTCCGTCAGTCAGTCCGTCAGTCCGTCAGTCCGTCCGTAACCTCCCATAACTTTTGAAATATTGGTCCTTATGCTTCCAGATTTTGCACAGGAGTTGCGTTTTAGATTTCCCAGAGGCACTTTTTTTGTTTTTTTGAAATTTCAACTTTTAGGTTAGTTATAGGGAAAAAATGATTTCCATTGAAATCAATGGTAAAATGGGTAAAAATGGGTAAAAATGGAATAATTCAAGTTTGGCTCAAGAAATTTTGATGAATTAGCAAAAAAAATCTACATTCAGCCTACTATAAAATACACCACACATAAGTACAATATTCAATCCTTAAAACCGTTTAAAAAATCAAAATAAGTGCGCTCAAGCCAAAAAATGGAATTATCGCGAAAAATTAATCTTTTTACCTGGAGTCAATCAATTATGGCTCGATGAATTTTGATAAAACTTTTGTACACACAATCCACTATCAAAATACTAACATATTTTGCTTTCTTAGTCACCATACACAACTGATAAAACCTTTTCAAGAGGCAATATAGGTGCGATTGAGAAAAAAATATGGAAATAAACGCAAATAAAAACATATTCCTATTAATTGGGATAGTTCAGGTTTGGTCCAATGAATTTGGATGAAAACTGGCAAATACAATCTACTATTAGTCTACAAAAGGAAGTATCTCTTACAGTTACAATATACAACTGTTAAGAGAGTTTAAAAATCAAAATAGGGTGTTTGACTAAAAAAAAAATAATTAAAGTGAGGAATTAATGTTAACACTTGGAGTCAATCATTAATGGGATGAATTTTGATGAAACTTTGCACAAACATAACATGTTACCGACCCACTAAAATATTTCTCTCATACAGTCATCATGAGAAATCTTTAAGACCATTTCAAGGGGCAATATAGGTGCGATCGAGCAAACATCTTTCAAACTAAGCCAATATAAATACAAAAATAATATTTGGAATAAGTAATTCAAGCATGACTCAATTAAGTTCGATGAATATTAAAACAAAAAGTTTGCAATCTGCCTCGGCATAATTTTTTTTCCATGTATAGCTGCAATAAACAACTCTTAAGTCTGATATACCGTTTAAAGGCAATATAGGTTCCATCAAACCAAAAAAAGAACGTTTAAGGAAAATTAAACGTATAAAGAAGAGTCAATCGAAAATGGCTGGATGAATTTTGTTGAAATTTTGTGTACGCAGTCTACAAACAAAGTACATCTTTGGAGGGGGGTTTAATCTGATAAACTAAAAATTTATTTGAAGATTCACCATTTGAAAGAAGGAACCAAAAACTGTATTCATGTGAGGAAATGCAAGAATCAATATCGATTTTGACAACCTATAAAAACTAAGGAAAAAAAGAAACTCCAACAAATAGATTGAATGCAACTTAAAGAATAAGAACTTATTGGAATCTGGAATTAATCTAAAATTTGTTGAAAGCAACATCAGATTAGAATTTAGGGATTTCAATTAGCCTTCAATCGATGAAGTAGGCAACTATTCGTACAGCTTCTCTACAAATTTGCAAACTCTTCGAATTGAAGGCAGAATTATGTCTAGAGATGAAAATATTTGATAAATATTTGCGGGTCTGGTGGTCTCCCCAGAATTCTAAAAGGGGGGTCTAGGGTCTCCCCCGGGGTTTAAAAGGGTGTCCAGGGGACCTCCCCACATTTCAAAGGGGGGTCCGGGGACCGCCCCCAGATAAAAATGGAGTGAGAAAGTGTTCGTAGGGTATTCCCTACAGTTTATTTTTGTTTTAAATTATTGAGCTTTTGTTTTTATTCCATGTATACCGTTTTTTTTACGCTATTTCAAAACCAAGTCTCGTGCAGTACCAATGGAGGAGTCGGCAGCTATTTTTCGGGAACTTTGTAGATTTTAACCGGCGGCGCGGCGCGGCGCACAGTGGAACGAGTCAATCGGAGAGGCCGGACATAGCGTGGAAACATTAAATGCGTATATATTTGTTAATATGGAATGTAGACGTTTGAAAGTAATTTTATTGGTTTTATCGTAAAATTTACTACTAGAATCACCCCTTAAAATGCATTTTGTGACCGTATTTTGTAAACAATTTGCGTTTTAGTAACTTATTTCATGTCCGACCCCACCCATTGACTCGTTCCACTGTGCGGCGCGGCGCGGCGCTGCGATACCCTTATTTCATTCCATGTATACGGTTCCCTTTAAAATTTTTAGTCTCAGTTTAAAGAAACTGATTGTGAGAGCCGCTTGCGCAACCGATCTGATAGGTTGGTAACGCGTGAAAATTCATAGTATTTATGAATCGGTTGATTGCTTTGATCAATTGAACCTCACGTTTCTGTTGTCTTGATAATTTCTTTTTTAGAAAGTATTGATCTTTTGTTTTTATTTGATGCCTTTTTTACGCTTATCAGAAAACAGCCTTGATCAGTTGCAATCAAATACTAGGCAGTAGTTTTTTTTAGAATCTTTGATGTCCTCTGATATTGATACCTTCATATTTCCCCCCTCAATATGTTCATCCCAGATGCTTTTGTTTCTATTGATATGCAGTACTCAGAAAATCTATCCTGTTTATTCATGTTGAATGTCAACATTTTGAAAAAAAAAACACCTTCATTTTCGGAATTAATTACCCAAAAATTCCTAGATACGTGATGAAATCGCACCACGAGACTTTCGTCCAGCTAAATCTGGATTCCGGAACACCGTGCTGCGGCCTGGGGCCGAAAAATGTTGGTCCGAAATCGTACTCCTCCTAGATGCATAGTGAGGCCGTAAACTATCTACTAGCATGCTTGAATCCTCACCATCAACCAATATAGTATGACCATTTTGTGCCAAAATTTTTCGGCCCCTGGCAAGGCAGCGCGTGATGGTAAACAATATGTTTGTGAGAGCAGTTACCGCAGCCGGCCTGAAGTAGCGCCTTCAATATGCAGGCTATACTGGAAATGAGGCAAAAACTTCAGTAACTTTCTCTGAAATTATGCATCAGAGGACCTAAAAGAAAGGGATTTAATTTCTTCTTTCTTATAGTCAATACTATTCAAATATGCGTTTAGATGTTCACAAAATTAACGTCAAACTAATCAATTTTCAAATTTAAGATCAGCACCCCTCTCAAAAACACAATTTCTACCCATTCGATAGCATTTTCATTAAGAAAAATTAAGTTTACACCACAAGTTACGAAAAGTGACCAATAATAGTGCGTTTTCATCTAGAGCTTTTGCCGGAAAAAAAAAACTAAATTTGTTCACCAACTTCGAATAATCGTAGCTCAAAAAGCACATAGGGAAAAAAAGTTTTATTTTGACTCGATGATTCATTGGCTCGCAAATATCCCGACGTTAAACCTGCGAAAACCCCTGTGTACTCTGTCCGGAGGGGGGAGGGACTCCACCACACCAGAAATAAGTAGGTACACTGAAATTCCCTAAAAATAAAAAATAAAAAAGGCGATGTTCTGCTAAAAAAAAAAAAAAAAAAAAAAAAGAATAGCCGCAAGTGGTCAGTCTGTTAACAAAGAAAGACCAAACTTTTGTTTAGAACCAATCAATCAATAAATGCAAATGCCTGAGATATCTTGCCATACTTAATTACTGCAAAACAATTTTTTAGTTTTATTCCTAAACTGTATAAAGATTTTGGTTCGAGCCTTTTTTTTTACCACTTTTTCAGCATGTTTCCCCGGAGAGGGCAGGTTCGACTAATGAGGAGGTGCAGGATGAGGATGTCCATCCTGAGGGAGTTGCATTTCTGGAGCATCATATATCAACATCGTTTGATGCTAAAAAGGTGAGTCGCTATTTATAAATTTCCCTTTGCTACGTTTACTCTGCCTTAGGTACACGCTACTTTCCGTTGCTCGTTCAAACGAGACCTGCTCAATGGATGCTTCAGTGACTATTAACAAACCTTGACTAAATTCAATTCATCCGTCCCTTTTAAATGTTCTGTTCTTAAAATTACTCAGATGCTAATTTCAGTGGTAACTGACAACAATCCGTTGTTTCTTTGTAATTACAATCCCCCCCCTCCTTCACGTACCTACCTTCAATATAAAACCCTTTGACACGAATGGGGCTCTTGCAACTTTTGCTATAGGGAGTTAAAGAGTTGATTCTTGCATAAAAACCTGTACAAATGACGATGAGCACGCTAAAAAATCACGAAATTAACTCTCAGAATCGGGCTTAATGGTGGAGAGACGCAGGCATCATGGGACATTCATATTTGATTTGTGACATTTCTCTGTGTTTCCGTAGAGAAAGTGACATTTTAGACAGGAATCTCCCATGATACCTGCGTTGAACCGCCATTACTATCTTGCCATTATCCAGCAATTTAGTGAGTTTATTATTGAATTTTAAACCTTTTTGGTGTGAATTTTGCTGGTGTATACATTGAGAGTGGAGCGAAGAAAAGCCTCCCTTTCATGGGCGCACCCAGGATTTTAGCATGGGGGGGGGGGGGGGGGAGTTCCCAATTTCGTATGAGGGGTCTGGAGGACATTCCTCAGCCAGAGGAGGTTCAGGGGCGACCTCCCCCGGAATAGTTCGGCTCTTCTTAGACGCAAAATTACCCGTGGTTACTGCGAAAGGGCTGAAATGATATATTGAATAATAATAAAATAGGCGGGAAATTATAGTTCCAATCTTCAAGACGAAAATCTTTGCGAAGAAGCGACAAAAACGCGAACGCTCTCAATTAGATGCGTGAAGCTATGAAAACGCTGGTGGTACGCTTGACCGTTGTTAGATAGCGCCAGGTGGTTGCAAGAAACTGCGCTCCTGATTAAGAATTAAAGGTACGCTCGATCGCTGTTAGATAGCGCCAAGTGAGAAAAAGCTCCTAGAATTTTGTTGGTTAATGGCCCTGGGCAAAGAGAATCCGACTTCGTCCCTTGACTGGTAGCAAACCAAGCTTTTAACTCTTTCACAGAAAATGGTACTGGAACGTGTGACACTTTATGTAACATGGGATTCAATAGAGTATAAATAGATATTTTGCAAAAACTTATGTAACCCATCAAAATTCTTGGAAAATTGTCCTTTTGAGAGCTTTCTATGAAAATCTAAAAAAAAATTCAAATCCCAAAATGCGTGCATGAAAGGGTTAAACTGTCGGAAAATCCTACTTCGACCACGTCCTTAAGTTTGAGATGATTGTATATTGCGCTATATTACCTGATAACAACAAGCTCTGAAAAGAATTGCAATTTCGGTAAAGTTGAATTAGTGTCCAACAGGTCCAGAAAATGGAGAGGTTGTCTACCTTGGACCTAGGTGTATTCGACTGACTGACTTTATAGACTGATTTAGTGAGTCGATATATCGTGCGATTATATGCGATATACTCGTCTGGACCTATCGAAGTTCCGACTGGTTCGATATACATGGGTTTTCCCATAAGGAATCGGAATGCGATTTTCAAGCGGAAATTTCGGCCTTTTTGAGACATTTTTTACACGTCGGAGGTTGCGATAATGGAATCTACGTATCCTCAAGTGCCAGGAACCAGCATAAAATAGGGCGATAGCGCAAAATTTAAACTAGTTATGCCGCATATATCGAACCAAGTCGTGAAAGTGAGGTTATGGCACCCCATTGTTTACATCCTTCCTTCCAACCTCTATGAACTGCAAAACTTCCATAAATTTCGACATTTAGCTGTTATTTCTTTAGAACTTTTGGAGGAATAATATACTAGAGTATTGTAGTTCACCTGCTTTGAAATTTTGAGCTCCAATATGCTTGATATTACTCAACAAGTTAGTGTTTCCTCATCACCGCAACGGTACAGAATCTAAGTAGGTACTTTATTGTCGTTTGCCTAGCCTAAAATTTTATCGCTGGGTTACTAACACATCTAAATTACAACAATATGTTCTTACCTTCTATCTGTAATTCAAATCTAGACAAGTTAAAGGGGGAACACTCAAATAAAGCTAGAGGAAGGCTACAGTCAGGAACGTGTGGGAGGACGGTTGATTGATGACGGGACAGAATCACCCTGCCGAAAGGTTCTTTACAGTCGACAATGTTTTTAGAAGTATGTTATTGAAGGGTAAGAGGTAAATGAAGGATACAAGCATCAAAGAAACGAACGAAACACCGGCAGGTTGAAGAATATGACTGAAAAATTCAAACGAGGACTCCGGTAGAGTTACGGAACATGCCTTTTTCTAAAATCTGTGGTAATGTCAGGCATTACAGGACTCAAAATGTTAGTGCAAGTGTGCTACTATACTCTGACACATAATTCCTCCAAAAGTTTCGAAGAAATAACTGCTAAATGTCGAAATTTATGGAAGTTTTGCAGTTCATAGAGGTTGGAAGGAAGGATGTAAACAATGGGGTGCCATAACCTCACTTTCACGACTTGGTTCGATATATGCGGCATAACTAGTTTAAATTTTGCGCTATCGCCCTATTTTATGCTGGTTCCTGGCACTTGAGGATACGTAGATTCCATTATCGCAACCTCCGACGTGTAAAAAATGTCTCAAAAAGGCCGAAATTTCCGCTTGAAAATCGCATTCCGATTCCTTATGGGAAAACCCATGTATATCGAACCAGTCGGAACTTCGATAGGTCCAGCCGATTCACTAAATCAGTCTATTAGTGCTTCGGCGGGTTTGCCACCAACAAACATTGGAAAATATATGGCTGGTTTGAGTAGCAATGTGCATTCACGGGAGTAGCCAGACAAATTTCCTAGGAGGCCCAAGTTAGAAAAAACTACTGGCGGGAAGGAGTTGCGCCCCCTCCCCCAGAAATTTTGCAAATTTAGCCGCTCTAAGACGTAATTTCAGGGTGTCTCCACCTCACAAATGATAGGAACATAACCACGAGCGCAAAAAAAATTTATGTTCCTTTTGCCAAAAAAAAAAAAAAAAAAAAAAAAAGTAATTAGAAAAAACTAATCGTACAGTTTTATTTTTCCTGGTCATAAATTCTAATAAAAATGACTTCTTTGAACACGAAATAAAGGGTAAAAGGAAAAGAAGGACCCTCTGAGCGGATTCCCCTCTCGATGGACTCCGTTTAATCACCAAAAGTAAAAATACTTCATACCAAAATTAACAGTGTTTATTATTTCGCTTTTGCATTTTACAATATTTTTTTCTCTTTCAATCACGACTGCAATTTTTTTTCAACATCAGGTTTTCTGGGGGCTGGGGGGGAGGCTGGCCACCAAAGATGGCCCCATCCCATAGTAGCTACGCCCAAAGATATTAATAGGTACTATATAGATACTGAATGAGGCCCTACCTTGGGCGGGGAAAATGGACCTGCTAGGGGGTACACAAATTGGAAGATTCGCCGGCCATGTAGGCAGCGTGTTTTGCGATAGGCAAACATTCTCTCTCTCTCCCTCTCTCTCTCTCTCTCTCTCTCTCTCTCTCTCTCTCTCTCTCTCTCTCTCATGGAGGGAGAGAGAGAAAGACTCAGGTTTGCCTATGCGCAAAACAAGTTGCATACTTACAGGAATCGGGACCGTTTTATTCCCTAGCATTCGATATCTATATAGTATATTGTGCGGACTTTGAATAGAAGATTATTAAAGAATAAAATAAAAAAAGTCTGTATGAAAAAGAGAATGTTGTTTTCCGAGGGACCAGTCACAAAGTGACAGAATAAAGACGGTGAATGATTTGAATGTTCAAAAAAAATGATGTTGTGATGATGTGTGTTTGATTGTATGCTAAATAATCGATTATCGAATTAGGTTTTGGAAATAGAGCAAAGGTTCAAGGATGCAGATTGATTCTGTTAACTCAGATCCCCCCTGATTTCTCGTATAGATCAACCTGGGAGGAAAAGGACGGAGAGAAGTTAAATCATTATAAAAAAATGATTAATACGTGACGTGAGTTCATAAAGAAGTTTACTTAATTATTATTAGAGATTTAGGGATCCTGGTGTCACAAAGTTGACCCGGCTTACGCGTTATAACGTGCGAACAGAAGGGTGAATAAACAAAATTAAATAAAGAATGTCATCCGTATGGCAAGGTGCATCGGCTGTCGCGGATATTGCGGAAAATTAGGACGTGGTCGAAAAGAATAATTATATAAGTAATAATAAAAAAAGACGGGAATTTAGGTCTATGAAGAAAAGGGTCCGATTTCAGAGAAGCGGCAAACGCTCAGTACGTGATGTCATGAAAACGGCTGTTTTAAATATAAACGCCGTTGGTTGACATTGATGAATAAAAAGAGAGGCACCATTCGCTTCTTGTAAGTACAGTTACTTATGTTAGTTGTTAGATAGCGCCTTATCCTCATATCTCGTACAGTGACTATATCTCGAATGGATCGAGCGAGAGAGATAGACTTCGGGTTAGTTCTTGCAAATGTTGTTAGATGGCGCCACAGCCGGAGAGATTTGAATTGGCGGGAGAATCCTATTTCGTCCACGGCCTTGAGATTTGAGATGAATGGATGCTGGTAATGAATTGCACTGACTAAGAATGCTGAAAAGAACTTGCAATTAATTCCAGGTAAAGATGAATTTGTGTCCAGAGAGTAGAGAGAGATGATTGGCTGCTTAGTGCTTATACTAGTTGGTGATATTAGGAAACGCAGAAAAAGCGCGGGAAAATGAAGAAGTGCAGTGAAGCGCTGTGATTGGCTGTTGTAGACTGGATGCTGTGTTTCAGAGAATGCATTTATTTTCTTTGAATTATTAATCGAAATTAATTAATAAGTCAAAACTGCTTATTTGGAAAAATTTATAAAATTATGGAGAATACGAATATATTTCTGTTAGAATTTTAAATCATTTCTGGAATTAAATATAACTGATAATAGTGAATGTTTGCTGATTGCGGTTTTGGCGCCAAACCTGGTGCGCAGAGTGAATAGACGTGACCTTGAGTGTTGATACTTGAATTTGTCTAGATTGACATTAAAAATGAGTTTTGAGTATAAATAAAGATGAATGTATCAAAAACTCATACGAAATTTTGTGAATACGTGGATATAATTGAAAATAATTTTAGCTTGATCAGTATATGAATTATGAGAAGAATTAAGTTGATGATTGAATGCGTTCAGTGTGATCTGAAATGGAGAGCGCTTATTGGCGCAAATTCACGGGTGTCTTCGCCCGGCGTGATTTTCGCTCGCACAGCAGCGTCCTTGGCAGGCGCGGCCTCTGATTGACGCGTTTTGACGAGTTGTTGACTTGGAATTTTTTTACTTGACTTTTTTGATGTTTTGATGATTTTAGAGTCCCAAACTCCCAAACATATAATATCTTTGGCTACGTCAATGTGTGCATTGAGTACAGCGACCAATCAGAGTACGAGACATTGCAGAGGTGCATTACACCGAATGGAGCGCTGTGATTGGCTATTGGTGTTTAGATGCCGCGCCGCGCTGTGTGTATCGCAGAATGCAATTTTATTGTTTCTTCGAATAAATTAAATTATTTAACTTAAAATGTGTAACTGATGGTTCGTAAATTATTAGTAAAAATCAGAAAATACTGGGATATTTTTGTTATAATTTGATCTTATTGCGGTACTTTTTAATAAATGAAAATTAGCTGATGTTGCTGTTTCCGGTTTCGGCGTCACAACTGTGGCGAACGGTATGAATCAGATATGACCTTGAGTGTTGAGACTTGATTTAATCTTGATTGATATTAATTTAATTCGAAGTAATTACTATAAATAACTATGTCAAAAAATAGTAGGAAATATTTTTGATGCCCGGATTTATGGTCATCAATTTATTGGAAGGTTAGAATATGAATTAACTAAAGATAATAACTTGCATGTTTGAATTGTCTTTGGTGTGATGTAGATTTGTAGAATGACTCATTGTCAGAATGACCAGGACTAGGTCTAGAGAAATTAGAATGCTCACGCTGCGCTGATTGGCTGATGGCATCGCCATCTGTGACTATTGAGTCGCTTGCAGAGCTGTGACCTTGCAAAGCGCGGTGTCTAATTGGCGCAAATTGACTAGTTGTCTAGTTCAAATTCTAGTTGAAATGATTTAGTTGAAAATGTTCATCTTTCTTATTTTGTAGAGTCCCGAACAGAGCTTGTGTAAAACGTGTCGTTCTGGCCAAAATTGGTGGAATTTTAAGAAAGTTGCGCTTTTACGGTAGTTTGGGCATATTCTACGCTATACTTGACCTTGATGCGCATTTGTACGTCGTCGCAAAATTTTTGTTCGACCACAACTCCCTCCAATTGTAACCAATTTTGTTAAAGATTATGCTCAAAATATCGAGCAAAAAATTACGCGAGTCCCTTGGGCTCCATTTTTTCGATTTTTTTGGTCTCAGGAAAGAATAGTAATAAGACATTTAAGGCCCAAATTGTTAGTGATATACTTGGATTTGCGGCGCTACACGAAGGTATGACATTAACCTATAAGTCTGCCGAACTTTAGGATTAAATTGGTGCAATACTCTTCCGATAGATATTGCCACTATGCTCTATTTTTAGTTGTAGCCTTAATTTTCAAGTTTTGGGAAAAAAAGAAAAGAAAACTTGTTACCCTTCCTCCCCCTCCTCTACCGTTCATGGAATTGAGAAAACCGCTCGTTTACGCACTTAAGAAGCATCGGTACCAAACATTTATTATGGTCATCTGTTACTAAATAAAATATTCTTTATTTAATTTTACTAAGTACACTCGATTCTCGAGTTTTTCAACAACCAATTCTGGAAACTTATTCTCATCTGGCGCTCTCTAACAGCATTCGAGCGAACTATCAAACTGTCAATCAAGTTCAAGTATGTACTTACAAGCATTCAAACGTCAATTTTCTTGTACCAGCCTGGCGCTCTCTAACAACGAAGTCGAAAAGTATGAAATTCGAAAATTCCCATTAGCCTCAATGAGTGCGTCTTGCGAGCTGCGAGCTAGTAATCTCTGGAGCTCACTCACTAATAAGCTTTATGGCGATACAAATTTCATAATTTACGGCATCAATTCTTAACCAATTTAGCTCATTCTGGGCTCAAAATATCCATAAAAAAATTTCGCAGGTGCTGACGTTATTAGAGTTTGCGTTTTTTCTTCGGTTTCAATTTAAAATGCCAGAAACACAGCTTTTCCGAAAAGGGACTAGTGGCGCTATCCATCGGATTGAAATCTGGAATTTCGCCTGCAATCACCTCAAAGTCGGACTTTTTCTAACCATTCCCAGATAACAATATCAGGCTTGCCGATCTGGCTTAAAATGGGCTTTTGAAAGACGTCTTTTCATTCCGTCTTAAAGACGTCTTAAATCCGTCTTATGATCGCGGATCCAAAGACGTCTTTTAAGCTTGTCTTAAATCCGTCTTAAATGCGTCTTTAAGTCGATTTTAGAAGACACCTTGTATTCCGTCTTAAATCCGTCTTCCAAAGTGGGTTTTAAGACGTCTTTCGATCCAGTCTTACAAGGTGTCTTTAATCCGTCTTAAATCTGTCTTCAAAGACGTCTTCAAAGACGTTTTCTAAGACGACTTGAATACCGTCTTCCAAAGTGGTTTTTAAGACGTCTTTCAATCCAGACTTATAAAGCGTCTTTAATCCGTCTTAAAGCCGTCTTCAGCCAAGATAGCTAGAAGATTGACTCCAACGTTTTAAAGTCCTTAAATATTGATAATTTGCAAAAATCTCGAAAATTTTTACAAATTTCGAAAATTACGAAAATGTCCACAGTTCGAAAATTTGAAAATTACCAATATTTTCATAAATTTTGAAAATTACGAAAATTTTCATTAAGTTTGAAAATTACCAAGATTTTTCTCAAATTTTGAAAATTACGAAATTTTCAAAAAATTTGAAAATTTTGCCTATTTTCAAGCAAGCTTGGAAAGCTAGGCTTCCTCGAGACGTAAACTATAGAGCATTGTGACCGACGCCTTTCATATGTCTTTAAGACGGATTCGTAAGACGGATTTCAAAGTTGTCTTATAAGACGTCTTTAAGACGGATTCGTAAGACGGTTTTTGAAGTTGTCTTAAAAACGTCTTAAAGACGGATTCGTAAGACGTCTTCAAAGACGTGTTTGGGCGGAACTAGAGACGTCTTTAAGACGGATTAAAGACGGATTTAAGACAACTTTACTTGTCTTATAAGACGTCTTTAAGACGGATTGAAGACGGTTTTTACTTCTAAGTTTCTAACATCTCTTCGACCTTTTCATTTCCCCTAACGCGCGTCAGCTGTTGCAACTTGACATTTGAATTCTTCTTTTTTTTTATTTACTTATATTTATTTGTTGACCTTTCACGGAGAAAAAAGACTAGTATAATTTTTTGCTAAGGTCAAAATCAGCTATCGTGATGGGAAATTATACCAGTATTTTTTCTCCGTGAGCTGGTCCTAAGCTATGACGATGACGCGTATAAGCCGATTTTTAAAACACCAGCATTCCCTAAATTCTAAAAATCAACGAAGTAAATATTCGCAGTAAATTCGCGTCGCTTTTAATAATTTTCTACATTTAAATTTAACTACTTCCTGCTCAATTTAAAAGACACAGCGTAATGGGGGATGTTCGTCAATTATTCGGAATTCCTGAACCTCAACTCTCTCCCAAAACGTTTATCCGTATTCTCAATAAAATCGATTGATTAGCAGAATTTCAATACACGTAAATTCAAACTAATTTTCTTGAAACAGTTTGGCATTTATTCAATTCTGAATCACTTTAATTCTGCCTCACTGTGGTCCCTCGGAAATCATATTATTCATCCGTTTTTTTTTATTTATTCCATAATCTTTTTTTTTTCAAAGCCTAGACTCAAGATCATCATGATGGACGTTTAAATAAATGGGAAATATCGCATAACTGTGGCGCGTGGTAAAAAGCAGATATGACCTTGAAAGTTGAGACTTGATTAAATCTTGATTGATGTAATTAATTGAATTCGAAGTAATTACTTACTGTGAATGAATAAGTCAAAAAATAGTACAAAAAATGTGATGAATGGATGTATGGCTATTACTTTATTATTTAAGATGGTTTAACTGGCGTTTATCTCTGTAGGGCCTACTGCCAAGGTTATTAATTTATTGCGAGGTTAAAATACGATTTAAATTAATACAATTTTGGTGTTTGAATTATCTTTTGTGTGATATGTGAAATGGCCAACGCTGATTGGCGGGAATTCACGGGTGGCATCGCCGCGCCAGTTGTGAGTGTTGGCTTGCGGAGCAGCAGCCGTGACCTTGTAAATTGCGACGTCTGATTGACTCAAATTGACAGTGTCGAGTTGAAATTTCCAAAGATTACTTCTTCGGAAATTACATATTTTTTGAATTTCGATTTTCGTGATGATTCATTTTAGAATCCCGAACATCACTTAACATTTATCATACTTTTAAACTTTCCAGAAAAATTGACAAAATCACTGAAAACATTCTATGTTAGTTATTTAAACCTCGAAATATCACAGGAAAGTGATAAGATAGGCTTTAAAGCTCAAAATCGATGATTTTTGATAACTTTTTTCACCGATTTATGGCCGCTTTTTTTTCATCACAGACCAATGTGGGTCTTCTCGTAGGGATTTTAAATTTCCAACAAAAATTGGTCTCTGGAGGGGCTGTCGTCGTCAGGAAGTTGAGAACCGATATTGTTCATGAATGCCATTTCATATGGCGTTAAGAACGTTGTTTTTAAAGAGACTAAACCAGGCCATTATATTTTAGGATAATGCAGAATTTCTGATGGCTCTCTATCAAATTTCTGACGTTCCTCAAATTTGTGCTTTTAGCGTTAATTCGTCAATTTCAGCCAAAAACTGTTGAATTTTTGAGCAGCGCGACGTAGTGTCCACTACACGGCTCACGGCTCGAATAACTAATTGATCCTGGAATCATCTTAAGCCAAAATCTACGGAGTTGAATGTCATTCTCCTTACCTTCAACTGTACCTACTATTGCGCGTGAATATCGGGAATTTTAATCATATCTTTGTGAAGAAAACTAAGTTGACTGAATGTTTGTTCTTATTTCCAGAAAATTATGGCGTACAAAAATGTTAAGGAGCTTACTTGCTACGTTGAAAAAATTTATGATCTCAAATCTGAGAGTGTGACAGAAAACACTCTGTATGTATCTCAGCTTCCAATATCTAAACGAAGGGTGAGTACAACTATTATAATACTTTCCAGTTTGATTTTTAATTTTTGGTACAAATATTTTAGTCGTATGCGGAGAAAATCTTAGAGTGCCTTTATTAACAATTTTATTTCTCCATTCTTA
The DNA here is from genome assembly GCA_011764245.1 of Trialeurodes vaporariorum. Classification (NCBI taxonomy): domain Eukaryota; kingdom Metazoa; phylum Arthropoda; class Insecta; order Hemiptera; family Aleyrodidae; genus Trialeurodes; species Trialeurodes vaporariorum. The sequence goes on along the minus strand of VMOF01000388.1, from coordinate 52,525,954 downwards.
ATCGATGAACCAGCGACGACGGTTAGAAGCTTAACTTGCTACAGTTAGAAACAGTTCGAGTAAGAAATATGTTAAATAGTATTGGTTACAAGACTTTTCGTCCTGTTTTTTTTGTCCACTTTTTTTTTCGTCCACGAAATTTAGTCCTTTATAATTTGTCCTTTCAATTTTCGTCCCGTAGCACAATTGGTCCACTCATTATTTTTTCCTCAACTGTAACGTCCATGAGTTAAGTCCAATTATTTTCAGGTCCAGAGTAGGTACCTATGTCTTTTGTCCTGTAATTTTAGTCCAATGTCTTTTGTCCTAAAAAAAAGTTCGGTTCGTCCAATACACATTTATGTTCGTTTCCGTTGGTTAACAGGTGAAATTTGTACAGTCTTTACTAAAATACCAGAGAAGGTATTATCATATAACCGTTCCTTATTTTTCTTCATTCATTCTCAAAAATTCATCAATGAATAGCGCGTACCCATGGTTACAAAATTGCCTTGAACGGAAGCAAGGTAGCTGGAATGGAAGGTTTATCATACGGCAGTTGGTGTGCGTCTCGTTACCGAATCGCCCAATAAATAGCGCTACAATATTTCTAAATGTACATACCTACAGTGGCTATATAGAGACACTGTATCTGTATCTATATGTAGAAACATACTGTTGCTATATCGCGATGCAGCTCAAAAAAATCCTTTCTTTTCACTTTTTCTCCTGGGAATTGCATTTTCTCAAAAGATAAATTAATAAAACACCTAGTAGTAATACAGTATTAATTTTTTTTTGGTGAAATTCTATTTCTTCATTTTATTTCACCTGTAAACTAACGAAAAGGAGCATTGGACGAAACCAACTTTTTTTTACGAACAAAAAAAAAATTGGACTAAAATTACAGGACCAAAGGCATACTTTGGACATGAAAATAATCGGACTAAAAACTCATGGACGTTGCAGTCCAGGACAAAAACAATAATACCAATTGTTCTACAGGACGAAATTTGATTGGACGAATTATCAAGGACCAATTTTCATGGGCCGAAAAAAAGGGACAAAAAATTGAGCGGACGAAAAAAATCGGGACGAAACGTCTGTTAACCATAGTATTTAAAATTCGAGCAAAAATTGTAATTTCAAAACCTGCAGGGAAATCTGAAATAAACGCTGTTAAGAAATCAAGCATCATTTACAAAGTTTTTTGTCTCGTAACTTATTAAGCTGGGCCCACACTATACCGTCTCCGTCACCGTCTCCGTCACCGTCCCGGGACGGTGACGGGGACGGAGGCGGTGGTGCAGCGCACACTATACCGTCCGCGCTTTTTCTGCCCGCCGCCGCGCCGCGCCAGAGAAGTTCTTGCTCTTCAGTTTTCAGTGTCTTCCTTGCGGTTTTCGGAGGAATAATTATTTTGGTTTTAATTTTAACGTGAGTGAATCAAGCAGTCATGAAGAAATGTTAGTTCTTGCTGCCCTCCTGGAGGAGGAGGAGGAGGACGAAGGGGTAGATCGACGGTTCTGGGTTCACCCCAGGGGTTCCCAACCCCCCTAGGTACCGTACGAGCTATCCCCCTAATCATGAGGATTGAACCCCCCCACCACCACCACCAGGAAGGTTCGAGGTGAATCCCCCGGAGAATGGGGGGACGGGGCGGGGGTCCTCCCCCGGCAAATGTTTGAAAATTTGACCATCTACAATACGTTTTGGAGCATATTTAAGTGGAGATGGGGTATTAGGAGCATGGGGTACCCTGAGAGAGAAGGGGGGCTCGTGGGACCTTTCCCGGAAAATTTTTGGGAGTTTGACATTTTAGAAAACCACTTTGGAGTCTCAAAAAAATGAATTTCTTACTGTGCACCCATGGAAATTTTTTGAAAATTGGACCTTCCAAAGTTCGTTTTTGGGGCTTTTTACGTCGAGGGGGGGGGGAGTACGCATTTCCGGTAAAAAATTGATTGGGGGGGGGGGTTGATAGAGAGAGGAAGAGGTTTTGAAAGGGGTGTAAGTTTGAGATGAGAAATGGATTGGGGGGAGGTATAGATCAGGTTGAGGAAAAAGTTTTGGGAGGGGGGAATGTGGATAGAAAAGGTGGACTTGGGGGGGTGTATATTGGGAATGAGGATTTAAGGGGGGGGGAGAGTATAGATGGTGGAAAATGAGATAGAAACTGAGAATTTGTGAAGCTAGTTATTAGAAAACGTTCATCAGTATTTATTTATAAATAAATACTGATTTTCTCAAAATAAGGGGGGAAAAAATTCACCCCCCCCCAATTTCGAAGTATACGAGTTGATCGTATGATTTTTATTACGTGGGCACCCCTGGTTCACCCCATCCTAAGGAGAAGAGAAAATCATTGCTAATTTCACGTTCTGTTTCCCGAACTTCGACAAGCCGGGCAGAAATTCTATGAATATTTTAGAATGTCGTCGGGAAAGTTTGATGAGCTGGCTGATCTTGTGAGTCGGGACATTGAAAAAAAAACATACAACATTTCGAATTGCCATTTCTCCCAAAGAACGGCTCGCTGTTACTTTAGAGTAAGTAAATAATGGATATAAATATGTAAAATAAATATTTTGAGCAATAAACACTAGATCTTTACACCCGAAAGTCACAGTAAACACTGAGGAGACGGTTCCGTCTTCCGTCACGGGTTGCTATTTTTTCAACGACACCGTCACCGTCCCGTCCGTCCGCGCGACGGGACGGAACCGTGTAGTGTGCGCTTCTTCATTTGTTTCAGTGGCGCGCAAGGCTTCCGTCTCCGTCACCGTCCCGGGACGGTGACGGAGACGGTGGACGGAGACGGTATAGTGTGGGCCCAGCTTTACGTACAATTTAGTATATTGAATTTACCAACAATTGCGTAACCTTCAGATAAAACGAACGCAATATAACAAGCTAGAAAATGCACCCAAAATCAGTAATCTACTTCATTTCTCGCCCAATAACACTATATGATACAATTTCATATTCAACTTACCCTTAACGGGAATAAAAGCATATAAGTTTGATTTGCCTTGACCGTTGTAACTTTTGACCCTCTCGATCATCACTGCCCATATATAGTGATAAGCTGAATATAAGGTCGTGAGGAATTTTAAAGAAATTGACACACACTTGAAATTGTATGAGAAAAAGCCACTCAATTTACCAGTCTTACAGTGGAGAGTGGTTAATCTTTCTTTCATAATTCATGGCTGAAAGGGATAAGTAAGTAATGTTTACCTTCCTATTGTTGATAGGGATTGCTTTAATAAAATAATCTATTTTCAAAAATAATGATAAAAATTATATTAAATCATCATTTTTATGGACTGTTGAAGGTAAAAGAGCTATTGGGTGATGACATCGCAAAGTTCTGCGACGGGTTGAAAGTAAAATTTCTGCATCAACAACCTCCTTCAGTGAAAGCTCTTAATCGGAAGTACTCGCTCCCATCCAATGATCTCAGTAAATCACAACCATCGCTACATGAGTCAAACCGTGATTTGCAGTCGCTTCAAAGTTCGGATCAGGGCTTGGACCGAGCCGACAGCAGCAACCACGGCACATTGGTCAACAGGTGGGAGGGAAGCAATGGACTCAAAAAGGGGGCTCAAAAGAGAATTAAAAGAGAGACGGAGCGAAAGTCAAGGTACCGGGGCCAGGTCCAAACCCAATTCATCGCGTTCGGTGGTGGCGGAAATGATGGAACAAACAGTGGCACGGCGGAGGCCATTGCACAACCAGATATGTCAAGAGCCACTGTCAGTAAGTAATTGTTCTTTTTTAATTTTTTTAATTTGTACCTAAGCAATTGTGTTAGAATGAATGATGATATCGAAAAGAATCGAAGATAATAACAATACACTATAAGCTATGTACCCAACGAGATCTGTAACTATCGCGGAGCGACAGCGACACCATGGTAAAAGAATATGGCTGCGAACCAGAACCGGAATTGAGAACCGGATTGAAGCGGCATCGGTACCGGAATTAATATCGGTTTTTTTTCCGCTTCAGTTCGAGAACATATTATTGGTAAAAGTTCAAGAAAAATCAATTAAGTGGGAATACACTATACAATGCAAAAACGGCATTTTAAAAATCACTAGTTCAGCAAAAAATATGCAAAGTTAGGAAATATATTTTACTCAATTAGTATTTAATCGCAAAATCTGCAAAGAAATGCTGGTTTAGCGTTTTTTTTTTTGCTTCATATAAGGGCGGCCACAGAGACAATATACATATAATAGAGACCACGCACTATCTATCTTGCCCATGTTTGCGCGCGGTGGCAACTTTTTTATTCGGGGTCTCAACAGAAAACCGCAAACATGGTCCATACGTTGACTGATGAGAAACGTCGTTGAGATTTTTGCCTAGTGAATCCGAAGCACCGAAATTGCATCATTCAATGTATGGACCGTGTTTAGTCTTCGACAATTTCTGAGAAATTGACTGGTGTCGGTTCGATCTCGATCAATCCAATCTCAATCAATCTCAATCTCGATCAATTAATCGACCGGCCGTCAATTAATCGACCGACCGTCAATTAATCGACCTACCCTCGATTAATCGACCGACCGTCAATTAATCGACCGACCCTCAATTAATCGACCTACTTATCGAGCCTTCCGGTGGGGGGGGGGGGGGGGGGTGAATCCTCGTGATTAAGAGGGTAGCTCGTATGGTACCTAGGGGGGGGGGGGCACCCCTGATATTATCACTCGCACTCACTCTTACTCACTAAGCTTATGGCGATGCAAATTTCATAATTTTCGGCTTCAATTCTTACCCAATTTAGCTCGTTTTGGGCTCAAAAATCCAGAAAAAAATTTCGCAGGTGCTGACGTTATTGGATTGGGCGTCTTTTCTTCGGTTTTAATTTAAAATGCCAAAATCACGACTTTTCCGAAAAGAGACTAATGATTAAAGTGATTCCAGGCGAAACTTTTCCAGATATCAATCCAATGGACAGCGCCACTAGTCTCTTTTCGGAAAAGTCGTGTTTCAGGCATTTTAAATTGAAACCGAAGAAAAACTCAAATTCCAATAACGCCAGCATCTGCAAAAAAATTTTATGGATTTTTTGAGCCCAAAACAATCTAAATTGGTTAAGAATTGAAGCCGGAAATGATGAGCTTTGCATCGCCATAAAACTTATACGATCAGTGATTTAGCTCGCAAGTCGCACTCATTGAGGCTTATGGGAATTTTTGTATTTCATCATTTTCGTTGTTAGAGAGCGCCAGGGTAGGTTAGTAGGTACTTACAAGAAAATTGACGTTTGAATGATTGTGCTTGATTGAGTTTGATAGTTCGCTCGATTGCTGTTAGATAGCGCCAGCAGATGAGGATAAGGATAAGTTTCCAGCATTGATTGTTGAACAACTCGAGAATCAAGTGTAAGATGACCAATAAATGTTCGATACCGATTACCGACGCTTAGCAAACGTGCGCAAATGGGCGGTTTTCTCAATGCATGCACGGTGGAGGAGGGGGAAGAGGAAGGGTAACAATTTTTCTTTTCTTCTCAAAACTAGAAAAAGGCTTAAACCTAAAACAGAGCATAGTGCCCATAGCCCATAGTGGCAATATCTATCGGAAGCGTATCGCAATCGCACTAATTTAATCCTAAACTTTGTGTGGCGCTCAAGGATCACTGACAATTTTGGCCTTAAAATACCGAAAATCGAATATATGGAGCCCACTGGACACGCGTAATATTTTGTTCATTTGAGCATTATCTCAACAAAATTGGTTACAGTTGGAGGGAGTTGTGGTCGAACGAAAATTTTGCAAAATTTACAAAATTTAATAAATGCGCATCAAGGTCAAGTACAGCGTAAAATATGGCCAAACTGTCGTAAAAACGCAACTTTCTCAAAATTCCGCCAATTTTGGGCCAGAACGCACGTTTTACGAGAGACGGGACTCTAAGAAATAAAAAAGATCAACGTTTTCAACTAAATTAATTCAACTAGGATTTGAACTAGACAACTAGTCGATTTGCGCCAATCAGACACCGTGCTTTGCAAGGTCACACTCACAGCTTTGAAAGCGACACGACAGCCATCACCTCTTAATTCCCGCCAATCAGCGCAGCGTTGACTATTAGAATTTCCCTTCCCTAGACCTAGTCATTCTACATCACACCAAAGACAATTGAAATATGCAAGTTATCTTCAATTAATTCATATTATAATCACGCAATAAATTGATAATCATATATCCGCGCATCAAAAATATTTCAAACTATTTTTTGACATAATTATTTATAGTAATTACTTCGAATTCAATTAATAATATCAATCAAGATTGATTCAAGTCTCAATCTCAACACTCAAGGTCATATCTGATTCGTACCGCTCGCCAGTCGCCACTGATGTGGCGTTAAAACCCAACCAAAATTGCAAACTGCAACATCAGCTAATTTTCATATATTAAACAGTCCAGCATTACGATAAAATTACAACATAAATATCACCGTTTTCTCTGATTTTAAATTATAATTTACAAACCATCAGTTTCTCTTACACATCCTCAGTTAAAGCATTTTATTTATTGGAAGAAACAAAACAATTGCATTCTTAAATACACACGGCATCCAGACACCAACAGCCAATCTCAGCGCTCCATTTAGTGAACAGAACATCTGAAATTTCTCGCATTCTGATTGGTCGCTGTTTTCAGTACACAATAATCAAATTTTATTCAGAAAACAGACAAAACAGTTCACTGTTTAATTAACAGTGCTGTCGTTTTGCGGACTTTAGTCCGAAATGAACGAAATCCAACGAAATCGGACCTGTTGAGGGTTTTCGAACTTTGATGCGGACTTTTCTGCATGTGGATACTTTGTGGAGGTTTTCTGGACATTTTGCGGTCTTTCGTACAATTTTCTCGGAAATATCCGAATTTTTCGACGGTTTCGGACAAGCGTTTCACGTTTTACCATAACTTTAGGAGTTTTTCCGAATAGTAGAGCGAAAAACGTAAAGCAGTAGATCATAAAACGCAAAGCAGCAGAAAAGTTCTTCCAAACTCGCCGACTTTTCCGGACATTTTCCTTTTTCGCCGAAAATTTAGCGGACTGTTTGGAAAAAATCGGTACGAACTTTTTGCGGACTTTTTGGGGAAAAATGTTCGTGGGCCTTTGCACACACCTTGGGCTATTTTTGACTTTACGTGTAAAACGTGGGCCGTGGGCAACTTGTGGGTTATTTGTTTATTGGTGGGTAATTACGTGAAATCCATTTTGAGACCACTTGTTTGGTTATTTGTGGCTAACCGTGGCCAATGGTGGTTCACTAATAGTGGAGGCTTGTGTGTATCGTAGGTTCTAGTTTAATTTCTAGTGTATCCAATCATTTAACCAAAGTATCTCCCACTCAAGGACGTGGAGTCGAGGACGAAGTATGTAGCTAGACTATCTTCGGCTAGGCTTCTACCGCCCGCCCGCGCCCGCGCCCGCGCCCGCGACAACCAATTAATTGTAGACATTTATTGTCACCTAGCGCTATCTAACAGCGATCAAGTGAATTATTAAACTCTCAATCAAGTGTTCAGTTTCCTGAGTTTCTTGAATCCACCTAGCGCTATCTAACAACGGTCTAACGGACCACCAACAACTCTCCAAGCAATGTGATTTATTTCTAGTGAAACTGTTCCAGATATCAATCCTGTAGCGCAAGCGCAACTAGTCGCTTTTTGGCACAGTCACGGTACTTTTTGGGACTGTCGCGTTTTCGGCCTATTAAACTAAAACCAAAGAATAAACGCAAAATTCATCAAGGTCAGCACCTGTATTATCTTATGGATTTTTTTGAGCACTAATTGAACAAAATTGTTTGAGAATGAAAGCCGTAAGTAAATTGTGAAATTAATGTCGCCATAAGCTTACATTAGTGAGTGAGTGCAAGTGATACTGTGTCCATCTGCCTCACTCGCACTCTTACAGCTTAGGGCCAAATGAATTTCATAAGTCACGGCTTAAATTCTCAACCAATGGGGCTATTGCACACTTTTTCTATAAGCGATTTAATAGTCGATTATGGCGTAAAAACCTCAAAAAATAACGATGGCGGCACTAAAAACTTCCAAAATCCACTCCTAAACTCAATAAACGCAGTTATTTGCGCGAGCGTAATGGTGGCCGAAGGCACTAACAATGGGAGATTCCTATCTTAATTTCGTCACTCTTTCTATGCTGACAAGGATGATTCACAGAGTAATTAGTCATCAGAGTGATGCTCCACATCCGATGAATGGTACCGCAACACCAAGTGACACCGGTGGCAAATGAAAGTAGTCTCTTATTGGTCACTTCTTGATGGAGTTTCAGAATTGTTATATGGGAATCTCCCATTGTTAGTGCCTTCGGCCACCATTACGCTCGCGCAAATAACTGCGTTTATTGAGTTTAGGAGTGGATTTTGGAAGTTTTTAGTGCCGCCATCGTTATTTTTTGAGGTTTTTACGCCATAATCGACTATTAAATAGCTTATAGCAAAAGTGTGCAATAGCCCCATTTTGCTCGTGTTGGGCTCCAAAAATCCATAAAAAAAATCACTCATGTACAGACGTTCTTGAATGTGGCATTTTTCTTTGCTACCACATTAAAATACCAGAAACACGACTTTTCCCAAAAGCGACTAGTGGCGCTATCCATCGGATTGAAATCTGGAAAAGTTTTGCCTGGAATCACCTCAAAACAGCAGTTCTCATAGCTGCTCGCTTTTTCGAAGTCGGACTCTTTCTTGACATACTTAATTTCCGTTTTTTTTTTTTTTTTTTTTTTTTTTTTTTTTTTTTTTTTATATTTATTTATTAATTTTTACATTTTGAACTTTCTGGTTTCCGGTAATAACAGCGGCAGCCTATGCAACTTGGCATTTGTATTATTCTTTTTTTATATTTATTTATTGACCCTTTTAGTCTTAAGCTATAACGCGTAAACCGGGTTATCTCTGACACCGGGATCCCTAAAAAACCTCTAAAAATAAAATACTTAGATTCGCAGTAAACTCGCGCCCCGCCCTTGCTCAGTTTAAAGATATAGCAAAAGAGGGGGTTCTCGTCAATTTATTCTGAGTTTCAAATCTTGTCTCTTTCCCAAACCTCTTACCGTGGTTTTGATCGATTAACATTTTAATAATTCAAGCGCACCAATTCAAAAACATATAAATTCAAAGGATGTTTTTAATCAGTTTAACAATTACTCAAATCTGACGACTCACTTAATTCTGTCACATTGTGACTGGTCCCGGATTAATAATATTTGTTTTTCATTGAATTAATAATTTTTTTTTTTTTTTTTCATGCGATAATGTTTTACTCACAGCCCATACATACAAGTTTTATTTTTTCGATATTTCGTCTCACGAAAAAAAGAAGAGCCATCAAATCAAAAACTAAAAAGTGTTAAAGAGAGTTGTGGCGCCACTCCCGGGTTAGATTCAAAGCTATAAAACTAGAGGCCAACGAGCTATACCTTTATTTAGAGCGGAAACAGTGTACACGTCTTATGAGAAAACACCGTAACCGCCATGGAAAAATTTTAAGGTTATTGAGGATATTGAGGAAATTGTGCCATCAAGGAAATAGGGTGTGATATTAATTGACACCTGCCGGCCGCCCCTACCCCCCGGGGAGGGTGGTCTTTGAAAACAACCCCCTCAGATAGCGCCTCCGATATAAATAAGAATGGTCGAAACCGCATCCTTTAATCTTGGTTAGAAAAAAGTTAAGGGGGGGGGGTGTGGGCGTTACTTTTGAATAACCCTGTGTAAGTAATCTTCGGCAATGAGACGATGTTTTCTAAATAGAAGTTAGTCGGCAGAGCAAGTATAATTTAAAATACCGACTCCTTAAAAAGTAGCGTGCAAAATTTTTGTTTCTAAAAGCTTCCCCTCCTCTTTAACTATTTTCCGGTTTCGGATGAAAGTTGAAAGTTGAAGGATGTTTGGACCTTAATAGTAACTATATTTTAGCGCATCCAAAATTTTGCGAGTGGTCTTGAGGCGGGAAACTACCCTTGCTCCAAAAATTCTAAATGGCAACCGCGTACCCCTCAAATTCACCTGTTTTAATCTCAAGCCGGTAAAAAGTTAGAAAATAGTGAGGCTTTTGAGACCCCCTACCCCAGTAAATAAGACTATTGAAAATTTTCATTTCGACGTCATCCTTACCAGCCGAAGAGACAGGTAAAAAAGGGGCAGTTTTAAAACGCCGCTACACCGCGCCGTGCGCGAAGCTATTTCATTTCTGAAATTGTGATATTCTTCTTGAACGTTCCACTTCTTATAGGTGATCAATCATAACCAATTTGGTATCATAATTTTGATTTTTGAGGTTGATAGCGTGTGTTTTGTCAGCAGGTGCTATGAGCACTCCAACTTAACTGAAAACTTGAACCATCTTTATCTGTATTTACCAAAGCTTTTACTTTTTTCTTCCTTTTATGCCCGACCCTATAGGAAGTGCATATTGTTTTCTGCCTGGTTTTTGATTTGCGCTGTTGTACAATGTACTTATCATTTTGGAGTATTGAAATTCTGTGTTTTAAGTGGATGTTTTGGAACTATTTGGCACCACTTCGTTTCTCAGCTATTTTGTAGCCAATCAAATTCCTCCATTCGTCCGGCGGACCGATATTTCGACGAAATTATCACCCTTTCATACTGATTTTCAAGCGCGTTTTAGAGTCGGTTTTGGACGTTTTTCACAAATTTTCGCACACCTTCTTCAAGTCCTATCCTTTTAATTCATGCCTATTTTTCGGTTCATTAGAGCTTGGTTTGATCATTTTTATCGTTTTTACAGAGCTGTAAATTTCCCTTCGATGCACACATACACACAGATTAGTAAGTGTGTTGGTGCATGGCTTCATCGCACACGCACAGATAATATACTGAGTTCACACACACAAGCTAGAGCTCACCCTTCTCAGATTTTGACAGTCTTATGATTGACCCCGCTGTTCAAAACCAGTCTTCATAGCCCAGCATAGCTGCGTTGCAAACCGACGAGTGAGAGGGATTAGAGACTGACGCCGCACGTTGGATCGAGTCAATGCTAAGCACCGGACATTTGGGCAAAAATGGAGGTTTAAAAATTCAACTTCTGACAAAAGAATCTTATTCTAGGGCCTTCAAGGGTCCCAAAAATGTGTGCACAATTTAATTTAAGGCACTTTTTCTGGCAGTAGTGGTACTTCAAAGTTTGTATTTTTGAGGAAGAATCAATTTTACGAAAATCTGACCTCTACTTCCGCGACTTCAAATGCAAAATACTATAGGTAATTGATTCGTGTTCGCAATTATCATACTTGGAGCTGATTGAGGGTCACTTTAGCTTCAAGAAAAGCTTATTATGCTTTTTTTAACTGCAATTTTCGACTCAGTAGAGAGCATTAATGGAGGACCTTGAAAAAAGCCCTATTTTCAGGAATAACTGAGGTTTTAATATAAAACTCGCGCGAACTTGCAATGAAGCTACACATCTCCTGACTCCTAACACCCCCTGGAACTCATATCTTGTCAAACATCTTGCGGAAGTTTGCGGATCCGGAAGTTAGAGGGCTAAAAATGGAAATTTTTGAATGGCCTTTTTCGTGAAAATACTAATCACCCTAGACTGGTGGTATGGTTTGATGACAGATGCGTTTTGGTGGTCAGTTATCTTTCTAGAGGTGATGGTGGTTGGAAGAGCTTTTCTTTAAAGTATATAAATGGGGGTTGTAACCATAAATAATGAGTGGTCGGGTGGGGGGGGGGGGTGTTAAAGTCTTATAGCCCTCTTCATAAATTCATTTACCCGCATGGAAAATGGAAATTACTCTTTTGGCAAAAATTTGATTGAAGTCGTTATTTTTCTCTGCATATGACAGTACGAAAATTTGTAGCTCACTACTGTAGTGTTGCCATATTGACTAATCTAAATACGTTATAAAGTAAATGTTATTGATAAAAAAAAAAAAAAAAAAAAAAAAAAAAAAATCGCAAGAATGAATGGAAATATCTTGATGATTGTTACTACTTTAGTTGGTTAGAAAATTATTGCAATTTAAATTCGTATGGAAAGTTAAGAGGCAGTTGATGCACCTTTACACCCGACTGCCATGTGACAGGTATTGAAAAGTTCACGAAATGTCACGAAACAATTTAGTGAACACACTCGCAGCAAATGGAGACATCTTAAATTGTATGCTTATTTCATCAGACCCCCTTATTTCTAACATGAGACCAACTTTAGTCGCCAAAAAGAAAAAGGTCTCGCTTGAACCAGAAGCCCTGTCTCTCCTCGCATAGATGTTCAATTTTAAGTTAATTCCATGCAATTGAAAATTTGATTTCTATTTGATTATTTGTTCCCAAACTTCTGCAAATGTGAAGTTATGGGATGAAAAATTAGTGGAAGTTAAACATTGTTTCTTTTTTTTTGTGTCTCGAAACGCCTTTAAATGAAACCAAGAAATCTGGATAGCTGATAGCTAATCTTTTTTGTCTTTTTAGCTCGACCAGATAGAATTTTTTTTTGAATTCAGAGTTGGTAATCGATAATTTGTTATCTATTCCATCTTTCAGAATCTTTTTTCACTTTTGAATGATTCGCCTTTCAAACATCCTTAAAATAAGGAACACTATTTTTTTTCGTCTTTTAATTACTGTTGTTGTTATTGTTGCTGTTTTTGTATTTTTTGTACGTGTTCTGAAGATTATAATCAGTCACAAACTATCACTTAAAGCCCGCATGAATATTGCTAATTTTGGTTTATTTTTTTTTAGGTTAGGTTAGCTGAGGTTAGGTTGCAAGTAGTATGTAAGTAGTGTAAAAGTTGAGTACATACTTAGGAAATTCTTACCTAAAAAAGTCAGTGATAATATAGGAAGAAACTTGTATTAGTTGCATATTTGTCTTCACTTGCATTTATCTTAAGATTATCTCCCCCCCCCCACAATTCTTTGAACCCATGTAATTTGAAAAGTGTCTATAAACTAGTACTAAGCCTTAGACAATAACAGATGCTCAAACTGCAACGTATCTAATCTTTTGTTCACACGCAAAAATTCGCAGAAAATAGTAGTTTTTATTAACCTCTTCTTAGATTGAAAATGAGACATTTATAGGCACGGTAATAATTTTAGGCCCATGAAAGTTAAAAAATCGAAATCGTCGTGAAAAATTGAGTAGGTTTTATGTGTCTTTTACTGGTTATCGCGATATTCAAGAGTCACACAACCAAATGTCCGATGCTCCCCATTGACTCGATCCACCGTGCGCCGCCTCTCTCTATTCGCGCATGCGCACACGATAGTTTTTTTTTGTTTGTTTTTTTTTTTTACTCACAATTAGATCTACTCTGCTGTGGGGTCCCTAAATATAAGAGGGTACTATAGATAGGTTTTCTGGAGGTCCACGCTGTAGCGGGACGTTTGAATTTCCTTTTATTCTAATGGGCGGAATCGACTTTTTTACCCGGGGTTTTAACTATGCCTAGGGTCAAAGTTTTCAACCAATTTTTTTACAGCCACTATAGACTTATTGAACAAGATTTTCACCCTACCGATTTGATATTACTCTGCACGGTTTTTACTCTGCGTAATTCAAATTTCATATGCGGCGCAAGCGGACTTGCTACCTCCGGGTGGCCCTTGATGTGGCTGCATACAGACTTATCGTGGCACGCTCTACCAATAGGTACATATATTGTATTAGAGTTCCCCTGCTTGTTTTTCAATGAAATATCTCTTTTCTCACAGCTAAATTATTTGTATCCTTCTTTCAAAGGTGGATCTCAAGGAATGGGACAAGCACAGAGTCAGTCGGCCTCAGGAGATGATTGTGACTCTTGTTTTCCACAATCAGGAGGAAGAGAGGAGGGCATAAAACCAGACTCAGGTATCAGCACACGGAGGGATCAAGAGGGGAAGGTAAGAGGATCAGACTCTGAAACCAAAATTTATCCAGGACCTGGTGGGTTTCCGGGTGGTGTTGATAGGGGTCGATCAGACCAAGGTAAACAGTCTGGAGTCACAAGTGAAACCTCCGGAACAACCGGATATCCCACCAGTCAACCAGGGACGCCAAGTCAAGTTCCACCTTCACGAGGACAAGAGGGAATCCAAGGACCTGGTCAATATCCATATGGGCAAAATGGGACACCACGGCAAATCTCTCAACCAGGATTTCCTGGCGGTCAAACTGGAGCCCCGGGAGGCTTAGGAGGCACTGGGGGAGTCCTACAAATACCTGGGCATCCTGGTGATCAAACTGGAGCTCCAGGTCAAATTTTGCTAACAGATGGGCAAATTGGAACCCCTGGAGCTGTTGGAATTCCCAGAGGTCAAGCAACGCCTGGGCAAACTGGATATCCTTTAAGTCAAGGTGGTGTACCGGGACGACCAGATGTACTGTTTGATCATAGATTGCCAACGAACGTTGGTACCCCTGGAAGCCAAATTGGAGTTCCCGGGCAAGTCATTTACCCGGGAGCTCAGGGTGGTATCTATGGATCTCCAGGAGGTCAACAAGGCGTGGGACAATCATTTACCCCGGGAGTATTTCCTGGAACAGTTGGATCCACTCATGGTGTATCACAAATTCCTGGAGAGACAACCAATGCACACACAGTTGGTGGAGGAGAACAGCGGGGAACGGTGGGACAAGTTGGGTACCCTGGAAGCCACCTAGGAGTTCCTGGTCAAACTGCGTTTCCAGGGACTCAGGATAGACCTTCAGGGTCCACCGGGATTCCCGGGAGCCAAACAGGAGTTCCAGAACAAGCTGTGTATCCTGGAATTGGAGGAAGACCTTCAGGGTCTATTGGATATCCTGGAGGCCAAGCAGGGGTACCTGGGCAGACAGCGTATCCAGTAACTCAGATCGGATCTTTAGGAGCAACTGGATATCCGGGGGTCCAAGCAGGAGTTCCTGGACAAGGAATTTACCCAGGAAGTAAGGGAGGGGATGCTGGACAAGTTGGATATCCTGGATTGCCATCAGAAATTCCAGGACTCCTTAAATATCCAAGTTTACCAGGTGGACCCGTTGGATACCCTGGAATCGAAACGGGAAGCCCAACACAATCTAGAATTCCTGGAGCA
Organism: Trialeurodes vaporariorum; assembly: GCA_011764245.1. Classification (NCBI taxonomy): domain Eukaryota; kingdom Metazoa; phylum Arthropoda; class Insecta; order Hemiptera; family Aleyrodidae; genus Trialeurodes; species Trialeurodes vaporariorum. The sequence continues at coordinate 52,510,871 of VMOF01000388.1, read as the reverse complement.
TCGCAAGGCAGTAGCTCTGGTCAAACTACACTCTCCGGCCAACATGGAATGCTTGGGCAACCTGGGTACCCGGGGTCTACAATTGAGGTTACAAATCAATTTAATCCATCTCAGCAAACATCGGTCATTTTCCCAGGACAAGGGTATAGGCCAACTCAATCAGAATTTCCTCCAGGACAGACTGGATATCTTCCTGGACAAACTGGGTACGTTCCGAGCCAAACTGGTTATCTTCCTGGACAAACTGGGTACGTTCCGAGCCAAACTGGATTCAACCAAGGTCAAAGTCCCATAGCAGGATCCGGTCAAATTCCAGGGCAAATAGGCTACACTCATCCTGGCGGAACAGTTTATATTCCTGGACAAACTGGGCAACCGGGCTTAGGTCCAGTTGGGCCAGGACCAGCGGGTTATTCACCTGAACGCATCGGACCGGCTGTATTAGGCGGTACATTCCCTGGACAAGCAGGCCTCATTCCAGGGCAAACTTCACAAAGTTTAGGTCCATCAATTTACTCTCCTGGAGGAAAACTTCTTCCTCCTGGTCAAGCTGGACCTGCAGGATACATTCCAGGGCAGGCTACATATTCACACGGACAAAGTGGCTCAACCATAGGGCAGACTGTATCATCATCGTCAGGTCAAACAGGTTCTACCTCGGGGCAAACTGGTTACATTCCAGGAGCACCCAGTTACACATCAGGTACACCAGGTTATGCACCTGGTACACCAAGCCATCCACTAGGACCTCCCGGTATTACTTCTGGGCAAGGTGAGTTGCCTAGATCAGTTGATTACTCTCCAGGACTGCCCCTGTACTCACCTGGGCAACCGGGATACATTTCGGCACCAGGAATTTCAATTCAAGGACAGACAGGCTACCCCACTGGACCGACTGGCTACATACCTGGTCAAACAGGCATAAGTCCAGGCCAAGCTGAACATACTAGGCCTGTTATTTACCCACCAGGACAATCACCCTACCACCCAGGGCAATCTGGCTTTTTTCCAAGCCAGCCTGGTTATGATCACGGCCAAGGAAGACCATCCATTTACGCACCAGGGCAACCAAGCTTTGTGCCAGGACAACCAGGCTACACACCAGGTCAACCGGGTTACTCACCAGGCCAACCAGGTTTCTCACCCGGCCAACCAGGTTACTCACCAGGCCAACCAGGACAATCCCAAGTACCAGTCCAACTAGGCTACGTACCAGGCCATCAAGGCTACGTACCAGGCCTTCAAGGCTACGTGCCAGGTCAACCAGGCTTCACATCGGGCCAACCAGGGCGATCTCAAGTACCAGGTCCACCAAGCTACGAACCAGGCCAAACAGGCTACGCACCAGGACAATCTGGCTTCACACCAGGACAAACTGGATACATGCCAGGATCAAGCTATGTCCCAAGCCAACCGGGATACGCGCCAGGCCAACCAGGCTACGTGCCAGGCCAACCAGGCTACGTGCCAGGCCAACCAGGCTACGTGCCAGGCCAACCAAGCTATGTCCCAAGCCAACCGGGATACACGTCAGGCCAACCAGGGCAATCTCAAGTACCAGGCCAATCCCAAGTACCGGGTCAACCAAGATATGTACCAGGGCACGCACCAGGTCAACCTGGATACACATTAGGCCAAGCAGGCCACACGCCAGGAAAATCTGGAGCACCAAGCCAACCAGGCTACGTAACAGGCCAACCGAGCTACACACCGGGACAATCTGGTTACACGCCAGGACAATCCGGGTACACACCAGGACAATCTAGTTACACACCAGGACAATCTGCCTACACACCAGGACAATCTGGCTACACACCAGGATCAGGCTATGTCCCAAGCCAGCCTGGTTATGCGCCAAGCCAACCAGGACCATCTCATGTACCAGGCCAACCAGGATATGTACCAGGACAACCAGAAGGAAATGTACCAGGTCAACCAGGATATGTACCAGGACAATCAAGCTACATACCAGGACAACCAGGATATGCACCAGGTCAACCAGGATATGTACCAGGACAACCAGGGCACGTACCAGGTCAACCAGGATATGTACCAGGACAACCAGGACATGTACCAGGTCAACCAGGATATGTACCAGGATATGTACCCGGACAACCAGGACATGTACCAGGTCAACCAGGATATGTACCAGGACAACCAGGACATGTACCAGGTCAACCAGGATATGTACCAGGACATGCATCAGGACAACCAGGAAATATACCAGGTCAACCAGGATATGTACCAGGACAACCAGGATATGTACCAGGACAACAAAGCTACGCACCATACCAGCCAGGCTCCGTCCCAAGTCAACCAGGCTACGTGCCAGGCCAAGCGGGACAGTCACAAGTGCCAGGGTACGTACCGGGCCAACCAAGTATTCCCACAGCACAGACAGGGCAAACGGGATCTACTCAGTACATTCCTGGGACTTCAACACAATCACCTGGTCAATCTAGCTTTGGACCAGGACAGCCAGGCTATACTCCGGGACAAATTTTACCGACTAGTACAATACCAGGTCAATCTGGGAAAACGATTCCGTCGGGACCTGGAAGTTTCACCCCAGGACCTGGCACGGCAATTTCTCCCGGAGGGCAAAGTTACTTTCCAGGCCAAACAGGAGTACCATCTCAAACGAGCCTCACAGGAAACATTCCAGGAAGCGGGAGTATCTTACCAGGTAGTTCACCTGGAACAGGAGCTGCAGGTTTGGTTCCCGGACAATCAGGTTACTCACCTGGATCACCACTCATTCCAGGCGTATCTTCAGGTGGATATAGACCTGTCGTCTCTGGGCAACAAGAGGCTGGAGGTAGTCCTGAAACTATCGGTATGGTTCCACCAGCAACAAATGGAACTGGTCTTGGTGGTTCAGACGTAAAAACGGATACCACAATAAGTGATGTTGATAGTCGAAACGCAAACGTTACGGGCGATGCCCAGGCAGAGACAAGCGTTTTTGTAGAGGGGAACAATACCAAAGCTCTTGCCTCTTCACAAGGTAAAGTGGGGAATGAAATCGCACAGGCTCAAGTATCGGGCTCTTACGCTGGAACGGGAGCCTTTTCCGCGCAAGCTCAAACAGGAGACGACTTAAAACGGGCAAATAGTCAAATAACAGGTGGAGCTAATGGAACGACCAGTTTAGCTCAAGGGACAGCAGGCAAAGGTCTGACACAATCCCAAGTATCTGTAAACGGAGAAACTGGTGCAACATTGGCTGAAACGCAAAGCACTGGTTTCAACTATGGAACTAACACTCAAGTTCAGGCGGGTATTCGCGGTGGCATGGCAGATGCTCAGGCAAAAGGACAAGGTAGCACATCTAGTCAAGCTCAAATTGGATTTTCACCTTACCAAAATAATTCACAGACTAATCCACAAGCAGTGCCTTTTAAAGGTGGTGGTGCAGCATCCTCACAAACAAATAAACACTCTGGGCAATCTCAAACTCAAATTCAAGGGTCTTTTAGGTTTGGAATATCCTACACGGGTGCAGCTCAGGCTGGCACTGGGCCTTCTGTGAATAACTTAAAACCAATTCCGTTTAACGCGAGCTATATTGTACCTGAAACTACCACCACAAACACCCCTCAAGATCTTTTAGGTTTACCCAGTGATTCAAACGCGGTAGAGTCAACCTTGGATAAGAGTCACGTGCTCGTAAAACCAAACGTTACAAATATAGAGTCAAATCATTTAGAGAGTATAGTCAGCACTACACCCAAATCCCCGTTCATAGTTCAAAAACCTCAAGTAGTGAAACCCACGCAACCTACCGTAGGGATATTATCAAATTCCACAAGGACTCGATTTTTCTTGCCCACTACAAAGAAGCTGGTGGTGAAAGACATTGATGATGATTACTCTGATGAAAAGGAAGACGTTTATGATGAGGAAGTTGATGATGTTGAGAATGATTTGAATGAAGAGGCCGATTTTCGTTTACTTAAAGGTGCCACAAGAACGGAGGAGATACCAACGCAGAACTCTTCACACACCACAGGTACTCCAAACGTAAAAAATTCGAATCAATCACAATCACAATCACAATCTCAAAACATTCAACTGACTTTGAACGGCAATCACAATACTCACATTACTAGAGCCTCTGACGATGGAAAGAATCGGCAGACCGGGCGACAAAAATCTGAAAACGAAACTAAAATGTATAGCTCACCTCAAGGGAAAGTTGCCTCATCTGCAGGTAAAAAAACTCTTGCGACGGCCTCGCCTGGTAGCCAGGCACAGTCTCAAACAGTAGTAGTATCTCCAGCATCTGGTGGAACTGTGACAGTGGTCGATAAAAATGATGGTTTGAAGAAAGTGTATAATCGGACCAGTTACGTACAGCCAAAATATTTTAGTCGGTACACGATGTTAAATAAAAATGATGACCAAACCCATTCCAACGATTTGCACGGGGATACATTTGTCACAGTTACAAAAAGTGAGGGTGGACAGCTTTCCGATAAATCGGCAGATAAATCTGACGATAAGTACGCTCACACTTATTACACTAAATCCTCTACTTGCGGTTACTTCACCTTTACGTGCTCCGTTATAGATGGCTCGAATGGACGAACCAAAATATGCAAACCTAATCACGTCGTGAAAAATAATGGTGCTCCATGTAAATAGTTCCATTTAAAAAAAAATCGTCGTCAAACCTACAAGTATGAATAATTAAGGAGGGTCACTGTCGGATATTTTAATGTGAGATCGTTTGTGAATATACATATGAACTGATAAATTGTTGTAACTTCTAACTTTCTACATCAGTTTTTATTCGAAAATAAGAGGAAATGTTGGAGAAAGAAATAATGATTTGCCATATTCTGACTCACTTGAAACAACACGTTTAATGTGTGAAGCTTTCATACGACTCCACTCCACGTGATTTCAAGTTTTACTGCTCCGTCAAAATTGAATTTCCTAAACTTTCTATAGGTTATCCAATGCTGCAGAAAAAATTCAAACGCTCTAGAGACTTATGCAAGCTACGACCTATTTTTTTTAGGAAGTGATTCCTCCAAAAAGAGCACTCGGCATGATCCAATAGCCAATGGCCTGATTGGATTAGTTTTATTTGTCGATCTTAACAGTCGAGGGTAATTTTTGCGATTTGAAACGCACAATTAATGTAAAAGAAAAAACTTTAGCAAAGGGCAGCTATTCGTATGTTAGCGGCGGCGGCTCGTGAGCGATCGACTACCGTTTTTCTCCCATTTGAACGTATGCGAAAGTATCGATTTCTGAGGGGTGCAATTGAACCCTCTAAGGATCAATTATATCCCATAGGTTTATACGGAGGAAGCATCAAGTATTCACATTTCACAAGCTATCGCTGCTCTGCTGCCAGTGCTAGTGCTTATTACTTGTTTGATTCTAGGTCGCATCAAACGATCTCGGAGTCGTCTGCATTTACTTTATCAAAACGATTTGGTTAGAGTAGAATAATATTTGGTTGAAAGCTATTGTGGGTACAGCTAAGCTAAGGAAAGTTTACATAATGAATGAGATCTAATTTGGTCTACTGGACCATAAATAATCACATTTGATCTTCCTAAAAAGCATGCAAGTTACTCTTAAAATAATATCACTTCAATTTTATCCAAAACGCACGAAGATTTCAAGATTTTGTTTTCTATTTCATTAGCCTTCGAGCAAACTTTACAGAAGCATATTCAATACATCTCACTGCCAACTTGTGATGGATAATTCTAGGAAGAAATTTTTTTTTTTGTACTGTTAATGTAATTTTAATCATTCAAGACTACAATTTAAAACGGTCGGATGTATAAACTCAAGAGAAGTCCCAGTTCAGCCCGCTTTCTTCTTGTTATAAGTTGCTGTTTTCGAGCAAAAATAGTCAGGTCACGCTCCACCGCCTCGTGGTTTTTATTGACGACTCAGAAAACACCAGATAACTACTCAAATGGACTCGTTTTTGGGGTGTTGAGCGGAAATCACTTTTTTATTTCAAACTGAATTTTTTATTTCCTCTCGATTTATTTTGCCACTTTTTTAATTAATTTATTTTCTTTTGTTTGCCTTATATAAAATGTATCCTAATATTATCTAGTCGCAAAAAATAGCTGTAGAATATTTATAGTTCAATTTTTTTACTTTTTTACGAATATAAATGTGTTGAAACCATTATTATTTTCTTTAGTAAATAAATTCTTAACAAGTATACATAGTTTCATTTCAGCTTATTAGTACCCTCATGATCTCTACAAACGGGGGAAATCGGGAAAAGAAATAAAGGTGTCATAAACTCTGTCCGTTATGGAATTGCGGAGTTGGTAAACATCAATGGCGGGACAATTCAAGTCTGCCTCAAGTCCTCGACTCCAAGAAAAATAAGAATGAGCCAAGACTTTCGCTCAACCCTGTCAAGTGACTAACATGCTCTTATTCTCTACTGTGCATTTACTCAAAAATGTGAAGCATCCTTGAAATTTTCTGATACAAAGACGGAACACATTAATAGGTCTGTACCTAACGTCTCAACATCCCTCAGATTAATTTTGAAGTGATTTGGGAGGAATTTTTAAGTTCACTCAATCAAGTTATCGGGGTGATACGTTTAATTTACTCTGAATCACTTGATTTGAATGATGTTTGATACCCATTTCTTCGTATCTGCGAGCTGATTTAAAAATTAGGGTGATCATTTTTCCATCGCAAAGAATTTAAGAACGCAGTTGACTTTCGAGTCGCGCAATAGAAATAATATAAGAACCGGCTCCTCAATTGACAGCAGATTTAGATTTTTTTATTTATTTTTTTTTTTTAAAGTTACAAAACAAGCTAGGTGTAAGGTTTCCAATTTTCTTTCCTTCTCTGTCGGTTACACTCAGGACTTGAGGAAGCGCTCACAGCTCAAGCTTTTGTGTGGCCCTGCGACTCTCAAAATTGCACCAGAGTTGGGATCAATGCCTAGAGATAATAATACATTTTGAATGTACTATTCAAATCAATTAGTGCTAGCATCACTGACGAATAATATTCGTATAGCTCGATATGATGTAAAAATATGGGCAAAAGTTCTTCTGAAGATAGCTCTAGACTTTTATTGTATGAGATTCCATCTGGCTCATCGTTTACTTTTACGTTTAACCGAGGGTTAATACTGCTTGTGAGTGACGCTATTGGCTGAGCATATTGTAAGACTTAGGTATGACCTTTATTAGGGCAACTGTAGTTTTAAGTTTTCTGCCAGAAATAGTTTTTTAAGGGCTACTTATGGGTATCTTTAAAAAATGGGTCGTTTAACTATATGGTTACCATTGCAACGGCCAAGTATTTGCAATGTTCGATCATCACTAGCGTCACTCACAGATAGTCTAATCAACTATCGGTTTAGCGTAAAAGTAAACAATAATCAGTCCAAACTAAGGCCAAACTCCCGCAAATTTCAACCCGATAAATATAGCGCCACCGCAGTCTCTGTTTCGCCTTTTTTAGGTATAACTTAAATGGAATAATTATTTATGTCACTTTTTGGCGGATTTTTTGAGCCAACAGCCATATTGACATTTTCTAGAATTAAAGTCGGAAATTTTCAAAGCTAAGACAATCCGTCTAAAGTGGTCTCTCCACCAGCGAATTTAAAAGCGCGAATAAACTGATTGAGCCAACAGTCTATTTGCGCTTTTAAATTCGCAGGTGGAGAGACCCCTAAATGCGAGCTAGTGAAACGTGTTCTATGTCTCAATTGTGCAACTTTTGAAGAGGTGGCCAAAATTGCCATGCAAACTACGATTGTTAGCTTAAAAAAGTTTTAACTTTAAATACACTTGAAAAAAAAGGTTGATGGAAGAGCATGGGGCTTTGCTAACATAGCCATTGCTTATTGCAAAAGAACGGTACCCTGGTCAATTTGCTGAACTGGCAAAGAGATATAAATTGAAATAATTGCAATATTAACAATAATTTGAAGTTGAGCAAAAACTCATTCAAATGCGAGCTCTGGTTGACGAAATGACGACGATGTTTGAAGTACTCGTTCGTTTGGCGGCGCATTTGTACAAGTTACGAGGGGCGTTCAATGAGTAAGTACCCCCCCCCCTCTAAAATCCACGGAAATGGACCAAATTTAAAAAACTTTAGATGGAAATCTTCCTTAGGATATACTGAATCCAGCCATCTAAGAATCAACGCAATCGGATAAAATGCGGCCGCACACGGGCCGCGGATGCGCGTTGCGGCGTGAGCCGCTCCCGCCGGCTCGGCATCAAGCGCGCGACGATATATTTTGCTTATCACCTTTTCCAGCCAACGATAAGGCCTTTCCCTGCGAGTTGGGTGTACGCACCTGATTGATAGTAAGATAATAGTACACAGGTAGTACGATAACATGGAAAATTCATTGATAATAACTTCTTACCACCATGGGATTCGAAAAAACACTTTTTTCAAGAACCAGCCCAAGGATTTCTACGCGCGAGGCATCAAAAAGTTGGAGTCTCGATATCAGACCTGTTTGGACAGAAAAGGTGGATATGTGGAGAAATAAGGTAAGCCCAACTCATGTTTTTAACCGATGATTTTTTTCCCTCCCCGGTTGTTGATTAAATGTATGAACGTTTGAAGAGACGCCTCTCTAGCCGCGCGCTACTAAAAATTCGGCCGAGCCGGCGGGAGCGGCTCATGCCGCAACGCGCATCCGCGGCCCGTGTGCGGGTCTAGGAAAAGTGATGAGTGAAAATTGTGCGCTCATTTAAAACTGGCGCCAATTCGACAAAAAATGCGGCAATATTCGGTTTAGCTCCGATGAACGGTGGAAGGGTGGATCCGTTGCGGCAAAGATATTCGCTTTGCTTTCGCTAATGATTAGAGTTGCAAACTGTAATCTCAGACATTCGTACGTAGATTCGTACTCACGAGGAAAAAAAAGCGAAATCGCGACCACAAATTATTCTTGGTTCTAATAACCATTTTTCCGGTGACGGAGGATTGCAGAAATAATTTTAACATTTAATTTCACGGTAATATTTCCCTCTACCATTCATGGCAATTGAGGTATCCTCATGTGACCCCCTGTCGTATTTCTCGCTATGAAAAGTTGGTCTCAATCCGGTTTATGAACTGTCAATTTTGTTTGTTTACTACTGAAGTGCCGAGTCGTCTTGTATTTCAGTTTGGCAGGTGATTTGTTGTCGTTGTGCATTCACAAATTTCGCGAATCAGTGATAAGCTTAGCATTGCGAGTGTTTCAATAATGTGTTTTTGAAGTTAAAGTTATCAACTTGCTTCCGGCCGCTGTGATCTGTGCTCTCCAGTGTTTTCAGCTTGCAAGTTTTGCAAATGTGGTCAAAAATTTCAGGCCTATAAGCTCAGAAATGGCAGTCCCTAGTGATATGATTAAATTCATGAATATATTAGTCCCATTTCACTTATCAACGGTAAGAAATCCTTTCTGTTTTCACCTATCATTATTTCTAAAATCTTGCCTGCTGGAGCCAGGACAGATTATTTATTTACCATCAATTAACTCTTAATTCACTAAAAAGGTAGTGGTGACAACTTCGAGTCAAGTAATCCAGAATTATGGGCCGATCCTTTTTGACTCTTGGTTTAAAATTTGACGAAGTATGACCTAGCAGCATTAGTTATTTCATTATCATGTGCAGTCACTAAACTTTTGTCCTCCCACGCTTCAATAAATTCCTCATGGAAGCTCCTAAGTCCTGAGTCCAGGTAGACTCAGTACTGGTACCAGTACTTTAAACAATTAACTCTAATGAAGGCTAAGCATGCCTCATACTACATCAATGAATGGATTTTCTTCTATGATAAACAGCCTCACGGATGGTGTGGGCAGGTACAAGCTCACTGGAAACTGCCTGCTTTTCAATTTTACTCAGAGTGTTTGTGGGCGTCGTTTGATGATTACTAACTGCAACTGCCTTGCAGGTTGTCGTTCACTTGCTTGATCTGACAACAAACCCTGTCCATGCTCTATATATAATATTACACAAGAGTGCGAGACTTGACACTATTCCCTAGATATCTCTGTAATGTGCCTTAATTTGAAGTATTTACAGGAGTGTCATACTTTCGTTTTTGTTGTTAGATGTGAAATGTTAATTTTGTACTTTCTCAAAGTTCATTGTCCACACAGGTTTGCTCAATTAAGTATACTGAACTGAAGTGCAAAGTACTGATTAGGGTGAAAGCGGAACTGCCAGGCAGAAACATATTTTTAATTAATGAAGCAAGCGTGGGGATGAAAAAAAAAAAAAAAATCATGTGATTTCTTTTTTAATTTGGCTTGCAACATTATGCAAGTCAGATCAACTCATGGATTGATACCTCTACTCTCTCAAGAAAGAACAGATACTTGAGATGGTGTACTTATCTATCTTGGTGATTAAACAATTGGGTGGCAACGTTTCTTTTGGGGGTCCCAAAAAACCAACGTCCTACTGGACTATATGGCTTGCGAGAAGAAATGTTGAGTCTAGTAGCGAATGAGAGTGAAGCATTACAGTTCAGCATTGGTCATTAGTCAACGAGTGGTCCAGTTGGATGTTGCTCCTTATGTCATTCTGTTGAATCCCCCAAAAAACAAAAAAAGACAGCCCTTGCGCGATCCGCTAGTGCATGGTCTCTTGTACATACTGTCTCTTGAGTCCACTTAATGATGGAGTACAGACTGTTTCTTACAAGGGGAGGTCGCCGACTTGTCACCCTCGATTTTGTTCAAATTTCGCAGAGAGGTAGTTCATATGAAACTATTAGACCCGTGTTTCAGCGTTTCTTCCAATGGGCCCTTTAAAGCCCCGAAATTTAAAGTTGAAAATCCGACTTTTTGGGCCGATTTTCGTCTCTTTGCCGATTCTCGCTCTTAAGTGCGGTTCTTTCCGCCCTTCACTCGTCGCAGCGGGCGTAGCGTACTGCATACGTGCTCGCCTCGCACCCGGTGAACCCATGTTCGATCCCTGCCGCAACTCACTATTTTTTGCACTGTTTTTCTTCCCCATTTCATGGAGCTAATTAATTGCGTAAGATACTTTCCATCTTTAAGGTATCAGTTTGCATCGCAACAAACTGATAAGAATTCAAGACTTATGTCATGCCAGATTTTATTAAAGATGAGACAGCTACACTGTCAGTATCAGGCCATTCGCGTTGTTACCACTTGTGCCGCGTATTTGATGGTAGTTTTCGATTTTTTGTTCTTGGTTATGGAAACTAATGCGAGCACACAGTTCAGTTTGTTTTTAGAATATTATAGCCCACAAGATGTTACGGACGCTTTTTTTTTTTTTTTTTTTTTTTTGCGAAAATGTAGCTGTCTCATCGTTAAAATCTGGCATGACATAAGTCCTGAATTCTTATCAGTTTGTTGCGATGCAAACTGATACCTTAAAGATGGAAAGTATCTTACGCAATTAATTAGCTCCATGAAATGGGGAAGAAAAACAGTGCAAAAAATAGTGAGTTGCGGCAGGGATCGAACATGGGTTCACTGGGTGCGAGGCGAGCACGTATCCAGTACGCTACGCCCGCTGCGACGAGTGTAGGGCGGAAAGAACCGCACTTAAGAGCGAGAATCGGCAAAGAGACGAAAATCGGCCCAAAAAGTCGGATTTTCAACTTTAAATTTCGGGGCTTTAAATGGCCCATTGGAAGAAACGCTGAAACACGGGTCTAATAGTTTCATATGAACTACCTCTCTGCGAAATTTGAACAAAATCGAGGGTGACAAGTCGGCGACCTCCCCTTGTTAGTCTACCTGATAAAGGAGAATTACTCATTCTCACATAAAAATTGTGGAGCATGTGCTGGAGCTAAGTAATTATACTTGAAATTATTGATTCAGATGGGATTTACTTATGTTCTGACAGGATTGATCACGTTGTTTCACATCAGCCAAGAAACTGACATGTCTAGTACGCATGGGACTGGTCGACGGCACGAGGCAACAGCCAGCAGCACGGCGAGTCGTTGTTATGGCGATGCAGCTGAATGGGAGGCTAAAGAAGCGCTCCGGCAGAGAGAACTGGAAGAAGCACGGGCAAGAGCAGCTCAGATGGAGAAAACTATGCGTTGGTGGTCTGACTGCACAGCTAATTGGCGAGAAAAGTGGAGTAAAGTACGTGAAGATTGTAACTATGAAACTTTTTTAATGTAGATTGATGCTCAGTAGGTGTGAGACGTGCCCCTGTTTATTACAAGAAGGGTCGCACTATCAAAATGGGCCACCATCTTTATTTGAGCCCCCTTTTCTTAAATATTGGTGTAATTTAAATACGTATTGCTGAAATTGGTTCCAAAACTAATTTGTACATCAACAAAATAGTGTTCTTTGATAAAACCAATGAACAAACAAATACTTAGCTTTTTGTGGTGCAAATATTACAGTCTGTTCGTTCTAACTTGAGACCTGGAGATTCAGGTAGATTTGCCTTCTGTGGTAATGCAGGAGTGCTAACCCTTGTCAGTTGGCCGAGGTGACAGGGCTGCTGCCCGACTCTTGGGCTATGACAACCTATTGAAGTGTTGCCATTCTCTATTTTCCGAAATTCATTTATAGCCCGCTCAGGTCTCAAGTTAGAACGAACAGACTATAATGCATCTCGTTGGGTTTTTATTTATTTTGTTAATTATTTCTCTTTTTCTAGGTGCGCACGGAGAGGAATAAAGCACGTGATGAAGTGAAACTGCTTCGCTCAAAATTAGATTCTGTGATGCAAGAAAATAATACTTGCCATCGAGACAAGCAAGATTTGCAGGTCCAAAATGAACAAATGCGTAAAGAGTTAGAAAAAATTCATCTACTTCTCTTAAAGCATGCAGGTAGGGTTTTGTTTTTTTATTTGAAGGGTTTAATTTCAAAACCTGCAATATTCACTGTCACTTTTTCAAGATTGTGTAATATTTTATGTGTTCTTGAAGAAGTCTGAAGCCAGTCCCACTTTGAAGTGAACATGAATGTGAACACGAATACTGGTAAAAAAGTTGCTGCCATGTATTTCAATGCAAGCGGCTATACCAGAGGCAAATGCAGTTTATCATTCACAAATTTTTGAGCATTTTACAAGGGATTCTAGGGGTATTGTCTATTGATAGAAAGACAATTTACCCAGCTCTGGTATCTAATTATTAAATTTGATTTTTTTCAAGTGCTCAGCTGACTTTTTGATACAGTTTTAACAGGATACGCACTACTTCATACTTTATTGGGACCCATCCAAAGTAAGTCCAGCATGTGCCCTTAAAATGCCTAATTCAGCTCTTTTTACTTCATCACCAACAAATTTTCTTCCCCCAAACAGGTCAGTGGGATCATCAGCTTCTTGAAGCCCTTGAAAGTGCAGATCCAGAAAAAGATATAACTCTACCCTCTCTGGTCACCTCCGATTCTGGACTTACCAGTAGCTGTTTAGCCCAAGAAGAAATCTTACAGAGTAGCAACAATATTGAAGAATACGTTCTCCAAGGTGCCGTCCCAAAACATGCGGTCGAACTATTTAGTTGTAATAGTTGCCCAAAAGATAATGATAATGCAGAACTGTTTACCACTGGTGGCAAAGAGAACGCTTTAGATTCGGACAGCCGTTTGGGCGAGCGCTCCGAAACAGACAGTGATGCGAACATTGACTTAAATTCTATCAATGAGATGGAGTGTAATAGCATTCGTAGCAGTTGTAACAATATGGATTGCGATGGCGAAGAAGTCTTGAGGCAGAAACTATCTATGCTACAGTTGCGACTCGATGAAACATCTAAAACGCTGATCGTTGAACGAGAGTAAGTTTCTTAGATTTTCACATTTTGACGCTACGGTGTATGAGACTATTGTCTTAAAGAATATCTCTGAACAGCTGCCTATTTAGAGCTGATAACACGTCATTGATGGTACTCAAACTAGAAGTTACCATTATGGCTGGCTGTCTTATGAGTGTTGTGAGCGTTAATCAATAATCAACAGTAGTATCATATCAGTCAAATTCTCTTTGAACATGTTAAAAACAATTTGAAGCAAGAAAACAGTCAAGAAAGTTATTTCAGAATTTTGAACCTTAACTTATAAGGCATTGATTACTTCCATCTCCATTTTCAACTTCAGTCATTATCTTAATGAATGTCACGTCCGCAACATTCTTTTTTGAGACTTCCAGTTTTGTAATTTGTTCGATTTTCCTTAAAAAGCCAGGGAATCATAAATATTTTACTATGACTGGTATTTAAAACCATTTTACAGCATTGGCCTTGAAAAATATTCATACAATTTCAGATTTATTGCTAAAAAAAACCAGTCTATCATGGGTGTGACCCATTTTAGCCCTCCAACTTTCACTCGACTTTCCGACTGAAACATGCTTAAAAGTTTATTTGTTATCTTTAAAATTTTGTGAAATACAGTGAAACCTCGATTAACCAAACGGGTCGGGACTGGACACCATTCGGATAATCAAATTCTGGGGATCGGATGAGGGGAAAAATGCGTTTGTAATCAGGGAAATGTGCACTATCAGAGAGAGAGAACATACATTTGTACATGTTTACAATAGAACTTGCATGTTACCTTAATTATTTCCTCTGAAGAACAACCTATACCGTTTTGGAAACTGTTTCCCGGCAGATCTAGGAATCTATCCTTCTCTCACTTCTATTAGACTGCGTGTGTTAGTAAAAGACAGATTAGAGGCAGTTAAGTGATTTTTGCCCCCCCCCCCTTTTATCCTTTTCTAACACATGCATTCAAATGGCCAGAGAGAAAGAAGGTTGATTTCCTTGATCGCTAGTGAAAGTGTTCCTCAATGAAAAGCCAGTGTTCAAATACATTTTCATTTACTTTTACCATGTAATATGAGATTTAACGTTGGAGAATTCTGAAGATTATCAGTCTAGGTGTGCTTATTTTTCTGAAACAACCTCTCACAAAACCAAGACTCGCAAGATTCAAGTGGCATTGAAAGTTTTTGAAATGCTGATCCCCTTGGATGTTTTAATTGCCATCATTTTGAAGTTTTGTACCCTTATTTTGGATAAAAGTGTTTTTTTAATCTAACATTTTTCAATTTTCCAGAGAAAAACAGAGTTTGCATAAAACATTAGAGAAAACGGAGATCGAGCTCTCTGAAATGAAAGAAAAATGCGAGGACCTAAAGACCTCAAAACAAGAAGCGATGCGAGAATTACTTAGGCTTCAAGATAATCACCAGGACACTGTTGCCTTGATTCGAGCCGATTTGTTAGATGAAGCAACCTCCAGAGAAGGCATGGACAGAAGATTAGCTGATTTAAGAGCTCAGGTACCCTCATAATCAACGATATATCCTCTCACTTTGAATAATTCTTGCATATTTGTAATGAAACTCTTGCTAGGTTTTGCTGTAGACTAATAGACAACTAATTCTAATTTAAAATGGTACAAAAATAATATGACAACCATTGAAAAAGTGTAAAATTTACTCCTAGCAGAGTAAATAACATAGGGCAAAGTTCAGATGGACCAGCTGTATATGTATGCAACAACAGTGTTTTGCACCCCAAACAAAAGAACATAACCTGCAGATTGGTATGTAAGATTTTTGCTTTTGGTTTTCCAGGGGTGCAAAATGTGCCCGATCTAGCGATCCGCGGATCGCGTGAAAGTGAGGAAATTCCTAGAAAAGTGAGGAAATTTGTCCAAATATTTTTGTTTGTTTTTGTTTTTTTTTGTTTTTAATAATGGCAATAAGGATTTCCCAGGAAAATATTATAAAAAATGAAAAAATATAGGTCATTTTGAGTATATAGGGTGTTGAAATGTTAAAATAACCGAAAAAAGTCATCATTTTCAAATTTTTGTGAGGAAATTTTTTAAAATCCTGTGAGGAAATAAAGTCATGGATCGCGTGAAACTTCCGAAGTTTTGGAACATTTTGCACCCCTGTGGTTTTCAAACAGTAAGTATGTAGTAGGATGATTCTTACAGATTTTTTTTTGCGAGGAACAAGGTGATATCAACTGGAAACTGCTGGGTCACTTTCTGTCTCTTGAGATGATGATGATAAAGAAAATAACCTGGATTAAGAAACTCATTGCTGATCTGTGCCTGTGAGTGGCAGGGGCAGATCTTAGGGGATGGCAAAGAAAGGGTTTCTGCCAAGAGTGCCGTTTTGTAAAGGGCGGCAAAATGGGGGTAAAGAACAAAAAAAAAATAAAAAACCAAAAAAAAACAAACAAAAAATAAATGTAAGGTCATCACTTTTAAAATTTTCTTTGAAAGGGAAACCAAACTCAGAAGATTTTCTTCAAAGAGCAACAAACTGGTAATCTCAGAGACAAATAGAGACGGAGCACTAACTGACTGCAGCAGAGGCTCGTCTGTTTTTTGCGAATTCATCAAAATTGTCGAAAATTGTTGCATGGTGTTGAACGGTTACGTTCGGTCAACACAGGCTATGGGTGTGGCTGGGAAGTGAAGCAGAGGGTGCTCACTGGTGCTCACCATTCAACACTCTGCAACAATTTTGATGAATCTGCGAGAATTCTGCCTGCCTCAAATCTTCCCTATGTATTTCAGGGTAGTGCTCCGTCTCTGTTTGTCTTTGGCCCACCCCCCCCCTTCTTTCCCTTCTCAGAAACCTAGATTTGCCCCAAGTGAGTGGCTTAAATTCCTCTTGAGACTGCCACTAATGAACTTTTTCTCATTGGTTAAATAATTATTTCCTAATTTTAGACTCACCAGTCGATATTTTTACACAATATTTTTATTTTTTGATTTGTCATTGCAGCTCGAGCGACTGCAAGCTGAAAATGCTTCGGAATGGGGCAAACGCGAAAGATTGGAGACTGAGAAACTAAGTATAGAAAGAGAGAATAAGAAACTCCGATCTGAGTTAAATGATACGATTGAAAGACTCGAACGGAAAGGAAGACCCCAACCGACAGCAGATAATGAACTGCGCACACTACAACAAGAATTGTGTGATAAAAGTAAAGTAAGTATTGTCTCATTCTAAGTTATTAATTTTACAATTAGTCATGTTCTTCTTCTTCCGTGTCTAGAACCACATCTATGGTTAGAGGTTGGAAAATTTCGTCGTTATTTTTGGCTCATTTCGATGTTATTTTACGTTGATTTCAGTGTTATTTTTTGTTGATTTCGGTGTTATTTTTGGGATGCTTTTTGCGTCATAGAGAAAAAAATATAGTGCGTTTAATGTAATTTTGTTAGTTTTATGACCCACCACCCTCCTATTTTAACTTTTGTAATGATGAAAACTTTAAATTCCTCCTCAATTTTAGCTACCTGTGAACCGTAACGCAAAAAACTTGAAAAATCGCGGTAAATTCAACGCGCACGCACTTTTATGATAATTCCGCAAAAATTTGTCAATTTCGCGATTTCGCTCGAAAAGGCTGAATTTCGCGGCCATTTCTCGGATTCATGGCAATTTCACGCTAAAACCAAATCAAAGGCCGATTTCGTGTTTTTACACTTTGCATTTTTGTAATCAGGAGACCGTGATCGATGCTCCTATATAGTTTTCAATGCCATAGGAGCATTTTAAAAATTTCGCAGCGAATCGCGGCCGCGAAATTTTCCAACCTCTTTCTATGGTCTGTAGTGCTCTGGTTTTTGAAGGATTCAACAACTATAAGTCATTTCCAAGGGACACCTGACTGTATTAGTCTTGTTATATATTGTTTACTTCTCTGGTCTGATCTTCACATCTCCCATTTAGAATACATTGGAGGAATTTTTTGTTGCCCCCATTCCCATTGCTTCAATTAAATTGGCTTGCTTGAGAATGGATACTCTCAGCCTGATTTTGGTGGTCCATAGCTAGAGTTGGGAAAATATTATTCGACAGATGATCTGCCCAGTTTGGCAATGCAATAAAATCTGATTATTCAACAGATTATTTGGTCAATGGGTCTGTTGCAAACTTTTGATGCAAAGATTGAGAGTGTATAAATCTAATGTAAAATCACCTGAAAAGTCCATTGGTGGCATCAGAAAGTCATAAAATGCAATAATAAACTCACAAGAGGCGTTCAATGAAATCCAAGATGGCGGAGAAATATCGAGCAATTTGGATGCATGCACCATGAACATCCAAGGATAGCCAACCTCACAATATCGATCACAGCCAATCACAACGTAAAAAAACACATAACCTCTACCTCCAATGAGGTTGTCAAAGTTGGCCATCCTTGGATGTTCGTGGTGCATGCATACAAATTGCTTGATATTACTCAGCCATCTTGGATTTCATTAAACGCCTCTTAAGAGTTTTTTATTGCATTTTATGACTTTTTGGTGCCACCAATGGACTTTTCAGGCGATTTAATATTAGATTTCACACTCTTGATCGTTATAACAAAAGTTTGCAACAGACCCATTGACCATACCTCCTCACAGGCAATGGTGTCACATCTCATGCATTAACTCTGTTGCAAGACTGATTATTCCGTCCATATAAACCCATGCAAAATATGGATTTAAGGGATTGCGCTGTGCACGCTGCGTCCAATGGCTTTATCTTTCTTATGCGTTTAAATGGACAAAACGCAGCGTTGGCAGACTGCACGCAATGCTCGTGGGGAGGGACTTGGAGCAAGAGCCGTAGTTAAAATTAAAGTTTGGGTCTTTATCAACAGAAAATCATGAAATAGAACATTAACACTAGTTACTTATCATCCAAAAACCAAATTTAAGTGTTCTTCAAAATTATAATTTGAATTAGTGCAATGCGAGCTCTTGAAGGAGCTTAATTTGGAAGCTGAATGGACCAAGAGCTCCTATTGCAATGATTCAGACTGTGATAGATGGAATCAATATCTGACCATACAAAACTACTTGAAATCAGTTTTTGAATAGACTGATCAATTACTGATCTTAGAACATTTTTCATGGTTTTCTGTCGCGGAAGACACAAAATTTGTATTTAACCTGCAAGAATAATTGAACAGGCTCTTGCAAAAACGTCCGCAGTCCATTTTTTTAATAATTGGATTTGTGATCACTTTAAGAAGATGCTCTATCTGTGTTAGAACTAATCAGGCTTATTCTGCGGACTTTTGCTCCTATTTTCCTTGTCTTGCCTGTTTTCATTAATTTCGTATTTTTAATTTGCTATTTTTTTTTTATTTTTTTCCTATTTGTCTTCTCAATAAAAACATTTTGAACATCTGACGTTTTCGCGTAAGCTGATTCAATCTGGTCTTGGAGTATAGCTTGCCCCAGAGAAGATTGGATTTGACACTTCTATGGTTTTCATGAAAACATCAGCTTCTTACTGCTCCTGACCTATCAGGTTGCCCTATCTGTGGATGGAAGCTGATATTTTCATTCAAAGCTACAGTTGTCAAGTCCAATCATTCCCGGGACAGCCTATAACAAGGTCACAAAAATTAATTTTAGCATATCGTTTTGTTTGGAATTGGATCAAAATAAGGAATACCTATGTTTATGCCTTAAGTCACTCTGAATAAATCTCCTTGAGTCATTGGTTATTAAAAAATTTTCGCTCAGTTCTTTTGTCACCAAAATTTATTTTAACTTTTTTATTTTGCTGTTAACTTAATTTGTTTTTCCTTTTTTCAGGAGCTATCTGAATTGAAACATACACATAACAAATTGAAAAAAATTCTTGCTGATAAAACGACGGAGCTCGGGCATGCTTTTCGAAGAGCGGAACAGTATGAAGGGGAGGTGAAGAAGCTGAGGAGTAGAGTAGAAGAATTGAAGCGTGAACTAGCCATAGCAGAAGATGAAGTTGATTCTGCTTCAAATAATATTAGGTTTGTCATTTAAAATTACTGTCAAAAGACCCTGCATAGATCTTATGAGTTATGAGAGACTGGCTCAGACTGGTTAAATTTGATGAGATTGTAATGTGTTACTCTCCACATTATGCGGATTTAAAGTCTTTTTAGGCACTTTAGCGTTTTATGTGCTCAATTTTAAGATATTTAGACATCCTTTCAGAAGTGTAGGTGGACTCCGACTGATAATATTTGGAATTTTTCAAACGTTATTTTTCCTATCTCATGATGGTAAAAATGAAAGCTAACTTAAGTCTTGGCTTTTTGTTGAAGGACGCTTTAAAATCAAAAAGTCAAAGACGAAGACAAGTTTGTTTTGATATTAAGGAATAAAAATTGAAAAATCGCCTAAGATTATCAATAAACAGCATTTGTTCGATTAGTCTTGTTCTTTCATGTATCCAACAAATTACTTGCTGCTAGTTTCATTTTTGAACTTGAGACAGTTATGATGACAGATAGTAAATCTCTGGGTCATGGCCATTTGATACGTTGACATTTATTATATTGGACCCTAATTTTTGGACATTTAGTTTGAATGTAAAAAGTTGACCTATCATCTGGGAATCTGAAGGATAATCACTGCTTTTACCCACAAAAAATATCCACACAATTGCCAATCCTGTTGAAGCCATTCGTGTGATGAAGCTTTATTCCAAAAATTTGCATGAGTAGAGAATTAAAATTGGTAGCAAAGAATATGCTTAATGTTTCAAGGACCCACTTTGCACTAACACCTTCAGTCAGCCGCTGCTTTACAAAGCTGCCAATTTGCTTTTTTTAATGATTCTGCTGATCCAATGATTCTAGTGGTTGAAAAAAGATTACAAGGTTTAGTTTGATTTATGACTATCAAAGCATGAAAATACTCTAATCTGTAATCTTTTCTCAACCGGCGGAGTCATCGATGAATTGAATAATGCCATTACACTAAAAAAAAGGAATGTGTTCTGAACACTATCAGGATGGGTGGTACGAAGACACCAGTATGCGAACAAGTTCTGAGCTCAACCTAATTAGGTTTTTAACATGGAAGTTTGAGTCACATCAGGTTGTGTTCCAAACTTGTTCTGAGTACGTTCAGAACACATTATCGTATTGGTGTCTTCATATTGCCCATCCTGATTGTGTTCAGAACGCGTTCATTTTTTTCAGTGTAAATAAACACGCAACGGCAGCTTGGCTACTTAGTCTCTCATCAGCTTGACAAGTGAAATATTACTGTTCCTTTTGTAAAATGTTTTTCATTCATCTCTGTCTGTTCTCAGAAAATTGCAAAGGTCTAATGATGAACTTCAAGAACAGGTGGAAAATCTTCAAGTTCAGCTGCAACACTTAAATACCAGGTAATTCAAAATTTTAGGTATTCCTTTTGAGCCATTTTCGAACCATCCTGTGTATATCAATCGCTTCTAGCTAAATTGCTCTATTCAAGATTTTACTTAATAAAGATTTTTAAGACATCAAATATAGCAAAAATGTGTTCTGTGCTTTCAAGGCCAATTCACGCTACAGTTGTAATACTGCCATTCCCTGGACAGGTGTCCACCCCCATTTGACTTTTCCCAGGGAACAAAACCATTTTATTAGTTTCAAAACGATAATGAAACTGTGGAGAATTTATTGCTTAGTAGCATCTATGTTTCCCTGAAATATTTAAAAAAAAGTACTGAACTTTATTTGGGTGCAATTGAGAAAAGTAGGTTTTAAGAATATCACTGTCCATAACAGGTGTGGACAGTGTGTGTAAATGTGAGGTTGATGTCTGTAACATCATTTTTACCTCAATATCCCCCCCCCCATGTGGAGTCAAACATTTTTTCTAATATTTCATGGAAACATACCTAGATGCTTCTGGGCACTAACTTCCTTCATATGTAATTCATTTTTGTTTGGAATTTATTAAAATACAAGTTGGTGAATGGTAAACAGTGAATGAAACCTGATTTGATCCCTATAAAAAATTAATTATTACAGATAATATGTGCAAAGAAAAAAATTAAATCTATTAAATTCCACCCCTTTATGTATTATGTATGTACTAAAATTATAGTTGCTAAAAATAGTTTTCTTACCTCGTTTATTTTTTCATTTCTTATGCTCTCTTTGGGATCATGGTTTGTATGTGAATATGCTATTTTTTATTTTTCCGTAGCACTAGTGCTGGTGAAGCCTTAGAATCTTAATTTTAGCATCTCTTACTTTTGTTAGCCAAATTTCAGTCAATCATCATTGTGGCAAGCAAAGTAACTAAAATATGCCACAGTACATAATTATCTTCTCCTGTAGTCAAGTTAGACAAAAAAAATAGGTAACAGCAATTCAAATGGGTCTCAAAATTAGTGGTGGTCCATGGGAGGGGGCGTTAGGGGCTCAAGCGCCCCCCCCCCCCCACTTTTTTGAAAGGAGGACTTAAAAAAGTGAGGAAAAAGAAGAGAAAACAGAAGGAGAAAAAGGTGACAAAAAGAGAAAAGGAGAGAAGAAAGAAAAGAAAGGAAGTAAAAAGGGAATGAAGTTGAAAGATTGTAAGGACTAACTGATAGTAAAGATACTTTTGAAGTTCCCTCTCACAATTTTATGAACCACTCCTTCAAACAGCCCAAAAAAAAAAAAAAATTATCAATTTTCAACTTTTCAAGTCCCCCTTTTTTTGACCCTTGGACCGCCACTGCATAAAATTATTTATTTAGGTAATTACTAAGAAACGTCCTTTGTGGGCAGAGTTATATTTCTTTTGCTGTACAATTTTGGTAAAATTAGGTTTAACAGAGGCTTTTTCATCCTTCCTTCTGTTGAATATTTACATTCCTGTTGATTCTAATATAATTATTACCTACAAAAAAAAATAACAAAAAACAAAAAAAAAACAAAAAAAAAAACCAAGATAAAAATTGTTTTATTTTATACCTTCGAATTCCTTTTTCGTGGACCTGACAAAATAAGCTTGCCATCCATAAGTTATCTGCGGGCTACCAGTTGAGGATCTTTGTCCTACGGAATTGACTTTAAAAACTGAATAAACCATGGTGCAGCCAAGCAAACCATGATTGCTCAATGAAATAACTTGTCGTCCTAAATCTTTACTTTTGTTTTCCAAAGAAATGAGAATGTTTTTATTCCTCTCTCTGTATGAAAATTATTTTCTCTTCTTTGAATTGTAGGTTGCGAAACAGGCCTGCAAACTCTTCAACCTTAATTTCGCACAGGTCACCAACACTGCCCTTGGATGAAGCAAGTGATGATGACAGTGGATTTTGAATGTTGAGTATTTTTATTTTTTTCAACCCACCGATGCACGAATTTTTACTGTACACATACCAACTTGCGGAGTGAATTAAACCCTGTAAAGAGAGAAAGTCACACTTTTTTCTGAGAACATTCTTTTGCCATTGAACTTTTTTGTAGAGCTGCTTTCTGCTTACCATTAATCGCATTTTTCAATTCACCAATGATTCCACCAGTTGAGAAAAGATTACACAGTTCAGTTCAGTGTATGACTATAATGCACGAAGATACTCTGATCTGTAATCTTTTCTCCATCGGTGGAAACTCTGTTAATTAATTAAAATATCCGCAAATTTTTTAAAGTCATTGACGACTCCACCGGTTGAGAAAAGTTTACCAATGCAAGTATTTTCGTGCATTGCAGTCATACACTGAATAAACTGTGTAATCTTTTCTCAACCAATTGAATCATCGGTGAATTGAAAAATGCGATTAAATGTACGCAAAATGGCAGCTCTGCTTTTCTGATTTTCTCATCTTTTAATGTTTTATTCTGTGCTCACCAATATGGATAAAGTGCATCATCGGGATAGCTATCACTTTATTATCTTTTTTTCTATTTTAATTTTGTCTCATTCCATGTAATAGAATAGGCATTTTTAAATGCTTCGTTTTAAGCATCATATTAAGTCTTTCATATTTTTCTTTCCTTCCTCTTATTGAGGAAATGCAATTGAGCTGGGCCTCGTTCTTAATGTATCATAGTTTTTTAAAAATTAATTTTGTTCTGTGAAAAAAAAAAAAAAAAAAAAAAAAAAAAAATATACTGTGTCGGAAGTTTTTATTAATACTTTTTTCAGTTTAAAGTAACATACCTGGGTGAGTCACTATGAATTTTTGCACTTTTTTATAATACTTATCTCTTGTGAACATTTTTTATTAATTATTTCTCTCGGATGGACTTAACTTTTTTTTCAATTCTGAATGGGTCTATTGCGCACTTCAGCTTTAAAGGCAGAAATATTAGATTTTACATTATTATGTCATGAGAAAACCGATGTACTCAACAAAAACGATTGGAACTTCCTCTTTATTAGAGAAAAAGTAACAACAAGTTGAAGGTCACTGCAAAACGAATTTGAAAGTGCCAATTGCGCAACAGTGTAGGTTCGCGCCAATGTCGCCAGTTACAGATTGATTGGTCCACATTACCAGAATGTGGACTAATTGCACGGACTGTAAATGAAATGATTTCCTTAAAACCAAAGTATTTTCAATGGTCGTATTGGTAAGCAAATGGACTACTTCTAGGTACCGGTCACTGGTTGTCCTACAATATTACACAATCGCCAGTTTCCGCCAAATGCAAACCTTTTCAAATCGCTCAAAATTTGTGCAACTTTAAAATGGTTTAATTGCTGATCCCAAGGTAAAAAAAAAAATGATAAAAAATTCGGTAAGTTCCTATCATCTAGCACTTTAAAAAATTAAATAAAAAAAAATGTGCGCTACAGACTCATTCAGCCATTAATTCCTTTGAACCTGTAAAACCTGTGACAGCTCTGCTAAATGTTGCTAAGCAAATCAATCTCTTTGTTTCTTTTTGTGAAGATTATTGCTTTTTGCTCCAATCATGAGCTTTTATTCAAGCTTTTCAGTAGATGTGTTGTTTATTTAAAGTAATCTGTATACATCGCAGATCCACAACAGCTGTCAGGGACTCTTGGCAAGAAAAAAAAGAGGAATAGTTATTTTTGGTTTTTATTCTTCTTCCATTTAAAACTGCCAAATTTCTCAGTGTAATCTGATTAAACATTGCGTTTAAAGTTTGAGGGAATGGAGGGGGAATTGGGTAGTTATCAACTGGCTAGAGCCACACACTTCATTGTAGAGGGCCTAAATCTATAGATTATCATTTGAGGCCTGATGTCTCAGATTTATTCTCTCTTAAGACATGATGATCCTCCCCCCCCCCCCCCCCCCCCCATAATCAGGTTAACTTTCATGGGAAGACCACTTTTCTTAGATTTGTGAGACTTCTTAGAAGCATTTTGTTTTGCTAATTTCATTTTTCGACTCTTTTTGATCCGAGCCTCACAATTTTATTTACCCCAGATTTTCTGATTATTTGTCCAGGTGGCCAAAAAATGAGAATACATTCCAAAATTATACTCTTGAAAAAAAAAATTAATGTTGGAAATAAGATGAGCAGTTTAAATACATATTTCAGCCAAATTAATTTCTGAAAACATTTTTCTAACTTTAAATTAAAAGTTAATTTACAATGTGCAAGTGTCAAGCTTGGTGCTTCTTTAGGAATCACCGTGTTGTAATTGATCATGGGCGTCATTTCAAGTTCGGCTTGGGGGGGGGCAAAAAATCTTAGGCCTTTTTTTTTTTTTTTTTTTTGCAGTCCAGTCGTTCGCTGTGAAATATCAGCATAACGAGCCTCGTGTTTGGGCGGCTGGACTTTACTACTACTACTACTTTTTTTTTTTTTTTTTTTTGCTCATCAGAGCCAAAGAGCCGTCTTTCGGGGGCAATAATCGGATGACCTTTTTTTTTTTTTGCTCATCAATATAATTCGTGTCAGTTTTTGAGCCTGACTTCAAAGCCCCCCCTAAATGACGCCCATGTAATTGATGCCCTCTTGAAATATGTATGGGCGTGCCAAATCTGTCAAATAATTGATTTTTTTTTTTTTAAACCAAAGCAATATGGCCGTAAATCAAACTATAGCAAATTTTTTGAGGAGTGAGCAATGAAGATTGTGAGGAAACGTGCAGTTTGGCAAAATTGCATTTTGTCCATTTAGACACATGAAAAATATTGAGCGATTGGGTGTGTGGTAAGCACCTTCGAATCTGTCCTTCTGCATGGGTTTTAACTGAAAAATGCAATGTTGCCAAATGATATGCCTCACCTCTGAATCAAAAGTAAAATCAATGAATCTTTAGCAATAAAACAGTGCGTAGAAAAATATCCGGATTCAAGCTTGAAGGAGATTAACTTCAAAGAAGTTATGAAAAAATAAATGAGTTCCTTACAAACTTTAGGATTTTTTGAAGTCATCTTTAAGCTTAGGAGTCAGCAATGTAAACCTATTTCTTGCCAGGGAGAGTTTTAAGTCAACTTGTTTTTATCAGTTACACTCTCAAGTTTCAATCAAATTTCAAAATTGTACCTGATTACTTGTTTATTTATTTATTTGTTCATTTACTTTTTTTTTTTTTTCATTATTCATTGCAAATTAATTTTATGTACTCTAGGTAATTATGTAACTATACAAACCTTATTTATCATGTAATGTTTTTGTGATTTTCGATCTTTTGTCATTTCAACTGTTAATGCATTTAAGAGCTTTTAGTTCAAATTTAGATGTCCGATTTTCTTTCCCTATTGCTATTGACACAGAGCTTACCTCTGTCCTTGAACCATGAATCCTTTTGGAATATAAAGGAATTTAGAAAGTAATCAGTTAAAAGTATAATTTGTAGGAACTTTTCAAATTTCTAAACAATGAAAAATTGACTTCCTGATTTTGACAATCGTTTCAAAAGTTAGCCTCTTTCAAAACGACTGTCGGAAAAGGAGGTCATTTTTGAAAATTTAGACTTTTAGAAGTTTTTAGAAATATTGCTGTTTAGTGAATCTCCAGTTCCTTAGCTCCTTGACTTTCTGCAAGTCTTGAAACGTTGCAGCTTAGGGAAAGACTTGTGCAATATGTCTCATCCTTGGAAAAATTCAGTTTTTAACTTGAAAAAATTAACAGTTTTTTAGTTACTTGTCTGAAAGTATGCTGTTGCATTTACACTTTAATAAATATTGCTGTGAAATACTTGGTTATTGATCCCAAAGCGTAGTATTTTCCGTCTCTCCTTTGAGTTTTGATTTTACATCAGCCCAAAATTGAAATAAGTACATATGTATTTCTGTAGTGTATTACTGTGAATACTTTATACAGTCTTTTTAAAAATAAAGTGTAAAACGAATTCTCCCAGCAACAGTAGACTAGAAAGTAAAATAAGTGATAAATTCGAAATTTTTTGTTTTAGTTTATCGGCTCTCCGGCTTTTTCATATCAGAAGAAATTTGAATTATAGAAATGTAAGGGGGAAAACTGGAGGAAATGGTGGTTCCGAAAATAAAATTGAGAAAAAAAAGCTGTAAAAGAAAAAAAAAAAAGTTAAGAAACAATCTTAAATAATTTTCATGATCACAAAAAAGGTCGGTAAGCTGATTGGTTGGTTAAACGGTAGATAATTGATGCTAAAGTAGGGTGGGGGTAGGGGTTGAGTGTTCATAGTTAATGAAGTAGTAACAGTTACAATAATAAACTTCATTATTATTCCATTTACACAATAAAAAATTACACCATTTTGTGAAACAGGAATGAGTAAAATATTGTTGTGGTAACATGTCCCATATTTTTTTTCTACACCAAGATATATCAACATTTTAAAGTTATTTACAAAATATACAAATTACTTCTTCTAAATTTTCAAGCAGTAACATTAAAGAGTTTGTGTATTAATATTTCATGAAATCAAAAATTGTTTTTAACGTTAACTTTCGAACGAAAATAGATGAAATGGTTGTACAAACATGAACACTGAATTAAAAAGCTTTTTGTATTATTGTGACAAATTGCCATGATATGCATTATGAAATGATTTGAGTTATGAAGAAAAGAACTGTTAATTTAAATATTTTTGATGAAAAACACAATTATTCTTCTTCTCTGGAAGTGGTTCCGAAATTGAGGGAAAGGTCAAAGAAACACTTTAGTTTTGTAGTCAAATTACTAGGAACAGAAATATTTGTACTATGTCTTGTGGCCGCTCTTGCAATTTGGCAACCATGTTTTTTGCCATTTAAACTTATGCCAAACAATCGATTTCTTTGAGATTCAATGAACCTCCTGAAGATTGATGTTTTTTACCACTTAAACCTATGTTAAACAATTGATTTCTTGGGGGCTCAATGAACCTCCTGAAGATTGATGTTTTTCGTCATTTAAACCTATGTAAAAAAATCAATTTCTTTGGGGTTCGATGAACCGCCTGAAGATAGATTATTTTACTCTGGTTTAAATTGAGAGAATCTGTTATTGCCACATTGCAGGAGCCCTCACTGACAATATCTGTTTCCTGGATTTAAAAATGACTGCTTTTTTTTAAGCGGAGCCTCTGAGACTAAATTTAAGTAACTTCAAATTTTTAACAGGTGTTCATGGTGACCGAAGATTTAGCACTAAAAAACTGTTTACTCGGCTCTCATTTAACCCCAATTCAGCAGTCACTACTACTGTCGCAGCTCAGCACTTCCTATCCACTTGTGTCAATCCTACGGCCCAAAAACACTTCTATTAGCTTCTTCCGCAAAAATTGAAATTTCGCTATAGAAAGAACCACTTTTTAATTCACAAAGGGCATGGTGTCAAAAACTTTTGACATTTTTGTTTTGATAATTGTTGCAATAATTGCTTTTATGCCTGTTCTAGTTGACTACTGCATGAACAGCGAGTAAATGTCCAAAGTAGCTTTATTCTGCTGTCATTAACGTCCAGTAAATTAATCTTCATTAGTTGTAAATGTGTAAATCAGCAGTTTCAAACCGAAGATAGCAATTTCAGAGTTTATCTAGAGCTTGCTAAATAATCAGGTTTCCAGGTATCCGTCGTTGGACACAAAACTTTTTGATACTTTGTAGAGTGGTAATATGCCTCATTATTTATTTGATTATTTTTTTAAATTTTGAGGTCCTTTTTCTAAAAATGCCTACCTTATAGGGTGTCATAAAACGATCTGGACTGGTGTTCTCATTTCCAAACTGAGCTACCTATTCAGCTGATCTTGATCTCTTTCGAAAAATCACCATATCACTCATTATCTATTGATTCGATTAAAAAATGAAAGAGATATGACAGTTTTTATGAAGGGATTACAACAAATACATTCAAGTTTTCAAATAATTTTTTTTCTGCCAGTAATATTTCTGTCGAAAGAGTCCGTGGGATAGTGGTTTCAAAGAAACAGCGGTAAGAATAAATATATGTTAAAAACCTGTTGGTGGTTGATGTGTCCCGTTCATAATGTCTGTCGTTACTTTATCAATTTGAATTGTCTAAATCAATAATTAATGAGTTGATTTTTCAAATGAGATCAAGGTCAGCTGGACGGCCAGCTTAGTTATGAAATGGAAGCACCAATCCAGGTGCTTTTGAGACACCCTATTTGTTGTATACTTTAAGGTTAGTAAAAATGAAAAGTTGAAAAATTCAAAGCAGACCCACAATCAGTAAGGTAAGAGGTGCAAGCACTTCACAAAAGCATATTCTGACTACTGTAGGGTTGAATTCCTTAGAATTTGTAAAATTTCAGTTGTACTGATGGGTTGTCCAGCCCACTTGATATTTATCGGCCAAGGATTCCAGTGATCAATTTTTACCATCTGCCTTGTCGATATAATTTCAAGAAAATAACAAAATTGAAATGGAAGTAACAGACTTAGGCATTTGATCCTAATAACAATATATTCCAGGCTACAATTGACCTGTTGGATGATTCTTTTTGTTGATATACTTCTCACACAATTGTATAGTTATTACACGGAGGAACGGGTGAAGACCAAGTGCCATCGGGTCGGCACTCTGGCCAAATTGCAATGGGTGAGACATATTCCGGTGAACACTCCACAGTCAGTCTGTCACCTGCATCGTACCAAAATTTCAACGGGACAATTCTACCATTTTCAGGTTCACCAGGATATTCACACTGAGATTTACCTGAAAACATAATTCAAAAGATAGAGTTATTTGGATAATGCCAAAAGAATCGAATATCAATGCATCTCTACATGTCTTATAATTAAATAGGTTCTAGTCAGTGAAACTGCTGTTCTGATAAAGGTTAATTCGCTGTTCTGTATGAACCAAAGTTCAGTTAACAACCAATTTTTTCCCCCTCCGAGTAAAAATATGTTGTTTCATGAAAAATCAGTTCACCATCTTTGGAGACCACATTTGACCAGGATGCATTAATATTTCTAGAATGAAAAGTTAGTTTTTGGCATGTCTCGCATACGTACGATTTCTGCTGCTTTGAAAGACTGTCCTCCAAGTCTTGAGGTGATTCCAAGTGAAAGTTGGGAATCTTTCAGTCCGCTAGATGGTGCCCGAAGTCACTCACCAAAATTTTGTATTTTTGAGTTGTTTGAATGAGAAAGCTGATGAGTATGCTGTTTAGTGGAACATCTTGGTATTCTTTTACATGGATTTTTTAAGCCTCAAACCATCAAAATCAATTGAGAAATAAAGTCGTAATCTTAAAAACAGGGTCCTATCTTTTCAATGATGAATGCAAGTGAGAGATGTAATACCTTAAACCCTTGAAAGAGATAACTGAGATCCGTTTACCAAAACAATAAACTGACTACTTCAGGTATTTCTAAATCAATTTTGATACGTCAATGATTTAAAAAAAATCTATATAAAATTGAAGAACACTGTGACGCTCCGCTAACAAGTGCAATAAACTTGCTATCCCAATCAATTTACCCCCAAAAAAAAAAACAAAACAAAAACAAAATTTTGGAAAGTAACCAGTGGTGGCAGTGGTGCCAACTAGCAGATTAAAGTATCAAAACTTTTGCCTCAAGTCACCTTGATCTCAGTCCACAAACTTCTTTTTCCCAGCTCATGGACATCAAAGGAAAGATAGTTTAGTTGCATGAGCTGCTTTTGGGAGTCAAAGTTGGAGGGGGCTCGAAAGCTATGACCCGGCCTTTTTCTTTTTTTTATTGGTCATCAGTCAAGGAAGGGCTTAAAACTTACACTTATTCACATCATGTACTTATGCTTGTATTCAAAATCGGTATTCGTATTAGAAGTAGGTAAACGATTTCTTTCTTCTTAATGCAGTAAACAAAACCATTTCAAGTATCTTCCTCGGATCATTGGGGAGGCTTGTATCCCTCCCTCACCACCAAACCCCCCCCCCCCCCCCCAATCTCTGCCAAAAGCCGCAGTTATTTAGTTGTGACCAAAATAAATGAAGACAATGAATCTTTACATGCGGGAGGCGAATGGGACCAGGTGCCGGATTCAGTACAGACGATCATTGTTTCACCGAAGAGACGATGACCAGGCTGACAAGAAAACTGGATGATAGCACCCACACTGTAGCGGCCTGGAGTGGCATCCTCTACAATCAGCCCATTCTTTGGGGTAATTGGGGTTGGACACGATACAACTGCAAAAAAAAAAAAAAAAAAAAAAAAAAAAAAAAATTGAAAATAATAGTAAAACTACAATGTCTAAAAATAGATAAAATAAGCAATAATCCATTCTATTTGACGGAACGTTTGTATGATTAAATGAATCGCTAATTGCAGAAACGAAAGTAGTCCGTAAGTCTACAAACTTTAATTTTATAGGAGGAACAAAGAAACTGTTTGAACGCCCAATAAGTTGTTTTAAAGACTTCAAAAATTTTAATTTCCATTTTTTAGGTAGTATTGCAAAATATAAAAAAAAATATGTTTCGCAAATTTTAAAACATCAACTTTATTGGCCTCTAAATGTTTTTTCTCCCTCCAGTGAAATTCAGTTTTTCGAACTTCTTTGGACTTTGGTTGCTGAAATCAGCGGTTCACATAGTATCGAGCGAGGACCTTGGATACTGAGTGGTGTTTACGGGTCATTTAAAGTATTTAAACTTTAATGGCGTTTCTGACCACCTCAAAGTGGGTTGGATTTGTGTTTTTCCCAGAAAAAGCCCTATTTTGCGTTAGATTATTGAACGTTAGGTTTGAGCTGGACATCATAGTTCGGTATTCTCCTTTAGATAAGTTACTAGGCTATTGAAAATGGGTAACATATGTAGGTAGGTACTTAAAAATAGTCTTCAAACTATGTCTGGCTCGTATTGAAATATTAACTTTTCTGATTCCGTGAAAATAGAAATTTGATTATTATCCGTGCAGTAATAGTTTTATTGCATCTTGGCAACCCTTAAAACTTACCTATGTCACGGTTTGGCCTGTAAGAATAGGTAAGTAGAGCCATTTTACTCAAACTTGTAGACGAATTTAAATTTTGTCCACAATTGGGGCTAAAACCCGGCATTATTGGCACTCCTTTACAATTCAATTATCGGCACTTCAGAAACTCTTACGCTGACCTAAGGTCATGTAAATCACATTTTATTTTTACCGTGCGTTTTCATAATAGAAAAACACCGTGGGTCAAAAATGACCCTCTTCCATTCATGCCTTCAAGGGTAAAACAAAAACTCACGTTTGCAGCTTGGTTTTGGGCTAGACCACTGTCCTGATACCTCGCATTCGATTCCGGGAGGTCCGGATAGAAGGTACCCCGGTGGACACGAAAATATGGCGCGTCCACCATAACTATTATTGTGCTCGATCAAGGTCAGAAGAGGATCCTCCGCCGTCAAAGGCGGGCAAGTGATGATGGTGCATTTCGGCGTCGAATCCGTCCATTCACCTGTAAGGTCGAAAAAAGAAAATGGAGCAATGTTTTTAAAAAGGCCGAGGTATTTACGTGGGTATCAATTTTGTTTTTCGTTCTGGTGAGAGAAATCGGGGTGTCACGGCGCGGAGCACTGAATTTCGGTGTCGAGCGTGCTGCGGCATGCGCACATTGCACAGCGAGTCAAAACATGTTTCCCGGACACGATTTTACGGATAAAATGAAGATATGATCAGTATAGATACGTAAATTACAAGAAAACTAAAAAATATGTATTATCATTCATGCTAAAGTTTAAAATGACCTAAACAGCTTATTTTTCACAAGGAAATATTACTATCACTAAAATGCATGATAAAGCAATAAACGTGCGAAGCAATAAACCAACATATTTTTATGTTCGGAAAAATATTCGTCTCGAGCTAGTGTGCAGGTAACATCTGATAAAGTAATGACTTTCTTTTTAAACGTATCTTATATTCATTCTAAACTCTAGTGGGACGTTCACCAAATCAGCACAGTAAAGTAGAGCCGGTCGAAGAATTGCAAAGCGCCTTCATTTTCATTGAACGCAATTCCATACTCGGCAGGTAGGAATAGTTATCTTTTGGCGCGGCGCGGCGCCGCACTATGTGGTATTTGACCGAAAAAGTTGGCATAAACTGTTTCTACTGTCCAAATAACTTGAAATTTGGAATTCGGGGGTACTTTTTAACGCTGAATTCAAATTTCACATCAGTTTTTCAAAATTTGAAAATCCAAGATGGCCGCCGACAAATTTTTTGGCTAATCGGTCGGCAGCCATCTTGGATTTTCGAATTTTGAAAAACTGATGCAAAATATGAATTCAGCGTCAAAAAGTACCCTTGGATACTGAGTTTCAAGTCATTTGGACGGTGTTGCCAAATTTCACTCTTGTAGCGATGTAGCCCTTACAACACGTAAAAACGAGAATTTCGTGCAAAAACGCAAAATTCGAACTAATTTTCCCGGAAAAGCCGCATTTTTCCGCAACTTCTGACTTCAAGGCCTATTAGTACGCACTAAGGACTACCATTTCTCATACATATACCTGCGGGATGTGGCAGGATAATTGAACTTAAGTTCTTTTGAAAATCGGAAAATTTGCGTTTTTAGCTAAAAACTTTGAAATAGCAAAAAAATATCAAATTCAAATTAAAATTGGATAAAATAGGCATAAACTGATTGTAAATACCTTCAGGAAGACGATCCATGTACAAAAATTTTGTTCTGACTTCATTTGAAAACTTTTTTTTTTTACTTTGATTATAGTCTCGTGCTGAGGCTAAATTTAATGGTGGTAAAACTGATTTTTCCCCTGGTGGATTCTAGTTAAATTAATCTAGTTTAGACCCGCTAAATACAAGTTTCTAATGCAAAAATCTATGTAGATTCCGGATATCACAACAGTTTTTCCCAATAGCGACTTTTTTTTTTTTAGTTTATGCCAGCTTTTTTGGTCAAATACCACATAGTGCGCCGCGGCCGGTGCGACGACTGTAATTTACTTTACTCCTCTGTCTCACGCGTTCGTTGTGCGGTTGAGCTATGAGTGGATACAGAAATGTCTTTATTCGGCGATGATATGCGATGAGCATGCAATTACGACCCATTACAATGACTCAGAATGAAATTGTAAAAGAAAAAAAAAAGAAGAAAAATCAATGGTGTGCTTAGTTGCGCCGCTAAATCGGCAACTCTGCGTACAGTACGTATAGGTATAGGTACTCATGTACGCAGTGGTGGCTGGCGCCATTGGGCAACAGCGGATTTTCTCCCTTTAAAGCAATGTAAAATAATCGATCTTCAGGAGGTTCAAGAGGCCCCCGAGAAATTGATACTTTATTTGCATAGATGATGGCAAAAATCACATGGATGCCGAATTGCACAAGCTATGCCACTGATAATGTTCGGAAGTCGAGCAAATGTAAACATTAACCAAAAGGTAGGGAGGTATATATCATTCGGTACGGTACAGCGTCATCTCCACATTATACTGTCGTCATTTTGATACTCGTGTACGCTCTTCAATTGAGGAAAAGAATGAAGTCGAAAAGAAGAGCAATCTTTTTTTATAGAGTAAACAAAGCAATAAAATGAAATACTAAAATGATAAGAAGCATTCATCTCAGCGACTTTAAACGCACCATTGCAATTTAGAGACTAGATCGAGATTTGATCAAACTCCGAGGAAAGAAGTTATCGTTTATGACTTTTATTTACGCTCCTCATCTCCTTTTTCCATCTCTAGCCGAGTTGTCATAGTATAGCTATAGAGATGCGTTGCTAAATTCATCACTGATGTATCATATTAATCAAAAACAAATAACTACCTATCAAGATTGAGCTCATACATACATCTAATTTATCGATGACCTATCGATTTTATATTCTGTTCTTCTCCATAAAGCCAAAAGCAAACCAAAATTCTGATTAATGATTTAAAAAAAAAAAAAAAAAAATGAAAATTGTTCGCGGCGGTCTGTAGTAACAATTTGACTCCAATCACCTCACCTCCGCGCTTAGTCTAGTCTGCGAGAATTTCAATACATTAAACATTAACGTCACTGTTTTTTCATCGACTTTGAAACCCACACACTGTTACTGTTCTCACAATCAGAATCAATCAATTTGTAGCGTTCGCATTAAAACCCCTATCTTGAATGAAACAACTTACACCTAATTAGTAATAATACCGTAGTGGCGCGTGCGGATTTCGATATTTATCGATATCGCCTCCATATAAACCTACAAGTTAATCGGACTATCAGGAAGGTGGTTTAATGAGTCCGTTGCGAAGTTTTTCTACATCGTTATATGGTGGTCGGTTTGTATGTAAAATCACGTAGAATTTACATTAAAATTGTAGAGGAAGGTTATGGTCTACCCGCATTAACCAACAAAAGGCGTTTCAAGAGAAATCCAAGATGGCGGTCCATTGAGCGAATCACTATCAGGGAAGGACCCATCAGCGGAGAAGCATGCAATCTGGCTACATTACTCTGGTTGTCTATTTAAAACCAAACAAAGAATCGAACTTCTGGGCGTGCGGTGAAAACCCGAGAAGTCAATTTTTTCAATGGATTTAGATGGACAAAATGCAACGTCGCGCGTCGCCCGTTACACTCTACTCTCGATGCCTCCCCCCCCCCCCCCATTGAGGCCCGTTAGTTTGACTATACCACCATCTTGGAATTTGGTTTAAAGGAGCATCTATTGAGTTTTCAGGAGTCAATTTTGAAACTTTCTGATTCTCCGACGAGAATTATTTTATGCGATATTACCTACACCAGAATATATCATAGATTTGGTGAAAAAGATATTCTATACTTTTACATCAGCATTAATGTTACACGTTTTTTTTTTTTTTTTTTTTTTTTTTTTTTTTTTTTTTTTTTTTTTACGCCTATCTTACCAGCTTTGTTATTAGTAATACCCGTTTGAAACTAGAGGGCCTAGCTATACTCTGTTCACGATAAGAAGGCGGGTGAGACTTCAGGTAATAATGCACTATTTAGCAACAGTGCGGCTATGCTGGCTACTCCAACCCTTTGCAGTGGCCGTTGTTCTCCCGAACTCTCTCTTGACACGGAGGATTTCCAAGAATCGACAGACGCCAAAATTTACACACGCCCAGTAAAAATTGCGAACGGTCAAAACTACGAAAAAACGGACGAAATTTTCGCTCTAAAGGGCCAAAACTCGGCGAAAATAGTCGACTTTGATTATTGATGACTCTCAGAAATTCGTATTTTTCAGGACGAATTAAATTCAGGATATTTCGTCTAATATCGAATTTCTGAGAGTCATCAATATTCAAGGTCGACTATTTTTGCCGAGTTTTGGCACTTTAGGGCGAAAATTTCGTCTGTTTTTTCGTATTTTTGACCGTTCGCAATTTTTACTGGACGGGTGTAAATTTTTGAGTCTGTCGGTTCTTGGAAATCCTCCGTGCCAAGAGAGAATAAGTCGGAAGAACAACGGCCACTGCGAAGGGTTGGAGTATCCGGTATAGACGCACTGTTGCTAAATAGTGCATTACTACCTGAATTCTCACCCACCTTCTTATCGTGAACAGATGGGAAATCCCGGCCTCAGGCAAAGAACGCACCCCTTTAAAAGAAGTCGGACGTTCTCTCAGTAAGCATTTCATTCCGAATTTTTCACTTTATATAACATTTGATCGAATCAATTTTGGGCCCAATTTTCTATCTCGAACATTGATGTCGAAAAGGAGCATAATTTAACGTGAACAGTCTTTCAAATTCGAAAGCCTTTCCCTTTTCCACGCATTATCGCTCCTTTATAACTTCTCTCCGCTCCCTGACAAACCCCCTGTTCCTTTGCGAAACGGTACGGAAGAATCCCCAATTCACGGATCGCGGTTCGTTTGCCACCGCTCCTCATTCTAAACTTGTATATTTGCACCCTCGAGCTTGCCTCGAGCGTCGGCGCGGCGGGCGTCAGCGTCCCGAATTCCCGATCCCGAAGATGAGAAGTAAACGCAATTCACGGTAACTGTTGCAAACACAATTAAAACTGTTCCGAACGAATTTATCAACGAGCCCCTTCGCCCGGCACCCCCGCTTGAGTGTGAGATGATGAATGGGAAATGGGATAAGTGTAATACGCTGCGTTTCTCCCACGAGAGAGGGCGGTGTTGTCAAATTTGTGTGAAAACTCACGTGAAGGATTTTGCGATTTTGGGAATTGCTTAGTCCAGCAAGTCAGTAACTTACTTTCTCGTATGTTAAACCGGTCTGATACTTCTCAAGATCTATTAATATCAGTGGCGTAGCCAGGGGTGGGGGGGGGGGGGTCCAGGGGGTCTGGACCCCCCCCCCCCTTAACAGCAAAATGATTATGTGTAGATTATGTTTAAGGGAATTAAAAAGTCGAGATTAAATTGCAACGTCGGAATACTATAGTAGGTAGGCCTGTTTAGTGTTTAGTGTAAATGTGTCCAATTGTGCGTTGGACATTTTAGAGAGGACATTGTTCAAATGGACGTTTCTCGCTAAACGTATTTTACACTGGACATATTTCCATTAAGCACCATTAGATGGGACTCCCCTGACATATGATAGCTATCTTGGAATTCACGCATTGGATCTTTGGTCGCATTTTTTGAGTTATTGCAAGTTGGTCAAGGACTTTTTAATGCTCCAAACGTATTATTCTCAAGCTATTTTCCACTAGAATTGGCCTTCTTCATTGCTGTAGCAAAAGTTTTCAAAGGAGGAGCCATTGGAAGAAAATGAGGAATTTTTCTCTGAATAGTCGCAACGCTGAATAGTGAATATAGAGACAAAGGAAATACCTACAAAGTACCGCAACAAACGAAAGAACACGCTACGAAGCCACGTATGCGTGAGCAACGCTTACTAACTGCCGTTAAATTACCTTTTATTGTTTCATTATACGAATTAGTACCTAACTTTCAGTCGAGCACGAATGAGAATTTTAATCGGAATGCTTGTAATCCCTATCCCCTATACACGAGTGCAGTTACGGCCACGCCACGTATAGTCAACTAACAGAGTTCCAGCCCAGATGAATTGCAAAAGAAACCTGAAGCGAGGTCTTCGAGCAGCTTATCTTTTGCTTTTCAAACTTTAAAAGAATATAGCGTACGTTTTCAGTTACAACTATAAATGGAGTGTTTATAATTTGATCTCGCAAATAATTTACAAGTTATTTATAACATATAGGAATATTCAAGTTATATTTAACAAACAATTAATATTTGATTAACTATAAATTGAAACTTTTTAAGTATTGATGATCGATATGCGCCGGTGGATTGTGATTGAAATAAAACAAATAGTTTTGAACGAACTTCGGGCGTTCAGCCGTTGAATCTTTCTTTAGGATTTTTTGCTCTTGTTTTTTTGTTTTTTGATTCAACCACGCAAAAGTTTTTTTTAACTGTATTTGTACCCTTCAAATCAAAATTTCAGAGAATTTTTTGAAAATGAAAGACGATACATGTAGATTGGACCAAAAGTTTTTATTAATTTTAGTATTTTAGAGATTTTCTTAGACGTCATCTTATTTTCCTTTCGTACATTATTTCTTTTCACGCGGATTCGTTCTACTTAACTCATTTTCTCCTTCAATCTTCCAGGCAACTAATTAATACTACACAGCAATTTCAGCAGATATGCGATAACATAAGAAGAATATCGATTTAAATACAGGAAACCTCTATAACTCTCTAACATTGATTTTTGATGAAACGGCACTTTCCATTAAATATCGCTAAATATAAACAATTATTCGTTCAGTTAAGCAAATTTTTTGTTTGTAATTTGTAATTTTTGTTTTTTTAGAAATCTGAAACACTATAGGATCCATAGCCACGTGACTTCAGCCCCTGTTTCTGTCCTTTTCTAACACATGCGTTCAAATGGGCTAAGAGAGAGAAAGACAATATCCCGGCTACGGCTATGATAGGATCATTAAAACTATGGATCAGAAACTCGCCAAAACAAGGATTTGGACTTGTGATGGTGAGAAAACAATATCGTAGGGATACAAAAAAAATTGAGTCTGTTCTAGTGGGGGCTCAAGAACAACGGAATGTCGTTTCTCTCCCATTTGGATCTATTCAAAAATATCGAAAGTATTGGGGGTTCAATTGCATCCCTGAGGATTGATTTTTCCCATAAATTTATAAGAAATAAACACCGATAAATCAAATTTCACGAGCCTACTAACCTCCCTAGTAAAAATGTTCCATGAACTCTGTTCCAATTTTTTAATGTGGACATGGAAATCACTGTGATTTCCGTGTAAATTCACACGGAAATCAACCTAATTTACATGGAAATCAAGGCGATTTCCATGTCCACATGGAAAATTGGAACAGAGTTCATGGAACATTTTTACCAGGGCTTATCCCACACAAAAGAAAAGGTGAGAAAGAAAAGTAAACACATAAGATACCTCCTAGTCGTAATCATTTAAAATTATTGACCATTCTCGTTTATTTATTCCGTGCACACCACCTTTAAGACAGTTAGATAGATATTTTATTCAGAGAAGTCTTTTTTGACGAAACGTGCGATTGAGCAACTACCTTGCCTATTCAGAATACCACATACCATACAATCAAAATGGAAACTTAAGGGCGGGTATCTCCACCTGCGAATTTAAAAGCGCGAATAAACTGATTGAGCCAATGAGCTGCCTTGAAGTCGATAGGTCGACTCCGATGTATCGACAACAAAGAAGCTCATTGGCTCAATCAGTTTATTCGCGCTTTTAAATTCGCAGGTGGAGACACCCCTTTAGATTGACTTTGATACATTAAGTTCTGGTCGCTGCCACTTTGAGAAGTTCCAAACTATCCCCATGCTTACATGCACGCAGCTATAAGTGAAAAACAGCGATAGAAACAGTCCACTTTTTTGAGCAGACACCGCCGAAAGAGACCAATTAAATATTTCTGTTGGGTCTTACGGGAGTTTCCTTTATGATCGCATTTTTCATTGCCCTTCATGGATATTATTGTTAAACTTGCAAACAATTTTTCACCAGCGCGTAGCCTCTGTGGTTGGTCACTGAGAAGAAATAATCGTATAAGTTTTACTTCCATGGCATTTTCTTCCTCTGCAATAAAATACCTTTCGATGACTTAAAGTCAACAAGGCAAAGGAAACTCTGTGTTTTCGTTGCTACTCGAACCAATTTCATCACCGAGAGAGAGAGCTTTCGCGGTTTGGAGTACCGATCCCGAAGCTTTTCGTTTCAGGAGCCTCGCGGAGAGTCGGGGAATTCGACGCGCTTTTGATCTAGAAGCGCGAATCTCTCAAGGTATGAATCAGGATTATTTATGATTTGCCCGCCTTATTTAGGTATTTTTCTTTCTCTTAATACATTTCTCTCCGTCAAAAGCTTGACTTAAGTGTATAAAACCGTTTTAAACTGAATTAAAGCCCCGAGGGAGGGTGCGGATGCCGCGGCGCATTTTGCGGCAAACTAGCGGGGGGAGAAAAGGGGGAGGGAGGAGGAGGAGGAGAAAGAAGAATTCACCTCTGCACCGAAACAATTTAAAAAGAAACTTGTGAATTCATTAGCGTTTATTTTTAATTGAAAATATTTTCTCAAGGCGCTCCGCGCTCACCGCTTGCGCCTGCAAATCTTGCGATACTATCCGTAACACACCAAAGTCGCCTTGGATCACTCTCTTTCTCTCAAGAGGATCCTCTTCTCGGAAGAAAAGGAAATTAAAAGCTTTTATCTTTGAGGCGTATTGAACTAAGTTAAATTGAGGATATTGGCGGAGGGGGGCTCATTAAACTGGAGGTATGCTTTTTCCAGTAGAACATTCATTCTTTATGGAAACTGCGGTGCCCCGTCAAATTTGCTGAAATTGAAATATGTTGTGTATATATGAGTGTCTCCAGAGAAAATTATCACCCGGGCAGAAAAAATGTCTATAAACAGATTCCGAGATGCTTCGCGATCTGAGACGGGTACTATTTTGATTCGCTATAGGAATGTAGAGAACACCACTCCTCCGTTCATACACGGAGGGTAGTTAACTGTTTGTACTCGGAGAAGTTGGAATTGCCTATCCTACAAATTGGAGGCTCCTGATTAGACCTTAACTTGTAGTGTTTTCATCTATATCTTTGCGTTTATTCAGAATGTGGACTGAAACAATGTGTAATAGACTAGAGGGAAAAAACGAGTATACTCGAGCTTGACCCGTAAGGGGTTAAGGCTGTAAGAGGCAACCCCCCCCCCCCCCCCCCCCAATAAAAAGAAAAATGTTTCAATCCGCCAATCGAGTAACTACGCACTTCTCATAAGAAAAGCATCGATAGCATTTATGTATATGTATATTTATGGTTCGTCGCTGAACTTACCAGAACTTTGACACGTCACGTTGGAGGATCCGATGAGCTTGAAGCCGGGCGGGCAGAAGAAGTTCGCAGTTTGACCCAGTTTTTGTCCTTCAACTCGCGCTCGGATATGAGAGTCGTTTAAAACTATCTGTTTACACTGTACATCTGAAATGTTTGCGGCAAAAAAAAAAAAAAAAAAAAGACAACAATCAGAAAGGCATCGAAAGAAAATAAGCATATCAATTATCAATGCGAGAGTTTGAATTCTCTCTCTCTCTGCCTTGTTAATCCTTGTGTACCCATAACGTATTTGATCAACGTACGTCGTACGTGACCTTTCAAAAGTCAAAAATGACCACTATATGATGATTTAAAATCAGGGCTTTGAAACGAACTGAGCCGCGAACCAAATGAAACTCGTTTTGTAAAAAAAAGCCTGGAACCGAACCGAAATGAACGGGCTGAACCGGATTATAACCAGTTTGACAATTTTCCTAAAGCGGTTCAAGCTAAACTATGCGACTATTGCCTGTAAATAAGACTTTTTTCATACATCGAGACATCAACCATCTATATTTCGAAAAAACAGTTGCCTCACTGAGGGAAAATATCGTAAAAAGTTGATGGTATTTACTTCCGTATTCCATATGGTGTTCTGCTTCTGAAATCGAAATAAAAAAAATTCAGCAAGAAGAGCAGCTAGTGAAAAGGAGAAGAACGTGAAAGGATTTTTGTAAAAAAAAACTTTCTTTTTCTTAAGTTATCTTTATCAGTTAAACCTTTTCGAACCGAACCCATTGTCCCCGTGAACCTGAAACCCGAACCAAACTGCGAACCAATTTTGTTCGCGAATTATAAGCCGTGAACCGAACCGAAGCGAACCGAAGTCGTTGCCGGTTTAACGCCCTGTTTAAAATTGTTGTTTCGGGACGATTTCATTGTAAAATGATGGAAATGCAAGATTATTTTTTTTTTCACGGGCGTGCCCGAAACATGAATCCCCCCTTCTTTCTTGTCTCTTCAATTGTTTAAACTAAACTTCTTGAAGTTATTTTTTATCACACGCGCCTAAGCAGAGGCAAAGTGTTAATCTAGCATTGTTGCAATTTGATGCTCATTTGAATCAACAAAAAATACCGAATTTGAAAGTAATTTACTGCACACCTAAAAGGCCGATCTTTTTTAAGGGGTTTGAGGTGCTGCTTATTCCAGGGTTGATTTGGTCAAACCGTAATTGATGAACTTTCGCAGGAAGTACAATTAGAGGAATGTTGGCACCAGCGAGCATACTTTAGAAAGATATGTATCCTGAAAGTTTCAAGCTGGAACACTCAAAAATAAAGCCGGGATATTGGAAATACGAAAATTCCCATACAAGCCTGGCTGAGTGAGAGTGAGGTAGATAGGCATAGTATCA
This sequence comes from Trialeurodes vaporariorum, assembly GCA_011764245.1. Lineage (NCBI taxonomy): Eukaryota > Metazoa > Arthropoda > Insecta > Hemiptera > Aleyrodidae > Trialeurodes > Trialeurodes vaporariorum. The sequence continues at coordinate 52,468,072 of VMOF01000388.1, read as the reverse complement.
CTTGCACTCACTCGCACTCCTTATAGGCTTATATGGCGAAACTTTCAAACATTACGGCTTTAACGTTGAACCATTTTGCCCGTTTCGAGCTCAAAAAATACATAAAAAATTACGCAAGCCGACGCGATGTTCTTGGATATTGTGTTGTTATTTTGTTTTCGATTTAAAATGCCAAAAACACAACTTTCCCCAAAAAGTGACTAGTGGCGAGCCAATTGTCGGATTAAAATCTGGAAAAGTTTCACCTGGAATCACGTTAAATGGAGACATGATGCAAAACCGCTACAGATATTGCACGCTTCCTCGACTGAGATTCAGGTTTTAAAAGACTCATGAAACTGACCGTGGACCGATAGGTACACTGAAAAAAATAGATTTGTGAAATCAGTAAAATGAAGCAAAGGCTAATTTTACCAGCCATTTTTAGTAAAATTTACTATACACATAGCTAATTTTACGTTTTGGATCGTAAATTTTGCTTAATTTTGATTAATTTTACAATTTGGATCATAAATTTTACCAAACGAATTGTAAATTTACAATTCAAAGCATTGTAATTTTTGCAAGTTGTATAGCTGTCACGCCAAGACAGCCATGTAATATGCAAAAGTCACAATGATTTGGATTGTAAAATGTACTAGTTAGATTGAAAAATTTGCAATCCAAATAGAAAAATTACTAAAACTTAAGCAAAATTTACAATTCAAATCGTAAAATTAGCCATAAGTTTAGTAGGATTCACCGAAATTAACAAGTAAAATTAGCATGTGCTTTATTTTACTGATTTTACAAAACTTAATTGCTTTTTTAGTAATTTTATTTTTTTCAGTGTACAGAGCTCGTTTCAATTTAGTTTGCGTCTGACGGATCTCTCTTTATTAATGAGCAGTAGGCATACGATAGTGTCTCTGCGTGTCAAACTCAATGCGTCGCTGCGCATGAACATTGAGAACTGTCATACGCCAACTTATTTGAAAATATGTACAGCTCTACGTGGGATGAAAATGTCGTAAAAGGAAGATGAGATGCTAAATTGATAAGATCATGATATGTGAATACCTGAAATTCTTAAGATAAGACTATTTGTAAGGCCATGTGGTGTAGAGCAGGTATAAACACCCGCATCCTGATTCTTCATGTAGTAGATGGATAGTCTGTACTTCCAATCTTTCTCCTCTTCGGCCACTGCCCAGCCTACAAATCAAAATTAAGTGCAACCGATAATGCATTCAATCACATCAATGGCTACAAAAAACGAAATCAAGCTAAAAATAGATCAATTAAAGCGAAACAAAATTTAGTGGAAGTAAATCGTCCAAACGATTTTTAAAAAAGCTCCTATAGAACTCTAAACTCTAACCTCGTATAGAATGATCTAGGACACTCTAATGTATACATGTGGGGCCAAATAATGTCCTCACGGTTCTAAGAACTTGTACACTAAGAAAAATTTCCTGTTGGCGTTACAAGACCTATTTTTAATACTTACCTAACCGGAAATACCGGTAGTTGTAACCGGAATTCCAGTAACTAACAGTAACTATAAATGGAATTCCAGTTACAATCACTGGACGTCTGGTTATTTCAACAAGAATTCTGGTTACTTGTTTAACAAGAATTCTGTCAAATACTTTCCTAAATGGAATCCTGGTTGAATTAACAGGAAAGTTTTTCTCAGTGAATGGTGCGTACTCAAAAGAGGTTTAAACCCTTCATAGCGAACACCATCTATCGATTCATGACCGCCAATGAATAACCAAAAACAGCAACATTATGTGGCTCATGTTGTACATCTATCGTCTCGTCTCGTCGAAATCGAGTCAAAGACACGTCTGACAACCTTGTACCACCTGGTTAAGTGCTTTATGCGATGAAAGTGCAGAACAAATAATACTCTCTCGGTGAATCCTTATTATATGTGCCTGGGCCTCTTTCATAAAAGCTTTTTGAAGGAAAGAATATTTAGCTCTGCGGATACTTCGGCGAGATGACCGTAACGTAAGCGTAACACCCACTAAGCTGCTCAGACTGGGGTTGCCGAATGTTGCAAAAAAATCTGCCCCCCTTCACGTTGAATCGAAGGTGAGGAGCCATACTAAATTCTCCGGGCGCAATATCACTACCTCAGCTCAGATGATGACGTAAAAGGGAAAAGATAAGCCAATACTTCACGACCATCATCAAAATTAAGGCGACGCTGTTGTGACGTATGAACGGAAAATTGAGCTTAACTCCTCTCTATCCCCACGCGAGGCAAAATACGCTTTTGACAAGAAGCAACTTAAAGTTTCAACAAATTCGATGATAGTGCCTTGGTTTTCAGACTTCCGTTCTGAATTGCAAAGTTATACATGGGCGCAGTGGCGGATACAGAAAAAATTTCTGTGGGAGGGGGTTACGCCCATGAAATTTGAATTTTGAAGCGTAGGAAGCAATTTTGGGCTATTTCCTGTTAAAAAAAGGCAACATTTGAGGCCTCTGGAGGGGGGCACCCCTGGACCCACCTCTACATGGACGTTTATCACGGGCTGAATTCCCCCCCCCCCTAATAAATACGGGCTGAATCACCCCCCCCCCCCCCCCCAATAAATACGGGCACATATAGCTTACTTTTTTTTAACACTTTTGCGAACAGCAAAAAATCGGATCACTTACCGTTAATACGAAAACCGATTTCAAACACGCTTGAAGCACTATTTACCCCTTGTGAGCCCAAGGTAATTGACCAAACTTATGATACGGGGGGGGGGGGTCTGAAAAAAACGTCAGACTGTTCTTCACGGTAAAGACTTAAAGATTCTCAAGTCTCAAAGACTCGTCAGACAATCCTCGTTTTGAAGGGGGGGGGCTCTGGGTTTGCCAGGATATATGATACGCTAAATTTTAAAATATTTTGAAAAAAGATGCAAAAATAAAATAAGTAAAATGTCGTTAAATCTATGCAGTCATCAACGAACTGCAGCATTAGATGTTATAACATCTGTGTATACATTATGTATACAATGTATACATTATCAAATTGGACGTGTTAAGCCACTAGGATTTTTTGAATCAGAAAGGAAAGTGCGCACAATGTGACCAAAAATTACCTGTTAGGTAGCTTCTGTAAGTGGGAGTCCAAGACCATTCGGGCTTCCCGACCCTCCTCAAATAGAGACAGTCTAAATGAACTATCGAACCGGGGAAGACGGTTAACAGTCCGGTATTTTCAACGAACGCAGATCCAAAAGGAATCCGTATGGATATCGTCGGAGGCGAATCCTCTGCAAGAAAAATAAATAAATGAAAATAAATGGATAGATAGATGGATGGATTAATAAATAATAAATTAAGCGTTTAAAAAATATGCAGGGTGTTTCAGGTTTAGCGTACGTCAGATAATGCTGGAGCCGATTTTCAACTTAAAATAATACCATTTTTTCCTAAACACCTGGGTCATGCCTTATACTGCTTCCTCTTTCAGCTACGGGTTTTTAAAGCTTAGATTTATTTTTTCTTTTAAATTGTGGCTAAAACTGTATGAATAAAAATAATGTCACTTTTTGACTCTAGCCGTATCTTCAGGCGTTAAATTCATTAAAGTTCCTTTTATGCAGCAGCGGCTCGTCGGGTGAGGCAAGTGAAGTGAGGCAACTGCCTCATCTGATTCAGGAAATGAAATGAAAGGAAACGTAACCATTCTTAAACTCACATGGAAAGTAGTTAACTATTCGTACGCATCTGTATCGTTTTAGTCTACCTTTAAAAATGAAGGCGCATCATCAAGTAAGACTAATCAGTCAAATCGCGGGAAGTTTCGATGTGAATCAGATAGCATTAGTTGTGAGTTATAAAAAAAGTTAACTATTCGTACGCGCCTGCACCGTTTTAGTCTACCTTAATAAATGAAGGCGAACCCGTAAAAGTAATTTTCCTTCCTCCCATTCTTTCCGCCCCTTTATTCATTTCTCGGCCGGCAGACCAAAAATGGAAAGCAGCCCACCGGAAAATTTCCCGGTTTCTCGGTAGGTCCCCCCCCCCCCCGGGCACCAGATGGCTATAGATCGTCGTTTTTGTTGCCTCACCGATTCTGATGTTCACAGGCCGCTACTGCTTTTATGTCGCTTGGACGGCCGGCACTTACCCAACTTCCGTGACGCCCGAAGCCCGATATGCGGTCAAGACTCAGACGTTTCCAATTTCAACGTCAATTATCTCAAACCCATATGAACCCATGCCGGTCTTTTACTCGAGGTTATTTGTTATTGAACAATCTAAAGATTTCGGATCGGCATCAAGAGGAGATAAACGTCTCTTTCCTACCTACCTGTATAATTTGTAATACTAGTGGTCGGTATGCAAGCAGGTAGTTTGTGAGTCCATGCACCATCCTCGCATTCGATGCTTGTTTCGCCTTGCAATTTGTACAAGCCCACAGGATCCTTACATCTGAACTTTAGAGCACTCTTATGCGCAAAAGAGCCATTGAACGACTGTAACATATGAAATAAGACAATTCATGAGGGCGAGGCAAACCATATAAATTAATGAAATCTCACGTTTCAGAAACGTTTCTCCACCGCATTGTAGCAAGTATAGGAGTATTTACCCCAAAAACCTGGCCAAAAATATTTGCGTGTTCTTGAATATTTGAAAATCGATTTTGGTTAATTTTCCAATTTAAACTCCAAACTCCTATTGCACGGTTTATGGTTGGAAAAGGCTTAAAAAATTAAGAATTTTGGCTCAAACCAAGGTCGATAGCGCATTCTTTTGCCGAGTTATTGACGCTTATTTGATAAAAAAAGGCTTGACTTCAAAATGATGTTGTTAAAAAAAATGGGCAATTTCTTGCAATTTTTGACTGTTGGAGCAGTTGCCTAAAAGGGTCTACTTTAACCCCCTTGTTTTGGTTATGCCCGGTTTTGCCCGGAACGTATTCAAAATTGCCTTTTTTTAAACAAATAGTGCCTAAAATCAGAGATTTTTTCAAGTCCATTTTAAATTAGATGTAAAAGGGCCACAAATGCACAGAAAAAGAAAGTGTTGCCATCAAAATGAAGCACATATCATCTAAAATAACGTCCATAATTGCTGAAATGTTTGGATGCACCAACGCTTGTCCTTGATGGAAAACGTTGACTGATTAGTAACAGCGTTCCAAGCGGTGAACAACCGCAGGTGCGTCGAGCGCTCAGTTCCATGTTGTCCCCCAAACAGTAGATAAACGTATAGATGTTCCGACACATCTATTACGCAATAGAGCGGTTACTTACCTCTCAAAAACCATCAATAGTTTTTTTTTTTTTTTTTTGGACGACTTTTCAATTTTCCGTTTTTGGCCCGGTTTTCGGGTCAAATACTCCTACGTGTGTAGGTAGACGTTATCGGTTTAAAAATCTGAAAGTTTGAAATTGCCTAAACATAGCGTGACATATGATTCAAGGTGGCAAATACAAACAAAATTATGTTTAAAATCAGCTCAATTTTATAATGATGACAATGGTTTGAGATGCGATTTTCACTTGCTGACTTTCGGCCACCAAATTACACATTTTTGCCCACTGTACTTACACAGCAATAACAGAGTAAATTAATAAAGACGGTTGTTTCAGTGCGCAGTCAACGGTTAGCCAACAACACACTCAACGGTCGCAATCAGCTATGACAAAACTCGCGTTGCGTTCCAAACCATCTCACTCACACTCCCGTGACTCTCATGCATAGCCATCTCTTCCTATTGTCGAAATTCGTATACAGTGCTTTGTTTCGATCACTACACTATTTTGAACCCGCATTAAAATCACTCGAGAAATTAATTTCTATGCCAAAAATTTTCACAAAAAACATCTCTGTATGTATACGAGTTTATGGCGATGAAAGTGCGATAGCAGTACATGTGGGGTTAGTTACGCGCGGTAGAGCGAGAGAGATAGTTTGTAAAGATCAACGAATTTTTTACAGGATGACGTCATCATAAAACCGTCTATTGAATGGCTTGTTTTAGAATGGATTTTTATGGAACTCAAATTAAGCAAATTTTAGCGATCGAATATCATTCACTTCAAGAATTGATGATTGCTAACTATGATGCTGCTGATCGGTGAAAAAGCTAGCCAATGAGAGTCGAGAATGAACTTCTGAATGATACTCTCGTGAAAATGAAAACTGCGATAATAATATTCCATAACATAACCTCTAAATCAGCTCTGGATGACATGACCATTTTTAACAAAAAAAAAAAAAAAAAAAAAACTAGCGTTTTCGAAGCTAAAATTATGTTTGTCTCATAGGAAAATGACTTCTACGCATGGTCTGTACAATAAACTTTATTCGAAAAGTTTGTCATTTCCGAAATTATCGTGGCGAAAGGAGTCAAAAAGGATAGAAGATGAGATTTCTGACAACAGTTGCAACAATTCGAAAATCGAATCTACCTCCGGAGGTGAATTCGAAATTTCCAATTGTTGGAATTCAACGGTCTCCGGTGAGACCAACGAAACAATCGAATATCATCAAAATAAAATGCAAATCCATCGAATATCATACGACGGTGAATGATATTCGATCGCTAAAATTTGCTTATTGAGTCTTGGGAAAAACTGGGACAACTGCGCATATGTCCCACGATTCCACTCGCATCAGCACAGAACACTGCTGTCCGAATAAAATCTTTCATAAGAACCAATGATTGAAACAATATTTGGAATTTACCATTTACCAGTACAAACTGGCAACCGTGCATGGTCACTTTCAAGATGGCGAGCTCGTTTTCAAGGTAACACTTTTGTTGATGAGGTTTCCGTTCTGATTCCAGTATTTTGAGGTAACAAACTGAACGACCTTCTTTTTTTTTTTTTTTTTTGCTTCTCATGTGTTTGGTCCCTAGAAACTCTGACCATTGAGCTCCTCGAGTACCCTTTTTTACTAACAATCCAGTCAAAATTTTGAAGGAAACCACATTCTGTATTTGATAACCTTTCCTTTTTTTTGATGATTGACTTCTTCTCCATGAGAGCGCAAAAGTTTGGGATGTGCAAAATCACAAGGCCAAATGACGAAACGTTTTTTGTTTCCACAATTTTTTGGGAGGAGGCTTATGGTAGTCCTTTAGGGGAGGGGGGCATACGCCCTAATTCCGCATATGCTGTGCGAGCACACCTCTGTAACCAGTTTCATCATGACGTTAAATAAAATTACTGGTTTTGAAGTATTTTCATGGTATTCTGCCGTGAGAGACACCAATTTTGATTTCAATCATGGCTCCGGCTCCGAACCCCTGCACAGATTTTTCCTTACGCCGGAAAATACCATCAAAAAGACATTATTGAAACTATAGGTATTGTAGCATTCAACCAAACTTAAATAATTCCAAAAAACCAACAAAGACTCCATAGATGACCTATGCAACTTACGTGAGAAAATAAAGTCATTATTTTTTTATTTTTGTTCTTTTACCTCGCTCTGGCTCTATTTATTTGAAAAAAGTGGATCAAGAGCAAAGATCATATTTTCAATCGAAATGCACATGATTTTTGCTGCTCCCAGTGCCTACGTGTAAGTTAAAACTCGGAGAGTTGGCTGTCGCCAGAACGCAGCCTCTTTGTACGTGGACGAAGCTGACGCCCCTTCCCCCCTCCAAGTTTCAGACTCTCCAATCATTCAAAACTAAAACTTAATTTTACGCCCTCATAAACTTGTAGATTTATGCGAAATAGAGGGAGAGAGAACCGCAGAAAGTTGCGGCGAACTCGACAAATGTGCGAAGCCTCCCTACCCCCCTACCCCCTACCCCCTCCCCCCTCCCCCATCCCTACCACCGGATCCCCACTTGGTCATTCGTTATTTAATTGTATGAAGTAAACAAAGATAGACAGGCGAATAGAAGCAGTAAAAGGGATGGGAGAAGAAATGCAGCCGGGAGGGGGGGGGGGGAGTTTTCACCCCCTTTGAATGAGCACGGTTCACCACGGAAAACTCAAAAAGGGGAGAGCTATCGTGGGGGTGCCGGTGAAGTCGGACGAGGAGACTTGGAATCAGGACAAGGAAGTTTACATGGAGAAGGGGGGGTCAAGAGAGGAGGGTGGTCAAGAAATGGATGTTGAAGGCGAGAGAGTGAATGCGATGAATAGAGTGAGAAATATGCAAGGAGAGTTCGTAAGAAGGAGATGGGTGCAAGGAGACTGAGCGAGAGAGAGAAAGACTGATTGTAAGAGGTATTAGGGAATGATAAGAATTAAAGTTACAAGATCTACATTGATTATATTATTGGTCGCGGGCAACGGCCGCGAATGATCAAAAAGTTTTTGTCGACAATCAAGGCGCAAGGCATTGAACTGTGGCAGCATTGCCAAAGCCACAGTTCGAAAGTACGTTGTTGGAGACACATTTTCGAGTTATCAAACCATTACAGACACGTTGGAAAAGCTACAATTTCTGATCGTAGTTAACCCTAAACGTCGTGAATTACTATTTTTCCCCCTCGATTTTTTTGAAATGACAAAGCTTAGGGTTGCCTTAGTTTCGGGGTTTAGTATCCTTTCTATTGACAACTAAATATAAAATGAAATTGTTTAGTGCCGGAGCTACAAAAGTGATGCTTGCTAAATTTATACGTAGGTATAATGCAGAAAATACCCTGGCAAAAATAATCAGCTAAATGTCATCATGTTGACAGTTAGCATGATATTTGAGACCTGACGTCAACAATGTCAAAATGTCAGCAAAATCTATGTCGACATCATGATGGCGTTACGTTGACGTCAAGTTGACGTCAACATGACGTCGCGTCTCAAATCTTATGCTAACTGTCATCAACAAGCTGATTATTTTTACTAGGGTAATAAAAATTAAAGATGAACTTTTATTTTTTAATAAGTACTTAAAAGCTCCGTTATTCCCGCTATCTTCAAACCACCTGTCCATAGGTCAAGGAGTGGACTTTTGAACCATTCAATATACTCTCATCAGTGGCGAGGCGTGAAATTTGGCTACAATGTAATTCCTCCATTTAAAGTCACAAAAAAAGTCGAACGCTTCGGTCATCGGCGATGATCAGGCATTTCGACTTTTCTAATGTGTTTAAAGGGGAAAAATAAACGTTGTCAAATCGCACGCCTCGCCACTGACTCTCATCGGTTTTCAATCTCATATTTTCACAATTAAATCACTCTTTAATTTGTCTGAAACAAAAGCTTGTAACATACATGCATATATATTTTTACAAGAACTTTGCGTGGCTCTATTTAATTCGTTACTGAGATTTCCTCGACTTTTTTTTCCACCTAACAAAGTGATTGTAACTCAACTTGAAAGAGCTTCCTTTCCCCGTAATTTTACCACTCTACAACAAGTACAACACCACCCCAATACCATCTGCTTATTTTTCTTCAAATCTTTACACAAGAAATAATCAAATCTTTACACAAAGAGCTATGTATGACAACAAATATTCAAACATCATGTTTTATTCACAGCTTTATTAGGTAAATCGAATAGCCCCTGCATCGCTTTTGGAAAAAGAGAAGAGATGAATAGCGAGGTCGGCGTCGCACAGTGTGTAGTTTCTCAGGATTAGCAGTTTTTTTTGCACATCCCTCTAAAAAGTATAAACAAAGATGGAGAAACAACAAGAAACTCATCAAAGGCTTGTCAACTCTTGTGAGCGTATCCTAATAAGAAAAATCTATAAACACTGTTCCAATGGGTCTGTTGCACACTTCGGCTAGAGCGTTTTAAAGTATCAATTCAAATGTAAAAAGCTGTAAAAATGACTATGGTAGCATCAGAAAACACTAAAATTCAATAATAAACTCACAAACTGCGAAAAACACTAGACACTATTCACCCCTGTATCTTTCCACCACGTGCACGATATTCCGCAAAATTAGCGCGGCACATTCAAATAAACACGGCCGACTGTCATCACAGCTGACTTCGTAAACAAATAAACAGTAAACACTGATGGCGTCTGTTCGAATTCTTACGTCTCGATATCCTTAATTCCTCACAATAGGTTGTGAAATGTACGGAAACCGATATTTGAGTCGAAAAATTATCAAAATGAAACAATAACACACAGGAGTTCCAAGGATATGATGATTTAAGTTGGAATTTTGCGAAATATCGTGCACGTGGTGGAAAGATACAGGGGTGAATAGTGTCTAGTGTTTTTCGCAATTTGTGAGTATATTATTGAATTTTAGTGTTTTCTGATGCTACCATTGTTATTTTTACGGCTTTTTACAAATGAATAGCTTCTTTAAAACGCTGTAGCCGGTGTGCAACGGACCCATTTTGCATGGACATGGAATCATAGAAATCATAGTGGTTTCCATGTTTTACAAGGAATCAATGCTATTTTGCTATCTGTACCAAGGTCATGGAACTTTGTTACTTGGATAAAGTATTTGACCGAAGTGTGTGGTACCATTACAATGGGAGAGTCTGAAAAGAACCCCAAACGGGTTTTCACCGAAGAAGCTTACCGTTACCACGCTTATAGTTTCTTCTTTTTTTCCTCTTAAATGCCAAGTATTTGTATTTTGACTAATTAAGTATACATCCTAAACTGAATGTTTTAAGACCATTTTTCATCAAATATCACCAATGTCTAGGTATTTATGGTCATAATTTTTGGAGCTCTGGCGAATCCAAGAAAATGAGACGGATTGGAAAAATGTTTTTGGCCTTTCTTTTTAATTTTTTTTTCCTGTTATATTTGCCATTAAAATATGAAGGATTGACCCACTACTGGACTGATCCTAAAAATACATGAAATTTCTTTCAAGCCATTTATTGAACCGGTTTCAATCTATAACCTAAAAGTTTTATAAGCCTAGAAAGCCCCATAAAAGCACAAAAAGCCTATTAACATATCTGCAATAGGGCAGTTGCAAGGGTCTAAAATTTGTTGTTTTTTTATAGTATGAAAATGAAAGCACTTGATGAATGATGATGAGCTGAGACAAGCTGAGAGAGCTGAGCAAAGGTGTTATAAATTTTCCCTTACAATGATGTCCTTAGGGGTTACACCCGTGTACAGTTGCCAAAAAGCTTGTGTGTTGTGATATTACAACGTGGAATGCCCATTTAAAAAAATATATTTTAGGCCAAAAGCGCTTATTCGGAACTATAATATCTAGTTAGAAACCAAAAGCATCCTTAGTTTCAGCTCACCGAGTACGTAGTTTCATTATTTTATTAAAAACACAAAAATTCAGACCCTTAAGTTATAACTGTCCCATTGCTATAAGAAAAAACAAAACAAAACAAGAACCAAACACAAAAAAAAAAAAAAAAAAAAAAAAAAAAAAAAAAAAAAAACAACGTGAAAATTGCGGTCTGAATCAATGAATGTGTCGTTTATACCAATTTTATCAGTACCTTGAATGTAATGAAGTCCCAAAATTTAATTTGAAAAAATAAAAGTTTTCTGCAAGCTCTCCCCCTCCCAAAAAACTGGTTGAAGTCGTTTGAGTCCCCCCCCCGGTATCTCAACGGTTAAAATGACCCAGAAATCTAAACAAATCGTCCATGAAACGGTGAATTATCATTGTTCAATGCTCATGCCAATTTGTATGCTCAAACTTTTTTGGTATACCTAAAAACTCTACTTCGTTTTCCGCGGCTGTTTGTATGTTCGATATTTCGTCTGTTTAAAACACTGTGCGGTGTGCTGTTGCGGAGGTTTCATTTACATGAATTATACTTGCGTAAAGAATCCAAAATAAGCGTGCGATTGATCTTTGGGGCGAGATGTTAAGCAGAGGATGCAAGTTTCAAAGTGGTGAAGAGGGTGTGGTGGGGGAAGAGGGGAAGAGAGCGAGAGAGAGAGGGAGAGAATCATCTCTCTGGTATTCATGCGGCACTTATTGTTTGGATTTCAATCGTGTAAAAGTAGCATGTAGCTAGCTGTACCTGTTTTGTTGCAACATCAAAAGCTTTTGTAGGCTGAGCAGTGTGCACTGTGCTGGGTGCGGCAACGTAAAAAGGAATAGTGCATGATTTTTACATCCGTCACAGCATTGCCAGATTCTCTCGCTCTTTTTGGTGTAGTCACGATGTTTCCAGGTTTCTGATTGAAATTCGCAAGTTTTGTATTGATTCTAATGAGAAACAAGGGACCGAAAGTCTGTCAATTTGGAAACAGGGGGGGGGGGGGAGGGATTTTCCACGGAGGATCGAATCGTAATGGTTCAGATTATCGTAATCGGATTGAATATTGATCGAATACGTTAAATCAAATGGTCTTGCTCTACTGCGCAACTCTATCGCGCAGGCAACTGGTCGCCATCACTCACTCACCTCTTCGAACTTCAGTCAACAGAGATTCGAAAAATGATGGAAGTATAAAGGTGGATGCATCGCTACCTACGTCACAATTTCATAAACTCACAACGCGACGAATTAACATGTACCCAAGAGTCACGTGACTTTCCCATTTTTGTCGAGTTGAAACATGGGAGCGTGAACATATTTAGTGTCCGCCAACATTACTTTCTAAAATTTTTAATTGAAAAGGAAGGAGAGTGGGTCTAATGAGATTCTCCTAGAGCCCCATCTGAGTCTCAGAGGGTTTCATCATATAGGACGTGCGTTTCATTGTGTAGACACATCAGCGTCAGAGAAAAATCCCGTTTACCGTAGACGAATATACTCTCATATAGTCGTCATTTTTCCCAGAGGTGCAAAAAGTACCGTAACCGTAGATGCCCACCTAGCAGATATGCACACCAGTGGTGTAGCGTGCAATTAGGCAACGTTGTACTGTGTCCATTTAAACTCATGTAAAAGGTCGAATTCGAAGGTGTTCACCCAACAGTTCGATCTTTATCATGAGTTTAAATGGAAACAGTACAACGTTGCCATATTGCACGCTACGCCACTGATGCATATTGCATATCACACATAACGTATGAAGTTCGTTATGATGTAAGTCTAACAGATCCATCCGGCAATTCTCATCGAAAGTTTTAAAGTTTTGTAGTACATCTGACAATTTTTGTTTTATATTTCACTGAGCACGAGACTCGAGAAAAATGAGAACCTGGTAATTTTATTGTCGATCGGATTTTTCTCAAATTATAATCATTTCGGTTCCGAGCTTTTTCATACGCATGCAAGGTTTTTGCTTTCACTCACGAGATTTTATGCGTGGCTGAGTTCTCAGTGAAACATATCATCGTTAAAGCAAGGCATCGTGCTGCCCCGCCCGGGCCCCCGCCCCCACCCCCGCCCGTGTTTGTTTCCATAAATCGTATCAACGATGTATTCTGTATTCTAACGAGCTCCTATACCAATAATTGAATGGAACAAACATGTGTAAAAGTATAATTGCGAATTGATTCCCTTGGTTTTGCATGTTATAAGAGTGAGTACAGTGGATGGGGGGGGGGAGTAAGAGGGTGGGAGCAATGGGTGGCAGGGAAGGGACAACATTGGGACATTTTTGAGGTTTGAGGTTTCGCTATACAGTTTCACCTAAACATTTAGAAGAATTCGGACATAGTTTTGTTTTATTTAATTACTTTTTCATTGATTCACTCACATTGAAAGTATAATTGCGAATTGATTCCTTTGGTTTTGCATGTTATAAGAGTGAGTCCAGTGGATTGGAGGCGGGGGAGTAAGAGGGTGGGAGCAAGGGGTGGCAGGGAAGGGACAACATTGGGACATTTTTGAGGTTTGAGGTTTCGCTATACAGTTTCACCTAAACATTTAGAAGAATTTGGACATATTTTTGTTTTATTTAATTACTTTTTCATTGATTCACTCACATTGAAAGTATAATTGCGAATTGATTCCCTTGGTTTTGCATGTTATAAGAGTGAGTACAGTGGATGGGGGGGGGGGGGAGTAAGAGGGTGGGAGCAATGGGTGGCAGGGAAGGGACAACATTGGGACATTTTTGAGGTTTGAGGTTTCGCTATACAGTTTCACCTAAACATTTAGAAGAATTCGGACATAGTTTTGTTTTATTTAATTACTTTTTCATTGATTCACTCACATTGAAAGTATAATTGCGAATTGATTCCTTTGGTTTTGCATGTTATAAGAGTGAGTCCAGTGGATTGGGGGGGGGAGTAAGAGGGTGGGAGCAAGGGGTGGCAGGGAAGGGACAACATTGGGACATTTTTGAGGTTTGAGGTTTCGCTAAACAGTTTCACCTAAACATTTAGAAGAATTTGGACATATTTTTGTTTTATTTAATTACTTTTTCATTGATTCACTCACATTGAAAGTATAATTGCGAATTGATTCCTTTGGTTTTGCATGTTATAAGAGTGAGTCCAGTGGATTGGAGGCGGGGGGAGTAAGAGGGTGGGAGCAAGGGGTGGCAGGGAAGGGACAACATTGGGACATTTTTGAGGTTTGAGGTTTCGCTTTACAGTTTCACCTAAACATTTAGAAGAATTTGGACATATTTTTGTTTTATTTAATTATTTTTTTCATTGATTCACTCACATTGAAACCAGTGGCGTAGCGTGCAATGTGGCAATGTTCTACTTCTTCCACGTAAAGGCTTTAAAAATTTCGAACTATTGGGTGTCCACCTTTCACATGGGTTTAAATAGACAAAACATGACTTCGCCAGATTGTAAGTTACGCCACTATGGTCGAAACAAAATAGATTTTAACAGAAATACGTACATTCTACACGGTAATTAAATACCAATAAATTAGATTTCGATGAACTTTTGAGGGTATAGTATGAAATAAGTTAAAATGAAATTAAAATGAGAATTAGAAAGAAAATTATATTAAAAGGCTAGACTTAGATGTGAAATACAAAAAAATGTCATTAGAGGAGAGGTAGTAATGTTGAAGTATCATCAAATAATTTTCGCCTAGCCTTGGTACAAACCCGTTCAGTCATTAAAGGTCATAGTTCTTTCAAGATCCATTTTTTCCAGATGCCCTCAGAAACTTGATTTAATTCACAGATCGAATAATTTTGAGTAATTTTGCAGATTTGTTTATTTTATTTTTTTTAATTAAAAAAGAAAGAAAGAAAAAAAAATCAGCTGAGAGAAAAAAATCAATTCAGAATATGTTACCCTCAACATTTCAGCAAGAATGACTGTACGGGTTAAAAATTAGATGTGAAAGATTGGAAGTACGAGGGTCATTCAGAAAGTAAGAATCCCTATTTTTTTTCTCGACTTCTAATTAAGCTACAACAAATTTAAACCCAGCATCAAAACCGTCATAGACTGACGATTCCGACGCTTTTTTAAAAATTAAAGTCGGACCAATAGTTTCGTCACAATCTTAGTTTTTGTGAACCCAACTTTTTGAATTTCCGTCCACCTCCAGCGATGATTTTTCCAGCAAAATTATCGCTGCTAGGAAAATTATGGCGTCCGTTTTTTGGGACAGAAAGGGCATTTTGTTAGTCGAATTTTTGGAACAGGGTGAAACAATTAACGGTGAAAAGTATAGGGATACCCTTACAAAGCTCCGAAAAGCCATTAAAGACCGCCGCGCCGCACGGTGGATCGAGTCAATGGGAGGGGTCGGACATCGCGCATCACGCACTTCGTTTCCTCTAAGTATGGACCTTTTTCGAGCATGTAATTCCCCAGAAATTTGTGACCTTATGTATTTTTCGTCGTAGAATCCGTTTTTGATGATATTTTTTGCAATTTATGAGTTCTAAAATGTATTTTGACACATTTTCTCATCATTAGTGGATACGGTTTGCTCAAAACACACATTGCACGCGTCTAATGCGGTACTGAACGGCTGAAATAAGCAGATAATAAGATAGTAGGCGGTTTTTGTAGATTCGTGGCGTATTTATACGAGGGGGGGGAGGTCACAAGTAGGCGGTTTCTGTAGATTCGTGGCGTATTCATACGAGGGAGGGGGGTCACAATTTTCTCACTACTAATGTCACATTATTCCTTTGCTAAACAATTATCAACTTAATTTTTCGTAATTCCCCCCCCCCCCCCCCCACCATTTTTTCGTTATACGCCCACATACGCGGGACAATATAACGATGATTTTTTTTTCCAGTCAAACTAAGAATTTTTACTTCCTCGTTTTTCTTTCTGTCCGTGTGGATCTTTTGAAACTCTTTAACTTCAATTTTTCTTGTTACATTATAAATAAAAACACGGAAAAAGGGGAGAAAACTTAGGTGCATCTTTTTATTACGACAAATTTTCAAAATCGACACATAAATTCAATCAGTCTTCTCCATCATCGTCTCTTTCATTGTGTCTTGAGGGCAAACCTTCAGAAGTGCAAGTGCCTCTGGGAGATATTCCTTGGCCTTCTTCTTCTTCTGTCCACAATTCTGAATTCATCAATTTCAAACAAAACATGTGGCACTCATCAGTCAAAGTTCGTTCGTCGAACGAAGTTTTATAGTTTTTTATAATGAACGTGACCAGATGATCACAATCATCCAACGACCTTTTTTTTATTGTAGAGTTCATTGAACAATTGCAAATACGTAAATAACATTATTAAATATATTAAAATTGTCAAAACAAACGGCAAATATAACATATGAATTAAATAAACCAAACACTGAACTTGTAACACCAATTCACCTATTAACTATGGCTGAATGCACGTAGGGAACTGAATTCTTGTTTATTTTCCACCAAAAAATCAACAAATTAGTGAAAATTAGTTATCAATTGAAGACTCATCGAGATTGGAAGATATCTTGTGATGCGCGATCTTTGGTGATAGAAGGAAAGCGAGATAAGCTTCAAAACGCGCGCGACTTGCTCTCATTCAAACGAGTCGTTTGCTCAAATTAGCGGGTATTAGCGGCCAATTTTTGTTGGATTACATTCCTGAGGATGTGTAGAAAACAACCCAGAAAAGCATTTAGGGGACATATGGGGACATTTTTTTGTAGAGCTTTTTCCCCCTTTTTTTTCCAATTTTTTTTCAGCGAGTTTTCAAAGTATTTTTTCTCCCCTTATAATAATGCCAAAAAATATCAACGACATGTGAAAATGTTCTTCAGAGGGAGGACAATAAGCCAGTGAAATCGAAATTTTGATTTACATTTTCAAAATCTGATGCGAAAGCAAAAGAAAAACTTAAAAATCAGACGGTAAATTTCATATTGCCTACCTTGTCAAGTTTAGGCAACCCGCACGTCAAATGAGGGGGGTGAAATGACCTATGAACCATGGATCCAGTCCCTGTAGATGTTTAACTACTAGAAAACCATAAAAAGTTATTGGAAATGTGACCTTTTTTTTTCCTGCCCATGTCCGACCCTCCCCATTGACTCGATCCACCGTGCGCCGCCCCGGTAGACTCTCAAAAGGTGTATCACTTTTGCACGATAATGCGCGTCCGCACACTGCACAAGAGACCACCGCTCTCATTCGGAAGTTCGGCTGGTATTCTTTATCTCACCCACCCTACAGTCCGGATCTTGCTCCATCAGACTTTCATCTCTTCCCTGCGTTGAAGAAATTTTTGGCCGGGAAAAGATTCGCAACGGATCGTGAGCTGAAGGCTGCGGTTATGGGATTTTTCAGCGCTCAACCAAAAAGTTTCTTTGAAGAGGGCATCAAGAAGCTTATTTCGCGATGCGACAAATGTATCGGTGTGCAGGGTGGTTACGTGGAAAAAAGCTAAGAAAGGTAAGGGTTACATACATAATTTTTTTCTCAATTTTACCACATGTTTCGATTTTGATCACAACGATTGATTTTGAACTAAGGTAATCTAGTGTACAGTTGAAGCGCACGCATTGCATCGGAGGTGGACGGAAATTCAAAAAGGTGGGTTCACAAAAACTAAGATTGTGACGAAACTATTGGTCCGATTTTAATTTTTAAAAAAGCGTTGAAATCGTCAGTTTATGACGGTTCCGATGCTGGGTTTAAATTTTTTGTAGCTTAATTAGAAGTCGAGAAAAAAATAGGGATTCTTACTTTCTGAACGACCCTCGTATATTCCACCCTCAAAATAATAATATAATAATAATTACTTAATAATAGTAAACAGATAAATAGATAAAAAGACAGATAAATAGATAAACAAATAAATAATTAAATCAAACTGAGTGTTTCAAGTTCGAGAGAATGGTGTGTTTTCAGTTTATGGCATAGTGTGGCATATAGAGGAGGGCTGCGGCAATGTTGCGCCAGCTTTTCCTACAAATTATTACCAACTTTAAAGTCCGATGGCAAAAATCGAATAATAATAGTCGATATAGGGCAACACTGGCTGAAAACATCGCACATCTTCAAAGAAAACTCTCGTAATTTTAAAACGACTGGATTAGAGGGAGGTTTAAACCTTAATTAACTTTTAAGGCAGGGTTGACTCATTTGGGTCCACCTCACGCGCGCCTAAGCAAGATGCAGAAATCTTTGACGCTCACGTCTTTGTATAAGCTTGCAGTGATTAACCTAAACGTTGCGCTCCCATCGAAAAAGATCTGCGAATTTGAGTTGCATATTGCATATACTAAGAACGTTAGAATAATAAAGCTAAATTGGGAACAAGGCCAACAAACATCCTTATGTATAAACTATCGTTTTGTTGGTAGTTTTCCAATTTCAGCATTGTTTTTTTTATTTAGTTTTTTGGTCATTTAATTTCTTCTCTTAATATAATTACTCTTAATTATGACAAAGGTAATTGTAGCAACTTGAACAAAAATGCAGGAGATGAAATAAAGATATTTTGTCACCTTTAGAAATGAATTGAGAAACTAACCATTTCCATACACCACGCCTAACTAGATGTGCATCACACACAATTTGTGATCGCGTCTGTCGAAAAGGACCTTACAAAGTTCTCGGAGTCTAATTTTCCGGGATGGCGAATTTAAGCGAGTTGGGTCGAAAAATGCGGAATCGAGTTTTCGACAGGAATAGCTCTCTAGCAGGAGTAACAATTTCGGCAAGTGTAGTTTATTGCCACGCCTCTAAATAAAATAGCCTACAGCGAAGGTGTTGGAATAAGGAAAAGGGACCTCCGTTCCTCAAGGTATAATTTAACATAAATGGAATAACGAGGCCTCTTTTGGAGATGATGATATTAGTTTTGAGGTTAAAATTGATCGCGAGACGGTTTTTTTTTTTTTTTTTTTTTTTTCTCGCACGTCTCGTACATATTGATTGACGGTGGGCGGTATTAGAATATTTTAACAATATCGCCTCAAAATACTTTGAATCGCTTTTTCTTAGAACACCGTTTTTTTAACTTTAAAAGTTATAACTCATCATAAACCTCTGCTTGGTTTGACATTTTTTGGTGTTCCTTGCGTAAAAATCCTCAAAAAACCCTCTTCTAAATGTAGTGGTACCAATATCTCAATTTTGACTTTTTCACTCGGGCACTCAAGTCCTTTTTCACAGATGAGGTCACATTCAAATTTCTTATTAACTAAAAACGGACCTCTATTGACAATGCAAAATAATAAGTCTTATGTACAGAGCCTTCAATTCGTAGGATAGGCAAAATAAACACCACGGAGTAATTTCCACAAGTATCGATTATTTTACGTAGACTAAATTGGAAGAAAATCACTGTCGCCAAATTGCACGCTTTGCACGCTATGGAGCACTGGCACTGCCAGGCAGCGCTGCCAGGTTTGTCATCATAAAATATATAAATTTTCCATATAGTTTAATGTAAAACGTGTTCCTTTTTTGCGCCAAATCTGGCTGCACTGCGCTGGCAGGAAAGACAACGAGTTAAGAGAAATGGAAAGGAAATTATTGAAAAAAGAAGCAAGTCCTATTCGAACTCTCAGTGGTATAGGTCAGTTGCACTGTCAACAGAATCGACTTTTGATGCTTGATTCTTATAGATTATGCCGAGAAAATAACAATGAGTTTTGTTCCATCGACATCCGTTCAGAAATAAGCGAGATATATCTATTTGAAAATGACGACATTATTGCGTCATTTCGTTGTCTTTGGACCGGCTTGCATGTTTGCACTACAGCTACGCCGACCTGTGCAGTGCTGCCAACCACAATGCTCACGAAAGCTCGCCGCTGTATTTCATTTCATTGTTTATGTTCGTAGTTGTTGCTGTGTCCGTGGCTATAGTGTTATCAGGGTGTGTTTTATTATTGTTTATCATTTATTCACGGTAAATTGACGGATTTTAAAGTTAAATAGTTTGAAATTTCATTGGCAATCGTTGTTCTTCTTAAAATGACTCAGTCTTGCATCACTGCGCGCTTGGTGGAAAGATACACGGGTGGCGGACAATGGCGGAAAACGACGAAATGACGCAATAATGTCGTCATTTTCAAATGGATATATCTCGCATATTTCTGAACAGATTTCGATGGAACAGAACTCATTGTTATTTTTTCGGCATAATCTACAAGAAAATCAAGCGTCAAAAGTCGATTCTGTTGACCGTGCTACTGACCTATAGCTCATGCAATTTGAAAGAAAACATATTTGATCCATTTAAACCTATGTAAAATAATCGATCCTTAGTCAGTCCGTTCAACCGCCAAGAAATCAATACTATTGGGTAGCCTCATATGGCTCAAAGTATGGCTGCGCAAAATTCCACGAGCCACCAAATGGCCCTGTCCCAACCCTTCACGAATGAGAAATCAAAGTGTATGGAAGCTCTATGGATTTCTTTCAGAAACATTGGGTGTGCTTGTCCGCCGCGGGGAAATTCTTAATCAACCAAAATCTTTAATTTTCGGGAAGAGTTCATGTGTATATACTTTCATGGATTCTACGATCCATTTATTAGAATATATTTATAACGAACTTTTTTTGTTTTAGTTTTTGTATTTTTTTTTTTTTTGTATATATTTTTTTTTTTTTTATGCATCTGGCAACCGTGATGCTCAGCGTTCACGCCACGGAAGGAAGTAAACATGCATTTCACTTCGTTGCTCTTCCGCCCCCGAACCCCAGCCCCCCCCCCCCCCCCCCCCCACCCATGCCCCTCTAGCCCTCTACACTCAAAGCCTCCTGCAGCGACGACTTATGCACCAATAAACCGGCGTTTATCTCTTCTTGCCCTAGTTTCCTTCGATTATTCTTTCCGGTCTTATGTTTGAACTTTTTTAAATTCACGAGCATTGCCTGGCCTGAGTAAGATCCATTTGATAAAATTAAAGCTGCGAAAGTGGGGAAAAAGTACGATCGGAAACATCATGGTTACACAGAACGAGAAAGTTAGACGTTGAATGTAAAATATTTTACCTATATACAAGTCCCCGACTTCTTTCCTACAAATGACTCATATCGTTGACACTCATTGGATGATTGTTTATTTTGGTATTTATACTTTTTGAATTTACATGCGTTGCTTGAGAGAGATTCGTTCGATATAATTAAAGCTACAAAGAGTAAAAAGAATACGGTCGTTCGAAAAACACTATGGGTATGCGTAAAAAGAAGAATAAAACCAACTCATCGAAGTTACCGAAAAAGGGTCAGACTTCAGACGCGTTTCTAATTTTATCGAGAGGGACACTAGAGAGTTCCCCCGAGAATGTATCCTCCCCTGATAAATATTGGACATGCGTGTCTGGTCCTTTTTCTATATACCTGCAGATATTGCTGATGAAATTTGCAGTGGTACTTTACTGTAAGTACCCTGATGTATATTTGTGTCGAAACACATACAACAACGAGAGATTTAAACATGAGATGGCCACTCTTTTCCCCCTTCACATAAATCGTGATTTTTCTGAGACTGCGTGTGGTAATTTAATTTCAAGGGTCCGGTTTGTGTGTGGAAATGAAACTAATGGAAAAAGAGCGCATAGAAATGTCATGCAGCCGTCGGATGCTTTTTATATTGGACACTCCTTATTTAATTGCTCACGATTGTGCCCAAATGAGTGGCGAGAGGGTAAGAGATACTAACCCCCCCCCCCGGCCACACCCCAATTTTGCTCCTAATGAATTAAACGAAGAATGTGCCGCGCCGCCGCGCCGTGACTCGCGTTCAGTAAGCGGAGCTTGGTTTTTGGGGACATAAAGTTTTGCTTCCGAGAAGAGAATTTGGAAACAACGTTATTCCTTCTTCTGAATCAATTTATGTATGTACTTACATACTTCCAACAATCGATTATCGGTGCAGCGCTGCATATATCACTCTACTGAATCGATTGTTTTACACAAAATCAAATGTGGAAAAGCATTGTTGCCAGAATGCCACGAGCCGCCACCGAAGTATTCAAGTAAGTATACTAACCAGGGCTGCCGTGTTGCGTATAATCAATGCTATTTTTCTATTCACCGATGATTCCACCGGTTGAGAAAAGATTACACTGTTCAGTTCAGTGCATGACTGTAATGCACGAAAATACTTTGATCTGTAATCTTTCCTTAATCGGTGGAAACTCCGTTGATTAATTAAAATATCCGCAAGTTTTTTAAAGTCATCGACGACTCCACCGGTTGAGAAAAGATTACAGATGCGAGTATTTTAGTTTATTACAGTCATACACAAAACTGAACTGTGTAATCTTTTCTCAACCGGTGGAATCATCGGTGAATTGAAAAATAGCATTGATTATACGCAAAACGGCAGCCCTGATACTAACGTACGACTTGTGAACGACAGATGGCCCAAGCTGCATTGCCGCGGCCGCGCCGCGTCGACCTATCACGAGTCATCATTGAGGTTAGGTTTCATAAAATTACGGACGCCGCACTATGGTCTGAGATCGTCAAAAAATCAAAAAGTAAATTTCTCATAAATTTGTCATTTATAAACTTTCAAGGTCAATTTTAATCTCATAAAAAAACACACCAAAACTCAACTATGAGTGGTTGGTCGGCGAATAGTTTAGACCAGTTACTTAACAATCTCTCACCTACGTATTTCGATGCGTTTTGGACGTACGCACTTCAATTAGCCTGTTCTATTTACTAACCATTGCTTTAGAATGGACTTAAATAGCTAAATCTCGTCTCAGCGCAGTCAACAGGGGCAGTTTTAGAGTGAAACAACTTAATATATATTGAAGTTAAGAGTATCACACAGTTGCAAAATTTACTCAGAAACTAGATAAGTAAATAAGTTTGAACAAACAACACAGCTGTTATAAAGTCCATCAAAAATTCTGAAATCTTGAGCGAAGAGCGCATTGTTGAGTGCCCTCATTCCAGCCAAGTCTTCGATTAGCCTCCCCCCTCCCCCCTCCCCCCTCCTTTACCCCTCAACCCACAATCTTTCCTCCATGAGTTTACTTTATATGAAACTTATATAAACGATGAAGAAATATTTCATAAATGAACCTTCCTATTCACATCGTGAATCCCTTTCCGCAAACATTAAGGTCTTTAGAGAGCGAGATGGAAGGAGGGAGAGAGAGAGAGAGAGAGGGAGAGAGAGGAGAGATACTCTCAAGAAAGCGAGAGCGATCGTTTACCTCCTCCGTGACCCTTTTTGTCTTTCTGCCTTTTTGGCCTCTTCGCCGGTATATCGTTCCTATTTCTCTTAAAAGTCTGCATTTATTGAAAGTACATTTCTAGTTGATTCCTTTGAGTTCATAACTTAAGGAGGGCTTGTTTATATTTTACATCCGCACGGTACGCTCTTTGCCCTATTCTTCACCCTCTTTCCCCACCCGCCCATCTTCCGAAGCATTTTTATTTGTGTTTCACTTGAGTTTTTTTTTTTTTTTATTTATTTATTTTTCTTTCTTTCTTCCATATTCCATTCTGCTGTATACTGCAGGGCGACGCGCGACCATCAGCTCGGTTCGTTCCGCATGCACATGTTCACGTACAATCTACTTTCGGTTCGGTTCCCCCGTCCCCGGTTCCCAATTTGGTTTGAGGTGGGTTGGTGGGGGGGGGGTGAGGGGGAAAGGAGCATCCTGATCCGATCTCGATGAAAAGGCGAGGACATTAAAATAATGGGCCCGGGGAAAAGTCGCGCCGCGCCGCGCCGCGGCCGCACCGCCAATGTGATGCTGCCTGCAACGCGAGTAACTGTAGGACGCGAGAAGAATATCTTACCATCCAAAATGATCTTGTCCTTTGTCATTATATCAGACTTTGCTCCGACCCTGCCGCACCAGAGTTAAAATCCTTGTAACAAGTGGAGAGAGAGCTCCCCCCTCCACGAACCCCCTTCTAACCTATAGTCGTTACACCGTTTTTTTTTTTCTCTCTTTTTTTTCTATTTTACATTAACAATTAAGATATAATGGGTCTGTTGCAAACTTTTGCTACAGCGATTAAGAGTGTTTAATCGAATGTAAATGTAATCGAATTGACGATTACATCGAAATGTAATCGAATTGTCAAATTGTCAAATTGACTTGTTAAAAGTGTTTTCTGTGATTAAAAGTGGTCTTGAAAGCTTAAAATATAATAAATTCATGAAAAATGTAGTCTCTGATTTTTGGCAACTTTTCGACCATCTCAGACCATAGTGAGACGTTCCAACGATCGATATGACTACGTCGATGTCAAAACTGTTCTATATGTATGGTTATATAATATAATGTTACATATTACAGTTGATATAATGGGTCTGTTGCAAACTTTTGCTACAACGATTAAGAGTGTTTAATCTAACGTAAAATCGCCTGAGAAGTCCATTGGTGGCATCAGAAAGTCATAAAATGCAATAATAAACTCACAAGAGGCGTTTAATGAAATCTAAGATGGCGGATAAATATCGAGCAATCTGTATGCATGCACAGTGAACATACAAGGGATGGCCAACTTTGACAACCTTACTGGAGGTAGAGGTTATGTGTTTGTTTACGTTGTGATTGGTGGTGATCGATATTGCGTGAGGTTGGCTATCCTTGGATGTTTGTGGTGCATGCATTCAAATTCCTCGATATCTATCCGCCATCTTGGATTTAATTAAACGCCCCTTGTGAGGTAACTCTTGCATTTTATGACTTTCTGATGCCACCAAGGGACTTTTCAAACGATTTTACATTAGATTATACACTCTTGTCTCTTAATCGTTGAAGCAAAAGTTTGACACAAACCCATTCCACGATCGATTAGTTCCAAATATTGGCAAAATGCTGCTCAAAATATCAACAGGACAAAATAATGGGTCTGTATTGTAAACTTGTGCTTCAGCTATATATAAAAAAAGAGAAAAAAGCCTAAAGTCTACTCGGATGTAAAATCACTTGAAAATAACTACGTCGGGACTTTCGGTCTAGGAGCATTAGAAAGTTCCAAAATTGACACCAGAACTCAATGATGGCAGTCAAATGAGTGGATCCAAATGAGGGACATCTAGTTTCAACTTTCCAGCGGGCCGATCCTTGAAATTCACGACTTTTGGGTAGACTGGATAAGAATGGAGAACGGTGATTGGTGGAGACGAGTCACGTGGTTGCCCAGTCTAATCAAAATACGGAATGGATTAGATAAGTTATCGGGTACTCCAAGACTGCCCGATAAATTATCTAATCCATTCCGTATTTTGATTAGACTGGGCAACCACGTGACTCGTCTCCACCAATCACCGTTTTCCATTCTTATCCAGTCTACCCAAAAGTCGTGAATTTCAAGGATCGGCCCGCAGAACTCAATGATGGCAGTCAAATGAGTGGATCCAAATGAGGGACATCTAATTTCAACTTTCCAGGATGTGAAAAGTGATTCATCATTGAGAAAGCTGCAATTTAGATGGAACTCCCCCCCATTGTGACCTGCTCATTTGACCGACATCTTGGATTTCTCCTAAAATCGATGTTTAATCTATAATTAACCAGTCATCGCTCAGATGAGTCAGATGAGCCCCGGAAAACGTCGGATCAGGTCAAATAAATTACAAAATATATGAGGATCGGGTTATCATGATGTGCACCAGATCATTCACGAAAATACGCTTTAAGACGAAGAATGAGGGGGAAAAAATACGAAAGTGGAGAGTAATCCATACGGCACTTCAACGGTTTCAATTTGACGAGCGGAAAAGAACTTTATGATGTATATAAATTCCCTTCCAAAGAACGCCGCCGACCACCGCGCTCCGTTCATTTCGTTGGACAGAACCTCCTATTTTTCCTATTTATACTTGGAAAAAGGGAAAAGAGGAAGAAAGGATCACATACACTCACTGATAGTAAGAAGTCGCAGCTGGAAGCTTTATAAACTTGCCCCTTCAAATCTCTCCATCTGCAACCCGCGTTGCGCTTCCTGGACTCCGACAACGGTCACGCATAATTAAATTGGGAATTAAGTCCACCCGGCCGCGCTGCACCACGGCGCGTGGAGGTTCCCTCCCCAATCTCCAGGTCTCAGGTCAAGTGGTCGGCGCAACGGACGATTAATTAAGTGATCCCGAGCTTGGATCCCGACGCGACGTAACCGTTTATTATTTAAGGGATTAAGATACAGATCGTAGAGATATCTCTGCGGTGCCCGAGAGGGACTGGGAAGTGTCTTTCGCAAAAGCGAGGTAATACGACCACCGACGTATTATAACGCACTGACCTACATAAAAATCGTTTTACAGTGACGTCATTTTCTTCACTCTACAGTAAAATACACGGGCCAATAGCAGCAGCAAATAGTACACGACTCCAAGAGATTCCATCCAATCCTAATTAGTCCACTTTATTTTTTGTCCAAATTTTCAAATTCAATTTGTTCGGGTTAAATTGAATGCTTGTAAATTATCAAACATCGAATGAGTTGATAGTGGTCACAGTATACTTATCTTACACAGTACCGAAACTCAATGTTAGAAAAACGGCAAATGCCCCCTGGTGGCGGATGGTAAACACTAACATCTTCCATTTGATTTGCATTAGACGCACGGTGGCGCCCCTGGTGGTGGATGGTAAACAACTCAATTTTCCCATTTGATTACATTGAAAAACGACATTCGCCAAAGCGCTCCTATAGAGTTTCGCTACTGTGTAGATGAGTATACTGTGATAGTGGTCTGCTTGACCGTTGTTAGATAGCGCCACTGCGCCAGATGGATGCAAGAGAAAGAAACCCAATGTTTGATTGAGAGTTGATAGCTCGCTCGACCGCTGTTAGATAGCGCTAGATTAGAATAAGTTTCCAGTAATGGTTGGTGAGAGAATGAGAATCCTAATTCGTCTCTTGATTGGTTGCTGGGGCCGATAAATGTTGGTCCGAAATACTACTCCTTCGAGATGCATGGTGAGGCCGTAAACTATCTACTAGCATGCTTGAATCCATCCTCACCATCCACCAATGTATTTTGACCATTTCGGACCAACATTTTTCGGCCCCTGGCAGAGTCTTCGAATTGGCGGGAGAGTGCTATTTTGTCCACGTCCTTGAACTTGAGATATATGGACACAAGTAATTAATTGCACTGATTATGCAGTGAACTTAAAAGAACTTGCAATTAATTCCAGACTAAATATAATTTCGAGTCCAGGTGTAGAGAATTTTTATCATCTGCCTCGACGTGTTTGCCACCTTAGTTGTAGCCAGGTCCGCTAGCCAAAATGCTGCACTGTACAGACAAAAAAATCCTCCCAACTCCCGAAAAATCTGCACTTTTTCTTAAAACTCTGCCCAAAGATGTTGAATAAGCCACCGATTATATTGAATCGGCACAAATTTAGACAGAGCTGCGAAAATCCGCTGAAATCATCACTTTTTCTTACAAAATTTGCAGAAATTAAAGAAAATTTAAGGAAGTGAAGCAAGCAGGAATTTTCCTCATACAACATACATCCCTGACAAAGGTGAGAGGCTAATTTCAAATAAGATGGCGGAAAAATCAAACTGAGCTCATAAATTCTGAAAAATCTGCACACCTGGTAATCCTGATAAGAGAGAAAGCAAACAGAGAGAGAGAGAGAGAGAGAGAGAGAGAGAGAGAGAGAGAGAGAGAGAGAGAGAGAGAGAGAGAGAGAGAGAGAGAGAGAGAGAGAGAGAGAGAGAGAGAGAGAGAGAGAGAGAGAGAGAGAGAGAGAGAGAGAAAATAGAAAGTCGGAACTGTCAAGTGTCAACCCTTCACGACTTATGTTATTCCCCTAAAAAATTCGCTGTAAACAGCATATTTCCAAAAAAATGCGTGCTTTTTCAAAGAAACTGTATAAAATCCGCGAAATTTTTGAAATTCTTTCCAAGTTCCGCACTTAAACCCTTATGGGCCAAGCCCAAGTTTACTCGTTTTTCTCCTCTAGTCTGTTGCACATTGTTTTAGTCTTCATTCACGATAAATGCAAATATACAAAGTCTCGTCGGGCGCCTTCAATTCGTTGGATAGGCAATTCCAACTCCACCGAGTACGAACAGTTAACTACCTTTCCCCTCTAAAAACGGAGGAGTGGTGTTCTCTAGAACTAAACTGGTCCTAAAAGGGTTGAAGAAAATCTGCACTAGTGCAGCTTGTTTTGCAAGCCACCAACGAGATTAATCGATTTAACTCCGATGTTTGCCCAACTGCTGGTAAGTTAGTTGCGACGTATGCACCAATCGATCGCCCCTGATCCCTCCCCCCTCTCCATGCACCCACTGAAACACAAAAAGATGGGGAGGAGGGCTTTTGTGTCGATTCTAATGAGAGAGGAATGATAATCGGATTTTCACGAGCCGCCACTGAAATAGACTTGAAGCCGAAGTTAATCCACACTGAGCGCGAGCATAGCGTTGTGACGATAAGTGAAGTGAAACGCCCTCTCTATGAAAACGACGATGAAAATTGAATAAATCCGAGTTTGACGTTAATTGATTGTCTTGTCATAGTTCATAATACAAGTTGCCATGCG
The DNA here is from genome assembly GCA_011764245.1 of Trialeurodes vaporariorum. Classification (NCBI taxonomy): domain Eukaryota; kingdom Metazoa; phylum Arthropoda; class Insecta; order Hemiptera; family Aleyrodidae; genus Trialeurodes; species Trialeurodes vaporariorum. Next base: position 52,439,412 of record VMOF01000388.1, on the reverse strand, counting down.
TAAGCTCCCACTTGTCATGCCACTGCTTCTGCATAATTTGATTTCTATAGTTCCGTTCCAGCGACACGTCAGTGTTCATCGCTGTTTTATTGTTCGTGTAAAAAGTTTGATATTTTGACAATTAAATTAAAACCACCTTGCACTAACACAACACATTTGCATTTTTTAATCGTTGACGATTCGTCGAATAATCTGACAATTTAATTTGATGAGACTGTACAGGGTGAACCGACAGCCTTTGGCCCTATAGGGCCGAATTTTAACACGTTCCTCGACTTTTCCGCGAGCTTCCTCTTACTTGTAGCACAGAGCCATTTTAAGATATATTCATTCATGATTAAGGTGAATCTTCAGCGTTCAGTGCCGATTTCTGCCACCAGAGCGCTACCGTTCGATTAAATTCGAATGGGGCAGTTGCAAGGGTCCAAAATTGTGTGTGTTTTATTAAGAAAATTATAGTACTGGATAAGCTGAGAACAATGGTGCCATTGGTTTTTTCCTAAGTGTCCCGGTTTTGGAGGTACACACGTGTAAAGTTGTAAATAATCGTATGCGTAGTGACGTCACAACGCGAAATTCCCATTTAAAACAATGTATTTTGGGCCAAAAACTCATCTCCGGAACAATGGGACTAAAAAAACCAGTCATCTTTGTTCAAAGCTCATTAAGTACTTTCATTTTCTTCATAAAAAACACAACATTTCAGACCCGTGCAACTGCCCCATTACAGGCCGAAAGTAATTTATTTTTAAGAAAACGGAGTGTCAGTTACTAGATAATCATCTGAATAGTGTCTCTGGAAAAGATCTCGTCAATAACTTCAATAATAAGGCTAAAAGTACCAAAAAATGAAATATCGCATTTCGATACAAGAATTGATTTGCGCTAAATCAGTTTTTGGTACTTTCAGCCTTATTTTTGAAGTTTTTGGTGAGATTTTTTCCAGAGACACTCTTCAGATGATTATCTAGTAACTGACACTCGGTTTTCTTAAAAATAAATTACTTTCGGCCTGTAATTCGACTTTAATCGAACGGTAGCGCTCTGGTGGCAGAAATCGGCACGAAACGCTGAAGAATCACCTTAAAAGAGGACGAAAATCAATTGGACGAAGATTTGGGGAGAATGAGGTAAATTCGAAATTGCGAAATATTGAATCATAGAATTCATGAAAATACATTGAGAAAAGGTTAAAAATAGATAGAAATTGAATGGATATCCATTGAGGAACTTTAAGACTGAGGTTGACATTTGATTTTGAGGAAATCTCATAAGGTTGGGTCTGGAAGTTAACTTGCGATCTCCTTCGAATCCCAAAGTTTTCAATCTTCAATTTTTAATTTCCTTAATGAATAAATACATCCATTCCGTTTCTATCCATTTAACTGTTTCACAATGTCTATCACGTCAGTTTCATAGTCCAATATTTTACCATTCCATGTTTAGTCCATTCTCCCCATATCTTCCTCCAGTTGATCCTCACCCTCTTTTAATCCTTAATTCCTTAATGTATTTCAATTGGCACTTTCTAAGTCGAGGAGCGTGTTAAAAGTCTGTCCTAAATGTCTCTGAAACTAATATTAAACACGAAGAGAAAGAAAATTGCGGTTTACCCTCTCAATTATTTTTATACAATTTTTTTCGTTTTTTCGTTTTTTTTTTTGGTTTTTTGTTTTTTGTTTTTTTTAGCGCATTTTTCGATGAAAGCTCGAGGAAATAAGGAAAACTTTGCGGCGTTTTGATGGCAAATCACGATAACTAGAGCTTACAGTTCTAGAATGGGAGTCAACCAATGAATTTTCTACCAGTTTTGCCAAGTTTTTATATGGTGTGGCTGCAGGGCGTTTTTATCATGTTGATCTTCTATATATTACAAGGAATTTTCAAGGTTGGTGTCGACCAGTCTAAAGGGAATTCCCTATCAAAATAGTATTAAGTTCCTCTTTTCCTCAAGTTTTTCTTCAAAAATGCGCGGAGGCGTGTGGCAGAATCAATACCCTCCCCCCCCCCCCCCCCCGGAAATTTTTTGAGTCGAGGAAGTTTCGAAGATAACGCGTTAAACTTCAGCCCCCAACACAATATTTTTAAATCGCAATAACTATCTTCTTCTGTATTAGTGGAATAAAAAGACACATATTTCAAACAATTCCAGCGCAAAACTTAAGTTCAGATATCGTTTTTCGTATATTTGAGAAATCAAACGTCAAAGTTTGATTCTGACTATTGAAACAAAATGTTTATCTTCCCTTCAAATATTCCAAATTCAAAAATTTATGTCTGAAAATGTTTGACTTAACAATTACTTACAGGGTGATGGCAAAAACAAAGTAGTTTTGTAGTAGTTTTGCAAAGTAGTCCTATGTGTCGATAATCCTATGAAACCAGCATGATAAGTAACCAACCCTTGATGTCTTGGTTTCAAGAAAACAAAAGAAAAGGAAGAAAAGAGTACTTTTTTTCCCTTTCTTTCGAAATGCCCATTGCCCGTGGTTGCGTCGAACCGTCAACGCAGGACTTTTATAACTTTCTCGATACCACGTCTGATGTATTTGATTCCGTATCTATATCTCTCGTTTGACAGTATAAAAGCAATTCCAAATTATCAACAGTTGCAAAATAATGTTTCATCGAGAGCCTTCAATTAACGGAATAGGCAAAATCATCATTTTGAAGGAAAAGTTTAAAACATTATGAATTTTCTGAAGAAAAATAACGGTCTCCCCATAATCGATCCAAGTACTAACTACGCTCGACGTTACTTAACTTTACAGCTTGAAAAAAACGGTCTCCCCATAATCGATCCAAGTATTGACTACGCTTGACGTTACTTAACTTTACAGCTTGAAAAAGAACGGTCTCCCCATAATCAATCCAAGTACTAACTACACTCGACGTTACTTAACTTTACCGCTTGAAAAAAAATCAGGCGCCGAAATTTTCGCGCCGAAACTTCCTAGATTCAAAATGAACACCGCAGAGTATGAATACTTAACTACCCACTAAAGAGCAAGCAGAAGCGTTGATTTCTTCTGTTAACTTGATCCTGATAGTAAAAGAGCTAATCGGTAAACCTCTTGTAAAATTACCGCTGATGTTCTGGAAGAGTCTTCAATGGAAGTTTTTTGGGAACCACTGACACAACGCGATGCTCATAGCATAGGCAAGATAGCGAATCGACTCCTTTGGTTAGTCGAGTCGACACCAGGTGGCGTCGACTTATGGAGCTGCCCGTGTCAAACCAACAGCCAATCAGAACTCGACGTTGAGCTCGTGTCATAAAGAAAACTTCCATCAAGAGACTATTAAAGTTTTGGAATCCCCCAAACGCATATTGGCAGCACTGTGTTTATACTGACTCCACGCAAATGTGGCAGCGCTATTTAAATCGCGCTAACCCAAATTGAATAAATCGACTACAACAGTTACGTTCTCAGCGGCGGGCAGATTGGAGAGGGCGGGGAGGGGAAAGGGCCGGGAGGGGAAAGGGCGGCAAAGGGTTGCGGCGATAGACTCAGCGCCCAGCGGGTAGGAGCCACGACACGGAGTGGCAATGAGGAGATTGAACAAGGATGCAATGTTGACAGATTTTCCTATAAATTACCAAATTTTGACATGAAAGTCAAATGGGAAAAATCGGATAATATCCGAATTAATAGCAACACTGCAAGGATGCCGGGTCATAGCCGCGGCTCTCAAAGTCGTGAAAGCACCCGAGTTGGATTAAAAGCTCATTCATATTTTCCAACAATTACTCTCCTTAATCAGGGTATGTCCTACTGCAGACACTGTCTCGCCCAAATAGAGTTACGCTTTCTAATCACTATACTGCCCGGCATGTTGGGACGTATCTAAAGTAAATATAAAAGGTAAATCTTTCCCAATATGTAGTGAATTAAGACAAGAAGTCAACCTCTGATTGGTCACTGAGTAATTAGGCTCTACCGGCGCTGACATTGGATCCACTTTTGCACATTTGTTTACCAGAATGGCTTGTTTGATTGCATATTCTCAACAGAGGTCCCCGGTGTTTTAAGGATAAGAGAGTTCATTGTTGATGAACCCGTTAATTTTAATTACTATGCACATCAAGAATGCCTATAATGCCCAAAAGAACCTTTGAAAGCGTAAATAGATGTCGATCACCAAAATCATGCAGTGAACGCATGGGCGCCTGCAGAAAAATTTCCAGGGGCGGGCCAAATTTTTGAACACTAATATTAGGTCCAGGGGACACTCCCCCTCTCCGAGGAAAAGGGGAAGAATGACTTTTTCTTCTGCTTGGTATACTTTTAAGCTATTGTAGGTGTACCAAATAATAATAATAATATTAATATTTTTAAAAGTTTTGATTTTATGAATAAATTACAACAGATGATAATGATAGTGAGAAAAATGCGCTTACTACCATTGCTTGCAAAAAGTGAGTTAGAATTACGAAGTAAATTAATAATAAAGCTCGTCAAATATCAACTATTACTCCTTTGATTAACATTCAATCTTCTTTTGTTTCTTCCATTTTTTATCGCGAAATTTTGACTATTCGGAATCCAAACCCCCCCCCCCCCCCCCCCCCCCCCCCCGCCCGCTGTGAGCCACCTTGAGTGAAAGATTAATTTGTTTAGAAACTCTAGCTGCGACATTCCCATGTAACCATGAACCTCATGCCCTTAGAAACCAACCATGTTCCGCAATGGGTCTGTTGCAAACTTTTGCTACAACGATAAAGAGTGTTTCATCGTACGTAAAATCGCGAGAAAAGTTTGTTGGTGGCATCAGAAAGTCATGAAATGCGATAATTAACTCACAAAAGACGTTTAATAAAATCCAAGATGGCGGTAAAATATCGAGCAACCTGTATGCATGCACCACGAACATCCAAGGATAGCCAACCTCACAATATCGATCACACCCAATCACAACGTAAATAAACACATAACCTCTGAAGCTGTGAGGCTGTCAACGTTGGCACTCCTTGGATGTTAAAGGTGCATCCATACAAGTTGCTCGATATTTTACCGCCATCTTGGATTTCATTAAACGTCTCTTGTGAGTTTATTATCGCATTTCATAACTTTCTGATGCCACCAATATGGACTTATCGGGCGATTTTATACATACGATGAAACATTCTTTATCGTTGTAGCAAAAGTTTGCAACAGACCCATTACCTTCAAACGCGTCAAGAAACTTGAGGGTTTTGAGGGTAATTGAAACATGATTTCTGTGGGCTTAGTGAAGTTCATTTCTAATAGGGTCGTAAACTTTGCATTGAACGAAAACACAATCATGGCGCTAAACAAATGTGCAAAAACGCATTTAATGGCGGCGCCCATCATGGCTCCTTATTTCCTCTTATCTCAACTCGACTCCACACATAATTAGACTCAAGTTAGAGTCCCTACATACTATGAGAGTTGCGACATGTCGGAATCAATTTCTGATTGGGTCTGAGATTGAGGCTCTCACAGAAGCCCCAAAAGGCAAAATGCCAATGGTGGAAAGTTCTGTTACTTTTCGCTTTCACTCATTTTACTCAATTACAGTACCGTAACCGTCGTATTTAGTGGCGATTTTTCTTCTGCCTAGACGTTATTTACTTTGGAGAAGATATTTTCTCTTACAATAACGACCGTTATTATTCAGAATCGGAACCTAACCTCTTTGAAATCGCGGCAACACCGCCATCCGCCATTTTCATTTATCTCCTCTTGAGAGCGCTGTTTGATCCGTTCCTTCTCCTTCGTTTTTGAAGAAAAAGAATATGAGTTTTGGGGATTCTTCAATTCCGCTAGATGACGCTACAAGCCACTTCACAAAGTTTCATTGTTTTAAGGTTATTTCAATCGGAAATAACAGATGATTATGCTAATTAAAGGGACTTCATTGAGTTATTCAATGCTTCATGGGATTTTTGAGCAATCATAATAATAAGAATTAGATTAAAAGGAAAGTCGTAATTTTGTGAGCCCTTGTTCCAAGAACACATAGTCTCAATTCGCAATCTAATATGTGAAATCCGGAGAGCTGGAAATCTTTTAAGATCCGGCATCATTGGTTTGCGACGGAGGAAATCGCGTCCAAACGACCGAACGACATTCACCTACACATTTATGATCAGCGTGTCGTTCCGTATCTCCGCTTTTTACGGTCCAATAAAATTGACGAATGTCCTCCCCCTCCTCACTCCTTCCGACTCTTTACCCCCCACCTTTCGCCATCTTTACCCCATCATTCTCAACCCAAACCAACCAACGACGAGTTACTCGAACGAAGGGACGCCTCTATTAAGAGCCCCGGCTTCTCTTCCGCGAGTACGTACATTACAACGTTGTCAAACGCCATGCATCACTCAGACTTTCGTTATTTCTTTTTATTTTCTGTTTTATGCATAGAGAAAATTATTCGATTAAAATGTTGCTCTTGCAAGGTTTTGCTGTAGCCAAATGGACTATCAGTTGAAGAGTTCAGACAAAGAACGATAAATATCGCAAAACCCAATCAAAGTTAAGAATCAATGCATGTATTTCCATCCACCAAAATTGAAAGTCTCGCGCTTCTGTAGATCTCGCAATTCAATGGGGCTGTTGCACATTTGCGCTGCAATCGATTCAATGATAGAATCAGCTGTAAAATCCTGCAAAAACAACAATCGTAGCACTAAAAACTCACGAAATCCACTCCTAAATCTACATATAAAATGCTTTCAAATACGCCAGCGTATTGGCGGCGGAGGGCCCTAATACCGAGAGACTCCCATCTAATAATACAACAGGTATAACTCCATCAAGAAAGTGACCAAAGCGAGTCAACTTTCCTTTGACACCGGTGTCATCAGGTGTCACGGTGCCACTAATCAGCTGTGGTTCACTACTCTAGTATCTAATTACTCATTGTCAGTGAATCTTTCGTGAAAGCATTGAGAGAGAGTGACGAAATTAAGAAAGGAATCTCTCATTATTAGTGCCCTCCGCCGCCATTGTGCTATAGCGCAGTTAAAATCATTCTAGGTAAGTGTTGAAGTGAATTTCGTGAGTTTTTAGGGCCATTATCTTTATTTTTGCATGTTTTTACATCTGAATCAATCCTTACATCGCTTACAGCAAAAGTGCATTGTTTTCTCTACGAGGGGTAGGTTTCGGACTTTTTTATTGGTTTCATCGCTATTTCCGCAGCATTATCAGATTAGATGTAAATCGAAATTTAATAGTGAATCTTAGAAAGTACTTGAGAATACTTTCTCCGAACTCAAGGTTATAGATTTAAGAGGTTTGCTCATCTGACTTCGCGCCACAAACTCAGAGGCGCGCAGTTCAAAATCACTACAGGCAAGATGGCCGACAAAAGCAGAAAACGTATACTCTTTGCAGAAAACATTGGGTTGTTTTCTACTTTCCTGCTTTTGTCAGCAATCTTGCCTGCAGTGATTTTGAACTGCGCGCCGCTGAATTTGTGGCGCGAAGTCAGACGAGCATACCTTTAATCTATAACCTCTTGCTCCGAACTCGCATGTTTTATCGCCGTGTACTGTGGATCAAAGTATGGAATTTTACGGAAAAACGGAAGACATAATTTTTCGAATAAAAACAAAAATTAAATAACAAGATAAACTTGAAAATGTGAAAATAATTCTTTTTAGAGTTTGAAAGGAGTCGTTGAACATGGTTTTTGCTTGAATTGATCAAAACTAAAATGTTTAAAAAAAAATGAAAACAACAACTTTTCACGCATGTCCGAAAAAAACATGCTTTGCTCCAGTGTGCGCCGGTGTGGTTAATAAACATGTTTCTACCTTCTCTAGATACCAAAGACCGGAAAAACAACGCTGACCGCGCAGTCCACAGTTTTTATGCAATTAAATTATGAAAAATACATTTGAAAATTTGTGTCACAGGGAACAGTGGCGTAGCGTGCAATTTGGTACCGTTGTATTTGTCTATTTAAACCCGTGTAAAAGGTCGAATCCAAGGATGTTCAGTTGTTCACCGAACACCCAACAATTCGATACTTTTAATGGGTTTAAATGGAGATAGTACAACGTTGTCAAATTGCACGCTACGCCACTGACAGTGAATGCGTCAAAAACGTAGCGCGCACTGTACGGTTGCGTATCATTGTTTTGCATAATTTCATATCTATGACTCAAGCACTCAACCCTTTTTGATACCACGCTTGCCCATACTCTGTTTTGTGTAACTTGATCTTCCTCACAGAAGTTTATTTTCTTATCGATAATGAAAGCTACTTACAAAGTAGCAGCTCGTGCAATTTGGCAACCATGCTAATTTTCCATTTAAACCTATGTAAACGTATCGATATCTTAAGGGCGCAATTGCACCTCCTGAAGATCGAATGTTTTACATAGGTTGAAATGGAGAGAATACCTTGTTACCAGATTGCACGCGCCGCCACTGCGGAGTTACAACTTATAGTTAACATACGTTTGAAAGGCAGTGTTCCGCCGAGCGCCTTCAATTAGAAGAATAGGCAAAATTAATGTCGTGGAGTAGGAACAGTTAACTATCCACTGAATTTGAGAGAGGTTTCGTTTATTTCTTTTAGTAATCTGGCAGAAAAAGGGTTAAAAGCTGTAGATTCCCTGTGCGGATTTCCTTCAAATCTAGCAGACTGTTCCTAGAGTCCCTATATACTATGAGAGTTGCGCCATTGCTGAATCCATTTCTGATTGGCTCTCACATTTAGGCTGGCAAGAAAGCTCCAAGAGGCAAAATGCAAAAGGCGGAGGTTTTGTTTACTTTTCGCGAACTCGCTTTCATTACACATTTGAAGTAACAGTGACTGCGATAATTTTTGTGAATTTTTCCTCTGCTTGAATTTTATTACGGAGAACATCATCTCTTCCAATAACGACCGTTATTGTCGAGAATCTGAACCTAACCTTTAAGAGATAGCGAAATAGTGGCAACAAGGCAGAGGCAAATGGCCATCCGCCATTTGCAATTTTCCTCTTGGGGGCTCCATTGGTCCGCTTTTTCTTCTTCATTTTGAGAGTCTTGTCGCAACTCTCATAGTATACAGGGTGTTTCACGTAACCTGCTCACTATGGTTTTCTTGAACGGGTGACGATAAAAAAATCTGGAAAAATCGATTTTACAGTAACTCGGACCTGAAGTTTCATTTAAAAATACTGCCACAACCGAAAATTTGGTTTTTGGGGGGTTTTCAGGGGGGGTGCCCCCCTAATCTCGAAATTTTCAAATAGCAACCCCTATCTTGTGATACCTCGTTTGAAAGAAGGTAAAATTCTAAGCATTTAGGCTTAAACCGGAAGTCGATATCTTTTTTCGTTTTCGAGATATCGAAGGTCGAAGATCGATATAGGACCAAATTTCGAAAATTATTAACTCCTACAAAAAAAGTCCAAACAAAAAACTGCACATGTAAAATGCTCTACTTGATGAGTACTTTCAAGAAAAAAATACGAATTTACAATCAAATAAACCGGAGGTCGACTTTTAGGCACCTTAACATTTTTGGCGGGAAAACTCCCATTTCTCAAAATTTTCAAATGGCAACCCCTATCTTTTAATACCTCATTCGAAAAGGCGTAAAAAGTTGTGCATTTTGGCGCAATCGAAAGTCCGATATCATTTTTCTAATTCGATATATCGAAAATCGAAGTTCGATTTAGACCATTTTTCGACCCAGTAAAAACCGGATCCTATCGTGTGAAACATCATTCAAAAGCACATAAAAAACCAAGAATTGTAGTGCAAACCGGAAGTCAATACCTTTTTTCGCGGTCGAGATATCGCAAGTCAAAGTTTAAGGTAGGCCCTAACCAAAGACGAAACTTTGACTTGCGATATCTCGACCGCGAAAAAAGGTATTGACTTCCGGTTTGCACTAAAATTCTTGGTTTTTTATGTGCTTTTGAATGATGTTTCACACGATAGGATCCGGTTTTTACTGGGTCGAAAAATGGTCTAAATCGAACTTCGATTTTCGATATATCGAATTAGAAAAATGATATCGGACTTTCGATTGCGCCAAAATGCACAACTTTTTACGCCTTTTCGAATGAGGTATTAAAAGATAGGGGTTGCCATTTGAAAATTTTGAGAAATGGGAGTTTTCCCGCCAAAAATGTTAAGGTGCCTAAAAGTCGACCTCCGGTTTATTTGATTGTAAATTCGTATTTTTTTCTTGAAAGTACTCATCAAGTAGAGCATTTTACATGTGCAGTTTTTTGTTTGGACTTTTTTTGTAGGAGTTAATAATTTTCGAAATTTGGTCCTATATCGATCTTCGACCTTCGATATCTCGAAAACGAAAAAAGATATCGACTTCCGGTTTAAGCCTAAATGCTTAGAATTTTACCTTCTTTCAAACGAGGTATCACAAGATAGGGGTTGCTATTTGAAAATTTCGAGATTAGGGGGGCACCCCCCCTGAAAACCCCCCAAAAACCAAATTTTCGGTTGTGGCAGTATTTTTAAATGAAATTTCAGGTCCGAGTCACTGTAAAACCGATTTTCCAGATTTTTTTATCGTCACCCGTTCAAGAAAACCATAGTGAGCAGGTTATGTGAAACACCCTGTATAGGGATTCTAACTGTTCCTATTGGACTATATTGGACGCAAAGGAAATAAATTATATTAATCTTTGCCATTTTGTTCGAACCAAAAGGGTACAACATATTCCTTTATCCAGGCACTTATTTTTACCAATGTGATCAATTTAGCCCATATATGCCCAGAATTATTTGACATTTTATGTGTTTTTCTTAAAAAACACATTTTGAGAACTGAAAACACGAAAAATTAAAAAAACATAAATTTTTTGGGGCAGCTAAATTTTACGAGCTAAAAAATCCCAAAATTGGTTTTTGAGTAAAATTGGTCTAAATTTACTACAATTTGGTCCAAAAATAACACACCAACTGGGTCATTAACGACCCACTGGGCATATATACAGGCGCTCAATTATACGTTCCACATTGAAGGTTCTTTCAACGTCAATTGAGAGGACTAAAACTGTGAGTAGCTGATGAAAGTGTATGAACCAGAGGTAAAGTACCTAGAGTTAATCAACTGATGGGTAAAGTCTGCCAACCCGGTTCTATGTGATCAGTGCGATACGAGTTTCTCGAAATGGACCATCTACAGAGGCGTATATCCAGGAATTTTCTCCCCCTCCACTCCCTCCCTCTCGCCCCCTTCCCGCTCGCCCTCTCGCCCCCTCCCTCCATCTCTCTCTCTCTCTCTCTCTCTCTCTCTCTCTCTCTCTCTCTCTCTCTCTCTCTCCTCTCTCTCTCTCTCTCTCTCTCTCTTTCTCTCTCTTTGTTTCCCATTCAAACATATGTATTGAAAAATAATGGAGGGAAGACCAATGTGCAATGATCATCACGTGACTTTAGCCCTTATCTCTGTCTTTCTTCACGAACATAGCGCGTACAAATGGAGGAAAGAGAGAGAGAGAGAGGGAGGGAGAGAGAGAGAGGGAGAGAGAGAAGAGAGAGAGAGAGAGAGAGAGAATGAGAGCATCACAAATTCCTGGACTTGCCGCTGGCCTTCGACATGACAACAACGACTCAAAAGCGCGGTCCACTAGCGCGTACACAAGCACGATTCAAAGTTCTCTTTTACGGTAACTTCCGGTTTTTTGACCGGGTTGTTTCAAAGGAATTGGGAAGGGGGGGTTACGCTCTAACTTCCGGTACAGGATACAGTGATACACCCACGCACATCCACTCTCGCATTCCAACACACACCTGCTCTGACTTCGGCGTTCGGCAAGAATCGGTTTGATTCGGTTGAACTCGACGCGGTTTCGTTTGCTCGGTCACGGCCACGTGGTGGTGGTTGTAAGTCGTATGATGGGGGACAGGCCGGACGGAGTGTAAAATAACATAAATATAATGTGAATAAAATGAAAAGGCTACACGAATGAACAAATTCAGAGGGTGAAAAACGTGTGTAAAACATTTATTTATTCATTTATTTAATTTATTACTACGCGAGTGCCGTCACCACGAAAATGTATAAACTGTGTATTTATTTTTCTCTCCTTTTGACAGGTCGTTTATATGAACCTGCGCCGCCGTCGCACGTGGACTGATATAAATTGTAGACTTTTTCAATTTCATTTCCTTCCGCAGTTTTCAGCGAAGGAAGAGTAGTGAATTATGAGACCCAGCGTCATTTTGGAGTTTGACTCGAAGGTGTGTCACGCGATATTTTTAAAAATATGAACACCGATCTATGCGGTTTAAATTTTTGTTATTACGCAGTGAGTAATGCGGAGTCACTATAGGTTATTATAGGTTAGTTTATTATAGGTGACGTAACATTGAACGAGTACATTTTAAAAGACAGATTTATCGTTACATGTTAAAAAGAAAAAAATTATATTTTTTCTCGCTACGAAGTCCATCGGAACTAACCTTCAAATTCAAATTTTGAAGACCTTTCATACAGGCGGGTTGAAAAGAAAAGGAGTTTTGTTGAAACAGAAAAATGTCACACCTCCACCTATCTGGAGTCCCTATAAGAAGCAAGTTAAAAAAAGAGGATCAATGTAATGGCATGGCGGTTCGTGGAGGCTTAAAAAATGTGATTTTCTTTCTTTTCTTCTTCTTCTTCTTTCTTTCTTCTTCTTCTTCTTCTTCTTCTTCTTCTTCTTCTTCTTCTTCTTCTTCTTCTTCTTGCTTACGGATTTTACCTTCTTTGCGCCCTTCTCCATGTGGCGGGGGGGGGGGAGGCTTCAGGTGTTAAGAACTTTATTCTTCCCTCTTTTTGAGCCCTTTGAAAAAAAGGGGGGCTTGATTCTCCATACCCCCTCCCCCACAGCCCGCCACTGATCAGAAGAATTTCTTTTGAAGGTCATGGTACCTTAAAATTTAAAAAAAAAAAAAAAAAAAAAAAAAAAAATATCTGAAAGGCAACAAGGGAGCAGCTAGCTCGGAGATGGCCGAGAAGGGAGCCTTATCTACATATTAATTGACTTGCCGGTAGCCGGCAGCCCGGCGCCACATTCAGCCACTCTATAACGTATGAGCTTTGAGCTTTGCCTATATGTATAGTGTATACTCCACGTCCAAAGCCTCGACAAAGTTGTCAGTTGAGACTCGCCCCAATACACCATCCAATGGAGCTGTTGCACACTTTTGCTATAAGCAATTCAATAGTCGATTCGGGTGCGTAAAAAATCTCGAAAAATGACGATGGCAGCACTGAAAGATTCCGAAATCCACCCCTAAACTCAAAAACCGCTTTTATTTGCGCGAGCGTAATGGACTAATGGTGGCTGAGGGTAGTAATAATGGGAGATTCCTATCTTAATTTCGTCACTCTCTCTATATTGATGGATGATTTACAGAGTAATTAGTCATCAGAGTAATGATCAACATCCGATAAATGGTACTGTGACACCTAGCTACACTGGTGTCACATGAAAGTCATCTCTTATTGGTCACTTCTTGATTGAGTTACAGTATTGTTAGATGGGAATCTTTCATTATTACTGCCCTCAGCCACCATTACGCTTGCAAAAATAAAAGCGTTTATTGAGTTTAGTAGTGGATTTCGGAAGTTTTTAGTGCTTTCATCGTTATTTTTGGAGGTGTTTTCATCAGAATCGACTTTTAAATCGTTTACAGCTAAAGTGTGTAACAGTCCCATTGAAACACTAACTTCAGCCTTTCGAGTTTTAGAATAAATGTATATAAAGTGGATCATCGGTAAATTGGGTTCCAACTACATTTTATTACCATCCAACGATTTGACGCTGATTTCCAATTACTGGGTAATTGTGTAATTATGTAATCGATAACACTCCTATTAGCCCAACTCACAATCAGCCCAACTCTGCCGGTTCTCAATCCTCTCAAACTCAAGAACGAGGACAACACAGGATTCTCCCGCCTCGAAGACTCAGCTTGCAACCAATCAGGGGAAGAAGAAGGATTCACCCATCAACTAATTATTTATCTCACCTGTTGCTATCTAACAGCGTACGGACGAACCATCAACTCGCAACCAAGCATACAGTTTGTTGAACTCAATTATAATTGGCGCCATCTAACAAACACTCAAGTGGATCACCATCAGCAACTCTCATTCGTTTGTATAGACAATAAACAGCAGCGGTTTCCATCATAACTTCACGTGCTTAGAAATGTTAGCCGCTTCTTTGAAGTCGGACTTTCTCTTAACTAAATGCCAGATTATTAATGGGGGCTGGGGGGGGCAAAGGTCTAAGGCCCTTTTTTTCCCCTTCACGCGTTTGATCCTTGAAAATCTGACCATCGAGGCCCTTGGTGAGCTTACTGGCCTTCTTTACTTGAACAAGTTAGGAAAGTTTTGAGCTGAAACACTTTTGCGCTCATTTCTTCTTTGCATTACATTGAAAGCGTTCTTAACCGATGCACTAAATTAGACAACCTCTTGTTTTTTTTTTCTTTTCAAATGTTCCTCAACTTTTGAGATGTGTTAAATCCTTAGGGGGATGCCCCACACCCCAAATGACTCCTCTGGCCCGTTGAATCATCGTCAAATCGATTCATTTGAAAATAGTCCATTCCTTCCACTGAAGCAGCTATGCTGCGCGTCACGCCACTTTGGTTTGGCAACTGCGCTTTCAACCTCTCCTAAAATCGCTTTCTATACTGCCTCGAAAGTCGACACCATACGATGAGGCGGTGCGGTGGTGTATGATTGTGAATGAGGGGGGGGGAGTAGGGGCTTCAAAACGGACACCCCAACCAACCACCGCTGCTCTCTATAACGCGACACCCTGCGCTATCAATTCATTATGATTCCTATTGTGCGCTGCGCATGTTAAACAAGCCGCCTCCATCAAACTGATTCTAAAAATCAATTACTCGGATCACAATCCTCCTAGCCTCCTAGCCCCTCTGCACCCTAGCCCCATCCCCTCGAACCATAAGCAATTAGAGCCCCCTCACCCTTCCCTCTCGTATTTACATCGTATACATATTCACGTTATCTTCAAACCTCAAGCATTGTTGGTCAAAAGCGTGGTTGTCAAGATGAGCAAGCAAGCAAGCTATTGATAAATCAGCAGAGCTACATTGACTCTTGAACAAAATCGATTACTGTTTTCACCCTTTCTGAACTAGTAAGAATGCAAATGAATCAATTCTTTTTGAAAGAGTTCGCTCTTCTCTCGTCAAGCAGTAATGGTTTACGGGCATTTCCCCCGCAATTTCCCCCCGTCAATTTTCCCCCGGACTCCCCCCCCCAAAGACACTTACCCCCCCGGACACTTACCCCCCGGTAATCCCCCCTAATTACTTCCCCCCGATGTTATTTACAGCTAATCCAATAATAATCCTTCAACTTTTCCTCACGTTTTTCACACAGGTTTGAAAGGGCGTGTTTAAAAAGTTGCATTATTTGTTTTTGTTTTGTTTTTTTTTTTTAAGATTTTTTCATTGTTAATGTATCATCAGCATTCTTCAAGAAGGGGTATAATCTACTAAACGAAACAAATTCTTTTGAAGATCGACAGTCTGAAAGAGAAAACCAAATATTGTATTCATTGGAGGAACCAATATTGATTTCTACAACCTATAAAAACTATGGGGAAAAAGAATTGCCAACATATAGGACAAAGAACAAATAGAATGAATGCAACTCAAAGAATAAAACATATTATATCCTGGAATCACTTAAAAACTTGTTGAAAACAACATCAGAATTGAAATTAGGGATCTCAAGTGGCCTTTAAAAGATAATGTAGGCAACTGTTCCAACACCTTCTCTCCAAATTTGCAAACACTTCGGATTGAAGGCTGAATTATGTCTTGAGTTGAAAATATTTAAAATTTGAGGGGATGATCTAGGGGTCTCCCCTAGAATTCTAAAAATTGGGTCCTATGGTCTCCCCCAGCATTTTAAAGGGAGCCTAGGGATATCTCTCAGAAAAAATGGTGTGAGAATTCGTATGGTATGCCCTACACCTTATTTTTTTTAAAATTATAATTAATGTTTATGTAATAATTTAATTATATAATTATAAGTAATTATTTTATAAAATAATTTTACTAGGGGGGAACTGACGCATGACGGGGGGGATAGTCAGGGGGATGTCCTAGGGGGAAATGTCCCAAAGGGGAAATGACCGGGGGAAGTGTCCGGGGGGGATCGCGGGGGAAATGTCCAGACACCGGCAGTAAATGGAGCTCTTGCAAGGTTTTGCTGCAAGCATTAGACTGTCAATTCAAATGCAGAATGCTGCGAAAATAACTATGAGCAGACCATAAAATAGGTCTAAAACTCACTCTTCGCAGAGAAAATTTAGCTCAAAGTTCAGATGGACCACCCGTATATGTTTGCACTACGTACGTTTTGCACTCTAAACAAAACGACATATAGCCTGCAAATTGGGACGCAATAGGAGATTATTGCATTTGGATTTCAAACAGTAAATTTGAAGGTTAATTCTTACAGATTTTGTTGCGAGGAACACGGTGATGCCAACAAAAAAGTTCTATAAAAAATGAATTAACAAATAAATGTAAAAATGGTCAATTTCCCGCCAAATTTTCGCAACATTCAACAGGGGTCCACAATTTACGAGTTCCGTTATATCCCACAATCCAGCAATACGGTTTATATTCTGATTCTTTCTGAAGAGCGAGCCTCTTGGTTGTTATAAACGCTCTTTATGGCTTGGTGAGACCGCCTTAATTGACTAGGTTGGCAATCACTGGCGGTCGAATGGGGGGGGGGGGGGGGGGGGTTGGTCGGCTTCAGCTCACATATTTTCAAAGGGAAAATATGGAAAAGGGACCAAAGAAAGGAAAAACCAAAAGGTCAGCATTCCCAAAACCCCCCTCCCCCCTGATAAGGAGAAAGGCCCAAAAATAGTGTGAAGGGAGGGGGGAGGAAATTAATCATATTTCCAGACCTCCCCCCTCACTGTTGAACCCCAAAATGCCCATGTTGGCAATAATGCTGACCGCGCCGCTGCATGATGATAAGTGGCTTTCATTCCGATTTTACCAGCGTTGCCATTTTTAAGACAAAATTAATCTACGTTTCCGGTCTCGTGAACCTCGGTTTTTATCGACCCTTAATAATCCGGAAATGTAGACTAATTTCTCTTAAAAATGGCAACGCTGCTACTGATGCCTCTTATCCCTTGACCATATACAGTATTGTATTATCCTTGGCGGATCTCTCATTACTCATAATCAACTTGTCCAAAATATACCATCGAAGAGAGGGGCCACGAGATTTAAACTAGCTAATGGTGAAAAGTCACCCCTTTTCACCATTAGGTGGGTGTGGTGGGAAGAAGGGGGGGGGGTCCAATGCTGAATCCGGACAAATCTCGGTAAGGAGTAGATTGTTTTTAATGGAAGGGTCATCGAGTGGCAGCTGGCGCACTATATGGTCAAAGCTTGAAAAAAAATGGCAAAAAATCAGTGAAAAAAAAAAACTCATAATTATACCAGCGGCGGCTCGTGCGATTTGGCAACAATGGTTCCCCTCCATTTGATTCTATGTTAAACAATCGATTTGACAGTGAAGCAGCGTTTCACTTGCAATCGATTGTTTTACATAGATTTAAATGGAATGACACCATCGTTGCCAAATCGCACGAGCCGCCACTGATCATTGCTCATCGTTTCATACCAATAAAGCTTACTTTAAAACTTTTCAGTGACATTTATACTTTCGAATTACTCGTTTAAAATGTTTAATGTGATTAAAATTGGTCTTGAAAGTTTCAAGGCTCAGATGTCGGTTTCATGTTTATAGAAAATGTATCAGAGCCACTGAGATTTCTGGATTTTAAATGTTCTGCACATCACTAAAACATCCTATGGTTTTTGCTAATAAACCTCTTCTGCCGTTTGGGTTTCATCCAGTGGCGTCGCGTGCCATCTGGCAACAATGCAACTGCTCCATTTAAACTCATTAAATATATCGAATTTTCCTTGTGCACTGTGCACCCCCTGAATTCGATATTTTACGTGAGTTTAAATGGATAGAATACATTGTTGCCAAAGTGCACGCGACGCCACTGGTTTCATCTCCTGGGGCGTCCGTTCGAGAGCCTCAATCTCAGAGCCAATCATCAGAAATGAATATAGAAATGACGAGGCTCTCATATTACTTAAGAAGACTAATCGCACTTAAGACTTACTTATTAATTATTATTAAGTATTATCACCTTCTATATAGGTGTATACATTTTTGAGATTCTGTGATCAAAAATAGGTTTGAAAATTTCATGGAACTCTTTGATATGGATAACCCGCATCGTTCCAGATTTTTCATATTTTCTCAGAGGTATATTGAAAGCTACAACTTCACGCCACGTTTGTTTCTCATCGGAACTAATGCGAGGTCTACGCATTTCCTCCCCTACTCCACTCTAAAAGAACGCCTTATTTGTCAACTTTGGGCCTCCTGGGTTCCTGCCAAAAGTCTGCAGAGAATGTATCTACGGCTCTTTTTGATAGCAGGACCGAAGTGTTTGATGGGCAACCCTTAACCCTACCCGAATAAAATTATTGAAGCGATGCGATAGCAGAGTTGGGCAACCGAATAATCAGTAATAATGAAATGACTCCGGCAACACTGAAAACTGGGTTTGCTACCTGAGTTGAGGAAAGGGAAACTCACGGAAGGTATAGGTCAATTGTAGAATTATTCGTCGAATAATTCGATTGACTCGGCGTTGCCGGACACACCGAATAATTTCCGAATAATTTTTTGCCCAACTCTGAGCGATAGCATCCTCCTAGAAGCACCCCAAGTCCAAAGTGCCCAGAATTAATATACACCATACAAGGCGACTATATAAATAAGACCCTCCCAAAAAGTCAGGGGCACTTTTAAAAATTCATCTATTTTAACCCGAGGGCCTAACAATGTTTTGCGGATAAGTATATGCAAGTTTGACTGAAGAAAGACTGACTAATTTATATTACTTTGTTTTATTTTTTTTTTATTTTTTATTTTTATTTTTTTATTTTATTCCAACACATTTGGTTGTTATTTCCAATATTTCAACAAAACATATGAAGACATAACACGCAGGTCTACAATACGAGAAAAATCTTTAAAAGAGTGGTCTCTTTGTCATGATAAAACCACTTTATCAACTCTGTTTTTTATAGGAGTCGCACCAAATCTTAAATGAGTGAAACTCATTTTTTAAAGGGGCCATTTCACAAAAGTACAGTCACTGTGATCCCTCCATTCCTATTGCTTCTTGGTCCTTATGTTCCGTTCCATTTACCTCCAACCTGTGTTTCGGCCTCAAAACGTTTGGAACAGAAAACGCGCTGTCTCAAAAACAGGCTTGCTTGCACGTTTGCGGGCAACTGACTCACGTGTCATAATTTAAAATTTGTTTTTCATACGCTTCTCGCTTCCCTCAATGTTGCCAAATGGCAATCCTCATTCACAAGAGCATAAATACATATTGTATTACGTAAAAATTTTAAGTCAACCCGAATTCCGGTCAAAAATGTATGACTAAAGCGATGCAGACTACTGATCTTAAAAGTGTATTTTTCACCAGAATATATACCAGATATCTGACGCTGCGCAATTATCAGTGACCATTTTTTTTTTTTTTGGCATTTTCATGGAACCTCAAAAACACGGCTATGACTCAAAAATCTTCGGGTATGGTAAAAACAAAAACCTTCGTAATGCCTTGTTTCCAGTGGCGGCGCGTGCAATCTGGCAACAATGTCATCTCCCCATTTAAACCTATTAAAACAATCGATCTTCAGGAAGTGCAATTGCACCCCCAAGATATCGATACTTTTGCATAGGATTAAATGGAAAATTTGCATGGTTGCCGAATTGCACGAGCCGCTACTGCTTGTTTCTCAAAACCAACTCTGCGAGGGTTCAGTGTTTGGCTCCCTGCTCTCAGCTATAATCCTCCTCGCGAACTAATGGAATGTGCGGGTGAACTTTTGAAAAAGAGAATTGAATTTATCTTCAATGAATAGCAATTACATAAGAGCTAAGAGTTAAAAAAAAGAAAAGGGGGGGGGGGGGGGTGGGGGAACGGAAGTATGCGGTTCCAATAAGTCTATTACATGACATGTTTGTCATAAAATTTGATATTCCTTGAAATTTGCCTCTGCAGAAAGACCCGACGGACACTGAAAAAATAATTTTGATGAAACAATTCTAAATGATAAAATAAGTCGTGAGCGCAAAATGGTAAGTTAATAAAACGGAATACTGGAATCAGTAAAATATGATTCTTAAACTGACAATATAGATTGTGAGTCACTGCAATTTTTGTGAATTTCCTACACCAATTTTTTGTTGATTTATCAACCTATTTGGTTACTTTAACACTAATATTATGTTATTCCAGCATCTGTTCTGTTAAATAAACAAAACCATTTAGCAATCACGACTTTTGACTTAAGAATTGTTAAATTAACCAATTTGTTGTTGTTTTTTATTTATTTATTTTTTTTTTAATGTACGCAGTAAAATTCCAATGGTAGTTCGTGAATTTTGATGTATCTTTTTTTCCCGCAATTAATCTTTTGGATAAGAATCAGTCTTTTGGAGGTTCAATTGAACCGGTGTAAATTCTTAAATCAGAGGAAAACGAGAGTAGATTTTTAAACTGTGCAACCTGTCAACAATGGTTCGTACCCTTCTATTGCACGTGCACCCTCCGTGCAAACACGTGTGCTTCATAGAGTTAAGAAGTTCAATGCATGTCGTTTGATATACCACCTTGGTTTTGTTGACTTAACTTACGCATCCTATAAATTTGCCTTACGAGAACATTACAAACAGAAGGTGATAAAATACACATAAGATGGAGGTAAATTTAGTATTTTTGCGAGTGACGCGGGGGGAAAATGGCTTCGAGTTGAGAAACGGAGCGTATATGATTGAGAGTGAAGAAAAATAGAAGCTGGTATATGTTAAGATAAATAAAAAGGCGAGAGGAGGGAATACATAAATATGCGTTTGCTTTAGGTAGAGTCAATTTTGAGAAAATCTAGTTGATTTCTCGATACCCCCTGTACATTGTACAAGTGACAGCTCGAGAATGGGTCTGCTCAGTGGCGTCGCTTGCAGTTTGGCAACAATGTATTATATCCATTTAAACTCATGTAAAAGATCGATATCTGGGGGTGCACAGTGCACATGGAAAATTCGATATATTTAACGAGTTTAAATGGAGCTGTTGCATTGTTGCCAGATGGCATGCGACGCCACTGGGTCTGCTCCAAACTTTTGCTACAACATAATCTGATAGATGATTCCCGTGTAAAATCATTTGAAAATACAGTTGAGAGCAGTAGAGAGTTCTAAAATTCACTCACAAACTCAATAGATGCGTTTCACAAAATTAAAACGTACTGTTTCCCACATTCAAGGCATCGAATGTTGCGAATGATGGGAGTAAATCGAACTTGGGACTTTTTGAAGACACTGTATACAAACCCACACATCAACGCGGTTGGCTGGCTGGTTGGTTCCGTTTCTTCGCCATATGGACACACTTGAAGGAATCGAAAGAGAGAGAACGGGGTCGGAGGAATAGAAAAAAGAAGAAGAAAGTTTCAAAAAAGAGGAACTACGAGGACTAGTTTTTGATTAAAATATATACTGAGAATTTCTTTTCCAGAGGATTCACAGCAAAGAAAGAAAGAAAAAAAAAAGAAAAAAGAAAAAAAAATTGCATAGGGTGGCGTTTCTTTCTCTGTTGCTCGCGGAATAGAAACGAGGAACATAAGGCGCAAGCGGTGGGGGGGGGGGGGGAGGCTGTGAAACAGCTTGAAAACGAACCGAGAGGCGAAGTTCTCATGCAGAATTCACGACACTATCACAATAATGCCCACGGCCTGCACCATTGAATGAAACGTTCCTGTGGCTTTCCTTATTGGCTTCTAGATGGGGGGGGGGGGGAGAAAGGAGAGAAGGGGGAGACACGAGGATGAAAGTGATGACGGGGGGGGAGAAGGGGGTGTGGTGAGGATTTGACGAGGTCTGCTTTCTTTCCTTCGAGTGCTTTGTACGATTTTGAGCCGAAATAGGACAGACTACAGAAAGGTACTGTCAACTATCTGACACAATGATTTGAAGGGAGGGGGGGCAACAAAAAAAGAGCAGCAATTGTAACAACAAAATGATTCGAATAACAGGTCAGAATAAAACAACAACAAAATTGATATTCATATGCAAGGCATGGGAGGAACATGCAATAGGTATGTTATGTGGATTACGTGACACAAGGAAAAAAACAACATGCGGTTTTTAATTTAAACCCTCATTGATTTAAGATCGGGACAGGTAT
The DNA here is from genome assembly GCA_011764245.1 of Trialeurodes vaporariorum. Taxonomy (NCBI): domain Eukaryota; kingdom Metazoa; phylum Arthropoda; class Insecta; order Hemiptera; family Aleyrodidae; genus Trialeurodes; species Trialeurodes vaporariorum. Next base: position 52,417,121 of record VMOF01000388.1, on the reverse strand, counting down.
TTTTTAGGTTCAAAACTAAGTATCTATAGACGATGATTAATTTCAACCATCAGAGTAGATCACATTTTAAGATATGGAGCAATAGCATAAGTTTTATTTGCCTGTAACAATTTTTTTTTGGAAAAATACATAACTTGATTTTCCTGGTGGTCAAGAGTCTAATAATGTTGCGGCTTTTTGGCACAGCGATCTTCGGAAGATGGCCGGCATTCGCTACAGCGCAGCGCTTCGTACACGATCAAACAGGTTTGATCAAACAAGCGCAATCGATGAGCCGAAGTCCACCTCAAAAGGCAGGTTAGCCCAGTGGCGATGGCGTCGCGTGCCATCTGGCAACAATGCAACTGCTCCAATTTAAACTCATTAAATATATCGAATTTTCCTTGTGCACTGTGCACCCCCTAAATTCGATCTTTTACATGAGTTTAAATGGATAGAATACATTGTTGCCAAATTGCACGCGACGCCACTGGGTTAGCCTATGACCGTTGCATGTTCAGTTGATGTTCCGTTCGTCAAACAACGGCATAGTTATTTGGCGATGGATGGTACGTCATCTGTTCATCAATTTCAGTCAACAAAACTAATAAACCCTTTTTTGAGGTGTTTTAGTCAAGTTTATGTTTGCATTTTGGAGTTGTCGAGTTGGCAATCCTGCAGTTTGATCAAACTCGTTTGAGCGTGTGCAAAGACCTTAAGAGGGATTCAAACCCCTCTTAACCCTTTAAATCTGGCACTATTACAAACCCTTTTCACAAATTCTTTATCAATCTCAATAAATAGAATAAACTTTTCTCGTTTAGTTTGATGTGCATAGTGATTCTTTTAAAAATAAATTTAAAACCATTTTAATTTCGTGGCACAAATTTGTACCATCAGGATTAAGTACGCCGCACCATACACCAATGAGTAGAGCCGTGACAACGTAACATTATTTCGCCCCAGTTCAATCGGTATGAGTTGCGTAATTCATTTCATAGGAGAAATTTTTAATAAAGATGAAATAGCAGGAGCGCACCGAGAGATTCTTCATCTCTCTCTTTTCTCCATTAGAAAACGTATGTTAGACAAGGATGGACAACGGGATAAAACCCCCTCTTTCTGTCCTTTTCCAACTTATACATTCAAATGGGAAATGAGAGAGATGGAAGAGATCCTGGTTGCGCCAGTGCGAAATAGGATATACACAGAGATGCATTTTGAAATACCTTGACGTTTAATGAGTATAATCTTTGCTTTCGTTTTTTGCAAGGAAAATGTCTGTTTCGATCCATTGTGCGTCGCCTTATGGAAAAACTCGTAGCCTAAACAAGTGTTTTTTGTTGTTGCTATTTTAGTTGTGATTCCTTGAATTGCAGCTGTAATACATCATAAAAATGTGTATATAAAACTATAAATGACGAGCATGAAACAATGAAGTAGCGAACCCAAAGTTTTTCAAGATGTAATCCGTCATTTCGAGAAAGAGGAAAGCATTTCTTCCATTTTACACTCGCAAACGTCTACATTGGAACGCAAGCATTCCTTTCCCCTTCCTTCCTCCGAAAATGTTTTGCTAAGTCAGCAGTCACGGCCGGAATCGCTACTCTTCCCTCATCCTTCTTTCTCTTCTCTTTGCATGTTTTATACTTTTCAGATTTCCCCGCACTCTGCTCCTAGCCGCGCTGCAGTCCTTTTCTCTTTGCAGATGAGTTCATAATAATAATAGTAATAGTATAAAAAAAAAAAAAAACAAAAAAAAAGAAAAAAAAATTACAAGTAATTTGTTAGCGAAAAGATTAAGTTGCTTTTCCTCGAAACTTTGAGCGTTTACTGAGAATATTTACCTTCGTCCGCATCTCCGCTCCTTCCTTCTCCTACCCCCCCCCTCCTCTTCGTTTCCTCCTCCACTTCCTCCTGCACTTCTACGAAAGAGATTGATGAGAACGTTAGCACAGATGCAAAAATCCAGGGCTTTGGTGCAAAATATTTTCCACGATATTTTATCAAAGGTGCGGGTTTACGGCCACAATTTGAAGATACACCCTAGCCGTCTGATTCAAGCCAAAGGGAAGGGTGGCCTGAGAGGAGAAGGAGAAGAAGAAGGATTCTTACTTCACCACCGAGTTAAGGCAACTATACGCCACTACGATTTGAGATCGAAAAAAAAAGTAATCAAAAATCATCGTTTTTGACCTTCTAAGCGTAATTTAAAACTTACAAATGACATTTCTAAATTTAAGTAACTTATAAAAAGTGTTTTCAAAAATATGGACAAGATAAGTATTATATCGTAGAGACGTTCTTCAGATGACTATCGATTATCTATAGTACCTGAAATTCCGTTTTCTTAAGGATAAATTAGTTGTGTCATGCGTGTTACAGTAATCTAACATTAACTGCAGAGGCTGCATGCATAGCCACGGACGAAGATATAACAGGGACTCTAGATATAACTAGAGTATATAGCTAATGGAACATTAACCACACAGTAGCGCTCTGGTGGCAGAAATCAGCACTAAACGCCGAAGATTCGCTGAAAGAATGTAATGGAAAAGAGGTTATGCTGTGTGCGTATATACACACAAAAGTATAATGACGATAAGCACAAATCATTCATACAATCGCGACATGGGATCATTTTTGATGAATCAAATCAACGAAAAGAAATAAAAGAAGAAGGAAAAAAGCTAATTTTTACGAAATACAGCGCTTAAACTTTTTTTTCCAGAACAGCGTCAAAAGTATAAATAAACATTGCTAAAAAAGCTGTAAGGGATTGAAAACTTACGGATAAAGTTTTATTGTTGAAGGTTATGAGGAGATGAGGGTGAATTTTGCTGAGTTGACACCTCCGCAGTAAAGGTTGGTATTTCTCTTGGGAGCCGTTGCGCTCTGAAACAAGCCCCAAAGCAAAAAAAGATTAATAGGATGGTGGACACGATATCGTTATACTTGGAGTCGAGAGCCGACTACACGAAATCAAATCATTCTCCGTCAGCTGAGACTGAGAATGTACTGCCCATTCTCTTCTCTCGTGACGCCTCGTTTTTCGCTAATTAACCGCAACCTCGCGGTTGAAAGTACCAACACGAGTGTCAGTGTTCTCATTTTGAAGCGTCATTTTTATATCCGCGATGTGAAAATTTCGGTACTCGTAGCACTAAGGGTTGTAAACTCTGTTGTAAACTCTATTTCTAAAAGCCATATATTGTAAAATGATGATGTAGGTACGTATATATATGCACAGGTTCGCGCATTTATGATTACATGGGGGAAAAAGTACATAGTAAAATTAACTATAAGTATACGTAAAAAGATAGTAGTGTGGCCGTAATAAATGATAAACAATCAAATAAGGGACATTAAGCGAAAATTAAAATTATTTTTCAAAATTGAATGAAATTAATTTTTATCTATATTCATTTATATACTATTTGTTTTACTGAATTTTTTTAATTCATTTTCATTCGATTTTTTTCCCTGAACTGCAGCTCTTATTTGATTGTTTATTGATTATACGAATAGCACATTTTTGCGCCGGCCAGAAAGTATAGTAAACGTCACCAAAGCCAACTGTACCAGATATCAGGTATAGAAGGCAATACATATTGCAAATAAAATGACACTAGTTGATGGCTAACCGTTGATGACTTCTCACTAAAACCGTCTATAGATCCCATGGTCATTATTGATGACTGTCTGCCTGACTGTGGTCTTTTGTTTTATTTTCTGTTTTCTATTCTAATCTCATGATGTCAGTGAGTCGCAGTTTCCATTGGTCGCACTACTGGAATTTTCGAAAATATTATAGTTTTTCGCATTTTGCACCAGAAATTTTCAGACTAGATAAATTACATAATAAAACTAAAGGTGCTTAAGTAAGAATATTCATTCGAAAATAGTTGCAATTTGGAGCGGATAGCGTTATAGCTGTGTTCTGGAAAGTAGTTAAGTAACTATTCGTACGCGGTTGTATCATTTTAGTCTACCCTAAGAAATGAAGGCGTAACCGTAAAAGTAAGACACGCTTTATCGGGATCTCTCGGGAAGTGTATTTGAATCGGATACCTAGAACTCCTAGAAGTATGCAACAACATTACGTGATCAACGTATGAAAAGATCCCTCATTGGCTCTCAAAGGCGGCTCGTGAAATACGTTATATCGATGTCTACTCCATTTAAAACTATAAAAAAGTATTGATGGCCAGGGGGTGCAATTGAACCTCCGAGAGATCGATACTTTTCTATAGTTTTAAATGGAGTGGACATCGATATATCGCATTTCACGAGCCGCCACTGCAGTGTTGGATTGGTGTACTCCTCTCCTATATCTACCTTTTCCCCTTTCGGATCGGACCACGTGACCCAGGATCTATAATAAAACCGGTAAGTATGTTCTAGGTCGCTATTTATCTGGATCTCTGCTCATTCTCAATCTCTCACTCGTCTTTCTCATTTCTTTACTGTTTTTCTTTCAACGATAAGTTTTGCTCTCAGTGGCGAGGCATGCAATTTGGCAACGTTTCTTTTTACCCCTTTAAACACGTTAGAAAGGTCAATACATCTGGTCATCGCCGATGACCGAAGCATTCGATTCTTTCATTGAGTTTAAATGGAGAAAGTACATCGTCGTCAAATTAATTTCACGCCTCGCTACTGTTTGCTCTGTCTCGGCCTATAGTAGTTGGGAGTTGGATTTTTTTCCCAACTCGTCGAAGTAAATATGTAGTTCAAAGGCTCATTTTTAGTTCAATTAATCCAAATTTGAAGAGATTTAAATTGGTTTGAAATAACAATTCTACATGCAATGAATTGAATGAAATTATCACAGCATATAATTAATTATTTTGTTGTATTGAAGCCACACGTTAGCAGACCACTGCGCTGAAGATTCTACTATTAATTTTTAAAGTCATGCTTTTAACAAAAATTGAAACATAATCTTATGCCATATCCTTCATTTCATCACTCAAAAAAAAAAAAAAAAAAAAAAAAAAAAAAAAAAAAAAGAGGCGAACATGAATTTAAAGCATAAACAAACGCTATGTGTACCGTCAAATCACCTAATCACCTACCTTGGAACACTTTTTGGTAGCTTTGTTCTGTTGCCCCTGGCAGCACTGGTTCAATAATAACCAGCCAAACACGAGGGCGATTAACATACAAAAGCGTTAAACATTGTTCGTTATGATTGAACAAGTGCTGCCACAGGCAGCAGAACGAAACTACCAAAAAGTGTTCCAAGTTAGGAGGCTGTTCCAAGTTAAGTGATTTGACGGTAGGCCTTCTTTCTCGCGAAATATTAATCGCGCTGATTCATTCAACGATATGTTTCTAATATCAATGGTGATACTCGTACAATTGAGTTTTATTTTTTAAGCATTTTCAACATTATCAACATTAATTGGTGGTGGCTCGTGCCGTCGTGCATTTTGGCAACAATTTTCTCTTTCATTTGATTCAATATAAAGCAATCAACTCAATAGTGAAGCAGTGCTTCATAAACAATCGATTGTTGCAAAAAGATTCAAATGGAGGGGAAAAAATTGTTGCCAAAATGCACGAGCCGCCACCGACTAATGTTGAAAATGTTGAAAATGCTGAAAAAATAAAACTGATGACGGCCGAACATAATAGAAACCTAAACAGGAACAATGATAAGAATGTGAACTATAACCATAAAAAAAGAAGGAAAAAAGGTCTGGCGAACCGTTTGCTCTAAATTTCCTGGCTCTGCGCTGTGTTTAAAATCGAAAACAGTCTTTTGTTTTTTTCTCATGAAACTCGCATGATGTGTCCTCGCTTCTCGCTATGAAAACCACTTGTATTATAAAGCCTGAAGCGACAAACTACTTCCAAAGCTCTTAACTTTTCCAGCCTACATTTTTACAACTATACCCATGCTTACTACGGGCGTCCTCTGTATAGAGCAAGTATCGTCTATTCAATGTTGCCACCTCTACGGTCAAATATTTCTCATTTAAATCAATGCTAAATGATCGGAATTTAAACTGAAATAAGGCAACACTGCAGCAATCCAACCATGCCGCATGTTTTCAACCCATTGTTTCTGCTCTTTATTCTTTTTCGACCCCAACTCTGTTCTGTTTGTTTATATTTTATTTTTGTATCATTATTATCCTTCCTCCAGTTTTTTTTTTTTTTTTTTTTTTTTTTTTTTTTTTTTTTTTTTTTTTTTTTTTTTTTATTATTGGGGCTCTTAAGTACTTGTGTTTTGAGCCCCTGTCCCTGTATCGGTGTCCTCGGACCCCCCCCCCCTTACTTCCCCTTACCTCCTCCATTACCTCCACTCAAATCTTGCTCAGTAGGCACTTCCATCTTCGTTGATATCTTAATACGACTGCTCGTCAAAATCTCCCCTTTTGTCTTCATCCGTGTATAAATGCGCTCAGTGTATTTCTATTCTCTTTTTGAGGGTAGGAGGCATGGTTTCCAAATTTATAAAAACATCCATTAGATTTTACATTGATTTAAATGTCGGTTTTGGTGATTTATCCCCACTATCTGACAACACTGATGGGAAGTAAGAGGGACATGATTATTATTAAGGAGATTTTGTTGGAGCCGACCGCCTCTGTATTGGAGGGAGGAAAGCTTTTTCTGTTCTCTAAATCGGCAATCTGATTCCTAGAGCTCATATTATTATAATGAGTCAGCAATTTTTGTGGATTTGAATTGAATGCTCTTACTAAGTTTTATACAACCGGTTAAATAGAATAATCAAATCTTTTGTGAACTTCTACCCCCCCCCCCTCAACAAAGAAAAAACCAAACATTTAGTCCTTCAATGAGAAAATTTTTCCTGTTAATTCAACCGGGAGTCTGTGTGATACTTACTCCACCGAAATTCCTCTTTTTCCAACAGGGGTCACTGTTATTTCAATTGATTTCTACAGAAGCTCCTGTACCTAACTAACCGGAATTCCTGTTGAAGTATCAGGAGTTCCGGTTAAGTAAGTACTAACAAGACGTTCGGTTGTGGCAACAGGAAATTTTTCTCAGTGTCATGGAGGAAACTAATTGTTGGTTCAAAGCTCAGATGAAACAACCGTGTGCGTATTTACAAGCAGTTGCATAAATCCTGATACATTGACGATTCGAAGCAAGGCTGTCTATACAATTACACCTCTTGTTTATTGGTTGAGACGTATACGCCTAACCTTCTCTTCCTTGACAGTTTTTTTTTTTAAAAAAATATGACCGCGAGAATGATCAATGGAATATATTTACGCATTATTGCAAACTCAACGAATATGATAGAACAGACCCTATAGATTAAATTTGGACACTGCCCGCTGTGGATTTCCCGTGCGGGTTACAGGAAGAGAGCCCCAATTCTTTTAGTCAGTTTCAGGGTAAAGCTTGATTTGAAAAGTTACGATTCGAGCAAACTTTTCTTTCGAAGCGAACCTACTTTTTTTTCCTTTCAAGGATCCTAAAGGCGCAAAATCATGAATTCATATGCAACCGCACGTTAATTCTCTATTCTCTCGGAATGAAGATAACAGGGTTGCCAATTTGTCTCTAGCAGATCGAACAAAAATACTTTAATATATATTGAGCCAACAAACGTTAACTCTCGCAAGTAAAAAAAAAAAAAAAAAAAAAAAAAAAAGCTAAAAACGTGAAGTTTATTGATACTTAGCAGTGAACTACCTACTCTGCCAGCAATGTATTTTCAGTGTTTTAAGAGGCAAACATCTTAATTACAAGTTTTCACGAGTTATATATTAATTTACATTGACCGCTTTATTGGTGATGTTACGATCCAAATTGGATCCCAACGAAAAATAAATCTCGCTCACTCTTATGAAGTTACCCAAAAGTAATAAGATCCAAAATACCGAATGCAAGTTCATGCCAGTAAACTAACTGTTCTCTCAAATGTTACTACACCATTGGATGTCGAGTACCTTAAAATATATTTTTATTCCAACTTAAGTTAATCTACTATCAAAATTAAATATCAAACGCATAATGCGCTGTCTTATGTACGATTGTACGGTTTCTTATTCTTATGGACATATCACCGCACCGCCTTGACAATCAATCATCCTAATCACTCATCTTCTCAAAACTGTCTCGAAGCATCACATATAAAACACATAGGTACTAAGACACATATTAGTCTGAGTATATTAGTCATATTAGTTTAGACATATTAGTTGGAGCTTATATAAGACGTGAGTAAGACAAGGACAAATCATGGGACACTTCCTTCGAAGTAACTGTGATTGTTTTTTAAATTATTATTCTCATTTTTCAAGAATTTAATCGAAGTGAAAAGATATCTTAATGTACTTGACGGATAATGGTGCAATAAAACCTGGAGGAACTGGTTGATGACTGGCAAGAAATTTGCACTTGAATGCGATTTTTTGCAAAAAACCGAATGTGAGAGCGAGTGAGACAGAACAATAGAATATTTGTTCGGATCCAGTTAATTTCGTGACGTCGCGTCGCGTCGCGTCGAACTTACATTGGTTAGTACGTGTTAGTTCTGATATTAGTTAACTGTTCGTACTCTGCGGAACTGGTTTTGCCTATACTTTAAATTGAAGGCGAATCATAATGTCGGTTCTCTTATCTACCTTTGTTTTCAAATTACTTATTTATATCTGGACACTGCGAATACTGCGATACGCATTTTATAAAATAATTAGAAGTACGATACACATTAATTTGTTGTCTAATTATGATTACCGGCGCCCATATTTTAAATTCAATTTCAATGTTCCGTAATTTCAGCGATAATTTTTTCTCCCTTATTACGAATTATTGTAGATCCGCCCGCCTTCAAATCCTGAACTAAGCCAAACCGCAAATGTAATACAATCATTGCATATAGTTTAATTTAAATAATTAATCGAATAAATAAACAGGAAAATTATTGGAAAAATAAATTTGTTCATCATTTGATTGCGGATCCAACAATTTTCGTGACGTCACACTAAAACGGTCTATTGAATTAGATGAGAAAATAAATGAGTTTGGTAGTTTCTTGGATGATCTGGCTACCCTGGAGGTTAATATCTTTGATCGTTGAATCCGATCCAATATACATTCACAGGCCGTTCCTTAAAAGTTTCAAAGTTTCCTTTCAACGCACTTTCGTCGAACTTTACAAAGTTGGTATAAAGGAACAACCTGTTTTATTCATTCAAAATCGTAACTCGCACCTCTTCCGCCGTATGATCCCACAGGAAATATATACGGCATACGCGCGCAAAGTGAAGAGGCCTCCGGGGAGCTTTCCTTTTCACACGCGAGTTTGTGACCAGCATACACAGAAAACATATCATGGGCACTGAGTACATCGTAACCTCGATGAGAGCTCTTATTATTTATTCACTAAACTAGTTCCGGCTCTTGAAATATGGCAAAAATGGATCCTTTCCATTTGAAACTATGTGAGATATCGATTATTTGGTGTAACACCGTGCCTCACTGCCTCATGTATATTCTATCGATCATTTTGCACAGATTTAAACGGAAAAAGAGCACGTTTTTTAATTTATTTGTTTATTTATTTATTTATTTATTTATTTATTTATTTATTTATTTATTTATTTATTTATTTATTTATTTATTTATTTATTTATTTATTTATTTATTTATTTATTATCTATCTATCTATCTATCTATTTATTTATTTATTTATTTATTTATTTATTTATTGTATTTTACTTATTTCATACAACTTAACCTTGTAAAAAGCTTGGTACAAGTCAAATTGGAAATGCACATTTTAATATAATACAAAAAAGTTAACAGAATCAAAAATAAAAGTTAATCGATCGATAGATTTCACGTGCCGCCATTGCACTAAAAAACATCTCTTTACTTTCTTGTTACGATATAAACCAAAGTATTTAATTTTCGTTAGTAAAGAGTTACGAGACGCGAAATTATTCAATTTTGTTCGCAAAAACATGATTTAAACTTATTTCTCAAAAAACCCTTTCAAATCTATTGCGATGAGGCAAAAACTGCATTGGTGGCTAGTATACAATTTGGTAACCAAGCAATTTTTCCATTTAAACTCGGGTAGATCAATCGATCGTTATAAATTAATAAGTAATTTAATGGAAGCAGTGTGTTGAAATTGCAGTGACGATGGTGACTCGTGCAACCTGGAAAGGATGACTTTCCTCCAACTAAACAAGTGGAAAATATCGATTCTGCTGATTACACTGCCCACCAGAAACAGTTTAACCTTTTTCACGGGTTTAAATGGACGAAACACGATTTTGCCAAATTGCACTTGACCTGGCTGGAAAAAAATCTAAAGTCTAGATGTGCACTGAAAGAAGAAGTGCTGAATTTAACTATTTGCATACATACTTGAACGTATAGACAAAACTTAAAAACCGTTTTGCCATTTAAAATAGTTTGAATAGCCTCTGCCATGCTGCGTTAACTATTTTTCCGTACTGTTAACTATCGAAATAGTTTGATTCAGCTCTTTTCTTTTTCATAATGTGAAATAAAGGAATAAGGAGTATAAAGTAGAAATACTTCCTCTATTTTCGTTCGATACTTCGTAGATTAGTCGTTTTGTTATCGTCTCTTATCATTACAGTAAAACATGTAACGTTTACAAGAAACGGATAAAAAGCTTCTTGTGAGGTTAATAATTTATTACGGTGACGCACATTCACAAATGATACGCGATACTTACTAGAAAGTATTGCTCGGAGGAGTGTGTTCCGAACTTTTCCCGTTCCCAAAACGACGCGACGGAAAGAAGCGGGAGCTTTACTTCTAAAGTCCGGAACTTTCACCTACAAAGTTCGAAGCGTCAAGGAGAGACGGTCTCTCTCTCTCTCTCTCTCTCTCTCTCTCTCTCTCTCTCTCTCTCTCTTTCTCTCTCTCTCTCTCTCGCTCTCTCTCTTTCTCTTTTCGTCCCTCTTCCTCTTGGTCCTTGCTCAGCGGGGAGGTTATTAGAGGGAGCACGATTTGTTACCGTTATAATTTTGATGAAATTCAGGAATTTATTTTCGGCGACAAGAAAATATGATAGGTATCTGCAAGTACAGACCTAAGTTATAAAGGAGGAGCTGGAGCGGTGGAGATGGTGGGGGACTCGGCGCTTGGGGAGGAAAAATGTAATAATGACACGGTCGGAGAGAAAATTATAGGAGCGAAGTTTCGGAGAACAAGTGAACAAGTAAACTGATTCTCCGCAACTTTGAGAACGACACAGAGCGCGCCGCTCAACTTTTTCGAAGTCTTTATGATCCAAAGTTCACTGTTCCAATTCTTACGAGTAATTAGTTACATCCAATTTCATCTTGTTCGATTTGTACATTGGAAGGGGCGAGGGGTGTTGGTGATTTGCTTTCCTAAGAGTTTAACTTTTTCGAATCCATGCACTCGGTGAAACAAAATAACGGTGGAGGAAGAATTCCCCGAAGATTATACTAAGATCTCTCGGGTACATACATGTAACGAGTGAGATCCATAAAGTGGTCACTTGAGACATTCATGAGAATTTATAGCCGTGCACTAGTCACTTTGAACTTTTTGAAGAAATATCCCATTTTTTAACATTTTACATGAATTACTTATAAGAGAAAAACGCCCAATTCAACATCGTCGGCACTTGCGTGGTTTGTTAAATAGATAGTTCATGCTTAAAATTAATAAAAGCTGTTAGGAATAAGGGATTTCATTTTAGTCGGGAATTTCGCTGTAAGCTTAATTAGTGCGAGGTGAGACAGTGAGGGTGAGTATCAGGTGGGGGGGGGGGCGTGTCAGAACCCAAATAATCTTAAAGTATCAGTCAAGGAGGAGGAGAGGAAGACACGTGAGAGGATCGCTTCTCGCGGGCTGCGCGGCTGCTGTGCAGTACGCGAATTGCCGCGTTAGCGTCAATTTTGCGCAAGGGAGTTTTCGGAAGATGGCTTATATCTCCGTCAATTTTGGTCTTAGAAAAAAACTGTTGGCACGAATTTGGCGCATTTTTTGTCTACTTTCTTTTTGAACTAAGGTATTTTTTCAAAATAATGCACGTGGAGCTCGGAATTGTCAAAAAACCGATTTTGGGGGGGGACTTAAATTTGGCAACGTTCCCCGGGAAATTTTTGGTGAGAAGTTGAAAATTCGGAATCAGCGACCAAAAATACTGAAAGTTCCGTCAAAAAACCTACTACCTCCATTTTTGCAAGGTAAGCCGATGTTTTCGTCTCTATTGCCTGGACTAACTAACTAATTGTAAGTATAGACATTCAGTATGAGTTCTGATGAAACAATGGGGTGAAAATAAATTGTGGGTGACGTATTTTACGATCTTGAGGGGAAATGTCTCGAGTGAGAGGAATGTGGGTGACATTTATTCTGGGTCAAAATGATCGGGTGAAAAGGCTGCAGAGTGCAGACCGAGCTATTAGAGTAGGGTGTGACTTACCTTGACAGAGAGGGCCAACCCATTGTCCGCGAATGCATTTAATCTTGCAGAGACGGACATCCGAGACGAAATCAGAGGGCTGGCCTTGACCTAGTTCCGCCGTAAATTTGACCTCGGTGACGGAACTATAATCAGTTGCATGATTCCGCCGAGCGATCACTCTTGTCCCGTTCACAGACAGAGTCGCAGGAGAACAACCGACATCTAGGGACAAATAGAAAATTATTATCAGCTGGTATCGTATAGGTGATAAAATAAGATATGACACAAAATGAAATGCTGAGATGTGTGTAGTGTGAGGCTAAAGGCCTCGGAACACGCGGAAAGTGAATCAACACAAAGCACTTGCAAAAAAAAAAAAAAAAAAAAAAAAAAAACACGGCGGAACTAATCGTTTTGGGGCTGATGATGATGGAACTGCGATGTCTGATGAAGTTAGTTGAAGGATTTGTTTAGGCCTCTCCAGACGATCAAATTGGATTCTCAAATTAGCTTCCGAGTGCTTCTCTTGGTGATCGGTGCGCTACATACATTATTTTCAAATAATTTCAAATAAGCGGACATTTGATGACCAAGCGGCTTTCAAAATGTGTATCTTGACGGGGAATGAATCTGTGTCATGACTGATGACGACTTCCGACACGATCAATGATTTTCAGAGATTAGCCTGATCGCCAAACTATGATGTGTGATGGTGCGCACCGATCACCAGATGTGCACTTGGTAGCTACTTTAAGAATCCAGTTTAAGTACCGCAAGAGGCCTTTTGTGGCCTTTTTAAGGCGTCAGACAACAGGTTTTGTAGACAAAACACCAGTGGAATGAATTTGGCTTCAATGCGCAACAGTTGGTCATATGCGTTGCATGTGGTGAGTTTCGGCTCAACGATTGCTCTGTTTGACCAAACTGTTTGAGCGTGTACGCAGTAGCGTACGCAGGAATTTGTCTTTCTCTCTCTTTCCTCATTTGAACACGTGTGTTGGAAAAGGACAGAAACAGGGGCTCAAACGTGACTTCAGCCCCTATCTCTTTCTTTTTCTACTACATACACTCAAACAGGAAAAGAGCGAGAAAGACTAATTCCTGTGTACGCCATTGCGTGTACGGATGCTTTAAGGCGTAGTAAATAATTTTTAAGATGAAACGAGATAATTGCTAGATAATTTTAATTGCTCTGTTCCGCGCCGACTGAATCGCCCGATGATCTTGATTTTCTGAGTGGGGGAAGCGATAGCATCCTGCTACTCAGCACTAACGCCATCTATCGTCAATTCGTGTAATTAACGGAAATAAGCTTGGGTGGGCCACCTTAAGAGCCGGGCCACCTTTGGGTCACCTACCTTAAATTAAGATATGATTAGATACGCGAATCAAACCGTTGCCTTTTCCAGTTATGGAGAAAAATTATAAAACCTTTGAACCAGCGAGCTCGGACAAATCTCGACACTTTGTATCGGAGAAAAAACACAGCGAAGCTTTGTAAGTTGAAATGAAGGAGGGAAACCAATTCATTAATGTAAAATCACTCCACATCATTTCTTTATCACAAGTTCTAAACAGACATTCAAGTCTCAGTTCGCCTTCAATTTAAAGTATAGTCAAAATCAGTTCCGTAGAGTACGGTCAGTTAACTAAGAACAGAACTCAATTGCAGGAAAAACTAGCCGAAGAGAGGGTGACAAAACGCCCCTGTCAACACAAAGTTGCGAACTTCCTTTGGTATAACGAGCGAGAGCTTTGAGTGAGTTTCTAAAAGTTTCATTGGTAAAGACTACAAACTAATCATCATTTTATTTTATTTTTTATTTTTTGGTTTTTTATTTCAACAAAGGCTATTGATTTATGTATGGGGAAGTCGTACATTTTGCCGATATCATGAATGAGACATTAGCACAAAAGTTTCCTTCAGAGTTTTAGTTCTAAAATTGCACTTAAATATATGGTCCAACAATGCGGGTTACCTCTAGCATTGGTTCTGAAAATGTAGCCTAAAATGTCGGTCATTGGGCCTGTTGTGAATCACTGAAAAAGCAAAGTTTAAGTAGAACCGAAGCAGCTTTTTAAAATAGCTTCGCAAAGCAAATACTGAAACACTACTTCAGTAACAAAGCAAGAAAAGAGGCTGTTACTCTAAAGAGGTAGTGCTTTAGCTTTGGTACACCTGCATTTTTCTCCGGTACAGCTTAAACTTTTGCTCTGCTAAGCTATTTTAAAAGGCTGCTTCGGCTGTACATAAACTTTGTTTTTTCAGTGATCTTTGCTACAGATAAAGATGGTCCATTCCGATGTAAAATCACTTGCAAATAACACCGTCAAAAACACTGGAAAGTTTCAAAATCCACTCATAAACTCAGTAAATGCATGCGCTTAAGAATATTCAAAGATGAACGGCGAACGAGAGACTAACAACAGGGGGACCTCCATCTAATCGCAACTTTCTATGCTGAGAGAAAATATTCATCATAGATCATAGAGTATAAACTGCAATTAGATGGTACTCTCTCATTGTAGCTCCTTTATTCGACCGCCATGTTTGCATCTTCTTAAACGTCTTATTGAGTTTGGGAGTGTGAATTTAGACTTTTCCGTGCTTTCAATGTGATTTTCACGCGACTTAACAAAGGGAATGCCCGTCCAAAACGCTGTATAGCGAAAGTTTGCTACGGACCCACTAATAGTATCACGGGAAAGTTGGAGAAGTTAATGACCATGAAGTATGTGAATTGCAGAATATTCCGAACAGTAGGCGTGTTGTTCTCACCTTCTAACTAGGCTGGGCTTCGCAGTGGGCATGCGATTAAAAGCAGCCGCAGTGTCGAGAGGGTGTTTATAGTGCTTGTCAGAGAGCTCTTATTTTTGGTAAGAGGCGAACATTCACGCATCAAGAGGGGCAAGGAGGGAGGGGGTCGGTGAAACATGTTGGTGCTATATATACACACTGGTTGGTGCTATATATATAATATATATACACACATACTTGTTCGACGTCACGTAAATTATCGCTGACGTTGACTTGCCGTTGCATCGTGACGTGTGACAACTGCCCGCGACCGACCCCGGAAGCGGGAGTTGGGTCAGTTCTTGTCTCGTCTCGTCAGTCATTGCCCCACCCCCACTCCCTACCAAATTTCCTCCCACCCCTCCGCGGTGAAAACACGCGCCCGCGGAAAAAAGCTATCCGAGTGAGTAGTTGATTAAATTTTCAGTTTCTCGTCCGCCGCCACTGCGCACGGCTTGGCTTGGCCTCCTCCGTGTCGAGAAGCTGTCAGGATAAAAGTTTTTGGGAGCGCCATGGAATGGAGCCTTTCACGAGCGGAACTCACTGCTGTATCACCCCCCCCCCCCATTTCGATCCTGACCCTCCTGCTGCCCCCTCCACACCTTTCCCTGTCATTGTAGAAATATTCAGGTCGAATGTTACAAGCCGGGCACGGTACACATTTGTTTTCATTAAGTTAAACTTTGTTCTTTTATCCATGTCGAAATAAAAAAAAAATAAGAGGGGGGTAGAGTCAATATGGTGGGGGGGAGGGGGTTACATACGCATTAAGCAGTAATAGCGACCGTTCACGGAAATATGGGCTAAATCACTTTCTTCGAGAGCTCAAGAGTTGAATCCAGCAGTGGCGTAGCGTGCAATTTGGCAACAATGTAATGTGTCCATTTAAATCCCCTTAAAAGATCGAACTATTGGGTGTTCGGTGAACACCTTCGCATTCGACCTTTTACATGGGTTTTAATGGACACAACGCAACGTTGCCAAATTGCACGCTATACGCCACTGGAATCCAGAGCAGTATTGCCATTTTTTAATATTCATCTGATTTATACCCAACGAACTAGATTCACCCCCCTCTTGCCGTATTGTAAAAGTTGGCGATTCACAGGAAAATCTGGCAACATTGCCACAGTTGAAAAAATGGGACTCGATTTCCAAGGTTGAGCTGCTGGTTACTTCCTGTACAGCCGAGCTGACTCTCCGATTACATTCTATGCATAATCGGAAATGGGACGGATTCCGAACTCCAATTTTAGTACGATCCACGCTTATTTTCAAAAATCAAATATTATTTTTAGTTAATTTTGTGTGCGATTGAAAGATATCACCCATGATTTTTGACTAATAGTTCCTGATCGTAATTATTAAAATAGGTTTGAAAACTATCCAAATCCTGATTACAAAATGTAACTGAAGAGTCAGCTCTGTAAAAATGTAATCGGAAATACAACTTTGGTTATCGAGTTCCATTTGCCCATCTCTGGTTATACAATGTCTTGTTCGTGGATTCGCTACAAACAGCGCAGAATGAATCAGTGGCCCAGCTCTTAATGTGGCAAAGTAGTTTTTATAAATACGATAAATTATCACGAATTAGACCGACTAATTACCATCAATATTAAGGGGCAAGGGTCTGTCGGACATTCGTTATTCATTCCTATCGCGATATCGCGTTTTATGCGTCTAACTGTATTACCTATGGAAATTTAAAAAATGTGTGATTGGGCAAAATTTATTCTCTATAAATATAAATGTGTGAGCGCTCCCCCCCCCACTCTTGGTAATCGATGTAGGTCAAATAACTTGGGAATTCGAGAGTTAATTCCTTTTTGACCTTTCTCTTTGTATCTCACAATCAGAGAAGAGGCGACAATCAGATGAGTCGTCAAAGGTCAAGCTAACAGTGATCGGCGCGCGTTCGATATAATATGAGCGCGGGTGTTTGTCAGATTGTTATCGGGCGAAATTGATGGGTATTGCGGGATGTATCACGTCCAATTGACGGCGTATCTTATACCATCGCAATCGCTTGTCAAATGCGGATGGAAATTACGTCGAGTCAGGTTGTTTATTTGCGTATCGGTCTGCAGCGTTGTGTCTGTTTATTTGTTTGTTTATGTATCTCCTCTCCTCTGTTTAGTGTACGAGGTTGCCGTATCAGAATCGGCTCTAAAACAATCGATTGTCCCTCCATTCCCTCCATTTGAAGGCATTTTAAACAATCGATTGTGGGGCGAAA
This sequence comes from Trialeurodes vaporariorum, assembly GCA_011764245.1. Lineage (NCBI taxonomy): Eukaryota > Metazoa > Arthropoda > Insecta > Hemiptera > Aleyrodidae > Trialeurodes > Trialeurodes vaporariorum. Next base: position 52,399,691 of record VMOF01000388.1, on the reverse strand, counting down.
CTCTGCTTCTTTGTCGAATTGATTGTTTTGCATGGGAAAATAAAAAATGAAATAAAGGTGCGAAAATTTTGGCCAAATTGCACAACCCACCACTGTTTTTCTCCCATTAAAATCTATGAGAATTGGTCGATTTTATAAGAGAATATAGACTTATGAGGGGGACTAGTGAACAATTGATTATATTTGTTCTCTTATTTGAACCTGAATTAAATTATCGATTTCTTAGTTCAGCCACACATCGGAACATGGCATTTTCCGGTTATAATTTAATCATGGGAATTAAGATTTTAAACGGTAAATAGAGAAAAACTTGAAAATGCGTAAAATGAATCTAAATTCATAATAATAGACTATCTTGTATTTAAAATTCAATCAACTTACACTTACATAAAAGCATAATGCTTTTTGATCTTATCGATCATACATATTAAGTATATTTTGCATCATGCTGTTTTTATTAGTTTAGTATTTTATTGCTTTTTTTGTTTTTTAACTTTTACTTCTTGCCACTGATGATGATCGAGAAGATAAAAACCTGCGGCTTTTATGTAAGTCTTAATTTAATTTTAATTACAATATGGCTATTATGATAAATTTAGTTTCATTTCATTTCTCGTTTTTCTTTTTAATCCAATAAAACATCTTAATTATGTTCTTTGCGATGTTTCAATTTTTAAACGAAAATATGAATAAGTTTTCTTTGTCAAAATCTATCACAGTTCACAAGCCGCCTCTGGCCACTGCCAGGCGACGCTACAATTTCCCCCCTGAGATTTGACAACGTTGTTTGATGTATCTATTCGCCTTGGTTGTCTAATAAATTTCCAATCAGACCGATATGTAGAGACTCGCACTGGGTACCGGAAGAGGGAACAATAACGTCCAAAAGATAGTTTGCGAGTTTGTTCCGCATGGAAATTCGAATTGACGTAATTGAGTGCTCAATAGTCACAAACTCAAAACCTGCCAGCATGATACAACGCCTACGCCTCGAAATCGCACTGAACACCATTATAAGTGCTTGTCGGAGGAATCAAATAGTGATATTTATTTTTTCCATCATTTCCCTGTTTACTCATTTGATTAGTTATTATATTTAAATTACTTAAACCTACGATTAAAACTTTGCGATGATTATACACATTCGCTTTAGCAAATTACTTCAGATATTTGAATAGCGGGTGGCCCTACAATAATTAAGGGAGAACAAATTCTCGCTGAAATTACGGAACGTTGAAATTGAAGAGTCAAACGGGATGGACGACAAATGTCACTGAAACCCTTTTTTTTTTTTGGTTTCAAGCTGAAGGGAAGATGGAAATGGGACTCTTGCAAGCTTTTGCTGTAAGGAAATGAATAGTCCATTCTGATGTAAAAACCAGCGAAAGTCACGAAAATCACACCGAAAAAGTCTAAAATTCAGGAATAAACGCACAAAACCGCTCAAACGGCAAGATCGTAATGGCGTTTTAACGTAGGTATCATGGGAGACTCCTGTCTAATTTGTCACTTTCTCTACGGAAACACAGAGATATGTCTCAATTTAGATAGGAATCTCCCATGATACCTGTGTCGAACCGCCATTATGCCTGATTCTGAGAGTGAATTTTGTGATTTTTCAGTGCGCTCATCGTCATTTTTATAGGTTTTTATGCAAGAATCAAACTCTTCAATCCCCTATGGCAAAAGTGTGCAAGAGCCCCATTAAGTACGTTTGAAGATTATTCTTTCTTATAAGAATCTTTGTATTTCCATCCACCAAAATCGATTGTCTTACGCTTCAGTAGAGCTGTATAGCTGTATTCAATTTATTTTTTTGAATCCCGTTATATGATCATGAAAACTTTGATTTCTATTTTTGTGACATTTACATCTGTTTCCCGCTGGATTTTTCAATTGAACCGTTAGTAAGCACTTTTTTTCTGGCATAAAACGTCTAATTTCTAATTAATTATAAAAATGCGAATCACGGTGTTCATATAAGTGGATAAGTCATCTAAGAACAAAGGTATAGATAAAAGCACTGATATTATCGTTCGCCTTCAATTCAAAGTATAGGCAATACCAGCTCCGTAGAGTACGAACAGTTAACTAATACGGAACTAACGGAACTAACATAGTGATCGACTGTGAGAAACTGCCCCATTTTTCTCGTGGCATTATCACTGAAACGATCAATAGTGAAGTCAGTCTAACCCTTTGACTGCTACGGACGAGTAAACTCGTAGTGGAGAAACCTTCTCTTAGAGCTATGGACAAGTATACTCGCAATTCCTAAAAAAAAAAAAAAAAAAAAAAAAAAAAAAAAAAAAAAAATCGAGGAGAAAAAAAAAACAAATCCGATAAATTGTAAATTTTTGTAAGTTTGAACGATTTTTCATTTCAAACCTAACTCTGTGTAAGTGCTGCACCTGTTTTCCTAACCTAGCAGTCAAAGGGCTAAATCGATCAATCGATCAATCGATTCACTTGTATGAATGAAATTTGTTGGTTCTGTTATACACCCCCTATTTTTAGTCAGCTGGGTCTGTGCGACATCAATACAAGACGTTCTTGGGTGGGAGTCCTCTTCAACGGAGGAGACTTATAGCGCATTGTACTCTATATAGTACAACACGACGCGACGCGTTCACTCCTGCACCATCAATGCAAACGCGTTTCTCACGCCCTGCCCCCCTTTAGACCCCTGCCTTTCTCCCCCAACCCTTTCGCCTCGCGTCTTCATTCCTTCTTTCACGCTCCCTCTTTTCATACGCAATAATTCAGGCCACGCTTATTCTCGCGCCATTAAAAACTACCGAGGATGTATTCATCACATACTACTACCTCTCAGATGCTTCGTGCGTGACGCCTGACTCAATAGCGCCACACCATTTATAATGCTCTCTCATTTCTCGTTCCTTGAACGACTCATATGGAATGTAAGCCTCAACCTCACCCCCCCCCCCTTCCACCCCTTTACAGGTTGGCGACAACCCGCTTCCACAAGTTCCTCGGAGGTTGCTTATAATTGATTTATATGCTCTTGTGCTAATGGCTCATTCAAGATGTCCCCAAACTTTACGACTTCTCCCTCCGTCCGTGTGGAAATAAAAAATGTAAAAGAAAAAATAAAGTAAAATGGTGATTAGTTTGCAGTTTTTACCAGACCTTAAGAAAACCATGAACTCAAAACTCTCGAAGCTTCTCATAATTCTAAAGGATGTTTGCAACTTTATGATGACAGAAGAGCGTTCATGACACCTCGCTTCGGCAGGTACTCAAGCAGTCCAAGGTATCTTAATACAGGTAGGATGCATTAGCCTCTTTGGAGGGTCGTGCGTCCGTGCGAGGTATACTTCAAGTAAGCATCAAAAACGACATAAAATATGTGTCCGCGACATTCACCATCCATCAGTGTTAATCTTACTTTTTTAGTGTTTTAGAATTATTCTACGCCTATACAATTTCACTTCATCATCGCAATCTTACCTGTATTTTGAGACACTGATTTCAAAAATGTCATCAGTTTTCATCAAGCTGGCCTAGATTTCACGTAAATTCGAAATTAAGTCTTCTTGGCAAAAAATTCGAAATTCTAGAAAAAGTATGAGTTTTGAGTAAAAACTAAGACCACATTTGAAATCAGTGGGTCAAAAGACATGGAAAATTTTGCGAGAGGGGTGAGAAAGAGGTATCTTATGATTAGAAAACCTGGTTTTACGTTCATAACAGCCGGACACACTATGCCGTTAAGGCGTAAAACTCGTATATTTCTCTTGGGAGCTTCTAGAGGTTAGCAATGTCAGTCAATTCATCAGTGCTGCTTCACCGAATCAGCCATCGGGAACCGACGAACGGAAGAGAACGAGCAGTAGCGAGGCGTGACATTTGGCAACGTTGTTCTTCCTCCTTTTAAACTCACAGAAAAAATCGAACGCTTTGGTCATCGCCGATGACTAGACGTTTCGACCTTTCGAATGTGTCTTAATGGAAAAAATGAAACGTTGCCAAATGCACGTCTCGCCACAGAGAACGAGCCATACGTGAAATTGCCAGTTCCCGCATATATCGGCCATGTAAATTGGCAAATCACAGCTCACTTCGCGACATCGGTTCTCAACATTTGCGCACCAGCACCACTTATCCAACATCATAACATCCGCGTGCCACCTATCCAACATCACAACATCCGCGCACCACCTATGCACCATATTTCTATGCATCTACCTTACAAACAGACTATCCCGCGGAAAGCGATATATTTGTATCTAATCACAAACCAAAGATGCGTGTGATGGGAGGAGTTTAACCCGCAGTTTTAAATGCTAATCGATGCTACGATAATAGCGGTTTTATCAGATTTTTTTGCATCACCAATGGATTCCAGCACGCAAAATTGGCGAATTAAATAATGTTAGTTATGACATCTTAAATTTTAACTGAGGTAGATGGTAGACTTGATCAGCAATTCCTAAATTAGCTGTGATGAGTACTGCAGGTTGCCTAGCCGAACCAAAATCTAAGGAGTCTATTACCACACAATTCGTTTACTATACTTTTTTTTAAAATACTCCAAAACTCCGACAAAATTTTCGAAATATCGTACATAAGCTACATTCACTGTTTGCAGAGAAAAATAGTTGGTCAATTTTACCCTCCACGATGACCTATTTTGACACCAACCATAAAATATGGAGAACTCAATCAGACATCGGGTTGGAAGAAAAATGCCTGAATTTATAAGGTTGCATTTAAATAGAGTCTCATCATTAAACACGTCTACTACTAGATCCAAGTTTCCGGAAGAAATCAAAGCTATATATCAATTAATTTTTTGGGTATAGTTAACTATTCCTATTTCCCCTTGTTCATGCTGCCTATCCCGGTAATTGAAGGCGCTCGCTGACACATTATTTTCCAAATGTTGACAATTTGGAGCAGCTTTTACTATCAATGAGAGATGCATGGAGCTATACGAAAACGAATAACTAGGTACGGTGTAGAAAACATTAACCCGACGTGTGTTCAAATTTACTGTCTTGTTTTATTGCAGGTGTCAAACTCAACCTTAATAATTATTATGTAAGTCTTACCAACCAATTTTCACCGTGACATGGAAAAAATGGGTTGATAAGATTTACAATCCGTGTTGTGACGATAGAAGTTCTAAGTTTTGTCACAGCCTCACTCACAGTTTTGTTTGATGGGCACAGATTTCTATGGTATAAGGACAGGTAGGGACGGAGCTCGTAAGTCCTATACACTCTACAGGCGGCCCTACTTAGAACCGCTATGAAACCAAGAGTGATGCCTCGGAAAAGTTTCAAGTGAGTTGAAAAGTGAAGAGAGATTGAACGATAAAATATCCTTGAGTGTCAAGGTGGCAATGCGTCAAATAAAAGACAATTCTCCTGAAAGCTACAACAATTTCTTTTCAAGAACCTTTTTAGTATAGAATGGGGCACGTGCAAGGGACTGAAATTTTGTGTTTTTTCTAACGAAAATGATGTAGTTGCAAGTTGCATTTGATTTTTTTCCAAAGTGTCCCGGTTCTGGTGACACACGCTCGTAAAGTTGTAAAAAATTGCGTGCGTAGTGACGTCACTACGCGGAATTCGCATTTAAATCAATGGGTTTTGGGTCAATATCTCATTTCCGGAACAACGGGGTGTACCTAATTAGAAATCAAAGGCATCTTTGTTCTCAGGTTATCAAACACTTTCGTTTTCTTTATACAAAACACATTTTTTTAGAACCATGCAACTGTCCCCATTCTGACCATTTGTAGTAGACCATTTTTCTCAATATATCATTTCATTTTGCAAAACCAAAACCAATTCCCCCTACAGTATGTATATGTGTATGGATCCATATGAATATGTATGTGTATGGATATACACGTTGATATTTAAACAGATCGATATACGAAAACTTACATATCTATATGGGTCCATATACTCGTACATATCCACATGGATCCATACATATTCACATGGATCCTTATACAGCCTAACTCTCTATGTGGGGAATGGGTCTGTTGCAAACTTTTGCTACAGCGATAAATAGTGTTTATTCCAATGTAAAATCGCCTGAAAAGTCCATTGGTGGCATCATAAAGTCATGAAATACAATATTAAACTCACAAGAGGCGTTTATTGAAATCCAAGATGGCGGCAAAATATTGAGGAATCTGAATGTATATGCACCGTGATCATCTAAGGATTGCCAACTTTGACAACCTCACTAGAGGTAGAGGTTATGTGTTTGTTTACGTTGTGATTGATAGTGATGGATATTGTGAGGTTGGCTATCCTTGAATGTTCGTGGTGCATGCATACAGATTGCTCGACATTTCTCCGCCATCTTGAATTTCATTAAACGCCTCTTGTGAGTTTATTATTGCATTTCATGGCTTTCTGATGCCACCATTGGACTTTTCTGGCGATTTTACATTAAATTGTACACTCTATAGCGCTGTAGCAAAAGTTTGCAACAGACCCATTGGTTATGAACATGTACGGACAAGTTTACCAGGGCAACAATACCATTTTATCTGTTTCTACTTTTAACATTAGAATGATTATTTTATTTGGACTTGTCCTCTTTTCGATGACTTTTTTTGATGCATCAAATTGATTCCGGTCAGTGAGCGGGTTGACGGTTGACGGTTGCGCTGCAGGATGAGCGAAACACATCGCTGTGAGTTTCTGACCGTGGCCGCCAAGCCGAGAGAGGAAATGAATGGAGCCAGCAGGAACTTCACACCGAGTGTGCCGCGGATACGATCTCATCACGAAAAATGACGGTTGGCAGGAAGGGAAAGGGGAGGGGGAGAGAAGGTGGTGGATGAGGAGGAGGTCCTTTGATATTATGTCATCTCTAATATCACGCGGGTGAAATCTAATAAAAACGCGCGGCCGAGCAATCGGATGACAGAGGAGGGGGAAATTCCTCCAAGTCAAAAAAAAAAAAAAAAAAAAAATAGATAGAGAGGAAATTCGCACGATATGTGATTCTATTAGAGGGAGGAGATGTTGGCAGTAATTCGCGCATTTGCCAATTCGAGCAACTATCAACGCTGCAACATTATATACAACTACTCTGTCTACACGTGACTGCTTTTGTGTAACGTGTATAACTATAATCTGTGCAATTTTTAATTAACAGATTGTGTAGGTATCCTATGTAATTGGATTGCGAATAACTGACCGTTAGACTATTCCGGTCATTACGCTCAGACAATTTTAAAATTTTTGACGAAAAGGATCTGATAGAAATGTCAGAATTTTTTTGGCAGAAAATGCTAAAATTAAGGTTAAAAATACTTGAACTTTTACTATTAATTTCTGAGTTTCTATTCGAACATTTTCCATTAGAGTTTGTTTCAGAAATGCAGGCGCAGCTTACCGATAATCTTCGGCGAATTTTTGATTTTCAATCATGTCAAAAGAAATCTCACCAGCGACTTTGACCGTTTGATTTTAAATAGCATTCACCTTAATTATTGATGAAAAGTCAACCAGTCAACGCTCAAATTAATTTCCATTCATTTTTACGATACCAAATTCTCAGGATTCAGGTCTGGGTGCGCCGACTGAAACAACCTCTAAAATTGTGGTCATTCTTACAATTAGAAATATCTCTGTGTTTCATCAAAATTATACGGAGAGCTTTTAGAGGCGGAGGCGAGGGTGACCCTTTACGACACAGAGTCTAAACTTCTGCAGGGACCTAGTTAATCACCTAATCCCTTCTGATCTGAAAAAAAAAATTGGCAACAGCGCGGAGAATAACGGTACATCCGACGGTACACACTAGAAACGGGAGATGCTCCGCCCGCAATCTGTGTGTGAGCTTAAAGCCGCAAGATTCGTCGACGTATTAATAATTTAAACCGACAGAAAACCAATCATTTGTTACTTTAAATTCTTCCTTCCGCACCTCAACCCCTCCTTTCACCCAACTTTTCGATCAGTAAATTATACTTCTCACTGCTCGTCCCCTCTTCAGATTCCCGATCAGGCGGCGGTTCACCCGCACCCACCCGCACCCACCCGCACCCACCCGCACCCACCAGCAACACCATCAACCACTCACGAAAAGCTGTCAACTTTGACCTCGTGGCTACAAATGGAGGAAAGCGAAAGGTGGCCACGATCGCGAAATTACTGCGCGGTTGCCAGAGTGCGCGGGGCCGCGGGAATCGACGAATTTCCCTTCAAAATGTTACCCTTGTGCATGAGCCCAAGGTATTTGAAAAACGTATGGCTCCAAGCAGTGGCGGATCTAGAAATTATTCAAGAGAGGAGCTATATGGTTCCAAGGGGGTGGAAGGGGGGAGGCTAAAACCTACTTTTAAAACAAAACGCCCAACATTTCGTTGACCGTTCCCTTAACCTTTCACTGACCAGGTTTGATCGAAAGAACGCCACTCTTCCGTGAATATAGGGTAGTTAACTGTTCGTACTCGGGGGAGTTGAAATTGCCTATACGACGAATTGAAGGCGCCTGAACGAAACCTTATCTTGTAAGTGTCAACCTCCAGAATCGCGTTTTTTCTGAATCGCTGAATACAGGAGCAATGTGAAATAGATTAGAGGAGAAAAACGAGTCGGGCTTGGCCCATAAGAGGTTAAAGACAATGTAAAACTTTGGGTCAAAGCGGGGCTACAGCCCCCTCCGTTCCCCATTGGATCCGCGCTTGGCTCCAAAGGAAGGAGGGCACTCTTAACGCACTCTCCCTCCACTCGGGGGTGGGTAGGGCGTCAAGAGGGAAAGGGGTACAATAATTGTACTTGGTACATACACCGGTACAAATACCTGCGAAAACGGTTTGGAAACAAAATACAAAAAAAAAAAAAAAATCGCAGCAAGAAAAAACCCTGCTGCGATCCACTGTTCGGTGTCTGCCACATGATCAAACTCGATCGGCCAAACCTAATTTCTTCCTTCATTTCCTCCCGCACTCCGGGTTTCTGGCTCTGCACATCCTATTACTCTTTCACACCCGCTTAACTTGCAAAAGCGGATCCAGGAATTACTCTCTCTCTCTCTCCCTCTCTCTCTCTCTCTCTCTCCCTCTCTCTCTCTCTCTCTCTCTCTCTCTCTCTCCTGTGTCTCTCTCCTCCTTCCTCTCCCTCCCTCCCTCTCTATCTCCTTCCCATTTAAACGCATGCTTTGGAAATGGACAGAGATAGGAATAATAGTCACGTGACAACCCCCTCCTTCTTTCTATTTCTAACACATGCGTTCATATGGGTCTGGAGTGAAGAGTAGAGAGAAAGACAAATCTATGGATCTGTCCAGGTCTGTGTCCTTTGGCCGCACTATGGTCTGAAATCATCAAAAAGTGGACAAAAATCAGAAAATAAATTTCTCACTAATTTCTCAATTTAACGCTTTTAAAACCAATTTTAATCACAGAAAAAACTTAAAACAAGTATTTTAAACCTAAAAATGTCACTAGAAAGTTTTGAATTTAGCTTAAAGGTCAAAAACGAGGATTTTGGATGATTTTTTTCCTTTGATTTTTGGCCACTTTTTTTGATCTCAGGCCACAGTGGGCTGGAGCCAGACACGATCTATTCTCACGTGCATTAGAATTTCTAGTGCACACATATATAGTAACCATATCATCGTAAACTTTAACCAACACATTGTAAAATCTGCAAAGTCCGTTTTTACTATTTTTACATGGTTAAATTTACAATGTGCCTCGTTTATATTTATTATATTTTTCGTCACTTCCACCATAGTTATACTGTACTGCAGAGGTGCACTGACACGGGTAAGTGGTTTTTGAATGAACGCATGTATTTAGACCTATTTGAAAGGTCACGATAAACCGGGATACTATAGGTAAAACAACTGAGGCATGGATAAGTAAATGAGACTTCTTCCGTTTGGAGACTCGTCGGCACAATATCTGTCATCAGCCGGTCATCAGCCAATACTCGCTTACCGTTGAACGATGAACTATGCTTAATTTGTATATCACTTGAAATTTTGTTTTAGAGTCTAAGTTTTCAAGTCAACAGGAATGTCTGGAAGGTATATATTTCTAATCTCAGTTTCGAATAATGTGAATTATACTACTGTAATTCAATGATTATTCTATTCCACTCCGTTTTACATATTATATGATATCTTTTTAAGAGATCGGGGAATCCAACCTCAAAACGACCCTTAAATGGCGCATGTTATTTTCTCCCGGAAAGGCGTCGATAAATATCTCTGCTCAGAGTAAAACGGCTGGGGCATAGCCACCAGACGGTTTCCAAGCATGGGCGGATACAGGGAATTGTCTTTCACTCTCTCCTCCCATTTGAAAACTTGCGTTAGAAAAGGACAGAAGAAGGGGCCAAAGTCACGTGATGGCCCCCTCTGCTGTCCTTTTCTAACGCATAAGTTCAAATGGAGGGAGAGAGAGAAAGACAATTCCCTGTATCCGCCCATGTTTCCAAGAAGCCTGGATAGGAGTCAAACATGAAAGTTCTAGTAATGCAATGTCGCTTTCGAAAAAATAGAGACTCTATATATCGCAGAGAAATCAATATGAGTTCGGTATACGTAATATACTAACACACCCTGCACCCATACTATAATTAAATTTCAAAAACTTTGCTTGTGTACTACAATTATAGACTGATTTACGCAGAAAAGAATCAACTTCACCAGATAATTAAAAGCAGTTGGTTCATAGGAACCAACATAGGAGTTGGTATCAGGGTATAGACCCTGATAAAAACTTTCAATAATTATAATTTATATAATAAGAGCTTAAAGTTAATCCTAAAACTTATCAACCACCACGCGCGCCGCGTAGCACAGTAGATAAAAAAATGGATTTTCCCGGGCATGATGACAAATTTTGGATTTATATGCTTCAGAGACGCCTTAGTATCGATATTTTCTTCCCAATACTATGAAGCCTGGCTCATTTTCTGCAACAAAATTATGAATGAAACTCATGCATTTATTTATCAAGTCATAATCTTGAATTTTTCTCATGATATGATGTCCGAAAAATTCAATTTTTTCAGTCCACTGTATATCGCGATTCGCGCCGTGTTGAGTTACCTGGATCGATGATTCTTGGATTCTCGGAATTTACCAACACGTCAATGGGTCTGTTGCAAACTTTTGCTACAGCGCTATAGAGTGATCAATCTCATGTAAAATCTCGTGAAAAGTCAATCGGTGGCAGCAGAAAGTCATAAAATGCAATAACAAACTCACAAGAGGCATTTAACTGAAATCCAAGATGGTGGTAAAATATCGAGAAACCTGTATGCAAGCACCATGAACATCCAAGATAGCCACACTGAAAAAACGGTTCGGGTAATACGCAAGAAAAGTTCGTGCGTAGAGCATGCAACCTTACAACATCGATCACAACCAATCACAACGCAAACAAAAACTCATAACCGATGCTGTTGAGGTTGTTAACGTTGGCCGTCATGGATGTTCACGGTGCGTGCACACAGGTTGCTCGATATTTCTGATACCACCAATGAACTTTTCACTTGATTTTACTTGAGATTTAACACTCTATATCGCGCTGTAGCAAAAGTTTGAAACAGACCCATTGTTTCGAATCTACGAGAGAGAGGTTGTATCATTAGCCTTAATATCAACGGAATTAATGCTTGATAAGATTTACCTCAAGCGTGCGGTTGATTCTGGCCCCAACTACAGTAAAGTTTGGTAAACTCTACCAGTCGATCCCTTGACGATACCTTGGGATATTTATGGCTATTTTCCGAAAATAGAAAGGTCATTCCAAAAAAAAAAAAAAAAAAAAAAAAAAAAGCAACAAATTAATAAAAAAAAATCAAAGGTTTTGTTTCTTTATGTTATTCGTCATTAATATATGAGAAATTGAACCACTATGGTCCTAAAAGGACCTGAATGTTCCTAAAACTTATTTATTTGACCGGTTTCTATCCATAACCAAGAAGTTCAATAAGCCCAAAATGCCCATAACATTTCCCATTTTATTGTTGTCCAAAAAAGTGAAAATTAACATGAACATGTCAGCTGTATTAGTAAATGTCATAAAGTCCCAAAATCTAATTTAAAAAAAAATGGGAGTTTTACGCAGAGGGGGGGGGGGGAGTCTGGGGTCATTCCAGACAGCCCGCACCCCAGGGGAGGGGGGAACAAAGCGTTAAGTCAGCGGCCAATCGATGAGATAAGGCGAACGCACGAATGAGTTGTTTTTTTTTTTTTCTTTTACTATGAACGCTGAAAATTGCAGCTACTAAGCGTCACGTTGCCATGACAACGTAGGAAGCGCTTTAATAGCGCCACTTGAGCCGAGAATTTCAATCGGTCGACGTGACACTACGCGACGCGAGGAGACGCAACGGAACGAACGCCATGGGACACCGCGCCGCGACGGTTAGATTATCAGTGGCACAATTACAGTGATTTGGCTGATTAATGAAACTTTCATAAATCCCCCCCCTCTCTCACTCTCTCTCTCTCTCTCTCTCTCTCTCTCTCTCTCTCTCTCTCTCTCTCTCTCTCTCTCTCTCTCTCTCTCTCTCTCTCCACCGTTTCCCTATACGCTGTTCACCCGCTCTGCTTACACTGACCCCGTTTTCTCGTCGAATACGAGACCGAGTGTAAAACATCTGCAAGAGTGGACAAAAATAAGAAATTCGCATCATTCGGCAAAAACTTTCAATACAACCAATTGTGAGTTTGTGACCGCGCACGGAAAAAGGGACCTTAGTTCCCGGGGACAAAGTTTTCAGGAGAGCGATTTATAGCAAGTTCGATCGAAAAATGCGAAATTGGGTTTTTGACACCAAACGCTCTTTTAGAAGTTAGCCTCGAGAGCAAGTTTCCGAAATATTATTTCATGTTCCTCTAAGTATTTATTTAAACAATCCATGTATCTATTGATGTATCCATGGAAACAGTGGTCCAGTTTCCAGTTGTCCTCTCTAGTTTATTATTACAAGCCAACTTACATATTACAAGCAGATATTATTCCTAAAAAGTTGGTTTTATTATTTTCTTAGTTTTTATATTAACGATTGTTGGGATCAATAGATCAACAAATGATGACCTCGACGAGATTACAAAAAGAAAACGAGTAAACTACAGAAGTTGTGAAGAATTAACTTTTCATAACCCCAACGTTGCTCCACGAAGATAACCTCAAAAAAAAAAAAAAAAAAAAAAAAAAAAAAAAAAAAAAAAAAAAATACCTCAATCCTTGTAAATTAGTGAATTGAAAACATGTGTTTCTTTGATAACAACGTTTCAGACTAGAATGAAGCATAACTTGCGCTTACCGCTCAACAAAAATCGCTACTCACTGCCCAACGGAAACCGATACTCAAAGTCCGTCTTCCATGCAATTCAAAAATTGAAGAAAAACATTGGAGACGAAAATGAGTTGGAAACCTTTGAGAATGTGTATTATGAAGTGATTGGTACTGCTAAAATACTAAAAATGCTAATAAAATAATAAAACTTGCTAAAATACTAAAAATGCTAATAAAATATTAAAACTAACTTTTTAGGAATAATATCTGCTTGTAATGTATGTAAGTTGGCTTGTAATAATAAACTAGAGAGGACAGCTGGAAACTGGACTACACTGTTTCCATGGATACATGGATTGTTTAACCCTTCACTGCATGGGGTTCCACCGGTAGAACAAATTCTTCAAACGCTCATATAAAATACAGGTTTTTAGATATGCCTTCGGCGCATGGTGTGTCAACGCGGGAGAAGGTATATTTTGAGCTGACACAAAAAAAAAAAAAAATTGGCTGAAAGAAAACATCATGCAGTGAAGGGTTCGTGATCGAAATCATGTCAGGGGGAAAATTTGCCCCCGTATCCAAACTGACCACATTTTGATTATTTTTATAAAGTTTCCAGCATTGGCTTTTTGAAAAATCCAATTAAAGTAAAAAATTTATTTTTTTTTGAAAATTTAAAAAAAAAATAAATAAAAAAAATTCCCGCCATTTCTTATGGTGTTATATCACTTTTAAAAAACGAGTGAAACATAGAAAAAAGAGAATTTTGACCGAAAAACCGTCAAATTATTTTTTTCACTATTTTTCCCATGTATTTGACCACCTAATACATTGAAAAATCCACATTTGCTTGAGAAAAAAAAAATCATGCAGTGAAGGGTTAAATAAATAGAGGAACAGTTCATTTTTTTGGCAACTAGGTAGCATAACAATGCATTTTAGCGAGAGCAGGTCGAAATGAGGAAAAGGGACCTTCACTCCTCAATAGAGTTTTGCGCAAGTTAAGCCATGATCCTTTTTGTATGGTTGTTGTAGCTTTGATTTAATTTTGCGGTCTCGTTACGTGAATTGTTTTAGTACTTACAATCAGTTTATGGTTGTTCTGGGTAAATTTTTATAAAACTTCAAAAGTTCCTCAAAACTACGAGGTTTGAAATGTCAAACTGAAATCACCATAACTTCGGTTTGGTTTGACATTTTTTGGCGTTCTTGGCGTGAAAATGCTCAAACAACACTCTTTTATGCAGTGGTACCAACTACCAATATGTCAATTTGACTCTTCACCCTCCGGGCACCAAGGCCCCAGGCCCAGGCTCCTTTTCCCGTGCGCGGTCACGTATATGTTACTCCCCGATCGAGTAATTGTTCATTCCGCAGAATGTACAAAACTGACTAAGTACGCCCTATTCCTGGAATTGTAGCTCTTCTTCCTCTACTTTCAGGGGAACAAACAAGAGCGCATTAATTTCCGTTAACGTAAGCATTAGATTCTTAAGCGGGAAAATTTGAAAAAGAAAAGAAGCTACATTCTAAAAAATTGCCAAAACGTGTTCTATTTCAAAAAGATAGTGCCCTTAGGTATCCTATGCCTATTTTTGGAATAGAAAGTAACATAAATAATATTATTTGCATAAAACATTTAAAAAATGCGCATGATGAATGTTTTTGAATTCGAAAAATAAAAAATAAAACAATTTGAATAAAAAAACGTTGACAACTTGGGAAAACGTGTATCAAAAATATGTGAAGATACCTCCTGTTGGTCGGAGTTGAGTTAACTACTTATTCTAAAGAAGAAAAAAAAATGCAAGTGCCTACTTTCCGACTTTTAGAGTCCATACTAACTAAAATATCAGAACAAAAGTATAGGCCTGTAAAAGCTTCGAGTGGAAAGCTAGAGCGACACGGATCAAGTTTTTTCAGTTTTTTTTTTTTTTTTTTTTTTGGCAAAGCCATTTGAGAGTGGATGCAATTTTGGATGCACCAGATAGTTAAAGGTGACTGTGAGTAAAATAACTCACATAATCAGAGACTTAGCAACTTCGATGATATGAACATCTTTGAACGCCGAATCCGAACCATAAGTGTTCTATAATTACTTGCATTTCATACGCTCCAAGGAGTTTTGTAGAGCAACGATTTCTGTAACGCCTTCGTTTGAGGGTGTGTGCAATTTCGTAGGCATCATTTAGTTGTGGCTAAGTAAAGTATAGCTTGTCCTAGAAAATATTGGATTTGACACTACTATGGATTTCATTTGCACATCAGCTTCCAATCTCAGATAGGGCAACCTGCAACCTGATTGGTTAGGATCAGTAGGAAGCTGATGTTTTCATTCAAACCTACAGTTATCAAGTTCAATCATTCTTGGGACAGCCTATAGTAACTCAGAGACTTGGCGGTCTATGATACCAACATCTTTGAACGCCGAAACAGAACCATGCATTTGTGTTTTAATGGTTCCTGCCACACATAGAGAGAGAGAGAGAGAGAAAGAGAGAGAGAGAGAGAGAGAGAGAGAGAGAGAGAGAGAGAGAGAGAGAGAGAGAGAGAGAGAGAGAGAGAGTGAGAGAGAGAGAGAGTGAGGGGCGGGGGAGGAGAGAGAGGGGGAGGGGGAGAAGGGGAGAGAGAGAGAGATAGAGGTTAGTGAGTGAACACTCATCCACCATATATTCCATCCAAACCTTGTCTCTATTCAACCCTTACTCCATCTCTCTTAACCCTACTCCCCCACCCCTCGTACCTTACACTCTTAACAACCTCACACTTTCAGCAAACCGAAATAAAGTCGAGGCTCTCGCTCTCGCACGGGGGAAAAAGGAGCCGTCTCCTTGTCAAAAAAGAAGGAAGTTTTTTTCCCCCTTTCGCCGCTCCCTTTCAAAGATGAAAAGCCTCGAAAAGTTCTGAGTCTCTGACCTTTCTTTTGCGTGCGTCTGCGGTTCTTTGGAGGAAAAATGTCTTTCCAATAGAACATGTTTCCCTTGTAATTTACGGCCGTATTCAAAGGCGTTCTCAGTGCAGAGGCTTAGTCCCCGCATCCTCGTTATTTGCTTACTCTTCGGATCTACACCTATTGCTCTCTACAAAAAACTTCTTAACCCAATTATTTTTGAGATACGTGGTGCATGGTACAGCATATGTGGTTGGTTTAAACTAGTGATGGAGCCGGGATTCGATCGAATCCGGGATTTGGATTCGGTCCGCTAAAATCACGACTCCAAATCCGAATCCAGAATCCGATCGAAATTTCAAAAAGTCGCGTAAATACGCACGCGCGGTGTATCCTCCGCGTATGGCAGTATGACTCGCGGGTACATTCCGGTAGAGCATCCGACCGAAAAGCAGACTGTCGAAATCCCAAAGCTCTGAGACCGCGCACCGCCGAGACACGCGACCGAAATATCCGTCCCTCTGAACCCTCCGAGAAAATGGCTTCATTCAACGGTTTTTCTGTTTCCGTCCATTCCGCTTGGAATTTGCAAATTACTGCTCCCTAGAAATGGTTTTCTAGAATGTTGACTCAAATAAACCGACTGCACATGAGATATGATGGTAAAATGAATGAGCCAATGAGTCACCAAATCAAAACTGTCTTTATAATCACTTTTTGGTGGTATACTTAACCAAGAACCTAAATCCAAGCCTAAAAAAATGTATGCTTTTTGATGATTTTACATAGATAGAGAAGCAAATAGTGGGGGTTCTAAAGTGAATTATTTGAAAATACTGCAAATGAGGAAGATTAGCGAAGGTTCAGGATTCGGATTCGGATTTGAAGATGCGGGTGTTATAATCTAGGATTCGGATTCTGCAAAATTTTGGATTCGACCCATCACTAGTGCGAGGAACATTGCTGCATGGTTTGTATTCCGACCAACAAGCTATAACTATATAGAAGGGCAACTATACATGTTAAAGATCCAATCCCAAATTGAGGCAACATGGATGAAAGGTATGTTATAGCCTCTTATTTTTTTTTTTTTTACTTTCTCACTCTAATGAAATTAGAAAATTGAGAAAGTATTGCGATGGCGCAGAGATTTTCAAGGTATTTTGTTTCAATAGTTGGCCTCTCACGACTAAGTCAATCATGATTTTTACAAAATAATGGCCTCTCATCATGTCTAATACCATCAGAAAGAACATACGTTAATCAAATTCCCATATTTCTTAACCCTTTCTAACTTAGAGACATATATGCAAAAAAATTCTGTGGCGTCTGTCCGTCAGTCCGTCAGTCCGTCAGTCCGTCAGTCCGTCAGTCCGTCAGTCCGTGTGTACCTTCCCATAACTTTTGAAATATTGGTCCTTATGCTTCCAGATTTTGCACAGCTGTTGCTTTTTAGATTCCTCAGAGGCACTTTTTTTGTTTTTTTGAAATTTTAACTTTTAGGTTAGTTATGGGGAAAAAATGATTTCCATTGAAATCAATGGTAAAATGGGTAAAAATGGGTAAAACTGGAATAATTCAAGTTTGGCTCAATCAATTTTGATGAGAGTTAGAAAAAAAAATCTACATTCAGCCTACTGTAAAATAAACCACACATAATTACAATATTCAACCCTTAAAACCGTTTAAAAAATCAAAATAAGTGCGCTCGAGCCAAAAAATGGAATTATCGTGAAAAATTAATCTTTTTACTTGGAGTCAATCAATTATGGCTCGATGAATTTTGATAAAACTTTTGTACACACAATTCACTATCAAAATACTAACATATTTTGCTTTCTTAGTCACCATACACAGCTGATAAAACCTTTTCAAGAGGCAATATAGGTGCGATTGAGAAAAAAAATATAGGAATAAACGCAAATAAAAGCTTCTTCCTATTAATTGTGATAGTTCAGGTTTGGACCAATAAATTTTGATGAAAACTGGCAAATACAATCTACAATTAGTCTACAAAAGAAAGTGTCCCTTACAGTTACAATATACAACCCTTAAGAGAGTTTAAAAATCAAAATAGGGTGTTTGACCCATAAAAAAAGAATTAAAGTGAGGAATTAATGTTAAAACTTGGGGTCAATCATTAATGCGATGAATTTTGATGAAACTTTGCACAAACATAACATGTTACTGACCCACTCAAATATTTCTCTCATACAGTCATCATGAAAAACCTTAAAGACCGTTTCAAGGGGCAATATAGGTGCGATCGAGCAAAAACCTTTTAAACTAAGCCAATATAAAGACAAAAACAATATTTGGAATAAGTAATTCAAGCATGACTCAATTAAGTTCGATGAATATTAAAACAAAAAGTTTAAAATCTGCCTAGGCATAATTTTTTTTTCCATATATAGCTACAATAAACAACTCTTAAGTCTGATACCGTTTAAAGGCAATATAGGTTCCATCAAAACAAAAAAAGAACGTATAAGGAAAATTAAACGTATAAAGAAGAGTCAATCAAAAATGGCTAGGTGAATTTTGTTGAAATTTTGTGTACGCAGTCTACAAACAAAGTACATCTTTGGAGAAGGGTTTAATCTGCTAAACTAAAAAAATTTTGAAGATCCACCGTTTGAAAAAAGGAACCAAAAATTGTATTCATTGGAGGAAATGCAAGAATCAATATCGATTTTGACAACCTATAAAAGGAAAAAAAAAAACTAACAAATAGAATGAATGCAACTTGAAGAATAAGAACTTATTGGAATCTGGAATTAATCTAAAACTTGTTGAAAACAACATCAGATTAGGATTTAGGGATCTCAATTAGCCTTCAATTGATGAAGTAGGCAACTATTCGTACAGCTTCTCTACAAATTTGCAAACTCTTCGGATTGAAGGCAGAATTATGTCTAGAGATGAAAATATTTGATAAATATTTGCGGGTCTGGTGGTCTCCCCCAGAATTCTAAAGGAGGATCTGGGGGTTTCCCCCAGCATTTCAAAGGGGGGTCTGGGGGCCGCCCCCAGATAAAAATGGTGTGAGAAAGTGTTCGTAGGGTATTCCCTACAGTTTATTTTTTTACCTTTTGATAAAAGATTAGAATAAATCCAATGGAAACTGTCAATTTAAACGAAAATGCAAGTGTTTTAGAGTGGGGCTTCCTGGACGCAGAATTTTACTACTCATATCGAAGTGAAAAAAATGTTGCTTGTTTCTGTCACGTGTCAGTTTCTTTATCGTGTAAATCCTTCCAAAAGAAACAGTCACATCGCTAATCTGCGTCCAGATAGCCTCTCCAAAATAAGAAGTAAGTCACCTTCATTTCAAACCAATTGCAAATGAATCTGTCTGGAAACGTTTAATTGAAGATTAAATTGAGGAGGCAAATAAAATGAGCCCGTATAAAATTTTAATAAGAGAATTTAAATAATGGCTGTTTCATGCTGTGCCCTTTTTTCGGAGACGACCTGAGGTTGTTACATGACAGAAAAAATTATGTGTTTTTCGGAAGTTTTTAGGATCATCATTGTTTTCGTTGCAATTTTTACATCATAGCCTATAATCTATAATCATCCGTGGAAACAGCACGGAACTAACACCCCCCCCCCCCTCCCAATTCAAAAGTAAGCCAGGAATAAGATTCACGAATAAAGTCGAGAAGGCTATAAATGCAACGGCGGACAAGCACACTATGATCTGAGATCTAAAAAAAAAGTGGCAAAAAAATCAGAAAATTTTCTCGATCAAATCATATATAAACTTTTCATACCACTTTTAATCACAAAGAATGAATGACTAAAACAAGTAATTTAAATCTGCGGGCCGATCATTTACTTTATCGTTAAACCGATCGTTAAGACTGTGTGTGTATGAGTGATATTCTATTGGTCGAATATTGTAAAACTTAGCCGTTCCTATGGTAACCATCGTTATAGTGTCCGCGTTTTTTAAAGGTTACTCATGAATAGCCTTTATAAAACGAGACTCTTAACGATGGTTAACATAGCAACAGCCAAATTTTAAAAGAATCGCTCGCACACAGTCTTAACGATCGGTTTAAAGATGAAGTAAATGATCGCCCGCAGGATTTTAAATCCTTTTCAACAGTACATGGAAACCATAGACGCGGACGCCAGTCGAGACAAAACAATACTACAATTTTTCGAAAGCATAGTCTATGTTCTTCACCAACTTGGCAAACTTGCGTACATATAACATCAAACTTGCGCCGTCAAAGTTCAAAAAAATAGGATGGGGAATAACGAACGGGTGAAGGGGGTGGAGTCGGGGGTGGAGGTGGTGGTGGGGGTGGTGGTGGGGGGTGGTGGTGGGGAGAGGGGCTATGTGGTGTTAAGGAGGGGAGGGGGAGGAGGTTATTCCGGCATATTCCTTGGCTTGTTATCCTTCTTCTTTCCGTTTCACAATGTTGATCTGATTAAGTGCCCGCGCTTCTCCTGGATTTTTCTTTTTCCTTTTTGATATTTGTATTTTTTTTTTTATATATATATATATTTTTCCTACAAGCAGGCAGGAAGCATTGCATATACATAAGTTTATACTTGTGAAAAGCGCCCGACCGGAATGTTGACTCAACAAGCATTACTCGCCTGTTAGCCCATTTGCCTATTTTCCAATCTTAATACCTCCGTTGCCGGTTGTATCGCAAGGCGCATACAGCCGCCTGTAGCCAGAAATTCGTCTTTCTCTCTCTCTCCTTTTAACTATTATTCGATCATATGTGTTGGGAAAGGACAGTTATAGGAAGCTGAAGTCATTTGATAGCCCCTCCGGCCTCTATCATATGCTAACTCATGCGTTTGAATATGGGCGCTGGCATTGGCAGGGGGTTGCAAATAACCCCCCGGATGTAGGGAAATACTGGCTTTTACGCCAATTTTCCCTAAAATTAGCTGAGAACAAGTATGATGGCTGTTTTGATCTTTCTCTGATGGCTAAGTCGTATTCTGTGAGTCTTTCCTTTAGAGCATAGAAAGTGTGACGAAATTGAAATAGGATTCTCCCAGGATCATACTGATTACTTAGTGCCCAACACCTCCACTACGCGATCGCGCGAAAGCTCTTCATTAGTTTAAAAGTGAATTTCGTAAAACTCTAGGACTCCTATCGCTGTTTTCACTGGTTTTTACCTCTGAATCGACCATTAAACCACTTACAGCAAAAGCTTGCGACAACCCAATTAAGTAAGGGTAAGAAACTGGCAGCGATAATTTTTGTTTTGTTTTTTGTTATCAGCTTTCTTTCTTTGTGGATACTTCTTTCGAATAGAAAAGAGAAACGCGAAAGAAATTTCGAAAAGTTGTAATAAAGGGCATTAAAACTTTCCTCGAGGATGATACGTCACTTTAAATGATTTATAGTGACGGTATAAATTTGAACTCTTTCATTCCGTTCGGGAAAGAGCAATTAATCAGTGCTGACACTCATTCTGGCTCGATTCAGATAAATTTAAGAGTGTTCAAAAACATTCATTCATTGATTCATTGTTCAATGACAAACACACTTTCCGCAGCTAGGCAGAGTAGGGTTATCGGCTGTTATCAGTTTTGAAGCAGTTTACGCTGCTCCGAGGAAGGCAGCAGATTTATGGACACGCGTGCAGTTTTTTAATGCTCAACGTAAAAACCTTAACCATCGGTTTATTAAATCTATAGATCCATCGATTGTTTGCTATGGTCAGTATCTATAACCTCACTTTAGTATATCCGTTTCAAATAAGCATTTTCAAAGAGAAATAGGGTAACGGGGCTCTTGCAAACTTTTACTA
Organism: Trialeurodes vaporariorum; assembly: GCA_011764245.1. Classification (NCBI taxonomy): domain Eukaryota; kingdom Metazoa; phylum Arthropoda; class Insecta; order Hemiptera; family Aleyrodidae; genus Trialeurodes; species Trialeurodes vaporariorum. The sequence continues at coordinate 52,377,744 of VMOF01000388.1, read as the reverse complement.
CAGATATGATTGAAGAGTTGATTCTTGCATAAAAACGTGTAAAAATGACGATGAGTACACTGAAAAATCATGAAATTCACTCTCAGAATCGGGCATAATGGCGGAAAGACGCAGGTATCATGGGAGATTCCTATCTAAAATGAAACAATGAGACATATCTCTGTTTTTCCGCCGTAGAGAAAGTGACAGATTAGACAGAACTCTCCCATGATACCTGCGTTGAAACGCCATTAAGATCTTGCCGGTAAAGCAGTTTTCTGAATTTATCACTGAATTTTAGACTTATTCGGTGTGATTTTCGTGATTTTCGCTGGGCATTACATAAGACGGAACCATTTATTTGCTTGTAGCAAAAGTTTGCAAGAGAACCGCATTGCGTGCAGGAGCCTGATTTTTTTTTTTTTTAGCACACAATTAATGATCTGAATACAATGATGACCTTTGGTCTCTAGCCAGGTTTCATGGGTCCGGAGATACAATTTCGGTCCAAAATACAATATTTATTCAATGGGGAATGGGGATTCTGCGTTGTGACTTCACAACACACACGATTTGTTGTAACTTTACTCGAGTGTATCTCCAAAACCGGGACACTTGGGAAAAAAATCGAAGACATTCCTGTTCTTAGCTCATCAAGTACTTACATTTTATTGGTAAAAAACACACACAATTTCCGACCTTCGAACAAAAACGGAAATACAAATACGACATTTTTTCAATAATGGAGTCATGGCCTTGAAATAAATATTTTGGAGCAAACATAAAACAATAGTAAATTTAATTGATCCGAGATCAGATAAAATCAAAGTGGCTGTTATCATCAGGATGTTTTGTCTAGAGTAACTGCAAATAGCCATGCAATAGGGCTGTTGCACACTTTTTCTGTAAGCTATTCAAAGGTCGATTTATTACATGCAAAACCCTCCAAAAATAACGGTGGTAGTAGCACTAAAAACTCACAAAATTTACTCCGAAAACCATAAAATGCAATTAAATGTGCGAGCGTAATGGCGGCGTATAACACTAAAAATGGGAGATTTCCATCTCAATTTCACCACTCTCTCTATGATGCTAAGGACGATTCGCAGAGTAATTAGACACTAGAATAGTGACCCACATTCAATGAATGGTAATGTCACACCTAGTGACATCGTTGGCAAAGGAAAGTCGTCTCTTGTTGGTCACTTCTTGATCGAGTGACGGTATCATTATGTGGGAATCTCCCATTATTAGTGCCATACGCCGTCATCACTCTCGCGCATTTGTATAAATGCATTTTATTGGTTTCGGACCCTGGTAAAAATGGTCCATGCTTGTCCATATAAAATTGCATGGACATCCATGCTGGGTGCATATAAAGTTGCATGGACATCCATGTAGGTCCATGCACACTCTTAAGGACCCGCATGGACCTCCATGCACACCCCTTTGGCTGTTCATGGACCTTCATGGATGTCCATGAAATTTTGCATGGACCAGCATGGATGTCCATGAAATTTTGCATGGACCAGCATGGATGTCCATGAAATTTTGCATGGACCAGCATGAATGTCCATGGCTGTTCATGAAGGTCCATGCAGGTCCGTGTCCTAATATACCATGTATGGACCAACATGGACCATTTTTACCAGGGGAGTAAATTTCGGGCGTTATTAGTGATGTCATCGTTATTTTTGCAGGTTTTTGCATCTGAAACGACCCTTAAATCACTTACAGCTAAAGTGTGCAACAGCTCCATTACATTAAAACTAAAAAATTAAATGATTGACAGTAAATACAAAGGCACCTACTTTTTTCTTCGGAGCCTCATTAGCTTTAGGTAAAAAGTTTCCCAAAAGGAACTATAATAAAAGAGAAGAATGGATGATTTTATGCGGAACAGCGAACTTCCCATTGATTGGGGATCTCTTCCAAACGGTGCGGTGGTGCCTTGCGACGCGACGACGCGACGAAGGCGCGGCACGAGGCACGACGGCTATGCAAAAAGCGTGTCTGAAAACAACTTACAGTCATAGCGCCTTCAATTGACGAGGTATGCAATACCAACTCCTTCGTGTACGAATAGTTATCGAACAAGTCTTCGACCTAATCACAACAGGCGTGGTACTCGTATGGTACTCGGTCAATGATCAAATAATTAATAATAAATGTTATGTATTAATTAATTAATAAAATATATAATTCGGTAAATTAGTGGAAAACCAGGACTAGCTGTTATTCGGGGAGAAGTTGTTCAATTTCAACGATTCGCAGCTCCAGTCATCAGTGGCGTAGCGTGCTATTTGATACTGTCGCAGACTCGCAGAGTGCGTCAATTTAAACCCATGAAAAATATCAAACGATAGGGTGTTCGATGAACACCTTCGCATTCGACCTTTTATGCGGGTTTAAATGATGGACACAATACAACGTTGCCAAATGGGGCTATTGCACACTTTTTCTATAAGCGATTTAATAGTCGATTATGGCGTAAAAAGCTCAAAAAATAACGATGGCGGCACTAAAAACTTCCAAAATCCACTCCTAAACTCAATAAACGCAGTTATTTGCGCGAGCGTAATGGTGGCCGAAGGCACTAAGAATGGGAGATTCCCATCTAACAATTCTGAAACTCCATCAAGAAGTGACCAATAAGAGACTACTTTCATTTGACACCGGTGTCACTAGATGTTGCGGCACCATTCATCGGATGTGGATCATCACTCTGATGACTAATTACTCTGTGAATCATCCTTGTCAACATAGAAAGAGTGACGAAATTAAGATAGGAATCTCCTATTGTTAGTGCCTTCGGCCACCATTACGCTCGCGCAAATAACTGCGTTTATTGAGTTTAGGAGTGGATTTTGGAAGTTTTTAGTGCCGCCATCGTTATTTTTTGAGGTTTTTACGCCTCAATCGACTATTAAATAGCTCATAGCAAAAGTGTGCAATAGCCCCATTGCAAGCTACGCCACTGCTAGTCAACCATCAGCTCCGTGCCTTTAAGTTAGCGGGCAAACAAATCAGAACGCCCTTGCTGCCTCACTTCGGGATAAGCCTCTCTATAGGTATAGCTCGTTGGGATATTCACTTTTTACGTTCCAAATTGCTGTCGCAAAATCTTTGCAAGAGACCCATTATCGGCAACGTTTACATTTCTCCCGAATCGGTTTTCGAGTGCAATAAAGCGGTTGCGGTAAACGTGTCTTGAAGCAGATTTAAATGTCATTCAAAGAAGCGCGCGTGTTTCGCAGAATTTACATTTTTATTCCACGAGATTCGTTTCCTCTTCCTTATTTTATTATCCTTTCCCGTTCCATCTGTTCACGTACGCATTTGTTATTGTTTCCGCGCTTGGGATGTGTCGGAAGAAAGCACACTCTTTAGAGGTATGTGATGGCCGCACTCGTTTCACGTGCGATTCGACGTGGAAACTGAATTTACGACCGAGTCTATGAGCCTTGCACACCTGTGAGAAAATCTTGCAAATAGCAAGTGACGTTCAGTTCGTTAACGTGAACGGGTATTTCGTAAACTTCTACTATCTGCAGAACGAAATATATTACAGTGCACGGAGAAAAAAAACTTCGGTTCATATCGAATGCCGAAGTACAAAATACTACAATCAGAATCCGGTAGAAAATGGGCGTTCAAAGTCCCCAGGACGTCCGGAAAACATTAGAACGAAATTTTGAAAAGTTTTGAATCCATCATCTGAAAAAGCTTTCTTTTGACATTTGAAAAGTGATCGACGATTTTTTTTTTTTTTTTTTTTTAAATTATTATTATTATTATTATTATTTTAAATTAGGAAGATTTATTTGAGTGAACAAGGTGGAACTGGGCGGAGGGAAACTTTTTTTTCATGAACTTGGCGTTCAAAACCATTTTCTAATACCGGGAACCAGTATTACCAGATGAAAAATAATACCACTTCCTTGCCAGTTCTATCGGTAAAAACCTGTATCAACTGCAAAAATATACGGCTTTTCGCTTATATTTTTATGTAATAGCTAACCGCATAAAAACTACGTTAGTCGTATACCTGCAGGTAACACACATGTTGTACCACATAATTTAACATAGGATTCAATGGAATTTAAATGAAAATTTTGCCAAAAGTTGAGTGACCCATCAAACTTCTTAGAAAATTGTTCTTATTTGAATGGTATTCAGTCAAATCTAAAAAACTCAAATCCCAAATTGCATGTCTGAAAGGGTTAACCCTTTCCATGCCAACCGAGAATAATAGTCTTTGTGACAGTAGATGTGCCTCAGAAAATGTCAGTATTCTTTTCACATTAATTACGAGTTACGACTCAAATGGGGCTGTTGCACACTTTTGCTCTAAGCGATTTAACAGTCGATTCGGGTGTAAAAACCTCGAAAAGTAACAATGGCAGCACTAAAAACTTCCAAAATCCACTCTCAAACGTAATAAACGCTTTTATTAGCGAGGGCGTAATGGTGGCCGAGGGCAGTAACAATGGGAGATTCCAATCTTAATTTCGTCACTCTTTCTATGCGGACATGGATGATTCATGAGTAATTAGTCATCAGAGTGATGATCCACATCCGATGAATGGTACCACAACACTTAATGACACCGTTGTCAAATGAAAGTCGTCTCTTATTGGTCACTTCTTGATAGAGTTACAGTATTGTTAGAAGGGAATCTCCCATTGTTACTACCCTCAGCCACCATTACGCCCGCGCAAATAAAAGCGTTTATCAAGTTTAGGAGTGGATTTCGGAAGTTTTAAGTGCTACACCATCGTTATTTTTGGAGGTTTTTACACTAGAATCGACTATTAAATCGCTTATAGCAAAAGTGTGCAACAGCCCCCATTGTTAACTTTAAAAAAAAAGTTTCGTCGAGTGCCTTCAATCAATTGTGTATGCAAAAGCAGCACCGTGGTGTAGGAATATTTAACTACCCTCTGAGTGTGAGCCAGGGAACATCGATTTGTCTTGGTAACCTGGTCGTAAAGGGGTTATCATAAAATCGTTCTCCAAAGAATACTTTCTGCTAAAACGAGAACGTGGATGCCTCGCCTCGTTGCGGTAAAATCCTCGAAATAAATGCTAATAATAAATAAGTCAAAATAAAAAGTTGAGCATCAAAAGTTTCTTCAATTAATACATGTAAAATATGTTACAGCTTTCATTTCAGTCGATTATTTTTGCTGTGCACGGCGACTTTCGACTCCCGCGGCGGAAAGTCTCCCGGGGAAATGCTCCTGCGAAAGTTTTCTGCCTGAGTTACGGCAGAAAGTTTCGTTGTGGGAATTCAAAACATCTGTAGCAACTAACACAAGTATACGACACGTATGTTGCTAGAAATAAATTCTTACCTGTTTATATATATACGGCAAACGGAGGAATACACCTTTCTTTCTCTCACTCCCTCCTACCCTTACTTCTCACACTCTTTTTCGTTCGCAACGTAGGTATCCTTTGTTGCTCCTGCACAGTGTTGCCTTTTCTCCGATAATTATCTGATTCAATTCCATTTGACTTAATGTAAAAATTTATCATTTATAGGAAAACCTGGCAACGTTGCTTCTGCATTCCCTTTTCTAGACTTTAAACAAATGAATAGGGATTCCTGATGTAAACTACCACCTTCGCTCTCTCATCTCTTTTCTCCACAGCTGCCGTTTTGCGTATGATTAATGGTATTTTTCTATTCACCAATGATGATTCCGCCGGTTGAGAAAAGATTACACAGTTCAGTTTAGTGAATGACTGTATTTAACGAAAATGCTCTGATCTGTAATCTTTTCTCAATCGGGGCAATCGCCGTTTAATTATTAACAAATCCGCAAGTTTTAAAAAGTCATCGACGGCTCCACCGGTTGAGAAAAGATTACAGATGCGAGTATTTTTTTATGCTTTATAGTCATAAACTGAACTGAACTGTGTAATCTTTTCTCAACCGGTGAAATCATTGGTGAATTGAAAAATGTCATTAATTATTTGCAAAACGGCAGCTCTGTTTTTCTCTCTATCGCAGTCCTGGAACTTGCTCAGAAAGAAACCCTTCCCTTGCGTCTCCGTTTTCACCTTTGACTAATAATGATCTGCTACCCTCTCCTCGTCCCTGCTCTTCTCAAGTTCTCAGTTCTCCCTAAACTTTTCCTAGAATTACGATTCTTTATTTTTCTCTCGTTTAAAAATCATGAACTAATTCTTCACTAGTTGATGGTTTCTTTGATTTACTAATTTTTTTTTCTTTCTATTTCGGAAAACAAATTTTAAATATAAAGCGAATGGGTGTCTGCTGTTGCAAACTTTTGCTACAACGATTAAGAGTGTTTAATTTAATGTAAAATTGCCTGAAAAGTCTATTGGTGGCATCAGAAAGTTATAAAATGCAATTGTAAACTCACAAGAGGCGTTTAATGAAATCCAAGCACCACGAACATCCAAGGATAGCCAACTTCGCAATATCGATTACAACCAATCACAATGTAAACAAACACATAACCTCTACCTCTCCAGTCAGGTTGTCGCAGTTGGCCATCCTTGGATGTTCACAGTGCATGTGTTACGCCCCGTTGGCGAAACCGGTCATTCCTCGGAATGTCCGGTTTTTTGACCAGTCCGCAGCATGGGCAGCCATTCCGCGGAATGGCCGCGCCAGGTGAAATCAGTCTCATTCCGCCAACGGGCCGACCATGAATTTCAACCGTAGCTGATGTAAGTAACGAATGTGTTTCGAAGTGAAGAAGAAACCACTCTACGAATTTTAGATGAATGTTTCTAAATGGTTCGCCACTTTTACGAAGTAATATACGTTTTAAAAAGAAAATAGCCAAAAATGTATTACCATATTTGAATTTCAATATTTGTTTTATCATTTCATTATTTACGCACTTATTAATGGATTATATTCTAATATATCTGTAGAAGCTCAAAAAGAGAATCAACTATTTTCCCTTCACACTTTTGCCAGGCTTAGGACTGGCCGCAGAGAAAAAAAACTGTAATAAAATTTTTTTTCTCAGGGAGTGTGTTGAAAAAATTGTTTTATCTCGTTGTTATAAGGGTATATAGTGCCCGTGTCAAATAATTAAAACTGCTGAAAACATTTAACGGGTGTATAGTGCCCACGTTGTATCTTAAAATTATTCCAAATATTTTAGGCCCATATTTCTCGTGTCAATAAGTTTCAATCATGGTTTTCGCACGTGATTCCTGGACGACGAGAAAGTTAGACGAACAGTTAGGCGAAATATAACAGGCCACCAAAATAGTCCGCATGGCCTAATTTTGCTTCTCACGGTGGAAAGTCCAATGGTAAAGCTCATAATAAAATCGGTACCTTCAGGTCACGACTGATCGTTGTATATACCAGTGTCGTCGCGTGCAATTTGGCAACAATGTATTCCATCCATTTAAACTCATGTAAAATATCGAATTCAGGGGGTGCACTGTGCGCACAAGGAAAATTCGATATATTTAATGAGTTTAAATGGAGCAGTTGCATTGTTGCCAGATGGCACGCGACGCCACTGGTATATACAATGACGGCGCGGTTGTTTGGCCCCAGGTGTTTGAAAGAGATGTCAGAGCGCAAAAACAGACAATTAGAGGCCGCAATCCTAGCAGGGATGACGGACGGAAACAGTGTTAATGTTGGCTGTTGGTGCCCACGAAAAGCAAACAAGAGTCGCAATTTGAATTGATCGGCTTAGTACGACGTCACAGAAACTTTGTTTATACTTGATGTTTTCCAAAGAGTAAACAAGAGTCCCAACAAAACGGTAGTAAAGCGTGGCAGGTGAGGTTAGGTTGGCGATATCGAAAAGTTGGCCTCTGATTAGCTGGCAAAAGCCTGGGCCCTGTTTCTCTTATGGAAATTTAACAGGGGGTTTTCGACTTTGCCTCATTTAAAGTCAAATTCCAAGAAAACTATTGCTCCTGCTTACCTTCGGGAAATTCAAATTATATTTTTTTGAGGATATAACGAAGATATTGATGGGTCATACATATCACTTCATCGAAAAATTAACAGAACAATATGAATTTGAAAGTAAAATTACGGGCAATTTTTTCCGCCGTCACGTCCGATAGTGAACTGTGGCGGCTCGTGATATTTGGCAACCATGCAAGTTTTCCATTTAAACGTAGGTAAAATAATCGATTCTTGCGGAGGCTGACAGCCTCCGCAAGAATCGATTGTTTTACATTGGTTAAATAGGAGGAGGACACGGTTGCCAAATTTCACGAGCCGCCACTGATAGTGAGCCGCTAAACTTCGTGTTGCCTTGTGAATTTGTGGTTGAATCTTCGGTTTTCTTCATGAAATTGGCGTATTTCCTTCTGAGAATGAATTTTACATGCATTTCAAACTATCTGCACTAAACTAAAACAAGAAAAATGGAAAAAACAACTGCTACACCACACACTCGGCCCGACCTGTGCGAAGAGTGGAAAACACGGCAAAAAAGTGCCGGTAATTTTACTTTCAAATTCATATTGTTCTGTTAATTTTTCGATGAAGTGGGTATTACCCATCAATATCTTCGTTATATCCTCAAAAAAATATAATTTGAATTTCCCGAAGGTAAGGAGCAATGATTTCCTTGGAATTTGACTTTAAATGAGGCAAAGTCGAAAACCCCATGTTAAATTTCCGTAAGAGCGATCTCACATTCTCACAGGGCCCAGGCTTTCGCCAGCCAATCAGAGGCCGTACAATCGACAGTGACATTTGATAGTAATTCGACTATGCCCCTCTCCTACCGTTTTGTTGGGACTCTTGTTTACTCTTTGATGTTTTTTTAAAAGTAAATATGTCTTGGTTTGTATGCAGTGGCGGCTCGTGAAATTCGATTCACAGATGCCCACTCCATTTAAAACTATAGGATAGTATCGATTTCTCGGGGGTTCAATTGCACCCCCTGACGATCGATACTTTTCTATACATATACTTAGTTAAATGGAGTAGACATCGATATATCGCATTGCACGAGCCGCCACTGTTTGTATGGCTCTTAACTTAACAGTCATCCTCTAGCTCTCTCGATGTTACGTTATACCTCGCAATAATACAGCTATCTCTCTTTCAATTTGTTTTTTACGTGGTTTTTCAAAAGAACTCTCCAATTAGTCACTTAACTGGTTAGACCTTTTTTCAGTAGACCAAAAACTAGTAGACGCATTTTGTCCGTAATCCATAATTATGTTACTGTACGTAGGCCTACTGACTGGAAATCACAAAACCTCATGCGTACAGGAAACACTTAAAATCAATTGTCCAGATTGTCATGAACAAATTGATGGATTACAACTGGGGCAATCAGATTCAAAATTGATACTCGTATGTGTGTACCTAACCCTTTACTCTTAATTACTGTTTGGTGAAAATTACAATCTCCAATAAGTCTCTGGAGTTGCAGTCCAGTAGCGTACACAGGAACTTGTCTTTCTCTCTCTTTCCCCATTTGAACGCGTGTGTAAGAAAAGGACAGGAACAGGGGCTCGAACGTGTCTTCAGCCCCCATCTCTTTCCTTTTCTAGCACATACACGCAAACGAGAAAAGAGCGAGAGAGACTAATTCCTGCGTACGCCATTGGTTGCAACGCACCTTAAGCATTGAATTGGGACCCTTTGTTTACTCTTCGGTGACCCACCACCTAACCAAAGCAATAGTGATAGGGAGGGGTAGGGGTAGGCGGAGTGAGTGGGGGGGGGGAGATTGATGCGACACGACACCCTTGAATGCAAAGGGGAGACAAAGTTATGCTCTCGGCGAGTATTGCAGAGATGCCTATCCTTCCTATACCTACATACAGGCGTTGTCAGTTAGTGCGTTAATAAATCACCGCACATTTTACGTATAAGTAGGTTCTAGAATGTGTCTGATGCATACTTTTGCGACAGCGCTATGGAGGGTGGAATCTCTAGTGCCAAATCGCGTGAAAATCACATTAAGAAACCATCACAAAATTCACTCATAGACCAACAAGAAGGCGTTTTATGGAAAGCCTAAGATTGCGGTTGAACGGGCGAATCAACTCTGCATGCATGATTGCATGCACCACAAGAGGCAAAGATGGCCGACGACGGCATTCGGCAAAAATAGAGTACCTATATTAGAGAGAGTATGGCGGTCTGTGAATCCTATGCTCATTGGTTGCGACATTTTAGGCGTGCAAGGAGCTCTTAGGGCCCAATTTCAAGATGGCCGACCGGGTCGATCATGAAACCGATGTAAACGTTGAGGCATTTTCTAGCGGGAAACGGTCATCAAACTCACCGTTCACCGACACCGTGTTCATCAACAATGTAACATAAACTCAAACAACACGACCACCGCCATTTTGAAATTGGGCCCTAAGTGCTCCATGATCGCAGACCACCATACTCTCTCTGATATAGGTAGGTATTCTTGGCAAAGTAAGGCGTTTCCTTTTCAGAATTCGGGTAAAAGCGACACAAAACGTGAATTATTCACCGTAGTAATTCACCAGCAACAACGCAAAAGTAAAATTGACCGGGGGGAGAAAAAAAAAAAAAAAAAAAAAAAAAAAAAAAAAAAAACACGCAGAATGACATAAAATGTATGTACTATTAGGAAGTAAGCCGTTTGTTGACATTCTAATCAACATTATAAATTGCCGTCATCGGCCATCTTTTTTTGATTTTGTATGGTGCATACATGCAAGGATGCTTCGTCCTTTCAATCGCTATCTTAGGCTTTACTTAGAACACCTTTTATGGATTTATGAGTTGATTTTGAGACTGTTTGATGCTCTCTATGTGATTTTCACGCGAGTTTACACTAGAACCAAACCTTTCATATTGCTGTAGCAAGAGTATGCAACAGACCTATTCATCATAGAGCTCTCCAAGTCGTTCTTTTTATTTCCCGATCTTGTGTCTGATTTACCGGTGCAATTTATTGGAGCGTTCTTGATTGCGATGAAATTCATCAGAATTTTTCACCGGCTTTAGCGGAGTAAGACCTCCGATAAAGCCGATATAAACTATATCCTCAAAGAGGTAAACAACCTTTCGAATCCAAGTATTTTCTATGTTTTCATTTAAGCATTTTGGAAGTTTTTATAAAAAGTAAACTGCCAATCAGATTATGAACGATCGTATCGTAATACCATCGTGTCGATGATCGAATACGAGCTATTTTTATGGGTGACGTCATTCTCAAATAGAAACCCTTTCATCTCTGAGGAATTTCACCGACGACTATCGTGAGCTATCGTGCACACATCGTAGAGATTGAAGGTCTTCTATCGCAATAAAATCTATCGTAATAACAGCACTCATTAGAATAACTCGCATTCGATAGCGATACTCGATAAGACTTCGATCGTTGAGTTACTCTTTCAGCCCACGTCACCTCACGAGAGAGGTGCGAATTCCGAGGTTCGGGTGCTGCATCGTTGCCGAACAAACAGTTCGACCGCAATAAAAAAATACACAACCATTGGTTCTCACCCAAAACGATTAATAAAATATGCTTTTTGGAGGCCCGCAAACCTTTGGCGGTGTTGTAGAGGAATATCACTAATCATAGCACAGATTCATTTCCCGTCAAGACATATTCGCAACATTTTTAATTTTTATCGTCAATTGTCTGTTGATTCGTGATTATTTTGAAAACGATGCATGTTGCGTACCGATCACCGCAATTCAGTTTAAATTACGTTGAGGTTCCAATTTGATTGTATACAGGGTGTTTTTTTTATCTCCCCCCCCTGGTTTTTTTTCTTGCTAATTGAGATAAAATGTTGCGGTTTGGACTATTCTTCATCATTTTGGCTGAATTTTCTTTTTTTGGGGTCGAAACCCCCCCAGCCCCCCTAGGGGGGCCCCCAGGGGGGCTATCTCAAAAATTTCAAATGGCAACCCCTATCTTGTGATACATCGTTCGAAAGGGCATAAAATTCTAAGACTTTTGGCGCAAACCGGAAGTTGATATCGTTTTTCGTTTTCGATATATCGAATTTCAAAGTTCGATTTGGACCCATTTTAAAAAAATCGTTACTCCACTTTGGAAAGTCGGAATTAAAAAAACTATGGGTCCAAAATACTTTAAAAAGCAAGTCCTTTTCAGATAACGAAATGGTTTTGACATAAAATTTGATTTTAGAGCCCCAAATTTTTTTTAAAAAATTTGCCCCTAAAAGGGGCTATCTTGAAAATTCCCTTCCACGACCCTTATTGAATGATGCGTCGATCAAAAAAGCATAAAAAACTGAACATTTTGGCGCAATCCGGATATCGATATCGTTTTTCGTATTCGAGATATCGAATTTTGAAGATAGGCGAAAATTGAATTTTGAATATTCGATATCTCGAATACGAAAAACGATATCGATATCCGGATTGCGCCAAAATGTTCAGTTTTTTATGCTTTTTTGATCGACGCATCATTCAATAAGGGTCGTGGAAGGGAATTTTCAAGATAGCCCCTTTTAGGGGCAAATTTTTTAAAAAAAATTTGGGGCTCTAAAATCAAATTTTATGTCAAAACCATTTCGTTATCTGAAAAGTATTTGCTTTTTAGAGTATTTTGGACCCATAGTTTTTTTTAATTCCGACTTTCCAAAGTGGAGTAACGATTTTTTGAAAATGGGTCCAAATCGAACTTTGAAATTCGATATATCGAAAACGAAAAACGATATCAACTTCCGGTTTGCGCCAAAAGTCTTAGAATTTTATGCCCTTTCGAACGATGTATCACAAGATAGGGGTTGCCATTTGAAATTTTTGAGATAGCCCCCCTGGGGGCCCCCCTAGGGGGGCTGGGGGGGTTTCGACCCCAAAAAAAGAAAATTCAGCCAAAATGATGAAGAATAGTCCAAACCGCAACATTTTATCTCAATTAGCTAGAAAAAAAACCAGGGGGGGGGGGAGATAAAAAAAACACCCTGTATAAAAGCGTTCAAGATCAATGGCGCACAGAAACAAAAAACAAAAAAACGTGTTGGCAGCGCTGACAAAACTTTTGGTAAAAAAATGACCCAGCAAAAGACTTCAGAAGAGCTAACCAATACGCCTAAGTAAAGAGATATTGCCAGATGAACCAAAGCTTTGGTCGGCTCAACTGTAGTCATTTACTGGGTCATTTTGCTACCAAAGGTTTTGTCGCAGTGCCATCAAAGTGTTATATATTTTTGTTTTTTTTTCTGTGCGTATAGCAACGCGAAGTAGTCAGCACGGAAAAAAAAGAATGGTGTAATTAACCATTCGCATAGCTGATTTTGGCCCCTACCAGAGTTAACCCTTTCCAGCAAGGTGGTACACATATGTACCATTTTCTGTAACATGGGTTTCAATGGAATTTAAATGGGCATTTTGCAAAAACATGTGTGAGCTATCAAAAGTCTTAGAAAATTGTCCTCTTTTGAACGGTCTAAAAAAATCTCAAAAAAAAGTCAAATTCCAAAATGCGTGCTGGAAAGGGTTAAGATAAACTTGACCAGAGTTATGAAACATTTGACAAGGTATCAAGTGAAATTGACCTGATTCCTGGTCAAATGCTCCATAACTCTGGTCAAGTTTATCTTAACTCTGGTAGAGGCCAAAATCAGCTATGCGAATGGTAAATTACACCATTCTTTTTTTCCGTGGGGCCGTGGGGGTCTAGTGCCTGAAATTGTGGGCGTAACTCGGAAATTTAATTGCTGGGGGGGGGGGGGCATCGGTCACATCACAAGTTAGATTTTCTTTAAAACTATGAAATTTATTTTTTATGTGCTCTCCTTTTCTACCCTCGTTTTTACTCTTTTGAGATTTTCTTGTAGGTAGGGGGGAGTCTCTCCAGCCAGATATATTCATACAATCGTGCCTTATTTTCGGATCATCTTTATTTTCAAAAAAGGTAAATCGGCGTTCTTTCTTTGTCTTCCCGGTATAAAATTACCTCTAGTGCTGTTGTGCTCCCTTTAAATCGAATCATTTGAATATGGTGGTTCAGCGAGTGAGTTTCACTCAACTTCTCCAGAATAACCTGAAGCAGGGAAATAATGAAATTGGACGGTGCTCTGAACTTCCTCGAATGGCAATAAATGAACAAACGGCCAAATTGAATCGCGGGTGATAGTGTAACGGGAGAAAAAAAGAAGTACTAGGAATCGGAGAAACCCAGAGAACGGCGAGTTTAATGATGACACAAGTTTATATCTGCAATTGAGTCGCAGATATCGATGCGCGGCGGTGCTGGGTGTGAGAGAGGGGGGAGTGGGAGATGAGCCGGTTTATGGGAAACTGCTGTAATCAATTCCCATTGTAAATATTTATTGGCTAAAGGTACAAATGCTTGGAGCAAGCATTGCTGCTTTGCAAGGTGCCAGGGATGTATCCTATGTATCCTGTATAGAACATTGTGTCGTTCCGGTTCAAAAGGTTTTTCCGAGTAAAATTAATTACTAATTGCTGTATCTGTATCGCTATATATGCTCTGTTTGCGTGATTGTGAAAAAAGGGACATTACACGTGCGCATCCTGGCGTTCATCCTCACTGCTCTCTCTCTCTCTCTCTCTTTGCCTTAAATGTCGGAAGTATGTGCACTGTGCAGTGTTCCCAAATTTGACCTAAAATTCCGTCCCCTATTTAAATGAATGCGAATTTTCTTTTCAATCTTGGCAACAATGTAATGTGCAAAGCAAATCATTATCGGTATTCAGCCGATTTCTATTGGAGATTTTCGATCGTTTGAAATCGCATTCGTATTGTTTTATTGATATAAACTTTGTCGACACAGCCGAAGAGACATATGTGGAGGGGAGCGAATGGGGAAGGGAAGTGAAAGACTTTAGACACCTGAAAGATTTGAGCAAGGAGGCTTTAAGTTGCCGCCAAAGAACACTTTCGACGATTCGCTTGTGTCATTGTCATAGTGTGTCACCCTTATTATATGAGGACATCGTCGTCTTTTTCCGTGAATACTTTTTAACTCATCTCGATATTGTGAAAACGTCAACAACAGAATTTTACAGTGGGGAAAAAATTACCAGAAGCATGGAATTCCACCAGAATTCGCCTAGAATCACCTCAAGACTGTCTGTCAGTGATGCTGTTGGTCCAAAATTGTAAAACTTGTTAGCTGTTGCTATGGTAACCATTGTTAAAAGTCTTCTTAGCTAAATGCCTGTAGATAGCTTTAAAAAAAATGGCCACTTTATCGATGGTTCACCATAGCAACAGCCAAGTTTTATAATGTTGAACCAAATAGCATAACACTTATAGACAGTATTAACGATCGGTTTATCGATGAAGGATATGATCCCCCCCCCCCCCCAGGTTAAGAAAACAAATCTCCGCTTACGCTCACTCAAAATTAAGTGGGTAGGTAAATTCATCTACTACGCTGTGTTGATTTTGCCTATACCACTGCATTGAAGGCTCCATTGAAGGCTCTTTGAAACATTATTTCGCAAAGATCAATAATTTGGAGTGGCTTTCAATGAAAAATTGAAATGTTGTGAACAAGCAGATCTGTTGTAACGAAAACGAATTTACTCGATGTGCATGGTAGTAAAATGGTTATATTTAAATTCTTCGGGCTAAAACGACACTGAGATGTAAGCATCCAAAACGACATAATGTGTCCGAAACATTCACCGTCCATCAGTGTCTAATTTGACTAATTTTTAGTGTTTTAGAATAATTCTCCGCCTTTAATTTCACTTCATCATCGCACTCAAATATATTTTGAGACGCTAATAATTTTAAAAATACTATTAATTTTCATTAAATTTACGTAGATTTTCCGTAAATTACAATTTACGTCTTCCCCGCGAAAAATTCGAAATTATTGAAAAAGTATGAGTTTTGAGTAAAAACTAAGGCCGAATTTGAAATCAGCGGGTGGAATTCTTGCAGAGAATCGTAGAAAGGAGAGACAAAGAGGTATCTCATGATGAGAAAACCTGGTATTACGTTCATGACGGCCGGACACATTATGTCGTTAAGGTGTAAAAATCGACACTAAGGCATTCGTGAAAATTAAATGTATGCAGTCTGCTTACCTCTCTTCTTGTCCACAACTTTGCTGGTATCGGCAAGCACCAGAGACAAAATCAGAAGGAAAGGGGCAGGTTTCATTTTCGGGATCGTTTGTCACACTCGTTCTCGACGGCTCATTCCGACGCGGCTTTTTCACGACAATCGGTGCGAGTAACGGGAAACTCGCGTCGCATTCTCGCGTTACGAACTCCGAACTCCCTCAGATCGTTCCCTGTTTTTCAAACGGCCATCGATAGGAGACGCAGCGAATCACATCATGATCCCCCACCCTCGCATTTAATCTCTTATCAATTATACGAGTACCTCGAATCTCATTGACGCAGATTTTGATTTTGAAACAGCATCTGAGCACAGATTTCAAAATTAAAATGAATATGGAGTGGTTGCACAAGGGTGCTTCCAAATCCTAGTAAAAAAAACCTCAGGCCCTCAGAAATCATGTTTTATAACACTGAAAAAGTGGAAGTGTAGGTACATTTTACGCTTCAATGGTGTCTAATATTGTGTAACAATAGGGCTCTTGCAGTAACTTTCGCTGTGGGCAAATGAATATAGCTATAGTCTAATCTGATGTAAAAACCATAGTAAATTAGAAAAATCACTTTAAAAAAGTCTAAAATTTAGAAATAGACTCAGAAAACAGCTGTAATAGCAAAATCGTAATGGCGGTGCAACGCACGTATCATGAGAGATTCCGGGCTAATTTATCACTTCCTCTAGAGAATAAATATGTCTCAATTTAGGTATAGGAATCTCCCACGATACCTGCGTCTCTCCGCCATTTAGCCCGATTCTGAGAGTGATTTTGTGGTTTTTTAGTGTATTCACCGTCATTTTTACAGAATTTTATGCAAGAATCAACTTTTCAATCCCCTGTAGCAAAAGTTTGCGAGAGCTCCATTTGGATGGTTAAAATTTAAACGTCTGGTCATGAATATTAACCCTATGACTATAAATATTAAACGCATGACTGTATGAATAATATCGGAGAGTCCCTCATTAATTAACCATCATACGGTAAGAAATAATCATCCAAATCGCTACACAATATGGGCATCATCAAAGGGTAAAATTTGGTCTTCAACTTTTTTCAGTGAACTCCCTCAGAGCCTCAATAAATCTTGATGGTACCCTCAGGGTTTTGTGAAGTTCTGGCGGTTATCAATACATGATTTCTGAGAACCTGGGGTTTTTTCTATCCTTAGGAATGAGCTCCTTAAAGAGCTTTCTGTTGCAATAATTTAGATTGTAATCTGTGAATCTAATTTCTGTCAACTGTGTGATAACACTTGAGATCAGTTTTGGATAACCTAATTACTGGTTTAAGTACATATTTCGACCTGGAATACCTACTCTGAACTGAGCAATATCTTACAGCGCTATCGAACTGATCTGTTTAAATGGACCTTGACCAAATCAGGAAGTCAACCTCCAATTGAATAACAGAGTTTCTCGATTTTGTCACAAAGACTACAGTGCTATCGGACTGGGAATCTCTACGTGGACCTTATTGAGTAGTTAAAATTGATAAAAACAAACTGACTGCTAGTTTAAGCCTGTTGTCTCCTCCCACGTTGAAGCACAAAATATACTTCTAAAACGGAGAGCTCAGTGTTATTTAATTTACAAATTTACTGTACCAAGAGCCAAAATGCTACAGTTGAAGGCAAAAATTATGGTCTCGTGGATGAAAAGTCATCAGCGTATATCAAACCATGAATGAATGGGTAAGCTGTATCGTATCGTACAAAGGATGTTCCAAAAGTACTGGTAATGATGCTACAACAACTTTTAAAACTAAATAAGCTAGCTATCTGATATTCGTTACATGTGAAAGATCAATCCGTTTGCTTTCGATTGAGCTCATAGATGAACACATTTGGTCGCAAAAATTGACGAAATCATGGTCGTTTGAAAGGAAAAAAGGAATTGACCACCCACGGGTTTTTCCAACGAATATTTTATCCCAGCGAAAAACAAAGCACTATAAGTTGTCCGATGCACTCTTTCTCTTGACACGCCTTGTCAACACGAGACATTTTACTCATAAATATTACTATCTTCATATGTAACTCAAGGTTAAACCATGATAACGCTCATTGGCTAATCCACAACAATGAAAATGTACAACACGTGTGAGTAAGCTTTAAGCTTTAATTTTGTAATTTTGGTAAGAATAGGTAAATATCTATAAAAAGAAGAAAAAACCTTGTAAGGGATACCTTTTTTCCTTTTTCACTCTGTTATGGCGTATTAATTAATTTTTAACCGAAGCACTCATCTTGAGCTCAATCAAAAGAAAATGAGTTGGTCTTTCAAATAAATCCAAGAAAAGGTAGGCTATATCTAGTTTAGTTTTGAATTTAGAGCTTTAGTCCCGCGGTTCTTTTGGAACGCCCGATACTTATTTTATTCCGAATTTTTAGTTTTTACATCAGCCATCAGCTGCTTTTGATTCAAATATTGGAGAAATTGATCTTGGAATAGAAGAAAAAGCATATGAAGATTATGTAAGCATCGACAATTGACCCAAAACACTCCTCTGAAAACAATTTATATACCTATTTTTATATCGAGGATGCTCAAACATGTCATCTCTACCTAAACGTTTGAGACACTCTTAACTTGATTCACAAACCCCAAGCTCAGCGGAGGTATCAAATCCAAAATTTCGACCACCCCAAAATGAACTTGGCACATTTTGAAATGTATATAGAAAAATTCAAGTTATTTCGAGCTTTTGGGGAAAAAATGTGATCATCTCAGGTTTGAGCGATTATTATAACTTTGAAGAGAAGTTTAAATATTACTGTGCATTGTTGAAATTTTCCTCTCTAAACTCAACTTCTTTGACGTTAAAAAGCTATTGGCTTTATAATCATTGCTTAGGCTTTTCCAAAATTCAAAATAAAAACTGTCAGAAACAGCGTTACATTTGCTTTTAAGAATATAAACAAAACAACCTAACCTTTGTGAGATTCAACGTTTATCACTAGCACTTAATGAGAAGAATGACCATTTTATTCGACGAAACGTGTACTTATGTCAACAGAAGAGCTTGTATTTAAGACACGAAACACGTTCATAACCATTAAACAGGAAAATAAACAAAGATTAAAGGAAACGAGAGCTAAGTGTGAGCCGGAATGCAATGGAGTTAAAAACGGGAGCCTAACAAGAGCAGAAACCAAGGACTACCGGTGAGAGACTGCGACCAGACGGAGACTGAAAAGCTCGCCGTGAGCTTTTACAAAAGTTCATGTGGAACACAAGTTTGAGGCACGCGCAAAAGCTAGCTCGTTCAAAGTATCCAACCGCACGAAGGGCTAAACATTTGATTTTTAACGCGAACAGCGAGGGATTTAAACAAATCATACAGCAAATATTGCTTACCGTCTTCCCCGAATCTTAAAATTAGAGATCAGATTGTTACGTGCTCACTATATGCTTGACATAATTTATTTCATCGACTTTTCAACCCCAATTTAGGAGAATTAAGTCAAGAATATTCATGCACACCTATAAGCATTTCTTTTAAAAACTGATCAGTGTAAAGCGATTTTGAAACTTTAAATTGTCTTACGCCTCTTTGTGAAAACACCGATGAATTGACATTATTTGACCTGTAAAGCACGTGTGACAAATATTGCATTTAAAAACTTCAAGCATTGTGTGAGTTTTCCTAGCCTGGTCACAAAATTAAACTTGCGGTTATACTGCATGTTTTATCAGCTTGAAAAGCCCACAGTTCACTCTGCATTGATGAAAGAAACTAGTCGGTTAAACTTTACACTGTCGATTTTAAAAACCTAGTCTGCAACTCTCTCTTGTTGATGGCTCTCGACCTAGAAGACTCTTTTAAATCGTTGTCCATCACTGAGATTGATTAAATGAATATGGGCGTTAGGGACCGTACGCCAAAAGTTAGGCATTTAAAACAGCTTTCAAATAATTGTATGTGTATAATATGATCATGTAAATTGATGAATTTTCATTAAATTTGTTTTGCAATCTTTTGGCTTTTTTGAGCTTGACGAATTTAAATACAATATTATAAAATATAACTCAAATGATAAGAGTCCATGAGAAAAACGAAATGTCACACAAACCAAAATTAAAGTTTTCATGGTAATCTAACGGGATACAAAATTACAAATTAAATAGAGATCTACAGAAGCGCAAGAAAATTAATTCTGGTCGATGTAAAATCATTGATTATAATGAAATTTAGTAGCCTTTTAAACGTCCTCCCCCCCTTTCTTTTAACTTAAAAACATAATGGGTTTTTGTGTCATTTCATCGTTCTTCGCAGCCTGGACTCTTCAAATATAAAACCGATGTTTTCAAAGGTATAGCGTCGCACGTCACGTCGCTAAATGTAAATATTATCTGCGTGTTGAATCTCAATTTTTAGTGGTAAGATTTTTAATCTGAACATCAGGCTGATTATCAACAATCGTATCGTAATGCCACCGAGTCGATGATCGAGTCCATGTTATTTTTATGAATGGTGTCATTCCCATAGAAACCCTACCATCTCTGGGGAAATTCGTCGATAGCTCAGGAGTCATCGGCGAATTTCCGAAGAGATCGAAGAGTTTCTATCGGAATGAAACCTATCAGAATGACACCATTCTTAAAAGAAACACGAACTCGATCATCGACTCGATGGCATTGTGATCACTGATCAGGGCTGCCGTTTTGCGTATAATCAATGCTATTTTTCTATTCACCGATGATTCCGAAGGTTGAGAAAAGATTACACAGTTCAGTTCAGTGTATGACTGTAATGCACGAAACTACTCTGATCTGTAATCTTTCCTTAATCGGTGGAAACTCCGTTGATTAATTAAAATATCCGCAAGTTTTTAAAGTCATCGACGACTCCACCGTTTGAGAAAAGATTACAGATGCGAGTATTTTAGTTTATTACAACCATGCACTGAACTGAATTGTGTAATCTTTTCTCAACCGGTGGAACCATCGGTGAATTAAAAAATAGCTTTGATTATACGCAAAACGGCAGCCCTGATTGTGATACGATCGTTCGTAATCGGTCTGCAGGAGGAATAAGGCATGACGAAGAACGTTTCGGACGAGATGTTGCTTTATTTCAATCACTGTTGCCAAATTTGGCGGGGAATCCAAAAACTTTTCAATAAATTGAATGGAAAAATACGTCCTATTATGCTCAAAAATGGCGGTCCTGCTTTTAAGTATACTTTCATCCATAAACTTACATCCAGCAATAAATACAGAATGTTAACTCGTATAAATCTCGTCTTCCTTTCTACTGTGCGACGTCACTCCATGGCGTTGAAGAGCGGGAATGCTCCCTCCACCCTTCTTCTCCTGCCCTTACTCTTCTCTCGCTTCTGCTGAATACGCCTGTAAATGAGTTGATGTTTACATTTAACCTTTCCTATTCGGAAAACGAAGTTCGCACAACACGAAAATCGACAGGAATAACGGAAGTTTCTTTTCTTTTTCGGTGGAGGGTCGAGCGGCGGGTGGGGGGGGGGGTTGTTGAACGGAGACGGAATGCTACGTTATCGTCAAATTTTGTTGATTGTTTACTTCCTCGCGATAGCATGCAAGAGCACACAAAACGTGTTGAAACAATAAAATTGACTGTATACAGACAGTGTACTTTCTCCTAGAGCGCCTTCATTTCGGGGAGACGCAATTCCATGACACGTAAGCACGAATATTTATCTATACTGCTAATCATCAAAAGCCGTGATTTGTTATAGTATCAGATGCCGACGTTTTCTGTAATTTTACGCTTGAATATAAAAACAAAATATTGTTGGAAATGATGAAATGATGATAGAAATTGCGTTTTTCTAACAATATTAGAGCTGATAAAATGGCTTAGCTAGTTTAAGGCATACATCTCCTTTATTTTTCCGCCTTCATCAAAAGTCGTCTGGTACGTCGTTTTTGGGCGCACCGCGCATGCGCAATCCGGAGCTTGGTGCACAAGAACGACACCTGCGATAACCTTTGGTGACAGCGGTCGAAGAATATGGAATATGGATATACACGTATGTATGTACTTACAATAATAAACGCGTAATAACTTCAGATCAGCCAACAATTATATAAAAACAACTTATATAGGGGTAAAGGCAAATAATAATCACATAATAACTTTAGATAAGCCAACAATCATATAAAAACAACTTATATTGGGGCCTTTACCCCATAATATAAGTTGTTTTTATGTACTTTGTACGTGATGCAATAAAATAGTCATTTTAGACATTCATCACCTCCGATTCAGTGGAAAAGCGTTTGTCCCATCGTAAAAATCATCATATTTCAATAGAAATTCATTTTGAAGCAAAATAGCAAAAAACATCGGTATCACTGATGCCATTAACCGATCACGGCTTATGACACCCATCGCCAAACCGATCTAATCTTGCAAAGAAAACTGTTCTGGTCTTTGGTTTTACAGATTATGGCTAAGAGAGTTTCCGCGTTCGTTTATCTCATTTTTTATTAATTTTCTATTTCTCCCACATCGAACGCCTTTATTTCAGGGAGACGCAATTCGTGTTTACTGTGTTCTCACGATGAAGCTTATTTTAGCAAATGATGTGGCCAACATTCCGAGCAGAGTAACAGTCTAGACTCCTAATAAAAGTGGATTCAAGACTTACGACCATAGCGGAACTTTTAATAAAAAACAAAGAAACCAATTTAAAACTTTGAGGGTTAAAATAAAGGCTGTCTTTTCTCCATCTCAGATTCATAAGATTCACAAGTAGATCTATGATTGCGTTTACAAGTCACGGCTAATGTTTGAGCGAAAATGTTCGGGCAAAAGTTGACTACACCTTTATCTGGCATTTATCATAATCAAAATTGGTACAAACTCAAAATTGCCAATAATTAATCTCTCCAAACTTTTGCTCCAAGTTAATGAAAAGCAAGTTCTGAATTCATTAAGTATATAAACCAGTAACGGCCGATGCAATTCAATACATCGATGTCTACAATGATCCCTCAATAAATCTATATTTTTGTGTGGGTCCAAATGGAAGAGACATCGGTGTATCGCAATTTATTAGCTACCAGTGGCGGCTCGTGCAACGTGACAACAATTCGAATTCTCTGCATTTAAACATGAGAAAAATAATCGATCATCAGGGGAGTTATTGTGAATCCCTGATAAATCGATACTTCGGCATAAATCAAATGGGAAAAAACATGGCTGCCAAATTGCACTAGCCGCCACTTTCAAGGCACCAATAATAAAGACTTAACTGACAGAGGTACGGTTTAAACAAGGCTAACTTAACCACACTGGGAGGCGATTCTTGAACGGTGTTTAAACAAGTATTAACTGTATTGCAGTGCTCTCAGCAAACTCTAGCTATATATTCGAGATTCCTTCAAATCTTCAATTGAGCCGGATACATGATCGAATAGTACTGGCAGCAGAGTGCAGACGTGAGTAAATCCACAGTTCTCTGCTAAAATAACCTTTTTCTACAATGAAGCGCTTCGTTCGAGTCCCCAAAGAACTGCATCGGTGATTCAGTAGCGGTGATTCAGTAGTGATAAACGTTGCGGCCTCTCGATAAACTTGCGCTGCTACCCAGATAAACAATTTTGGAAACATTCAACCAAAGAGTAAACGAGAGTCGCAATTGAATGGAAGGTCTGCGTGGTCAACGTAGATAAGGGATCGGAACGCGGGCTGGCCTCTGATTGGCTGCAACGCGTGGAGCTAAAATGTCTTAGGGTATAGGGAAATTAACACGGGGTTTTCGTTCCGGGACGTTTATCTCGAAACCTGTGCAAAATCGTCTCTACGCAATTTATGCTAGTCTATTTAGCAGAATTTTCTGAACAAATTGATATGTCATTAGTGCCACTTTATTGCAAATTCGAAAAGACTGTTTTAGTTTAAAAGTACTCACAATAGTGAGTTACTCAAACACTGCTCAAACACACGCCAAGCATGTAAACACACTATTGTGCGTACTTTTAAACTGAAACAGTCTTTTCGAATTTGCAATAAAGTGGCACTTATGACCTATCAATTTGTTCGGAAAATTCTGCTGAATCGATTCGTATAAATTGTTTAAAGACAATTTTGCACAGGTTTCGAGATAAACGTCCCGGAACGAAAACCCCGTGTTAATTTCCCTATACCCTAAGACATTTAGCTCCACGCGTTGCAGTCAATCAGAGGCCAGCCCGCGTTCCGATCCCTTATATACGTTGACCACGCAGGCCTTCCATTCAATTGCGACTCTTGTTTACTCTTTGCATTCAACTGTCTCTATCCGTTGAGTCGGGGTAGGTTAGGTTTGATTAGGTTGGGTTATGAACAGAAAGTAATTGAAAGTTAAACTGTGGGCGATGAGGAAGTCAGAAAAAGATGACTCTACAGAATTTACAGTGAAAATTTAGAGCAAAAATCTCTCTTATAACCTTGTCCTCCGATGTCTTAAAGACACATAAGCGAATCAACCTGCGGTTTGCATCAAAATGTTTAAGTTTTTGTTTTTTTTAGGACAATTTATTACAAAATGAGGGTGTTGCCTTTTGAAAACTTTAAGTTGAAGGGGGAAAACCTTGCTTAGAGGCGCCCCAGGGATATGTTAGATAAGCCAAGAAATAGTTCCATGTCAGATATTAACCACTTATGGGCCACGCCCGGGTATACTCGTGTTTTTCCCTTCTACCCTATTTCACATTGCTTCAGTCTTCATTCCGGATAATTAACGTAACCATCTATAGAAACACTTACAAGATAAACTTTCACCAGGCGCCTTCAATTCGTCGGATAGGCAATTCCAACTCCTCCGAGCACGAATAGTTAACTACCTTCCCTTTATGTGGAAGAGTGTTGTTCTTTTGAACTAACATAACGCGGTCTTTCGAGGAATAAGATCATTAAGCTTCAAAATTATCTAATAAAATTAGATAGGGATGAAGGGAAGATAAGGATGAAAGATATAAAAAGAATATCGAGTAAAAGAAAAGAAAAGTAAACTTCGTCCGAAAAGTTTGATGAACACAGAACAGCAGAACACAGAAAGAAATAAGAGATGTATTTTTCACAGTACATGGTACATACAAGACGAAAGTGTGATTTTTTCTGATTATTATCTTAATGTAAGGCATGGGGTACCACTGATATGGATGTAATCGTTTGAAAGTCGAACACTTCTGATTGTAAGTTCCAAAAACAACGGCTCCAATCCCGATCGATACATTAAACTATCAATCCAAAAATGGGAGAATATATTTGTGGAAGACCTCAGAATCTCTAGTCCATTCCAAGTGTTGGACGCCTTTTTTCTCGAAGACATGAAATCTCCCTGACTCGTCTAAAGTTCGGAGTCCAAAAGAGTCTTTCTTGTACAAGTCTCTGTCTTTGTAATTGATATCCACCTGGTTTCCGTCGATGAAGGAATAATGACTACAAACAAAAATCGTAGGAAGGATAAATATACGTCTAGTAACTCATATAAATGAAAACAATGAGTACAAACCATTGATTTTAGCATTTTCGTCGCGTCGTTAAAGGAATAATACGAATAATACTCTTTTACCTATATATTTGCTGATTATACTTGTTTTTTGGATCAATGAACAGACTCGAGTGAATAAAGTGACTTGCGATATAAACTATAAATTGTCCGTAAATCGTAAGCTTCCAATATTGATTGGTTTTTATACAATTCGTTTAAGAGTGAAATTGCAACGGAGAATTTTTTTTTTGCCTTACTCTGCAAGTGCACCGGCTTCCCGTACTGTTATTTATTTTGTTTGGTCGTGCAAAACGTACGTAGTGCATTCAAACACGGTCGTGGTCCATCTAAACTTTGAGCTAAGGTTTCTCTACGCGAAAAGTGAGACTTGAACTTTTTCAATGGTTTCATCGTTATTTTCGCAGCGTTTGACTTTGGCATTTATGGTCCATTTGCCAACAGCAAAACCTTGCAAGAACTCAATTATGAATGTTCAGACCTATATGAGACTATATATCTATACACCTGATAAAAAAATATTGAAATAGACAAATTTGACAAAAACTTTGACATTCTAAGCTTGATTGACATGCATTAAAAATCATTTGTATGTTGCCTTTGTAGATGTAATTTTTTCTCAGCAGGCTGATTCCGCTCTTTGGGACGAGGCGAGACGAGATAGCGGGAATCGATTTATCTCATTGGTTTAAACGGCGTCATGTGACCATGTAAACATGACTCGGAGTCGTTGATCTGAAAAGAACAACTTTGAGTCGTGCATGCTTACACAGTCCGCACGAGGCGCCGGTTAAACCAATGGGATTAATCTATTTTCGCTATCTCGTCTCGTCCCAAAGAGCGGGACATCAGCCTCTGCAGAGACGCATTGGGTTATATTATAGGTGGATTTAGGTGAAAATTGAGCTTTCAGTTCTTCAGAGGTAATTCCAATAATGCTCGAGATTGCCTCGTTACTTTTTTAGACGAGAGACCAATTTTATAGCCTCCCATACCCATGCACCATATTGTGACTTACTTACCAGGATTGCCACGGAAAGATGATGTAATCATCTGGGCCGCAAATGCAGACGTGGTTCTTAAGTTTTGTGAAGCCCCTCTTGTAGGTTTCGCTCATATTAGATTGCAATTCATTGTCAATATAAGGCAAGAATACACTGTTCGAAAGATACATTGTATGTTGATTCGGATCATTCCAGTAATTGGAAATCGAATTTGAGCGTTGAACGGCTGGGTCGTAGTAAAAAAGAGACATCATGGCTTGGAGCGGAGTAAGAGTGAAGAAATTCTTGAGAGTCCTTGGTCCAATGCCTGCAATATGTAGTCGGAGAGTGAGTTTGAATTCACTGAAATAAATAAATCCTACATTCTAAATATTCTAATAATATTACCAGAAGCACAGCGATTTTTGTCAACCGACGATTTTTTTGTACCTTAGAGTTTTCATGAAAAATATTCAAATCAAACATTTGTTTCACCGAAACCTTATTGGTGCATGTGGAAACATAGTGTGCTACCAGGGACATACAAATGAAATTACAAAGGATTAATCAAAATTAAATTATTTTTCTTATCAAAATATTATATTCACCATATACACCAGCCAAAGGTCCGCTGATCGATATGAAGTTGAGAACATTATGTTCATCATACGTTTCGACCAAAGCTCTCGCCAGCAAACCTCCTTGGGAAAATCCTGAAACGAGAATTAGTACATGGCTACTTAATATTTGATACGGATTAAGGTTTTGGGAAAAAAATAAGGAGAGGTAAAAAATTCGACTGGTCAGCACTGAAACAAAAAATCGGCTCTACAACCTTCCCAAACCTGCCTGAGTTAATGAACACTCTCCTTCCTTTGTTTTTCAAATACTTTCATATAATTATTAAATGAATTTTTATGTTTTGTATTTTTACCCAGGCGTTTGAGTTTCCCCAACTCGTTAGCGTATTGACTCAACATCAACAAAGCCGTTTTGTATTTTTGTTCAATCAATATGCCCAGAAATGTCAACATGAGAAGATCTTGGCTAAGGAGGAAAATTTGATGGCGAGGCTGTTGCTTGAGGCGATTCAAATCAGGCAGTGCAGTGCCCAAATGCAATCAATTTTCGAAGTGACACACGCAAAAGTTGCATGTTGCCTATAGTGCTGTCTTAGGAGAACAAATTGTCGCTTACACATTATATTAATGGATATACTTACATTAATATGTTCATATTGAGAAGTTGAAGTGTATAATGAAGTATATGTATTCGCCATTAGATGTTGCACTGTCGCAAACATTGTGCATTTGTTTCTTTGTCAAAAAACCCCAAAAAATCCACAGATACAACATTTTTGAGTAGAATTTCTCTTTAAATGAAAAAATTTTCCCTAGGAAAAACCTCATTGGCAAATACGCGTTCAGTTTATTATTAGACAATGAAGAAGAAGTTGCACATTCTTTGTCACACTAATGGCGTAACTCTATTATATACCTCAGCTGTCGTTAGGTTTCATTTTTTATGATCATAAAATGATCGGCTCGCTACCTGTCCTAGACAAATGGCAAGTCGATTGTTATCTAAGATAAATTGCGTGGAATTGCGATCTATCTTCAACAAAAGGATAATTTTTTAAGCGTGGAACACGATGGAACAAGATGGAAAGGGTTATTACTCTCGGTTGATAGAAAGAAAGAGTTCTATTTAATCTACCACGTCTTTTTGCCATTAAACAGTAGCGAGGCGTGAAATTTGGCAACAATGTATTTTCTCCATTTAAATTCACCAAAAGAATCGAACGGAGCCAGTAATCAGCGATGACCAGGCATTTCGATCTTTCTCATGTGTTTAAATGGGAAAAATGAACGTTGCCAAATCGCACGCCTCGCCACTGCCATTAAAACCTGTGCAATTTAGTATTAGTCTCGCAAAGATTCGGTGAATCCTTTCAAGATAGATTTTTTTTACGTATAAGTCTAAATGGAGAGAATAGGTTGTTGCCAAATTATACGAGCCACCACTTATTTCTCTATTGTGTTTCCATTAAAAGAATGTCCTATATACGTACGGTAACCACCATAGATCAACGGCTTTTATTTAAATATATATAACACTAACCGATAAGATGAAAACCGTCAGTATATGTTCTGGAAAAATTCAAAAACTCTTGGCCTAGGTCACCTCGGATTTGTGTTGGTAGTGGAATCGTACTGCTAAGAAGAGGATATGCATTTGAGTTGTGGATGATGGTTCCTGGATGAGCCTGCAAACATCAGTGAAAAATTTGTGTCGTCCATATAGATGAAAACAGAAAAAAGAATAATAAAACGAATAAATATTCTAGGAAAAAAAACAAAGAAACAAAACAAAGAAAGAACAAAGAAAGAATTAACGAGGAAGAAGAGAGGAAGGAAAGAACCCGAGTCAATTGCTTTAGAAACGAAATTCGAAAAACAAAAATCTAATGTTCATTAATAAGGATGATTTCAGGCGATAACAGGACTTTTCACTGGCGCCGAAAAATGTCGTAGAAGTTGCAACATTCAGTTGCATCGCGTGTAATCTGGCAACGCTGCATTGCGTCCATTTAATCCCTTATGGGCCAAGCCCGAGAATGCTCGTTTTTCTCCTCTAGTCTATTTCACATTGTTTCAGTCTTATTCCGGACAAATGCGACGATCGACAAAAACACCTTACACGACAAGGTGTCTTCGGGCGCCTTCAATGTATCGTCCAAGCAATTCCAACTCCCCCGAGTACGAACAGTTAACTACCTTCCCTATTTAAACGGAAGAGTGGCGTTCTTTTGAACTATAACCTGACCCTTAGTGGGTTAAACCCATGTAAGGGAGGGACCCATCGATTAGAGGGAGTGCACTGTGCACCTCCATTAGAGCGACCTTTTTCATGCGTTTAAATTGACCAAAAACAGCGTTGCCAAATTACAGGCGACGCCTCTGGCAACGTTATAACGTTTAAAGCAACCAAAATGGTTAATATTTCTGTTAAAGGCGTTATGATTTTAGCGGTGGACGAGGCGCGCCATGCCTCGTATACAAACCCTCCTATAGCCATAGAATAAGAAGGGGAACAGAAGTTGGTTAGTATACCAGTTAGTACGCGGAGGACCGCCTCAACATGTGCGCGCTCGCGCAAACCCATTTGATTCGCCATTTCGCAATCAAGGGAATGACTCAAATTAATCATATACTGAAGGACCGTTGTACTAACCAGTCTGTTGGTCATGACAGCACGACCCAAATCGGGTTGCAGTTTTGCTTGTGTGCCCCCTCTCATTAATCTATGCCCTAGCCGATCCGTAGAACTGAATGGGGCTGCTGCAAACTTTTGCACCAAGGCAATTTTAGGGTCGATTCAGATTTTTAACCGTTTCACCCGTTGCACCCCTGGTAAAAGTGTTCCATGAATTTCCATGACCAAAATTCCGTGGGGATCATTTCCTTGGATAATTCTTATTGTTCCATGAAATTACGTAGAAAATCTTATGGAATCCCATGATCGGCCCTCGGAACTCCTTGTAATTTTATGAAAAAATCACAATTTGCCCTCGGAAATATAGCTCACGAAATTTTGGTCATGGAATTTCATGGAACACTTTTATCAGCTACGCTCGAGTCGGTATATTCGTTTCTGTGATTAAATCTGCTCCACACAATTTCAAGTTACTTATTTACAATAATTTCAGCTCCAAAATGTTAATATTTGAAAAATAATGTTTTCTCGAGTGCCTTCAATAAATTGTGTATGCAAAATCAGTACCATGGTGTAGGAATATTTAACTACCCACTTAATTTGAGCGAGGAAGCATTGATTGATCTGTCTTATTCATAACCTGGTCGTATAAGGGTTAAAAACCTCAACAAATCACCATAGTGGCACTACATAAAAACTTATGAAATCCACTACCTACTAAGCCCATTCATTTCGTTTAATGCTCGACAGTAATGACATTGTCGGGCTCTTTAAACTTTTAATGACGAGGTTAGTTCAAGAGAACACCACTCCTCCGTTTTTACAGGGAAGGTATAGTTAACTGTTCGCACTCGGCTGAGTTGGAATTGCCTATCCTACGAATTGAAGGCTCCAATACGAAACCTTATCTTGGAGTTTATCATCGCTATTTTTGCGTTTATTCGGAACGAGGACTGAAACAATGTGTGATAGACTAGCGGAGAAGAACGAGTATATTCGGGTTTGGTCCATAAAGGGTTAATAATGGGAGTTTTCTATATTTTAATTTTGTCATTCTTTCTATTCTGGAGGGGAAGATTCACAGAGTAACTAGCCACCATCAGAGATTAGAGTAGTTATGAACAGCCGCCGATCAATGGTACCGTGAAACAAATGCCAAAGGAAATTCGTCTCAATTTGGCCAATTTTTTCGATGGAGAGACACCATTTTTAGAGAGAAATCTCCCATGATGACTCACTGCGTGACGCCGCCATTACGCTCACGCATGCATATTTAAAATTATTTCATGAGTTGAGGAGTGGCTTTCGAGAGTTTTTAACTCTAGTATAATTATTTTCCACAGGCTTTTTAATCTGAATGTCACCTT
This sequence comes from Trialeurodes vaporariorum, assembly GCA_011764245.1. Taxonomy (NCBI): domain Eukaryota; kingdom Metazoa; phylum Arthropoda; class Insecta; order Hemiptera; family Aleyrodidae; genus Trialeurodes; species Trialeurodes vaporariorum. The sequence continues at coordinate 52,346,677 of VMOF01000388.1, read as the reverse complement.
AAATTGCTTGTCGCAAAAACTTTCGACAGTCTCATTATTTGAGCGATTTCACGATAGCGGGAATAGTTGAGCCTTCAACTCTTGAAAAATAAAAGATGGTCAAATTCAAATATTTACGAACAGAGTGTTACTTATCGGTGTCAGCTGATCTTTCTAGAATGTATTTGACCTTTCAACGCCGAGTGGATGCCGTGGTTGACAACCAGCGCTGTTCTGCCTGAATCACAGCACAATTTTAAAGCGGAACAAAGTGTACACTAAGAGGTCACTACCCTTTCTGATTGTGATTTCTTCCACGCCGAAATTCATTCAAAGTCGAGTTTTGTCGTTTAAAGTAACCTTTTAACTCTCTATAGCTACTAAAGATAAAAACTTTGCAGCAAAGGTATTTTGTTTTTCGTAGAAAAATTGCCTTTTTTAAATATAAAAGAACCGCGCTCTTGGCGACAGGAACAAAAGTGTAGGCGGTGCGTGCAGGAATTCCACCCGAAAAAGAGTGATTTATTCCAAGGTAATGATCATTTTTGTTCCTAAGTATTATTTTTTCCTCCCTTGGACAGTAGGTAAGTTTCAATGAAAAATCATTGCTGCGTTTATTTTGATCCTTCACACATGGTCCAAAGCCCCTAGCCAGCCTGCGATGTACGATTCCCGCTATCGTGAGATCACTCACATTCTAGACAAAAGCGAATAAGTTATTCAAAAATGGCAGCTACCTGATTTATCCATCCGACAAGAGTTGAGAAAGACGATTCTGCAGTCTCTAAAACGCCATGCACCATAAAAATTGGTTTGTATTGCGCGGTATTGTCGATCAGAGTTACAGCAATCAAAAGAGCAAAACATCCGTGAAATCTTTCCATAACTCTCTATAAGGTCGGGGTCCATATACACGCGAAGATCGGCAGATTGAGATTAGGGTCTTTGATAGCAATTTTCACTCTAAAATATACGCCGGGCGGAAAAAAATCGGTTTCAGCTTGATAGGTGTTGCATTCTACGATTCATGCATCTCTAAGAGTACCTACGTCGATTATATCAAAATGACTCACTAAAATGGGGCTCTTGCTAAATTTTGCTATAGGTAAGCTGTATTGATTACTAGCCGTCCCAGACACCCTACGGGTGCCCTCCACGGCCAGCGGCCAGCATTCTAGGGGTACGGGCTAGTTGGGCATAAACAAATGAATAAATGAATGAATAGAAAACAAATAAATAAATAAGTAAATAGATAAATAAATAAATAGATAAATTGATAGATAGATAGCTAAGTAAATAAATGTATAAATAAAAATTACTTTTTAACAAAGAAATTCGTTCAATCTGTCCTACCTTTTTCGTCCCATTTTAAGCACGGAGTTGGACAATCGGTCACCGAGTCTTCAAAATCTTCAGCACTCTGTGATATAATTGTATTACAATGAAATGCTCGAGTGTATGGGTGTGTTTGTCTCCTAAATATTTGTGTGTGAGTGTGTGGGTGTGTGCATGTGAGAAGGAAATTAGCCTATACTCGCGTGTTTGATCAGTTGTAGATTGCCTGACTTCATTATTCGTGTATGTTAAAGTATATGTATGTGCATGCGATAATGGCATTGAGGATAAAATTGAGAGCACTTAATTGCATCCACTAAAATGGTTTGATGCATTTAGGTACACAATATTACAATTTCCCTCAAAATTGCAAGCATATCTTATTTTTTTGTTTCCTTTCGCTCGAACTTCAATGGTGCTGCTATTTCCGTATATTCAATGACATTCTACAAACCATCGGTAATTCAATCGATGAAGCAAAGATTACTGATTTGAGTATTTTTCCATAAAATAATGATTTACTTCTCAACAGCTGTTTAAAATATCTTCTTCAACTGGTAGAGTCTCCGATGGCATAGGTGGCGTTTGGGGGAGTTTTGGAGGCTTGCTTCCCCCCCCCTTCCCCCTCGTTTCCCAAATTCCAAAGCAGTGGCTTTGATATATTTGTTTGTTTACTTTGCGAAAAGCAAAAAATTCATCGAATGATGAAAAAAAAAAAAAAAAATCATCACTTCTAATCCCCCTCCCAGCTTTCACACCCGCAAAAGTCGCCCATAGCCGATGGATTGTAGAATACCGTTATTTTTAACAGATATTTATACGCAAAGCGGCAGCACTGTCCCATAAAACTGTCGACTTCATCGGATTACTCTGTTGAATGCAAACACATCAATCGATCCTCCTTCTTTTACCTCTATCTCAATAGTTCGTTGAATAAGCGCATGCAGTATGTTGTCTACAAATGCGCCAATTATCATTACCCCACCGCTTTATTTTCCTTTTCTCTCGGTTTCCGCAAATTAGAAAAATATCACCTTTCTTCCTATTCCTCTTTCCTTTTACCAGTGGGGGATCCAAGGGAGCAGAGGCGTCGCGTCGCGTGAAATTATTTGGCATTGTCGTATTTGGCCATGTAAACCCTCGAAAAGGATCGAAATGTAGGAGAAGTGCACAGTGCACTCCCTTTGAATCGATACTTTACATGGGTTTGAATGGACGAAATGTAGGTTTGCCATAGATTGCACGCGACGCCACTGCAAGGGTGTGGCTAAGGGGGCTATAAGCTTCCCCAACCGTGGGCTAAAATTTTACATAATCTCGAAGGGATTTTTTGGGGAAAATGTTGGGCTTTTTGTTGAAAATTAGGTTTAAGCAGGGACTTTACTTTAGGCTTCATCTTGAAAAATGTCTAGATCCGCCATTATCTTTCACGACGTCACTTTGTCACACCTCAATGAGGGCGATGATGGACGTAACCCTGGCACCTGATAGCACTGACTTACGTGGCATTTAAAATTCAAAATTGTTTCAAATTCATTGCAATTTCCTGTCAAGGTATATTAATGCGCTATTTGTTTGACATTTTTTTTTTACAATAAGTACCTACCCCATGCATAAAAACGGAAGCTTTAACAGAATACCACACTCTCGAACATATGGGCACACGTTTTTGAACATACGGCTTTTTTTTTTCAAAAGATACTTTGAATACAGAGTTTTTCCATGCAGTAAAAATGAAACCACAAATTAAATGATATATTTTTTTCCCCCCCAGGTGGAGTCAGGCAGAGAAGAAGAGAGGGGTCTAAAATGGTACGGACGTTGGGTGATTATTAATTTTCCTAAATAACACTTGCAGTGGCGAGGCGTGCAATGTGGCGCCGTTTCTCTCCCCCCCCCCCCCCTTTAAACACATTAGAGAGGTCGAAACGTCTAGTCATCGCCGATGACCGAAGCGTTCGTTAGTGAGTTTAAATGAAGTAAGTATGTACATCGTTGCCAAATTTCACGCCTCGCCACTGAACACTTGAGCACACAAGTCGCGGAACAATATAATGAAATGTACTGTACCTCCTACAGAAGCGCCTTCATTTCAGGGAAGATGCAATTCCATGACAAGGAAGCACAACTATTTATCTATACCTACTACCCTAACCGCGAAGGCATAGCACTGATCTGAAAATAAGACAGGTCCTTGATTTTCGATTACTATACAGCATACTGCCCGGCGGGCAAGTGACTCCTCCTCTCCTGTCACTGTCATTTTTTTTTTTTTTTTTTTTTGAAGGCACGTTAACGCAGCTCCATGACCGTTCTTCCTTCACGTGATAAGTGATTGGAAATAGACTTTTTTCCATCTTTCTATAGTTTTGCCAGCTCATCTCTAAGAAAAGAGACGACTTGACCCCGTCGGGTCGCTTATTATCAGCGCGTGTGGAAGGGAAAGGGGAGCTAGGTGCCTCTGTATATTCAAGGGTCTTGACACTATCTGAAACAGTACCTTCGAAGCAGACTTTTTGAGTTATATCAACCGATAAAATATTTCCTCGAAGAATGGAGACAGGAGGAGAGGCGAGGATTGTTGAAGATTATTGGAGGGGACAGAGAACTGAGGAAGGAAGGGGGGGGGGACGAAAAGCTGTCTTGCAAAGATGTTTATCAATACTGACAGACAGGCGGGTAGACGGGGAGGCGAGGAATGTTGGATTTGTGGAGTTTTCACAGAGAACAGAAAGTTGGAGAGAACAGACAAGACAGAGATAATGCACAATATTGTGCCACTCGTTGAGTATTGCGGGTTGCAGGTTGCAACTATACCCTATCTCATACTAGCAGCGTGAAAGCTCAAAGAGGGAAGGGAAAGGGAGCATCACATCACACCCTTCTGTCTCGACCACTTCTTATCATAACAATCGATCATTCGGCGGTCTCACGGCGTTGCCAGGTCAGGCGCAAATTAATCAGGAAAACGTTAGACTTTGACGATCAAATAATTAAAGGGGTCTTTTGCGAATGATCTGTGGGCTGATTACGATAAGACGACTCGAGATAGACGAGATTTACTCTATCTCGCACAAAAAGAGATAGGACGAGACGACCCAGAGTCATCTCGGCTCGTCTCGTCTCGTAAAATGAGCAGAATCAAGGATCATTATAGTCCCGATCCACCGATTTTATGTTTTATTTTGACCCAATCCGACATTTTGCGGGGTTCAACTGAGTGATAAATGGTGCTTTTCGTTTCATAGTAAACGTTTGGGGTTTTTTTCTGTACTCTGAGCATGAAGAGGGGCTCAGATGACTCAATGAAAAAATTTACGACTTTTCACCTAAAATCTGGTCCTTAACACTGCTGGGCATTTAGCATGTGGGTACCCTTGCCGAGGGCGGCAAAATCAGAGTGAACAAGAAAAAAAAAAGAAAGAAGAAAAAAAAGAAGGTTATTAAATTTTTAAATTTCAAAATGAATTACAGAGGGTGGCAAAATCAGTGTGTAACAAGCAAGCCAAAAAACAAAAACAAAAACAAAAAAAACAAAAATTGAAAAAAGTCATGAAATTTATAATTTTGTTCGCGGAGGGCAGCAAGATTGCATATTCTTGCCTCCTCCCCCTCCCCCTCTCTGGAAACCATGGCAAGCTCCTGGCATTTAGAATGGCGAGCTGTTGCAAACTTTTGCCACAGGCTTATTAATAGTGTTGATTACGGGGTAAACCCCTGTAAAAATGTCGATAAGCGCACTAAAAAATCACGAAATCCACTCCAAAACTAATAAAATGCTTTCAAACGCGAGACCGTAATGGCGGTGATTACCGCCTAAATCTTATGGCAATATTCAGGCAATTGTATGCTTCTTCTTCTTCTACTTGTGTGGTGTCGCGAGAACACCTCTTGAGGATGGAGCTGATTGAGAAAGAGAATTAAACCCAATCTAAAAGGCGCGCGATCGATAAACACCGCCATCACAGTCTCGCGTTTGAAAGCATATTACTTATGAGTTTGGGAGTGGATTTCGTGATTTTTTAGGGCACTTATCGTGATTTTAAGGTGGATCCTCAGCGTTTAGTTCCATATTCTGCCATCAGAAAAAAATTCGTTCTTTAAATGGAAAAAAATAATGGTAAACGCAATAAAATGAAAAAAAGGGCTTCGATGGAGCCTCGGAAGCAATCTAAGGAACATTATAGTACAAACCGTATGCTAAAATGTTACGAAATAAGCGAGAAACTATTGAATTTCGTAAACCACCTAATGGCGTCCGATATAGAATTGGACGCCAATAGGGGGTTTCCGAAAACTACGATGAGCACATCAGTAAAAAATTTCGAAATTTACTACTAGACTAGCAAAATGACTTTCAAGTTTAATAATAAGGCGTAATGGCGGAGCAAAAACGCGTGGAAGGTAGCATGGTAGATTTATATATGATTTGAGCCTTTCCTCTCTGTGTTTTTATGCATAGAGTGAAAAATTATGTAGCTCCCATGACGCCAGCATAGCTCCGCGATCTTTGCTCTTAAATAGCAGAGCTGCGCAGGTGTCATGGGGGGAGACTCCTTTCCAATTCGACGTCTATAAAAGTACACAGAGGAAAGTCTCCAATTAGATAGGAATCTCCCATGGTACCTGCGTAAAGCTCCGCCATTGCGCTTCTAATCTTAAAGTCATTTTGATAGTCCGTGAGTGAATTTCGTAATTTTTCAACGTTCTCATCGTAACTTCCGCTGGATTTGACACGAAAATTTAACTATTCAATCACTTATGACTAAAGTCAGCAAGAGCCATTTGCTGAGGAAGGCAAAAAATGACGGCAAAAATCTTCTCTATTGTTCTCGGAAAAAGTCTTCCGAGAGAAACTGATTTCGGGAATAAACATGCTTCTTCAAAATATTATTGTGTTCAAATGCAAAACCAACCACTGGTGCCGTGGTAACTGTACTGACACAAGATAGGAAGGTGTTTACTGTTTGTGCGTGAGGGAGATGGTGTTGATTGTTGCATAAACGGTAAATGGAAGGCACTTTTAGAGCTTGGTTTGTTGGAAACAAAGTACCTTCAAATCATCGTATAGGCAACACCATCTCCTTCTTGTACGAATAGTTATCTAAACAAGTTACCACGGCGCCAGTGGTTGGCTCAGAACAAACACAGATTTTACGGCACTTTTTGGATTTTGAGAGGCATTCTTAGAAAACAGCCTTGATTTACGTATAAACTTTAGTATTTCTTAATCTGACCATCAGTTCTGTGCTATTAAGTGTTTGAAAATAATCCCTGGCATTTTTAGCTCCGTAAATAGATTTCCATGCATAGTAGAATTTCAAATATTTTTCTTCTAAACACAGAGCCGTTCTACGTGATAAAATTCCTACATCTTACTATACTTATATTATTGGAATGTTGCATTGCATCAAGGGCTCCATCAAATTATTTGGTCAGCTGATGACTGGTGTGTATGTTTAGAGAGGGATTTAGTAAAATGGATAGGAATGAAGACCGGAGTTGAATTTAGGCAGGGGTTTTACCCTGAAGGCCCTGGTAGCAAATTTCAAGGGGTAATTACCACAGGAGTGGTGACCCCCTCTTCTTTGGTGGAGTGTAAAATTTCCAAGTGGTAGCAGCGGCGAATTTCTACAAGCCCAAGGGCGGAAGTTACGAAAGTCTGGTCCTGGATGTCTATTTTCCCTTTTGGAATACAATTGACCATTCCTCCGGCATGTCAATATATCTTTCACACTGCGAGTCAAGATGGGGGAGTCACATCTAATTGCAGCTTTCTTGAAGTAGGAAAATTGATTCAAACTTGCATTAGTTGAAAAAATTGTGGATGAAATGGGTAAAATCTTGGATTACAAGAGAATTTAGGCATTTAAAAAGCACTCAAGTTGAGAAGAGCAATCAATTTATTTACATACATTTACTTTTCATGGTTGCTGCAGTTTGTTACAAAAAATTAACTGCCTTAATAAGAAATTAGGAAAACGTTTTGAACAAAACACACAGATATGTACAAAACTTATTTGAGACCTCTCCTACTTGAATATCAACACAGGGGAATCATGGGGGGGGGGGGGGGGAGGACAAAAACAGAGACATTATGATAACTGAACAGCACAGCCTTGACACTTTGTCAGAAGATTTTACAAAAAAATCAAGATTTGTTTTCTGACTTGTTGAAAATATTTTTGGATGGTGGGACTCAAGCCAACTTCATTCTGGAATATCTCCACCAGGTACAAGCTGGGAAAAAAAATCAAACGAAAAAAATTAGAACCATAACCACTGCTAAATAATGTGAAAAAGGAGGCTAGCAAATAGACAGTTTTAGAGATGACTTGGTGATGATAACATCTGGCGATGAGTCTTCAAAACAAAGACAAAACTGTCTCTCTTACTCTCACGTAACCCCCATGTAATGCTATGTCACTAGCATTTCAAAAATCGTTAATAGAGACATATTTTGTGAAATTTTTTGGCAGAAATGAAATCCTTGAGGCATTTTAATGCGATTTTGATAATAATATGTCGTGAAACAAGGCCCTGTGTACGAATTTTGAAACTAGAAATTGATCGGTATACATGGAGGTCACGGGAGAGTTAGTGAGATAGTTTGGAAAGCTACTCGCATTCTGTCACAACCGATTGCGACCGATAAGTGCCTTGTTGTGATTGTTGGCTAATCATTGACTTTGCACTAAAACCGTCTATAGCAATGAGATATGTACTGACATTGTGTTGAGGGTGCCCCCAGTATGGCCATCACAGTAATAAAGCAGATTTGTAGGGTTACAACACTAGATGACTGGAAATATTAACAAGAACACGTTTCTACAAATACATACATTTTTTTTTTGACACGATGCATCAGAGTCCATTACTTTTCAGATAGAATTTTGCTCATTAAAATGTAGGAAGAGAAAAGTTCACTACAGATTCAATTCCAAAATTTAAAAAGCAAATTTAACCACTTGATCTGTAAAACCGTACACTTTGCAGATCAATATCCAATAACTGTCACTTCAATAATAATCTGCAACATTAATTTTTTAGTTTTAACACTGAAGTTGATTATTTATGTCAATAAACTATTTTTTTACAAACCCTTTCCGGCGTGTTGGAACTATTATACAACCATATTTTTTCCGTTCTTTCAGAGATACTTGTGAAAAAAACCACACAAGAAATAATTTCTGACTCTTTGGTACGGTAGTATGTGAGTCACACAACTTTGAAGTTACAGAATCACTATATACGTTATATTGTACGGTGGTATAAACGTCTTACTACCTTCACGAATGGATGGAGAAGGAAACAAACCAAAATCAGCAGTAAAAAATATTGTGCTAGGTCAATTTTGTTTAAAATGAAAAATAGATTGCTGATTGTAAGTACCATAGTTATGTTGTTGCCATTAAGAAAGATCTGATCTAATTTTGTTATCCTACGTCCTTCAGGCGTTGATTCGTACTCTGTAACATCCTCAAGAAGCATGTTAACGAAATCATCAAAACCCAACAAAGTGCCGACGATTTCCTTGTCATTTTTCATCACAATGTGAATCCTTGAGCCAATGCATTTGTCAACTAACTCTGCAAACAAAATCAAATCAAAGAATATGTTAATAAATATCTGATAAAACTAACTGATGAATACCTGAAGGACGCTATGTACTACGTCCTCCGCCCAGGCTCGCTTCAGTGTTGTCACCAGCCAGAATACTTCGACCCCACTCACTACACAAATAACTAGAGCTTTTTGCTGTGTAATAGATTCAGTTAATCATCGTAAATCTTTTGATATTCATTAATAACGATAATTAACCGAGTCTATCACGCAGCAAAAAGTTCTAAAGAATCACGCAATCAACGAGATCGATAATTTCACGCGGATGGTAGGATTCCGCAAACGTAAACAAAGAGCTGTCAGAACCGAAGGTCTCTGAAACAGCCTCCATTATTGGATCTTGGAATTAAGTACGTGTTCCATAACGACAGTCATGCCATGAGTGCGGTACTTGCTGGCTACAACATTGGCAAGAGCCAACTTACTCGTTACTCTTTATGCTACACTTTCTGTCTATAACTGTTCCTCCATACATATACCTTAGAGTAAGGTATGAGATCAACAAAATTCTTACCAAGAGGAAGTAAAGTTGAAGGGTTAGCAGACAATGATGTGGTCATTTTCTGAGGTTGACTTTTAAGACTCCTACACAGAGTACGTTCAAACGAAACAAAATTAGCCTCGCATACGCAAAATCACAAGGAAGTTTAGAGGATGTAAAACGCAAGAAGAGTTTGGAATATTATTTAATCAAACAGACGCGGTGCTATCACTTTCGCCTTTAAACAGCGTTTTGCGCATTTGTGTTTTGTTTACATGCCGGTTCTCATGGAATTTTTGGTTCACCACTTCACGTTCCCTTTAGATTTCTATTGGTTCGTTCTAGAGTTCGTTCTTGACGTTGACGTTCCTCTGTTATAGCCCCACCCCCATTCTCCCTCTCAGCCAATCAAAGAGCCAAATTTTGCTGACTCCAATAGATATTTCACGATTCCCTATTTCCAGAAAGAAGTAAAATAAGGAAACGGGAATATTTTAGGTTAGAAACCAACCTCAAATTTGGACCAATTCGTCTCTTTTTCTCATGCTCTATCGTAGTTCGTGCATGGTCTCGAATTTGAACGTTTTTTTATTTCATAATGAAGTAGATAAGTGATTTTGAAAAGCCATATATCTCCTCAGTGGTCGGAATCATGTTTCGGAACTGTCTGGTGATAATCGGAAGGAACCTTTCTTCAAAATCTAGTTATCAGGTAATGACATTTTTAATACTTTGTTGAGCAGTATGCACCTTGAATGTTGCATAAGCCAAGTTTCAGCAGCATCCCTGTTTTCTTTCAAAGCTCTAACAAGTTTCATGCCGAACCCTTAAGTATCCTTGCCTATCCATTTTCCCTGCTTACCTTTCTCTTTCTGCAACCATTATGCTCAGATTCTCCTCTGAACGGTCTCTCTCCAACTTTGACATTCCTAGGACTTCATGGTCTTTCTGATCATTCGGTGAAACTCGGGAATCATTAAGCTACGAGATTTCTTAAGCAGAGCTTTGTCCTCAGGTGCATTTATGTGCAAATCACTTTCTGACAATTGTTTCTTAATGTGACTAGTTTTAGCTACCTACTAATATCAACTAGTACTAGAGGCATGCATGTTATAGTGTATGGCAGGTTAATGTTAATTGAAGATTTTTGGAATGTTGTTTCATCCTCAAAATTTTTCAAATCTGGACTGTCCCTGTCAACATTCATACTTATTGATCAATTATGGTTCAGAATACAAATGCACGATCGAAGTTCTTAAATCAGAGTTGGCGTACTATGCTTTTTCAAACCCATACTATTGCCTTTTCTTAACTCCGTGGTAAAGCCACTTGTTAAACATTGACATCAAGAATTTTGCAGTCCCTACATTTTAACTCACAGTGTTCTGGCCGAAAGATACCAGTTCATCAAGTCTGGAAGAAACTTGAATAATTACTCTCTTGGAATAAATGCTTGTTCTTTGGGTTGACTTTGAAATAGTGTCTGCCAATAGAATGTTGTCTAATTTGTCGACTGAACTTCCCAAGTGCACTGAAAAACATATCAGCTAGAGGTCATTTCATGAGAGTTAGGAGATGACTGGTTGGCTTGTTTATTGCGCAGTGGGCTAGTTTGTGTTTCTGCACACGGGCTCCGAAGCGCAGCACATCGACGCATATGAACCTTCGGTGCAGAATGCTGGGCTAGCTGCTATGTGCCATCTTTCGTGAAACAACCTCTACATTATAATAAAAGTATAATGAATTGGAGAAACAGGCAGAAAGCTTAATATCATGCTAAGTTAGTTTGGACATTTCTGCTCCAAGCGTAGCCATTATCAACTCGAAAAAAGAAAATAAACTGTAACTATAATGGTTAAAAAATAAAATAAAAAAGTGGAAAGAGCCTCTAATTAGTTACCTATTTTGAAAAGACTGGATACATAGGAATTACAATCCGTCTGTGCTCTGCGCAAGTAGAACTATCTTAAAGCTCCAAAAAAATGTTGACGTTGTATTTTTTTATCACAGTGTCCTAATGAACAAAGAAAACAAACAAAAAGCGTACAATTTTTATTTGGTTTTTGGCTCTTATATTTTCCAGTTATGACAATGAGGAGGATACCTGCTAAAGTTGAAGATCTAATATAGCTCATTTCAAAAATGTTGGACGCTGACAGCTCTTTGTTTTCATGCGCAGACGGACATACTTCTGTCTGCTGCGCCGACTGAAGTATGAGAGCACGGTCCATGCCAACCCCCATGCCAGCCCCCTGCCTGTGCAATAGGTATAGAACTGGTCTACTGTGCTTGTAAACCAAGAGCCGTCAGCGGCCAACACTTCTGAAACGACCTGTAACAAGAACAACATGAAGCGTAATGTAAGTGATGTACACAACAAATGGTTTTATTTTCTTCAAAGCACGGCCAGATGACCTACGTATGAAAGTAGTATGGTGTTAAGTCAATTAAGGGCAGTAACCATTTTTGTTGAAAAAGTCTGTAATTACAATTGAAAGAACCAAAGATATTATATACTATATAGATACTGAATGAGGCCCTACCTTAGGCGGGGAAAATGGACCTGCTGGGGGGTACACAAATTGGAAGATTCGCCGGCCATGTAGGCAGCGTGTTTTGCGATAGGCAAACATTCTCTCTCTCTCGCTCTCATGGAGAGAGAGAGAGAAAGACTCAGGTTTGCCTATGCGCAAGACAAGTTGCATACTTACAGGAATCGGGACCGTTTTATTTCCTAGCATTCAGTATCTATATAGTATATAATATCTTTGGAAAGAACAGCTTATCAAAGTCAGAACAGACCACAATTCTTCGAGCGTCAAGCTGACCTTGGTCCAGTGTGCTCCACTTCATAAAACTTAGCTACTGTTACCAATTGTTTAAAATCTATTCCTTCATATGTTTTACAGTTTGAGCAACATGCATACTACCACATCCACAGCCACTCTTTGCGACAGTCCCTCAAATCTAATTCACGTCTAGTGATTGATGGCAGATGCATACTTTTAAGGAAAATTTCTTCTTCATCGGCTCTTCTCGATGCTGCTGGAAAGAATGTCAGTGAAGCATCAACATTTCTCGCTTCAAGTCCAATAGAGCCAATAACTGATTCGTCTTCTCATGCATCAGCTGCAGAAGCTGCGGTCGCCACGGCTGCAGAGAGTGCTAGGGCAACGGCTGAAGCAGCATCAGCCGCAGCTCCAGTCAACACCTTTGAGGTCTCTACTGATGCTCTACTGGAAGCAGCAACTGTAAGCTCCAACTTTAAACATTTCCAATTATAAAAGTTCTTTAATCTCACCAAAGTTTGAATGAATAATTTTATGGAGTTTCTTAAGGTGATTCTATGGCAAACTCCGGAAAACTTTAATCCGATAGATGGCGTTACTTGTCGCTGGCTCCGAAAATAGCCGTTTTTTGACGGTTTTCGGCTGATTTCTCTGAACAGACGAATAAGAGACGAAAAATCGGAATGTCAGCACCTGCTTAATTTTTTGCTTGATTTTTTGAGCCATAAACGGGCCAAATTGGTTCTAAAATAAAGGCGTAACCCTGCAAAGAAAAAATCATGTGTAATTTGGAGTTGTATCAGTAAAGATTGCAGGTGAAACAGAAACTGTAATCTTTACTGATACAACTCCAAATTACGCATGATTTTTTCTTTGCATAGTTACGCCTTTATTTTAGAACCAATTTGGCCCGTTTATGGCTCAAAAAATCAAGCAAAAAATTAAGCAGGTGCTGACATTCCGATTTTTCGTCTCTTATTCGTCTGTTCAGAGAAATCAGCCGAAAACCGTCAAAAAACGGCTATTTTCGGAGCCAGCGACAAGTAACGCCATCTATCGGATTAAAATTTTCGGGAGTTTGCCATAGAATCACCTTATTGATAGGATCTTTAAATGTCCACAAATATTTGTCAAATGATCAACAAAGTCCAAAAGCTAAAATGGTTCATGCAATTTAAAAAATGTACTTTTGCAAAAATTGTCCAGTTGAGAAAAAGTCTGAAACTTTTGTACGTCCATGTGATGATAAGAATTGTCTACTGTTGAGTACAAGTCATTTTTTTCTAACTCCCAATAGTGTGAATGGGGTTATTGCAAACATGTGCCAAAGCAGTGAAGTGTCCACTGCAACATCAAATCAATTGAAAGTGATGTTGGGAGTATCAGAAAGTTCCAAAATTGACTCACAAACTTTTAATGTATTAAACAAAGTTCCAGCGTGACTTGTCTTAAAATGACTTTTTGACTAAATTTTGGAATATTTTGATACGCCCTGAGTTGATCCCAAGTGATTTTACTTTTAAATTGACCCTCTTCATTGCTGGAGCAGAATTTAGCAACCGACCTATTTACACAGTACTGTCCTTCCTCTAGAAAATCAGCTTTTGCTTTTTATCTCCAATATTGCTTCTGGACTTGGGACATTCTTGACATTGGACATTTTTGGTTTTTGGACTTTCTTGATATCGGATATTTTTGGACATTATGACCTGTCACTGGTTTCTCAAATATGCACTGATACGGTCAGATATTCAATTAGTCCTTTAAAGTACCAAGCCCAAACATATTCGTTTAATTTAATCTGTTTCACATGATTTCAATTCATCTTGTTTTCATGAATTCTTTGTAATAAAATAAAAAATCCAATATTTTTAGTGCACCTAAAAATTGCAAAAATTGATAGATAAGAAAAAGGGAAACGTAACAAGAGTCTGCATTTGAAATACGAGAACTGAAGCCTCGCAGAGCAACAGGCGAGTAACTTTACCTGCATGGCCTTAATGTGATCCAAAGAAGGGTCACCCGCAACTTTGCATTGCCATTTACACAAATAGGTTTCGAAATTCGATTCGCTAATTTTAGTGAAACGGATAACTGTAAAGAATAATGTATAGTATCCTCAAAACGTACCCAACTCAAATGTTTTTTTTTTTTTTTTTTTTTTTTTTTTTTTACATTTAACAGACTACTAAACAAACCTTAGCGGACCTTGGACTAGGATCATCAACAACTCCAGTTGGTTGGGTTCAAAATGCCCTAGATCTTCTTCACGAGTCTTCTGGTCTCCCCTGGTGGGGTTGTATAGTTTTAAGTATGCATAAGATTTTCATTTCCTTTTTTCGTACCTAATGTCCCTCAAAGAAAAAGCTGTCAAGCCTAAATAAAAATTCCAAAAATATGGATCAAAAAGCTTTTTAACTGTTGACCTTGTTGCAATAAAGTTGTAAACTTTTGCTACTGATACAAAATAAGTGTCAGTTTCATAGGCGGATCGTATCAGGGGCTAGCACTTTTTTTGAGCGGAGGGGCTAAAAATTGGGGGAAAAGTCATCACTTGAGACTCCAGAAGCAAAAAAAAAAAAAAAAAAAAAGTCATCACTTTTTAGCCCCCCACTTTTTTTGGTCACAGTCCGCCTATGGTCGGTTTTGTGTTAAAACCAGCAAAAATAGCAATGGTGACACTAAAAACTTCTGAATTCCACTATGTAACATTAGGGGAGGTGGAAGTCCGTTTGTTGCCCCTGTTAATTTGCTCAGTTTTCGGTACCATTTTCTCAGAAATCATGTGTGGTAGGATGTCGACATTTTCCAAGTATGCTCTTTAGATCTTGCTCAAAACTTCACCAACTTTGTCTTTGAAAAAAATTATTTTTACATGCTTAAATTTTCTTGATTTTTTTTTTTTTTTTTTTTTTTAATAATTACCTTCTCTTATATTTCTTCAAATTGATTTGGAAAAATTTTAAGTGACTGAAGATAAATGAAACTCTTTACCTGTCTAGATCATTGAATGACGCTCATTAAAAAAAAAAAAAAAAAAAAAAAAAAAAAAAAAAAAAAAAAAACAGAGCCCTCTAGCTTTTGTAGTTTCTGAGAAAAATTGTTTTGAAAGTTTAAAAATACAAGTTTTTTAGGAAAGGCAGAACAAAAAGTAGAACCCTAAGTCGGTCTTTACTACTACTCTTGACTATACTATTGACCTGTGCGATAGCTCCATCTAGGGGCTCATGTACTAAAAATTTAAAATTAAAATAAAATAAAATAAAATAAAATAAAATGAAGAAATTAAAAATTAATAAAATTGGGAAGTTTTTGAAAATGTAGATTTTTCTGTATTCATGAAAGTAAGTGAAGTCAAGACTGAAGTTCCCCTCTGCCTCTCCCTCCTTTTTAACATTCTTCTTAGTGAAGTAGCTTTGTAGTCATTGAAAGATTAATCGTAAAAATGTAATATTTTTGAAAGGAACATGATTTTTTCTTTTAGGTACAATAACTATCCGAACTTTTATGTTCCCTGTTTTTGTCGTGACGCAAAGAAACATGGCCCACATGACAAAGTACCTGCCGCTGACCCAGGAATTGCACCATGAATTAACGCTTGCCAGACAAAGAGGGGATCACCTAGAAGGTAAAGTTTTTCCTCAATGATTCTCATAGGACACTATAAAAAAGGTTTTAAGCAAAGGTTTTTTTTACAAAAGGTCACTTGGTCTACGCCAGTAACAATTGCTTTAAAATCGGTTTATATGTACTATTATTTCATCCACAACTATTTTGTTTAATGTGTCATTTTGTCTGCTAGCATTTTGTGTCTACCAATTCCTCGTCCATTGTCTCATTTACATGTTTTGTTTTTTTCCTTGAATGCATTGAAAGTATAAAAAACATTGTTATTGTTACTATTATTTCGGAGTGCTACTTACAAGTGAGGTCTACTTGTTATCAAAAAAAATCTGCCTTATTCTTTTGCCAGTAACAAACAATGTCTGCACTTATAATTTCAATGATAGTGCAAATTGCTCTTTTTCTAACCAAATTCTTAAATGCACAGCAACAATCAACACTTAGAACAGTTTGTACAAATTTTTAGACTTTATAAAATAAACAGGTGCAATAGAAAAATGCTGGGAAACTTGCAAAAATGAATTTTGGTGAGTACATTTTGGCTCAAATCGCAGCCATTTTTAACTCAAAAATTAATTTTTTTTTTTTTTTTTTTTTTTTTAAATTTTGAGTTGAAAATTACAGTGATTTGAGCCGTAACGCTCTGACCAAAACAATTGTTTGCACGTTTCCTAGAATTTTTCTTTCAAACCTATTACTTTTAGGTCAAGTTATCATTAATTCGTTTTTTATATTGTTTCTTTTTACACAATGCCACATCTCTTTCTTAATACCTAAGCAGCCTCTAGAGTGCTTTATTTTACTCAGTCAATTTTTCATAACAATTCTACGGAGACAAAGATGTCACCATTTTAGTAAACAATACTTGACTGAACCTTTAAGCCATTCCATCTGAGAATCTCTTTATCAAGTTCCACTAATGCCAGATTTGGTTAAAAATACACACTTTTTCCGTAAGGCTTGATGTAAATTGAAGACTTCTTCGTTGAAAGGGGGTATAAATCAGTGGGTGTGCTCATGCTCAAAAGTCCTGATTTCAAATTGTTATTGTTAATGAAACTTTGATGAAGAAAACTGGGTTTTCTTAATTGTCTAACAGTTAGAGCGAATAGTCAAATCTTCAGATGACTGAGAGAACCCATTCCAACACTTCTTAATCACAAAATAACCTTTTGAAATCAGGTTTAAATCACGAGCACACCCTCTGTTTTATACCCCGTTTTACTGAAGAAGTTTTCAATTGATTGTGTATATTTTTGCCTAATCTGACAGCTCCAGAGAGTTCTCAATTTAGTTATTATTACACCGCGATCTGTCACTCACAGAGACAATATATAATAGAGACCTTTCACTAGCGGTGCGTGCGGTGGCTGACTTTTTTCTGCGAACTCATCAGGAATAATACAGGGAGCATGAACTTTGCTCATTAGTCAACTTACAGACCATATTTGCGGTGTTTCTTTGAGACCCAAAAAAAAAAAAAAAAAAAAAAAAGTTGCCTTAGCGCGCAATCATAGGCAAGATAGATAGGGGTGGTCTCTATTATATATTGTCTCTGGTCACTCACTAACTAACATATCCTATTCTCTTTCAGCTTCTAGGCTAAGCAATGAAATGCATCTATTCATGAAAGAAAAAGGCGTAAACCCTTTCAAACAGCTGTCGATGCCTATGTTACAGGTACTTTATTCTCTTTTCCTCATTTCCTATTAACTTTTGAAAGTAGAAAAGTTAATATTTAAGTACAAGTCAGATGGAGTTCAATGACTATTTTTCTGTATGTTACCTTTTTTTAGTTGCCCAATGACATATCTGAAAGAGAAAACCAAACTATATCCAGTTCTTATCAAAATATTCAAAAATAATTGGAAAAATAAGATTTAGATGCTGAAGAAACTATGACACAGGATGACGGAATTCTTTCATTTCATTTGTGTCTAATTCTATGCTTTAAAACTCAACTGGAAAAAGACAATTTCTAAAGGAAATACCACTTTCATCTGAATTTAAT
The DNA here is from genome assembly GCA_011764245.1 of Trialeurodes vaporariorum. Lineage (NCBI taxonomy): Eukaryota > Metazoa > Arthropoda > Insecta > Hemiptera > Aleyrodidae > Trialeurodes > Trialeurodes vaporariorum. Next base: position 52,328,835 of record VMOF01000388.1, on the reverse strand, counting down.
GGGCGTTGACTTGTGATTTAAAGTGATTCTTCAGCGTTTAGTGCCGATTTCTAACACCAGAGCGCTACCGTTCGATTAATGTCAAATTACAGGCCGACAGTAATTTATATTTGAGGAAACAGAGTGTCAGTTACTAGATAATCAGCTGAAGAACGTCTCTACAACATATATCGTCAGTAACTTCAAAAATAAGCCTGGAAGTACCAAAAAATGGAATATTGCAAATCGATTCTTGTACCTATCGAAATGCGATATTTCATTTTTTGGTACTTCCAGCCTTATTTTTGAAAATATTGACGAGATATTTTGCAGAGATGTTCTTTAGCTGATTATCTAGTTACTAACACTCTGTTTCCTCAATTATAAATTACTTTTGGCCTTTAATTCGACATTAATCGAACGGTAGCGCTCTGGTGGCAGAGATCGGCACTAAACGCTGAAGAATCACCTTAATATAAATAATATTAATAAGATGACTCATGTCACATGTGCACCTAGCAATTGATAATTTCAGACACTTTTTCCCCATCATCAGTGATTTGCGACACTGGCGATTTTCACCTAGCGGTGAAAGTGTGAAATTTGAATGAAGCGAGTGGTGCTATCTACCGGAAAATGCTGCAAGCTCTTGACTTCATTGTTTTGTTGCTGTGAAAATACCAGATCAGTAGTATGAAAATCATTACAAGTCTGACTCATCTATACTTGTCAATGGGTTAAAATTGAAACTTCCCTTCTCTGAAGCCTATGTATGAAATAAACAGTCCCGTTTTCTTCTTTACAGGCTCCTGTTTTTCTCTGTTTCTTCTTGGGCCTGCGTAATATGGCTAATGCACCTCTCGATAGCATGAGAGATGGAGGCATGTTGTGGTTTGTTGATCTCACCGTTCCGGATCAGTTTTATTTACTTCCTCTCCTCACAAGTGCCACTCTCTTCGTCACATTAGAGGTATCCATATATTTTGATAAAAAATAGGGATTTTGCATGCATTTTTTTTAAATTTATTTTTAAAGTCTACGAAATCAGTTGAGCTTTCAGTGATCTTTGGAAATTTTTTAGGTGAAGGAATAACCTGAAAAAGCTGTACAAAGCCCAGAGACAACAGAGACCATGCACTAGCTGTTCGCATGGTGGATGACTTTATTTATAAAACTCTACAAAATAACATTGGGAACAACATCCAAGGGCTCCTATGTTGATTGCTAACATCACATCTTTGCTCATCAGTCAACACAGGAACTGTTGGATAATGTTTTGTTGCGATCCTGCGTGGTCTCTATTGTCTCTGACAAAGTCCCAAAATATCGGCCCCCATTCGTAACAGAAAGCTTTATTCGTCACTTTGATGTAAGTACTTGGAAAGTAAGTACTTGCTGGTCGTTTCTTTTTCAGAATTCTGGCAAATTGACGCAGAACATAATATATTCACCATAGTAATCACAATCAATAACGAGATAGTAAAAGTTACCGGAAAAAACACACAGAATGACACAAAATGTTGGTAAGGCATGGAAGTGAGACGTTTGTTCACATTACCAACAATATTAATTGCCATTGTTGGCCATGTTCAGGTGCTTGTGGTGCATGCATACAGGGTTGATTTGCCCGTTCGACCACCATCTTACGCTTTCCTTAAAACGCCTTTTGTGAGTTTATGAGTGGATTTTGAGACTGTTTGATGCTCTCAACGTTATTTTCACATGACTCTACTCCAGAATCAACCCGCCATAACGCTGTATCTAATGTATGCAGCAGACCCATCAGTTATAATTAAACATCAAAAAAAAAAAAAAAAAAAACGTAGAGACCCAGTACATTCCTCAGAGGAATAATACTCTCTTTGCAAGCTCAAGAAGTTCCTGAACAAGCGTTATCCTGGCTCTTAGACTAAAGTATCCTGAAGGAGAAAAAAAGGTATCGAGAAAACAGAGATACAAAAACGGGCTTGAAATTTCTGCCTCTGCAATTTTTGGTTAAAATCCTCTCTAAGGTTCTTGAGTTTTGATTCTGTTCTTCCTCTTGTTACGTGAAGTTTGCTTTGCAAAACTGAAATTTCTGACTTCAATAAGTGTTGTGTAAGGGAAAATTTTGCTTTTTGTATAATTAACTAAAAGATAAATACACCAATTATTCGATTAAAAAAATCAAAGACTTGGTTTTTATTATTTATTTACGCTCTAAAAACTGCCCTTTTAACGAATAAAAGTTGTTCGTTTATTTTGTTCTTGTCTTAAAAAAAAAATTAAATTAAATTCTTGTACTTACAGAATAGTCTTACAAGGGGAGGTCACAGCTGGGCCACCTCTGTCATCGTTCAAATTTCGCATGAAAGTAGTCCTAAGGGTCCTTATCAACGCCTCAGGGTCACTTTTTGCGAATAGGCCCTTAAAAGCCTGAAAAACGGGTTTGAAAATTAACGGTGTTTATGTAGCGTAAATGTCGAGTGAATGCCCCAACGAACGGGTGGCGCAGTGCACTAAGGCGTGCGTCATGCCATGCCGTGCGTGCAGGCCGGTGATGTGGGTTCGATTCTCACCGGAGGAAGTTAATTTTTTAAAGTTGTTCTTGCGTCGGTCTGATCATTTTACATCATTCATTCTTATTAATTCAATTTATACTGTTGGTTTTTTTCTTCTCAATGCTTCAAATGAATACAAAATATAACACAAAGTCTCAAACGCAGTTATACAATTAAATAGTCAAAACAAATAAATAACAAAACAAACGAATGAATTATGACCTTGATTTTGGCCGGTATTTTGCGATCCAAACAACGACTAATCGAAATTCCTCGAAAATTCGAGCATTTGTGAAGTTCCGATCGGTCGAAATGTCGCTAATGTCGAGAGTCATCGATGAAAATCGCTGAACTATCCCATAGCTTTCCATATGCAGATCCAGCAATTTATCAACAGCGTATTCTTCCCGTTTGAATGTATGATTAACAATCGATTCTTGAAGGAGCTATGGCCCCGTGACTAATCGATTATTTCTCATGCAATAAAATGCTGGGATAGTTCAGTGATTTTCATCGATGACTCTCGACATTAGCGACATTTTGACCGATCGGAGTTTCACTTATGCTCGAATTTTCGAGGAATTTCGATTAGTCGTTGTTTGGATCGCAAAATACCGGCCAAAATCAAGGTCATAATTTATTCGTTTGTTTGGTTATTTTTTTGTTTTGACCATTTGATTGTATGAATGTGTTTGAGAATTTGTTATATTTTGTATTCATTTGAAGCATTGACAAGAAGAAAAAGAAAAAAAACCAACAGTATAAATTGAATAAATAAGAATGAATGATGTAAAATGATCAGACCAACGCGAGAACAACTTTAAAAAATAATCTTTCTCCGATGAGTATCGAACTCACACCACCGGCCTGCACGCACGGCATGATGCATGACACACGCCTTAGTGCACTACTTAGTGCACCACTTAGTGCACCCGTTCATTGGGGCATTCACTCAAAATTTACGCTACATAAACACCGTTAATTTTCAAACCCGTTTTTCAGGCTTTAAAGGGCCTTTTCGCAAAAAGTGACCCTGAGGCATTGATAAGGACCCTTAGGACTACCTTCATGCGAAATTTGAACAATGACGGAGGTGGCCCAGCTGTGACCTTTCCTTGTTAGTAAAAATGTGTTTTAAAAAAAAAAAAAAAAAATTAAACCGTTTAACTGTGAACTACGAACTTCGAATTACTGTTTAAGTTGTGTGTGTTATAATTGTTATAAAGTTTACAATATTGATTTTGCCTGTTTTTTCCAGATCGGAGCAGAATTCGGTAAAATCCAGTCTAATATGGGTCCAATTATGAAATGGGGTTTCCGTGCATTGCCTGTCGTTATCTTCCCGTTCACTCTTCACTTTCCCGCAGCCATTTTAGTTTACTGGACAACAACAAACACATTCTCTCTTGTGCAAACATGCTTACTCAAAATACCCGGTGCCAAACAGAAGCTGGGAATACCAAACACGGAACTAGTGAAGAAAAAAATGCAGAAAGAACAGAAAGGTTTTGTTGAAGAAGTCAAATCATGTAAGTTATCGCCTCTAGTTTATCTTAGCAAACAGAATTGATCCTCCAAAATTTTCAGTGATATTTTACTTTTGAAGACTTGATCTGCCGTCCTTATCAATTATAAAATCATAAGTCCTTTATCTGTGGTAGAGTTTTATCTCCCTGTAAAATTGTTGATTCTCTCATTAAATGTCCCAAGGAAAATAATGTTTTTTTTTTTTTTGTTTTTTTAATAATCTCTGGCATTATCTAAGGTGATTCCTGACTAAACTTTCACAGATTTAAATCCGATAGATAGCACCACTATTCACTCTTCAAAATTTAGTTATACTTTAATTTGAGTACTTGATGCAATTGTTTTTAATTCAGAATATGAAATTTGAGGGAAAATTAGCGGACTTGTTTGTTTTCTGTTTTCTCAAAAGACATGACACGTTTCTCATAGCGCGTGAACCACGGTCAAGCTGTACTTTTTTTTTTTTTTGCAGAAATCGAAACTATAGACCATTCTGAGAAAAAGTTCTTACAGATTCCAAAAATTTCTGTCAAGTTTACCGGTTAGTGAAGTTCGAAAGTTGGATCAGAACACTTTGTGGAAAGTTTTTTATCATAATATATCTGAGTGAGCAAGCTGGACGGGCGTGTTCACTAGTCGTCCGCGAGACTGTGAGCATTAGGCACCTCCTCGTGGTCCCGTCCGGACGCCAAGGAGGTTGATCATCATGGATCGTCTGCTGTGAGAGGAAGCAGTTGTGGTACTGCTTCGGTCTCATAGTGGACAGAGTGGTGACATCTGATATGGTGACCAAGGTTCTACGCGTCGGTTGTGAAGTGAAGTGAGATGAAGTGAAGTGAAGTGAAGTGAAATGAAGTGAAGTAAATGAAATAGAGTGAATCAAAGTGAAGCAAAGTGAAGTAAAGTGAAGCAAAGTGAAGTGAAGTGAAGTGAAGTGAAGCAAAGCGAAGTGTTGAAATGGAGTCAAGTCAAGTGAAGGAAAATAAGGTGCAGTAATGTGAATGGAATAGCATGATGGAACTGTCTAAATATTGCTTCATAGAAATGATGGCGCATTATGTATTCTTGTATACCTCAAAACTATTAAAATTATGATTGCTTTTACATTTATGAAGGAGAATATTATGCGGTCCAAGAGGCAGTTACATCGTCCGAGTCATCTCAAGAAGCTGCATTGAAATTAAGCTTCAAGAACGGGAGTGCACAGGCAAATGCACAGTAGTCCAAGTTGATGAGGTGGTGGACCATGTTGGACTGCGACAATGTGCTGCAAAGTGTAGACCGCAAATGCAAACAGAACTACAGAGACAGTAAATGATCCAAGAGTCAAAGATGGAGGAAGCCCCAAGCGGATTTCTGATTATGATGGAGCTCATGGCAGAATTTAAGCTGAGCCCAACCATAGACAGGTTGTCAGTCAGAAGTCTCAGTTGGTTGGACTGGCTTTTGATGGAGGGAGTCAAACTAAGCAAGTCATCTGTAAAAGCAAGAATACATGGGCATTGGATGGAGTCAGAAGAGTTAACCGAGTGCAGTGTATCTGGGCAGCAGTGGAAGGAATTGCTTATGTGGAGCCTAGATAAACTAGTAGCCAGAGATCGAGCAGTCTACGTTATGTCAAAATGAGTGTCGAAGAACGGTGTTCGCTGTCCCTTCCAGTGAATGCAGACCTTCCCTCTAAGATACTTCTAGAGGCTTTTCTGGAAGTCAGACATTTGGATATTGAAGATTTCTGCAGTGCTGCTCAGCAAGGACGGAGCGGTATGATGAATGCTGCCAAAGCTTTCTGCAGATCCAAAGCAGCGACAGCGTGTTCTGGAAGCATTCTGTTGCTCAGCTAAGAGATGATGGACAGTGGAAAGATGATCATGTATGAAGCGTGGTAGCAGGAAACTGGCCTGATGTGCGGGAAATGCGACACTTGATGATGGAACTAGATATGGAAGTAAAATTTGCGAACACAACCATTGAAGAACTTGGATCATGAGAAGGGTGATCCTGGGAAGCGGAGGCGCAGTAAAAGTTGGTGTGAAAGGGAGCAAAACAGGTAGCTACCACCCGAGAAATTTTGCAACTGTTGAAATGCCAGGGTCGCATGGCACGATTCCTAAAGGGAACTGCATGGTAACGCGAAATTTGAATGTCACTGGGACTTGCGGACGCAAACCAACTGACTAGTAAAGATCGAATGTGTGAATCGGGGGGTAATGCCGTAAAACATCGTGAGGTTGTAGGATGTTTCAGGGATGAACCGGTTACAGAAGATAGAAAATACGCGATTTCAAGTGATAAGTACCGTGATCCGAGGCGTGGAGAAGACGTAGATGGGCGGAAGGCCAGGAAGCATTGGCCGGCGACCATGATTTGGGTTGTGCTGAGGAGACAGGTGGAAGGAGGGGAGGGGGAGGGAGCGTTGCTGATGCAAATGATGAGAGGTAGAGGTATATTCTATCATGGACAATGATAAGAAATGAGTTGAGTCACCCATAATACTTAGCACTGCAGTGGACCTCCCAATACCTTGTGCACTGCAGGAAGACCTTCCTTATTCAGGGTGTTCCGCACTGTGGCGGTATCCCGGTGTGTCTTTCCGCATCCTTTTCCCTTCTTACATGTTCAGGCCTGTCGTTCGCTCTGAAATATGGGCATAAGAGCTACCTCCGAAAGCTAGGGCGACAGAACCTTATCTATCTATCTATAATATATCTGAGTGAGCAAGCTCACTGAACCTCCAGCCCTGTCTCTTGTCTCTACCTACCGCTTCCTGTGTCTGTCTCTCTGCTCCGTCTCGACCATTACGTCAACCCGACCTCAGATCTTACGGCAGGTAGAGACTGGGCCAGTTGACTGCCCTGTGAGCTCGCTCACTCCAAAATAGTATGCTCAAAAACGAATTCATGAAGTGTTCTGATCCAACTTTCAAAATTGATTAGTGGCTAAACGTGACTGAGACATTTTTTGGACCCATGAGCCCTTTTGCTCAGAATGGTCTCCAGTTTTAAATTCTGCGAAAAAAGTACAACTTGACTGAGGTCCTTGAGCCATAAGGAACGTGCCATATCCTTGAATGGTAATATGTAAATACCAAGAAAAACTGCTTTAAAATATCTATTCGTCCATTCCTTCACGATAGGAAATAATTTGCCAATCATGGTCAAAATGTAAGTTATATTTTCCATAACCATAGTGTCTATCAGAGTTGGGCTGATAGGGGTGGTAATCAATTACACCATTACCGAGTAATCATAACCATTGTTTTTTTGAGGATTGTTTTTTTACGGTAATCAAGGCTGATTTTTTACAAGTCACCATCGTATTAGTTGCAGAAGAACTAGTTCTAATCAAAATGACTCTAAAGTCTACTATTTATCAATAAAGACTACATTCAATTACCATCTAGAGGTTTGACGCTTACTGATTAGGCGATTACCTAGTAATCAAGTAATGGATTACACTCCTATTTGCCCAACTTTGCTGTCTTGTCTGTAACACACTTTATGCCGTATTCTCCCTTTATTGACAAAAATATGTTCTTGATAACCTACTCAGCTGCTCAAAAGTAACCAGCAACAACTCCCATTCTGCATGAAATGAAATAATTAAAATATTATTATCTAATAGAAATGAGAACTGCCAACTTTCACAAGGATTTGAACATTACATTTGAACCATACATTTGAACTAAATCAAGTTCAAAACTACTGTGATCTTCAGAAAAGAGCTTGATTCAAAATGGGGGTTTTTCTCCCCCCCCCCCCCACCGATTTTCCTGAAACTTTGTATTTTGATAGTACTTGATATAAGTAGTCTTTTTTTTTTAATAAAGTTTTTCCAAAAATAATTAGGGGGGAGTTACAGTGTTGCAAAGTTGCACCTTTCAAAAATTCATAACTTTCGCGCAAATCATCCGATTGAAACGCGGTTTTCGCCAAAAGATGCGGATTGTAAAGCACTTTCATGCCATCCAAACGGAATTCAATTTCAATAATTTTTTATTTAGTTATCGACATTTTTAGGCCACTCAAAATCTACTTTAAGTGAAATAAAAAAAATTGTATTTTTTGATTTTGACTGGGTTGAAATATGTTATTCCTCTTTAAATTCTGCGTTAAATGAGCCCAAGCAGAATATGGGGTGAATTTTTTGTTGCGGAGCTATGTGCGTTTTAGTAAGCGAAAGTCGAGCGTTCTATGGAGAGGCTCAAAGACGTGGGTAGCCCGGGTAGCCGCAACTACTCGACTTTCATTTACTAAAGCGCGCATAGCTCCACAGCAAAAAATCGCCCCACATTCTGCTTGGGCTCATTTTACGCAGAATTTAAGTAGGAATAACATACTTCAATTTGATCAAAATTAAAAAATACCGTTTCCATTTATTTGACTTGAACCTCTCTATCGAACGCTCATGGGTACCCTAAAAAACTCGTTTTTCGCTCACTAAAAAATGCATAACTCCGAAACGAAAAACTGCCCCACATTCTGCTTGGGCTCATTTCACGCAGAATTTAAAGAGGAATAACATATTTCAACCCGGTCAAAATCAAAAAATACCATTTTTTTTTATTTCACTGTAAGTAGATTTTGAGTGGCCTAAAAATCACAAAAATGACGATAACTAAGTCAAAAATTATTGAAATTGAATTCCATTTAGATGGCATGAAAGTGCTTTACAATTCGCATCTTTTGGTGAAAACCGCGTTTCAATCGGATGATTTGCGTGCAAGTTATGAATTTTTGAAAGGTGCAACTTTGCAACACTGTAACTCCCCCCTAATTATTTTTGGAAAAACTTTATTAAAAAAAAAAAGACTACCTACTTATATCAAGAACTATCAAAATACAAAGTTTCAGGAAAATCGGTGGGGGGGAGAAAAACCCCCATTTTGAATCAAGCTCTTTGATTTGGACTCGAGTTTCAATATCAGGTTTCAACTAGTAGTGATCACTGCTTCCAAAATGTATCAAAAAGCATTTAATCTTTAACGCATCTTTTAACCTATTATTTATTCAATTTTTTCAGCTTGGTCTAATATGAAAGTTGTTCAAGAACTGCGAGAGAGAGAAAGGATTGACCAATTACAATTCAACCGTGCTGGGCGAGAAGCTCCGATTAAAACATATAAATACGACCCAACTCAAGTTCGGACTATCAAAGCAAAACCTGCCTCAAAATCATAACTTTCATTCACCTTAAAGCTGTGTAAATAATTGTCATTATTTACCTGTAGAGTTGAGTGATCCGGGATAGTCATTTATTTTTTATATGCAGTTCAAGACCTCTCTCGCTCCTTGGCTGTCAAAAATGGAGTCCCAAAGTCAAACATTTTGTCCCCGAATTCCAGAGCTTTCTGTCGAAGAATTTTCTGTTTAATGAAATTACCAGGGAACAGCTTCCTAATTATTTAATCTCTGTATAGTATTTGTTAAAAAATAATCTAGAAATAGTGAGAAAAAAAGAAAAAAGTAGAAATGAATACTTTTTAGAAAGGGGCTTCCCTTTGACAGCTTTCGTATAATTTGTACCTACATACCTACATGGTGATTGACAATGAGGAATCGTGAAAAAGTATGATCCCATTGTGGGACGAAGGAAGATTTTAGACTGTTGCTTCTAAAACTCCTGTGACCTATTCCTTTTGAATGAAAGATTGTGTTATTGTTAAATCTTCTCTGCCCAAAAGGAAAATAGTTTCTTCATTCATTGTGTTTTTCTGCATTTTCTTTATTTTTTCAAACAAGTTTCAATATCTCAGAAGGGAGGGTTTCTTTCACAACTTGGTTTTTTTTGTGAGAAAACTATCAATGACCTGAGAAAAGATTTTTTTTAGAATTTTGAACCGCACTCTTAATTTTTTATAAAAGGCTTTTCTTTGAAAAACCCCTTTTGTTATGTTGAGCTTAATCAGCTGGTGCTGCTGTATGATGAAGTTCTGCATTGTGATTGAGGAATGACAGCGCTTGTAAGACAGGCAGATGTCAAAAAATTGATTTCAAAAACAATCCAGAAAACGCTCTTCAAAGCGAAAGCTCTAAAACTTAAGTCGATGAAACATCTGCACATTTTGCTGCATTTAAGTCAATGAAAGTTTTAAAGTTTTCACCTTGCAAAGGCAATTTTCTTGATCATTTGTGTCATCAATTAATGGAAACACTTAATTTTATTTTGTCAAAAACTTAAATTGTCGATAGAAAATAATCACTAAAATTTCAAAGTTTTCAAATTTGTAGTAGTAAGTACTAACTTTGGAAGTTAACTGTTGTTCAGTTGTAATTTGAGTCGCTGTTTTTAATTTTTTTTGTTTTTTTGTTTTTTTTTTTTTTCAATTGAAATTGATATTAAAAAAGTATTGAAAAAATTATTTTTTTCTTTGAATGCTATGTTTTTCATTAAATTGTTGAATCCAACTCAATCTTACTGCAAGATTTTGTTCTCAAAATACAACCCTGATTAGAAATCATTGGCGGTTCCAGGAATCTGTCCTCTTTCTTCTCCCTTTAGAATGCGTGTGTTAGAAAAGGACTGATTTGGGGCAGTCACGTGATTTTTGCCCCCTCTTCTTACCTTTTCTAGAGAGAAAGACAATATCCTGGATCCACCAGTGTTGGAAATCACAAGTTGAAAAGTTCCATCTCTCGTCCATTGCTTCTATCCAATTACATACATTCTAACTGAATCGTGAGACAAAATAGTACCGGTTTGACTCCTATCATGCTGCCTGAACCGTACTAAATGTTGTAATTTGTTAGATACTTTCTTTGTGATTAAAATATTATTTTTATCTTTGATTTGAGTTTTATTTTCCTTCCAGAGTCACTTTACAGTGTTGAGGGTGTTACCAAATCACGAGTTTGACTTTAGTTTTACATTGCCAGGTTTTTACATGAATATGTATTATGTACTTACTGGGCTGGAGTCAGTGAGTTACTGAGGGGACGGAGAGAATCTCAGATGACACCATACATTTTGGCCTAGGTTGGTTACCTACTTTTGCTGATCAAATTTATTATAGTAACTATTGCGGGTAGCCTACCTTCAGAGGTAAGAGCAGGAGTACGGGGAATTCAAAATTGACTAATCAGATGTCGAAAAAGCACTAGTCAATCAGATTCCTTGATTTTGAATTTCCTGCTTGTCACTGAATCATTTTATTTCTCTCGATCACTTGACACCTTGACAAGCTTCCAAAATTGTTTTTTCTATTAGTAGCATCCTTTTTTTTTGTTTTGTACATCCTTTTTATCACGCTTGAAAATTCCTCTGCGACGGCTCGCTAAATTTTTATGCTTGGGACAGTTCGTTTTCATGATGGGAGTAATGAGATGGAGGCTAATTACAATTTCATGACATTTCTTGCAGCCAACACTAAAATTTTGACAGCTTAGAGTGCACACAGCGCAGTGATGAATGTTTTGATTAGTGATTACCATTACATACAAGGATTTGCCACTTATTCTTTGAATTCTTGACTGCCAAAACTTCAGCGTTTGCTAGTACCTTGATGACGCAACAATTTCACAAACGATCAATCTATGCCGAAGCTACAGCCCCTACAACTCGGTACATGACATAATACCACGCACCTTGATGACGCAAACATGGTGGCCGGATTTGATTGGCCTCCACCTCTGTACTTCCATCATATATCTTTCCTTGATTGGAAATAATCAGATATAGGTGATTCCATGGCAAACTCCCAAAAATTTTAATCCAATAGATGGCGTTACTTGTCGCTGGCTGCGAAAATAGCCGGTTTTTTACGGTTTTCGGCTGTTTTCTCTGAACAGACGAATAAGAGATGGAAAATCGGAATGTCAGCACCTGCTTAATTTTTTGAGCCATAAACAGCCCAAATTGGTTCTAAAATAAGGGCGTAACTATGCAAAGAAAAAATCATGTGTAATTTGGAGTTGTATCAGTAAAGATTACAGGTTTCTGTTTCACCTACAACTTCAAATTACATTTGATATTTTTTTGCATAGTTTCGCCTTTATTTTAGGACCAATTTGGGCTGTTTATGGCTCAAAAAATTAAGCAGGTGCTGACATTCCGACTTTTTGTCTCTTCTTCGTCTGTTCAGAGAAAACAGCCAAAAACCGTCAAAAAACGGCTATTTTCAGAGCCAGCGACAAGTAACGCCATCTATCGGATTAAAATTTCCGGGAGTTTGCCATAGAATCACCTTAAGCATGTTTTGCACAGCTGCAGGCCGATCTTTGAAATCATTAGACAAAGTTGGTAGACTGGATAAATGAGGGGCTGCTATTGGTCCTTTTAAAGAGTTCATCAAGAAGAAGAGCTCTGTAACCAAGTTTCCCTCCGCTACATTTGATAAGTTATCGGCTGATTGAAACAAGCTGATAGCTTATCAAATGTAGCGGAGGGATACTTGGTTAAAGAGCTCTTCTCTTTTGATGAACACTTTAAAGGGACCAATAGCAGATCTTAATTTATCCAGTCTACCAACCTTGTCTAATGATTTCAAAGATCGGCTTGCAGGTGTTTTCAAATATTTGTAAATTGCACTCTGAATACCCGAAGAAAGTATCTAATTAAATAATTTACAACGATGGATAGCATCAATGACATTAAAGAATAATAGACACTTTTGAAAGCACTTCACTGAGTTTATTAAAATCATGGTAAAAAATAACATCACAATTTTTTTAAATTGTTTTCTATGTAAAACATAATGCACAACATCAAAACAAAACAGGAGTAATATACTTTTATACTAAATTTCTTTCTTGTTTTCCATTAAAAAACAAATTAACAAAAATAAATATGTTCATAAAACTTACAGAATAAAAACTAAGAGCATGAGCAGTAAAATTACCAATTCGGATGGAAGAGGGAAAAACATGCTAAAAAAAAAAACGCCAATAAAATCACTAAATTGCTTTTAGAAAGCTGGTGGAAAATCAATTTCCTCATAAAAATTTGATGTAAAATTATTAATCTTGATCCCAAGAAACCAAACTTTCAAAATACAGTTAAAAATTTCATTACTACTTTTCAGATCCAGAGGTTTTTGACAATTAAATAGGTCAGATCACTTTCAACATAGGTCATGAGGTTCTATCTTCATCTTAATTAAATTCATTGGTGATAATGGTACCAAACTATTGTCCGCTGGAGTCTATTGAATCTTGCTTGGTTGCTTGAATCAATTTTTTTGGACTAGTTTACAAAAATAATGATCGTAAAAAAATTTAAGAGTTTGAATAACAGATTGTTTCGATAGAACAAACCCAAACAGGATTGATAAAACATTAGAAAACATTCAAACCTTTCAACTTGTTTTCTGAAGGGAGATTCATTTCGCTCGCTCGCTTACTTATTGCACTTTCGATCAGATCGCTACTACAATGCCTTTCCCTACTGAGTCCAACCAGGCTGGTGCTGGCTTTTGCTACAAACAAATGGAGTGTCAGCCTCTACATATTGCTCACTTCTTTTGAAAAGCATCATACTTCACCAAAATTGCACTTTTTTCAGGAGAGCCACAGTCACCGTTCAATTTACGGCAAAAATTGGAAAAATAGGTACGTGATTATTTTCAAAAAATTGATTCCATGGAGCCATCAAAGAGAGTTTCAGGAATCTGAATCAGAGCAGTGTTGACTGTATGTCTCTGCTATGAAGAGTCCAACAAATAGGACTCAAGTACCGAGATTGAACGAGATTGAGTTCTTTGAGTATTCAATCTGGGTCGGCGTACAAAATGTACTCGGGATTTGAAAAGTTTTCAGACCATTATAAAAGAGTGATCCGGAACTGTTTTTTCAAAAATGAAGGATAACCTTGTTTAATCATACTACAAAGTAACAGAAAATAAAATCTGATTTTTGAAAATCAACATAGGTTACACTTAATTTGGAGTTTGGAAACGGTCCTCTTCCTGAATACAAAATGAATGGAACTGTACTCGGAGAATCAGATTGAATACTAAAAGTACTCCTCAGTTCAACCTTGGTACAGTGGCACCTATTTATGACGGAACCTCTTGGTAGCGGAAACCTGATGTTATCGGAAAATTTTGCCGGTCCCGTGGAATTGCTATGGTAAATCAATGTAAATCAGCCTGCTCATAGCCGAACCTGTCCAACGCGGAAACTGAAGGTTTTAAAGGCGTATTTAACGGAAAAATTGTGAGAAAAGAGGCAATATTAATAGAAAAACGGGTAACTTCTGTCTCTCAACAGTCAAAACTAGACGTTTTTTTCAAATCTTAAACAGTTCAAATTTTTAAATATTATAATTTGTAAAGTTTCAAAGTTTGAATGATTTAATAAGTTTTAAAGATTTAATTCCAAAGTGTAGAAGGTAAATGAAAGTAAAAGCCAGTTGGCCTTTCAATTTTCAATTTTTCGTTCTTTTTCTCCATCCGGTAAACCTGCTGATAGCGGAAACCCGATATTAACGGAAAAATGTATCCGCCCCGTGAGGTTCCGTTATAAACAGGTGCCACTGTACTTGAGTCCCATTCGCCCAACTCTGCAGCTATAGCCGTTTAATTCACTGTCTCTAATAGTCTCTAGTTCCATCCAATTGTCAAATAATAATTTCTTTACACTAACAAAGGAGATTATGTTATGGATTGTGAATCACAACTCTAGGGGCTAATTAGTTACTCCATGAATATCTTTTTTCAGCATGGAGAAATTGAAAAATTAGATAGGTCTACCGATAACTTTTGTGGCCACTATCCCTTCACTTTTTGAAAGCTTTTCATAAGTAAACGAGAGGATTTCTAAAGTTTTACGATGTCACAATGGGTATATTTTCTGGTGATATTATATTGGTTCTGGTTATATTTTCTTACATTTACGATGACACTCTAATCAATGTATTCATCTTTAGCGAGAGCCTGTTTTAGTGAGGAGCAGAAAATTCACCAATCAGTTGTCCTTTCCTTGTTTAAAAAGGCATTGAAGCCAATCAAATTTCTGGATTTTGAATTCCCCGACTGTCACTAAAACAGCCTGGAGAGTGCAGCAGTCTCATTATGAAAGGCATTGCAGAAAATATTATGAAGAGAAAGCAAGAGAGAGCAAAAAGAATTATCCTGCTGGAGACACGGTCCAGCGGGCCGATCATTTACTTCATCGTTAAACCGATCGTTACAACTGTCTACGAGTGATGCTATTGGTCGAAAATTGTAAAACTTGGCTGATGCTATTGTAACCATCGTTAAGAGTCTCGTTTATAAAGGCTACTCATGAGTAACCTTTAAAAAACGGACACTATAACAATGGTTACCATAGCAATGACTAAGTTTTACAATATTCGACCAATAGCATCACTCGTAGACAGTTATAACAATCAGTTTAACGATGCAGTAAATGATCGGCCCGCAGACATACAGAGTGGCTGAAAAAAAAAGGACCCACACAAAGAGTTTGAATCATTTTCAAACATTGATAATTTTTTAATCTGAAAACCTCAATATTTTTACTTCAGTCTAAAAGTGTCGAATTATCACTAGTTGTTAAGAAAAATCACTCTTATTCAGTTCTTAAATCAGTTTATTCTCCATTGTTGGCCACAAAAATTATACTTTTTGAATTTGAGAAATTATGAATGGGTTCTTTTTTGATAGTCACTTTGTATACACTAGATCAGCCCAGTTATGCTGAAACCTCATCACTTCCTTAGTTCCTTCCATTTATACAATGGTTTCAGCGGACAAAATCACCGACATCAACAATACCCAAATTTGATTTACAATATTTTCCAATGTGGGTGTAACACTTACATACAATGATACCAGACTAATACAATAGAAGAGAGATTGTTTGCATCACAGATGACTTAATAATCATGTAAAAAATGTTAAAAAATTTCCAGAGAGGTAAATATAGTGATTCCAAGAGCTCAGGATTTTGGTTTGATTATCATACAGTATAAATCTTATACATATCTCACTGTTTCGTACATTTCAGAAAAGTAGGAAAGTCACTCCAAAGAAACACGTTCAAGAAGGGCTTTTCGAATCATACTTCCTTACGCGTGTTTCTTTAAAGTGACAATTCAACTTTTCTGAAATACCTACCTATATTTAAAATATAGTCATATATGAGTTTCAGGCAAACCATAATCAAATTAAAGCTCCCAAGCCTCTGAAATCACCTTGTTACAATATTCTAAAACAGCGGTTCTCAAACTGTTGTCGGCAGACCGCTGATGGCCCACTGAGCTCGTCCAGGTGGGCAGCGAGCCTCGATCATAGAGAACTGAGCGACTTCAAAAAGAAGGCAATGAATGTCAGCTGCTCTTTGGACTATTCTTTTCATCATTGAATAACTGGAATTTTTGACTGTTATGCCTTAAGTACATGATTTAGAATTCCAATTCCAACCATTTACCAACTCAAGTACCATGGTTGAACTGAGTAATCTACAATGATTTTCAAAAATCAAACGTTATTTCCGGTTACTTTGTAGTATGATTAAACAAGGATATCTTTGATCTTTCAAAAAGACAGTTCCAGATCATTCTTAATAATAGTTTGAAAACTTTCCGAACTCCGAGTACAAAATGTAATCGGAGGGTCAGATCGAATACTAAAAGTTCATGGCAGTTTAACCTCAGTACTCAAGTCTCAACTCAAGTCAACTCTGCCAGTCGGGCATGGTCCGTGGCTTGAAACCGCTGCTCTAGAGGACGAAGAAACAAATTCAGCCTGCTGAATCAACTGAGTGAATAATCAACTTACATTTAGGATTCAAGACTTGACAGAAAATTTATCAAAGCCTCAAACTTAATGCAGAATGCTTAAGGTATACTGTTGGTGCAGAGAACATTGAGCAGAGTATGGAGAGAGCGGTTCTAAAAAATTGAAGAACTTACTCCAGTCCAGAATAATCTGAAAAAGGCCTAAAGTACTTTGTGCGATAATCATATTGTTGATCATTGTAATGTAATAAAACAACAAATAAATGTTAGTATTGCATTAGAGAAAGAGATTCTTTCCTCGAACCAACTTCTGCTTTCAGCCACCTTGGTCAGCTTTTTGCTATCTGAAAAAAAAAAAAAAATACATTTATCACAATGGAAAAAAATTACGATGTTTTTTCTTGGTCATAAGAGAATATCTGTTAACATTTACTGGTAATTCTGTCAATTCTGTTTCTTCCGTCAGGTGATTCCTGGCAAAATTTGGGGATCGTTTAATCTGCTAGGTGGCGCCACAAATCACTTTTCTAAATTGATTGATTGATTGATTTATTTTTAAACAGGTCAAGCCCATGGACAAAGTAACACAGTTACTATGAAGGCAGTACACTAGGTATAAAAAGCATAAAAAATGAGGAGATAAACAAAAGTAACTTCAAATAAAATGCCAGAATACGCTTATTTAAGAATTAATTATTTTCATAAAGATACCTGACAGATGCTTAAGCTAATTAGTAGAGTGTTATGGTGTTCTTAAATTTGTTACTGCAATCATCATTTTAAATTAATCACTTTTCTTAGAAATCTGCAGTTAGATGGGACTCCCCCCTTTCATCCGCTCATTCGACCATCATCTTGAAATTCTGTTAAACACAACATTGAGTTTTTGAGAGGATTTTGGAATGCTCTCAACATTATTTTCATGTGATTTTACTCAAAACTCAACCTTCAAAAATGCTGTAGCAAAAGTTTGCAGCACAGACCCATTCATAGACTTTTTCCAAGATTTACTTGACGTGAGTCAAACTTGAAAAGTCCTCTAGAGTCAATTTGCAAATGCAGAAACACCCCTTGAATCAAAAGGTCTTGAGATTTCTCAGTTTCACAATCAACTCAGTTCCAGTTTCATGCGCACAAATTTTTGATTCAAAGACTCTTAGAAAACACACAATTTTCCACTCAAGATGAATCTCAAATACACAATTTCACGATACATAGTTCATTACTCATTAGCTACAGTGAACTAAACTCAAGATTCGCAAGAGTTGCCAATTTACAGTGAGCGTCTCTGAATTGCAATTTTTTCTCACTCAACTCGACTCGACTCAAGTGCTTGTGAAGCCAAGTCAAGTAAATCTCAAGTGAAGTCTGCAAATTGCACCCTAACCAACAATCCTAAACTAATTAAAATGTTAAGAAAAAATACTGACCGAGTGTTCTTGCGTTATAGCCGCTAATTCTTTAAGCCACTCATCCAATAAAACTCCGCACATGACCACTCGTTTCACTTCACAATTTTTCCTTTTTATAAACCTGAACAAAGAAACAGAAAAACTGATTAGCCTTGGTACATATCAACTTCACTTCATTTAAATCTCCAAACAGACTACTGATAGTTTTAAGCTGAGTTTGGTCGAGCTTTCCAAGATTCTTCCTGGAAAAGCCCTCAGTCAAACTTTTGAGCAGTTGCACACAAAAATGCCTAAGTTTCTACATGATTGCATCAAATTTAAAACTTATAAATTGTAATCATGCCCCACAATAGGTACCTCTCAATGATATTAAATCAAGTGGAAAAATTTGTTTTTTCATCGACAACAGTTTTTAAAAGTTAGACAGTATAATTGTATAAAACACAAAGGTTATTCACTTTGAGGTAATGGAACGCCTTATTGAGGTTTAAATAACCCAAGAACATTCGCTAAACCTTCAACTGCATGTAGAGTAAGCAGAACCATTTTTTAATGAAATTTCAGTCCAATTGAAATTTAGACCATCGTTGAGGACAAAAATCTGCCAAAATTAACATTCTGCATGATAAAAATTCCCTCACTTTTCCAGAAAAAATATGATTTCCCAACATCTTCGGGTAACCCAGGTTTTTCAGGTAAGCTACCACTCTGATTTTATTCTTAAAAGTTATTCAGATGACTCAGTTGCATGGGCACTAAATGGCACTAGTAGTGCTTAAACCTTACAGAATTTTTCAAGAAAATTACCCTGGCGCAACTTCTAAAGGGCCCAAATATTATCATAAAAAAATACAACAAAGTAGCATCACATAGTCCCTGATGGCCGATGGGCATACCAATAGTTGTCCATGGAATGCAGCAACAATGCATTTTCTCCATTTAATTCCAGCTAAAATAATTGATTCTTGAGAAAGACGAATCTTACCTCTCTTACAAATGATTAATTACAAGGGTTCAAATGGCAAAAAGCATTGTTGCCAGATTACAGGCTGCTTTTCATTAAAAACTAAGGAGAACAGCACATGCGAAAGTAAAACAAAAATTATTGTACGCCAGTTGCCATCATTGCTGGCAGATTAGCAAAAAGAATAAACATTTTACTAAAAATAATATGGGAACTAAGTAACTTTTAGCCTGCCATAAAAAGTATGCGGATCTTTTGGAGTTAAGTAATAATAATAATAATCAGTTGAAAAATAAGATACTACAGAAAAGCCTGTGTTAAATTTAATTACCAGTAGCCAGCACCACTGGGCTCAAGTTGAGGTTCTTTACTAGATAAAGAATGGGAGTTGCGACGAAACATTGCATTGAACGCTGTTGAAAAACTTCTTCTTTTGTTGTCACCTGAGAGAATCAATGAGAAACATTAATAAATGATAACTTCATGACAAAAAATTCTACTTCACAAACTTTAAAATGTCGATAAAATTTTCCTAGCAAACCTCATCATAGCTAGAAGAGCAAGAATTTGTGAGAAGATTGTTCAATTGGTCTAGGCTAAAGTCTAGGACGGATTTTATGAAACAAATTATAACTATAGAGAGGTATCGCCATGTTATAACTCCTATCCCAAGGTCAGGCAGCATGGACGTTTCGTTCGCTGTGTATTTTTTAACGTTGAGTCAAAACTTGTAATTAATTCCACGGAAATTGTCCATTTAAACGAAAAAGCAAGTGTTTCAGAGTGGCTATCTGGACACAGAATTTGAATGCAACTATCAAGGTGAGAAAATTTAGCTTGTTTCTGTCATGTCTCAGTTTCTTTGACGTGTAAATTCTTCCATCAGAAACAGTTATACCCATATCTGTGTCCAGATGGCCACCCTAAAAGTCTTTCATCTTCATTTCAAATCAATTTTTAAATCAGTTGATGTGTCCCCACTTTTGATTTAAGATTAAAAAATAAGAGGTATAAATGTAAAACAGCCAGTGTAAAAGGTCCATAAGAGATTTCGATTATGGCTGCCTCCGCGATGTCTTCAAAATTACACTTCAGAAAGTCTTTCTATTGTTTCAACTTGTTGATTTTATGATCAACGCAATATGCAAAAATCATGGGAAAAATCATTGAGCCAATTAATCTTATTCAGAGAGAGCAAAAGATGAAGAAAAAAATGAATAATTACCTCGGTCAAACGAATCGCTGGAGTATTTTTGTGATGGAAGACTAGCTGGAGATTCGAGGAGAGCGTTGCGCCTAGCATTAACAATTCGATCTTCCCGATGGAGCAAGAACAACTGCGCTTCGTGCGTTAAACTTTCTAGATTGCTTTCTGTGCTCAGCTTAGTCTCAATTCTTTGTTTCAAGGTGCCTATAACCTGAGGAAAATGAGGATGGAACAAAACAAAGAAGGTACAACATTAAACTTACTGATTTTTCAGAGAAAAAAAAATGTGAAAAAGAGGAGCAAAGGGGAGAAAAAAAATATTAAGATACAATTTTGATTTTGTTGAGGGACATTAAAACCTTCTTCTGAATATAACACTTTGCACTGACTTCATAGTCAAATAAATGCAGACCCACTCAAAAGGTCTGTTGCAATCTATTTCTGTAGCTATAGAGAAGGACTCTTCTAAAGTAAAATCACTTGAAATTAACTTCAAGAGCACCAGAAAGTACCAAAATTGACTCGCAAACAAAATGTTTGAACAAAATATCAAGATGGCGATCAAATGAGAGGGCCACAATGAGGGAGTCCCATCTAATCGCAACTTTATAGGCTGAGAAAAGTGATTCATCTTGGATTTCTTTTGAAACACTTTTTGTGGATTCATCAATTGATTTCAAGATTTTTGGATGTTTTAATGTTATTTCCATGCGATCTAACATTGGAATTAACCTTCCATAACGATGTTAAGTTAAAGTTTGCAACAGACCCATGACAAACTGTGAAAATGTTTTTGAGACACTTTTACAACTTTTTTTTTTTTTTTTTAATTTAAATGCGTTAGGAAAATCTTTGGGATTTTCAAACATTTTTCATATTACATGATAAAAATTAATAAAAATAAATTCAAGCATTGGCTTTTCACTAAGGAACACTTTAAAATCAAAACTTCCAAGACACAGGCAAGATTTGCTTTGAATTGATAAAAATTGATAATTCCCCAAAGATTGTCCGTAAAGGTGTGCCTCCACTTCTGAAACGAACTGAAGCAGTGGAAGAGTTTTGCAATGTTATAAGCCCTATTGTATGCTTCTTAAAGTTGTCAATATTCTAAGAAAAAAAAAGGGGAATCGAGCTAGAAAATTAAAACCTATGAACTGACTTAGATGCTTTTCATAAACGTGAAACCGAGGTCCGATTGGTCAAATTTGAATTTTTGAATGTCATGATAGAACTCGCAAGGTTAGTGAGCCTTACTTACAAAAATGAACGAAGAACAGAATAACGAACCTGAAACAAAGAGCGAATACTAGGCTGAAAAACTAGCGAGTGATCTAAAAGAAAAGAGTGTATGAGAGGTTGGGGATAAATGGCAAGCCTGGAGACGAGGCCGGTCAAATGCAAATTGATGTACAGGTCATGAGAAAGCATTGACTCTAGTTTGGCAAACAAGACATCCAAAAATAAACCTGCAAGACAAAATAGATGTGATTAAACTTCAATTTCACAAAAAAGAAAAAAAGAGAAAAAGACTGGAAATGGGAGCAAATAAATCTTCAAAGTTTAGATTCTGGCAGAGACAATATAAAATAGAGACCACGCACTATCTATCTTGCCCATGTTTGCGTGCGGTGGCAACTTTTTTTTTTGGGGGTATGGACCATATTGGATGGTGATCCTGAATGCTGCCTATGTTAATTCCTGTTGAGCTCTGAAAAAACAAGTCTGACACCGCGTGCAAGGATAGTGCGTGGTCTCTATTTTATATTGTCTCTGGATTCAGGATTAAAGCTCTCAGATTCTAACCATCCCACAGAGGGCCAAAACGGCCCATTTGGCAGTCTCAAACCAGCAAATTCAAAAGGCCTCTTGAAATGTTGATTGCACCGAAAAACTCTTAAAATTGCTGTGAACTCAAGAAGTAGAATCTGCAGAAAACAGCGCAATCTAGAGATCATTCCTGCAGAGCAATTGAGCTTTGAATGTTTGACACTTAGGCCATCAAGGACTTTAGTCACCAATCTTATAGAGAGCTATGCAATGAACGTCGGTAAGACTCGGATTTTGTTTCTGTTAATCGTACTGTTTAGCATTGAACTGCGAGTTTTGCAGAACAATGAGATTTCAGGTGCCAAGACCAGATGTTTATAAAAAAATCAGGGAATTTCAGACAAAGGTCTGATACAGATCACTATGGCTATCAAGTTTTGGAAAGGGTACAGTTTCAGAGTAAAAACCGAGGATTCTGTGCCGAAACTTAGAAATATTTGGCTTTAAAAAAATGAGCCATTTAAATCAAGAGTAATCTATGAACAATCTTTGCAAAAGCTGTGATTAACTGTAAAAATGAGATTCAATCATGTGAATTCCTTTTACATTAGAGGTTTACGTGAGAGAACAGAATTGACCTTCCAGAAATTTCCTCAGAATTAGAGGATTAAATCTAGATAACTCTTACTTGGAACGGGTCAAATGCGGCTCATACACCTGAGCGCAGAAACTTTTTAATAAATTAAAAGAAAATCCCAAAAGCACTTACCTATACTAGGGGTTGTATTAATAATATTATTGCTATAATTCTTATTATTTGAGTAATGGCTAGGCTTGGCATTACTACTAGTATGACACGTTTCCATCACAGAATCGCTTCCACAAGGAGAAGGAAGACTTTCTGCGTCCTCACCTCCGCCACCAACCCCTCCTCCTCCATCATCTGCCTCTCCGGGTCTGCGAAGAAAGATAATTTAAAGAAAATTATGAAGTCCCCAAGGATAAAGAAACAAAATAACTTAAGTTGTAACTTTCAAACAAACTTGTTAGGTAACATCAGAAAAGAAACAACATTATTAGCTACTAATTTGTCAAGTGAATAAAAATATTTTCGGGAATGAAGCTAAAATACAAATAAAAGAAACGTCCCGCCGTTTTGGTAATATTAGAGGCATAGCTAGAGATTTTGATGCCCTGAGCAGGCCGCCACTCCACTGGGTACCATTATAGTGCCTCGATCTTTAACTTGTGAGGGTACATCTTATTATAGCTGTTTACTTTCAAAAGATTGTACCTGCACCAAAATTTACATAGATAAACTTTGAGAGCGAGTCCCCCACTTACCTTATAATATCTTTAAATGTTTTGAAACTTTCATAACCACTACTACCATCATCTGCCGATGGTAGACTGATGCGATCGGCATCAGTTTCTTGGGTTGCTTTCTGTTCATCAGACTTTGGCACAGTGGCTGGACAAAAAAAAGAAAAGAAAACAGAGTGATTAAATAACTGTCTCAACTAAAATGAAACATTTTTGGTAGATCAGAAAAATTACAGGAAAGAAATCAAATTTATAATTCCAGTTTCTAAATTTTATATTTTTATGATTGGTCATTGTTGTAAACTGTCTTCAAGTCAATCTCACAACAATGAGAATATCTAGTTTGGTAAAACGCTGAAAAAAAAAGAAGAAAAAAACACGAAATTTCCTATGTACCCGTGGTGTTTGAGAATATGTTGTTAATCCTTTCTACTCCAACGTTGGATAGATCCGACGAAATAATAGCTGCACTCCATTCTAATATTGGATATATATGTTGCAGGCAAATTGCAATCTTAAGCAAATCGCAATCGGCTTGCTATTTGCCTAGGCAAAGAGCAAGCAGCTTATTTACCATCAGAAAAAAATTAGCTCAAACGTAATGGTGATGTACAAAATAATTATATCGAGATTTGATTTTGCTCATTCTAAAGCTAATAAGCTAACAATCGCACTGATATCTACAGATTAAGTTTTTCTAAACTGGTTCTCTTTTTATGAACTGTTAAAGTGATTGAATACAATGTTCAAAAACACTTCATTTAAAACACCGTAGGTCAAGAACTAATCAAAATAAACCAAATCTGATAAAATCATCATTTTTGCCAGCTTATTAGCTTTCAAATGAGCTAAAGTAAATTTCAATGCAATTATTTTGTAAGTCACCATTACACTTGATTTAAATTTTTTCTGATAGTAAATTAGCGGCTTGCTCTTTGCCTAGGCAAATCGCAAGCCGATCGCAATTTGCCTACGACATATACACAAAATGTTAGCACAGTAAAAAAATAAAGGAAATGAGTAAATAACAATAAAAAATACAAAAATAAAAATAAAAATAGTAGTAGTAGTAGTAGTAGTAGTAGTAGTAGTAGTAAAGTCCAGCCGCCCAAACACGTGGCTCGTTATGCTGATATTTCACAGCGAACGACTGGACTGCATAAAAAAAGAAGGGGTAGGAAAGACAATCAAAGTATTCTCAAAACAAAGGATAGGAAAGAGGAGAGTAACGGCGACCTGCCAGGGACTCTCAAGTTTGGGAAGGAAATACCTAAAGCACTCAAGGAGGTAAAGTGCTCTAAATATATTTAGTTTTTTTTTTTTTTTTTTTTTTTTTTTTTTTTTCTCTCTCAAACGAAATATTTCTCAACTCTCTATTTTTCTCTTTTTTGCTTCATTTCTTGTGTAATTTTTTTTTTTTTTTTTTTTTTTTTTTTTTTTTTTTTTTTTTTTTTTTTTTTTTATAAAAAAAAGGGTATAACTCTGGCAACTCTGCTAAGTATCACCACAAAAACTGCGGAGGAATCTTTTCCTTTCCATCTCCTCTCAACTCTCTTTTCAGCTGTACAACTCTTGTCTCCATTCTTCTTCTTCAACTCACTTCAGAACTGTTCAACTTTTCTCTCTATGTTTTACAGGAGATAATTCACTCTCTCATTTTAACAATATTGAAATATAGTGTATAAATAAAAAAAAGTAAAATAGAAAAAATTAAAATTTTAAAAAAATGTTGAAAAAATAAAAAATTTAAACTCTCTAAAGTGGAAATGGTTGGAATACCTATGTCAACTTAGGTACGAATGATTGATTTTCAATCCCAACAATGCCTCAGAAGTTCATCAAAGGAAATCGGTAGACTTGTGGAGAGAAAAAAAAAATGGTCGATTTAGCCCGCCTCATACCGTTATCACAGAACTGAACTTCCCGATACCATGGACTCCAACATCTGTTGAGGCTGCATCGGCAAACGGTTGCAGCTCGCATCAGCTAGACCTCTTGTAATCTCAAAAATGGCTCACCATTTATTCATCTGTCTCTCTTGGACAGTCAGAGCATCTGCTTCTTTCAATCAAGTGTGTGAGAGAAGAATTATAGGAAGCCATATAATGAAACAAAGATTGTCGTTGGTTGCCAGAGACAAATAGAGCAGCAGCTCAAAGCTTGCACCAGGTATCCAAATTTTCAGCTCAAATTAAAGCAGGACTCATCAAAATAACAGCAAACAGTTGACTACTGTTAAGTGATGGACACAAGTCAGGTTTTCTTCATTGTTTAAACTGAATTTTGACAGAATAACAGTTTTTGGTTAGTTGCTTAATTAATTTATGCACCTTCTTTGGCCCACCGTTTACGGTTGACACTTATTATGCAACGATGACTATTTTGGCCTTAGTGGCCATCATAAGGTTCCGAAAAATTAGGATAAAAAATAATAAAAAAATAAAAAAGAAGGAAAGCACTATAACAATATTGAAACTGGGGATTCTGAATTTTGCCGGTGTTGTTTTCACTGTTATGAGATAGCTGATAAACTGACGCAGGTCGCCAAAATAGGTGTTATTGTTCTTTTCTGATGTATCATCTCGTTGCAGAGGGAGGTGGGCCATATTGCGTCAGTTTATCAGCTATCTCGTCACAGCGAAAACAACACCGGCAAAACACCGAATCCCCAGTTTCAATAATGTTATACTGCTTTCCTTCTTTTTTATTTTTTTATTCTTTTTTATCCTAATTTTTCAGAACCTGATGATGGCCAATGAGGTTTAAATAGCTATCGTTTCATAACAAGTGACAACCGTAAACATCGGAATAAACAAGGTGCGTGAATTAATTAAATAACTATGACACCCGATCAAGGAAAACCTAATCCCCAAAAAATGTTGGTTAATTATTGAAATTTAAACTTCAAAGCAAAATTTTAAGTACATTTTGATTGGCATAACGTTCACCACTCAATAGTAGGCGACTATTGGCTGTTGTTTCTTTGAGCCTCAAAGAAAAACAAACCCATTTTACTTGCCTCACTTTCATATAATTATAAGTATTATAACACAGGAAACATAGCATGTGTTGGGTCTCCTTTATCTCTATTGGCTGCCAGATCTATGTTCACATTCACTTTTACACAATGGGCAGTAAAAACATTTTTAAGGAATACAATCTGAATCTGTAGTAGAATTTTGTTCAATCGTAACAGAGGCTTGTCTGAGGTTTAAAAGTGGAGCATGAAATAAAAAAGTAGCAAGGCACCAACCTATTTGAGGAGGACTTTCACCATCATAAGGATAGGTCCAAGATTTGGTCGCGTCTGCGCAGGATTCAATCCTATCCCTAGCATGGCTTAAGTAAGAGCGATAGTCTCCATACAAACTACCCTCTGCACGTGAATACCTACAAAAATGCAATTAAGCAATAAAAAAATCAGAAGAAAGAAAACACAAATTACAGCAAAAGTTTGCACCGAGTGCATTGTATTGAGTAAAGCTAGACAGCAATGCAAAAATTTATTGATCGTGCACGCATTTTCAAAAGAAGTGCAATGAGCATTGAAAAGTGTGGACAATCTATATTCCCCCTCTAACAGTTTATGTAGGCTTGCAACGAAAATTGAATGATCAATATTTCAGTTTTATGTTTCTGTTACATCATTGAAAGACAGCATAAACAAAGTAGTAAATAAAACTAAAGCCCAACCACTCAAACCATTTGTTTGGGGCTAAGAGGCAATGTACAAAATTAAATGCCCACAAATTAATTAAATCCAAACAAAATTACTGTCCAAAAGGTTTTAAATTCCCTAACAAAAAACACTTCTGTGAATTGTAAAAGGCCAAGGTACTTGGTAATCCCGAGCCCTGTTTTTGAGCTATTCGTAAAGATGAGAAAAATGTTTCTAGAAGTAAAAATTTGCTGACTCACCGATTGATGGCAGGAGAGAGTGACAAAAATTTTTGAGCTGATCGGCAGTACGGATCGATGTGCTGAACACGAGATCTCTGAGACAGCATAACATGAGTGCAAGGTACAAGGTGACGTAAAACAAGATCTAACATGATATCTTCACAATTGAGGTCAACTAAGGACTCCATTAAAGCAAGAGTAACCAAACATAGCTGCAAAGAAAATAACAAAATTACAATTAAAAATCTTGGTGATGACTTGAATGAACTTGAATCCAACTTTTAACTATCCTCATGAATCACGTAAACAAAAGAACTCAAGAAATCATTTGAGGAATGAGAATTTGCACTGTTTTCCGATAATTTATGAATATTCTTAAAAGTTAAAGCTTACTATTTACTTGATGAATTGTTGAAGAAATAATACTGATTTTGTTTTTCGACACTGAAAAAAGTTGGATAGAGTAATTGACTAATTGACTATGTAATTGCACCATTTTTGGAAAATTATTGTAATTATGGCACAGGAGAAAAATATGACAGATGAATAAATGTGCAGCGACTCACTCTAGAATCAGAATTGATTCGGGTAACGAGAGCATCAATTACGCGATGGCCTTCATACGTTTCTTGTAATGTAAATCGAACAAGTGAGTGCAGAAGACCTGGATGAGTGACACTGCGTAGCATCAGATCGAAATAAGCGGTGGCAACAATTAGATCTTCTTCGATATTCTGCAAAATAACAAGATTAAAGAATGAGTACATTGAAATTAATACACAGTTTGTTCCATCAACACTCATTTGAAAAGCACATGCATTTTTCATAGACTGTAATGATCAATACATCAAATAGAGACTTTCTTGAGTATTTACTGTTTAGTTGTAGGCAGCAAAAAAACGGTCAAATCATATAAAGGGAGAATTGAATAATTTTTAATCAGATAAAAAGCATACGGTCAATTTGTTCAAAAAACATAAACAAGAGAGGGTTGGGTTAAACCAGAAAATATTAAATAATCAAAACTAACGAAAGAAGAAAGTTTTCAAGGATCACAGGTTAATGCGCTTTCAAACATGAAAAAAGGAAATCGAGACTTAGCAGAACTATGTCAGCATTCCAAGCAAATGGAAATCAATTTGTGAATAAAACGAAGCATCAAAACAAACGAATTTGGTACTTTCTTCCGATGAACAACTTAACGTGACTCCTTCAAGATTACTTGCCATGCTAGGCACACGCACACTAACCAACATTTTAGATGTTATTTTGTTACTTTAGTTGGTGGTTTTTTTTTTTTTTTTTTTTTACGTCAAATAGTCACAGGAAAATCTAGGCGGAGAAGCTCAAGGAAGAACCCACTTCAAAAATTGAGAATATTGCGCCTCTGAACACAAAAATTTGTTTATTACATATTTTCAATGGGAAATTCATGGTACCTTGCTGTTAAGAGAGTTAAAAACTCTCTGCATTTTCTTAAATCTTCATAAAGTTGGAAACAATGCCAATTTTTAAAAACGATGAAAAATTTACAAAATTTATCCCTACAAAAAAAAACTGATTCGTTGATGATAGAGGGAATCCCATATAGGTGACTCTTCCATGGCATGCAGTACCAATAAATGCTCAAACACAAATTTCTGGGTACACACAAACTGATTTCTGTGATTTCAGGGGTGCAAAATGTTCTAATACGCCGGAGGTTATAAGTGATCCAGGGTTTTTTCCTCATAGAAGTTTCGAAAAATTTCCTTAAAAAAATGTGGAAAGTTAAAGTGGTGAAACCTTTTTCTTTTTTTTTTTAATGAGTGAGCTTATTTTAACACCGTTTGTCCTTAGAATGACCAATAATTGAAAAGTGTTAATTTTCCTGGGAAAATGTTTTTGACCGGCAAATTTCCGCAAAGTCCCGGCATGGCCGGCATTTATTTGCATCCTAGCATGATTTTACAACCGTTTCATACTGTTTGAAAAGAAACTTGATCAATGAACAATATCATCAATTAAAAATGAAAAGGTGACATCATAATTATAGAAATAGCAAATTTTGACAATTGATTACCAACATCTGTTGTTTCAACAAATGAAACTTGAATTTAACAATTTATAATTTAAAATCAATGCAACATGTTGACATAGTCACTTTCTGCATTAATTGATACGGTGTTTTGATTGAAAATCAATTTAGGTCCAAAAAATGTATTGTTGAAATGTTTGCATGCTGCGCCACTAACGATTCATGTTATAAGTAGATTTCCTTCATCTTGTAAACTTTAAGACGGAGTAAATGAGCTATCCTGATTTAAAAAAAAACATATTGTGGCAAAACGGAGGTAGCCTCGGCAGCATGCTGTCACTTCCCTCTAAATTAGAAAAAAAAAAAAAAAAAAAAAAAATCTAGAAAGTCTAAAATTGATTTCCATTTTCCAAAAGCATTTAAAAAAAATAAACTGTTAAAGTGTCTTAAAAGCATTTTCACAGTTTGCAATGGATCTGTTGCAATCTTTTCCTAAACAGTGCTACGGAAAGTTGTTTCCTACAAAAAATCAAGTGAAAATCACAATAACAACATTGAAAAGTCTCAAAGTCTATTCATGAACCCACAAAAAGAGCTTTAAGAGGAATCCAAGATGGCAATTAAATCACAGTAGGGGAGTCTCATCTAATTGCAGCTTTCTCTGAGATGAATCACTTATCTCAGCATAGAAAGTCGCGATTAGATAGGACTCCCCCAATGTGGCTTGCTTATTTGCCGGTCATTGCCGGTCATCCTGGAATTTTGTTCAAGATGATTCCAGGGTTGATTACTTTGAACCGTGGCAGCGGATGGAATCCATCGGGCTCCATCAGAATTGAGAGAAACGGTTTACTGGATTCCATCCTCTGGATCGATGGGCAGCGGATGGGGAAAAAACGGGTCTAAACTCTCTCTACAGCTGTAGAAAAAGTTTGCAACAGACACAGTCTTACATAAAATCCTGTTTTGTGATAAAACGATTAAAAATTCATAAAACAGGTATGATTTTCCACGAATAAAACATCAGTGAAAAAGTTAACAGATTACACTCAAATTTTCAGAATCTCATTTTTAATATTGAAGAAAATTTTTCAAGCATATTTTTCTTTTCTGATTGAAAATTCAGTAGTTTCAACTATGATGACCTTTAAAAGGAGAAGAGACAAGAGCAACATATAGACACATTTTTGCGGGTGAAATGAATAAAGCTAGTCTCAGCATTCTGAAGTTACTTTAAACCTCAACCTTTGGACACCATTCAACTTGTTGGTTTGTTATTCTATGTTGCCTCTATTACTTTTTCTCACAATGAAAAAGTTTCCCTGAAATTAATACCAATAACTTATTATTTAATTGTCTTTTACTATACGTAAAAATTGATTTGTTGTAAATACTAAATACTTTCTTTTCTTTTACCTTTTTGACCATCTGAGGGTTTTGATTTTTGAATCTATCATTTTAGAAACTGTAGCTGTTACTATCAGTCAAAAAAGTCCTTGAACTCGTTTTTCAACGGGATCTGAAATTTCCAAGATAGATGGACCCAACTTGGTTTAGAGCCGGGCAGATCGTACGGCAGGTGTGTGCACTGCGCTTCAATTCATTGAACACAACGAGACACACGTCCGAGAATGAAACCCTCTTATCTAATGGAACTCAAGGCTAATCTCATTTGATCCACCCTCCTTCCTTTTAAGTGTAATTTGTGATAGTAATGTTGGCAAAGGCTGAGGTCACACCCCCATATTTTGTCATTAGACATTTGTTCGTTTAACATGTCAAAGCTCAGTGTACACACCTGCAGTAGGGCCCTGCCATACGGTTTATCCGGATTTAAACCAAATCACTCAAGTCAGGTCTATCTGACTTGGGATTTTCGGATCCGATCGATAAACCAGAGTAAGGACATTTTCGACAGAAAGTACAACGACGTGCAATTATCTAAGCCTTCAAAGTTTGAGGCTTTTTGAAGGCAAACAACTTAAAATGACTCAGTAGGTCAAGAAAATTATTTGAATTTTAAGATGTATAGCACAAGCACTATTGTAAATGTGACACCAATTTTTGAAAAATTCCGTTTCTCCATTAAAATTTAAAATCTCGAGTTTGAGAATTTTCGTAACTGCTACCATTTTTCAAAAAAGTTCAGCATTTTTCAGTTTTCAAAATCACCAACTTCATAAGCATCAGATTTCATGAGCATGCATCAAAATTATTATCACAAACTTTTACAGAGATGTTTAGATTATTTGCTAAGAGAGCGTTTCAACGGATGAAATTTTTCACTTTTCCTCAAAAAAATTAAATAAACAATAAGCTTACAATCTTACAAACTCACCATCGTGCCTGGGAAAAACGAAGCTCAAGTACAAAAATTAAAAGCAAAACAAAGACATGCTTCCATGCTATGCCCACATATTAACAAAAGAAACAATGCAACAATTGAGACAAGATGAGACAAAATTCATGCGCCATGCTGGAAGACAATATCGGAGACAGAAAGTACTGACCGCATGTAGCTGAGAACCGTATCCAGCCATACCGTCACAGTCCTATAACAGTCAGCCAAATCCAGTATAAGATGCATAATCCCCTTACTAAAATGTAGATATGTCGAAAACTAGCAGAGAACTATGGATAATTATTTACAGGGCGACGGAAGAGTGTAACTCAACACTCGTTTTGTATGAATGTTTGTATTTGATATTACCAGCCTCGGAAGGGGGAAGCAGTTAGGATTTAGGATGCAATTGGGAAGGATGAAAACGATTTCAGTAGAGACTCCAAAGACAGCCAGAAAGAAAAAATTGAAAAATGACTTTGAGACGATAATACTTAAAGTGTTTCAGAACAGTTAGATGACCCTTGAGAGAACGAAACAAGGTTTAATCGATTTGAAATCAATAAAATTCTAGTCAAAATGAAAAATATTATATTTTTTCAAATTCGAACAGTGATATCAGCGGGCTGATAGTTTACTTCCATGCTGAATTGATAGTTGAGACTGTCTATGAGTGATGCAATTGATCTAGAATTGTAAGACTAGAGTGTTGCTGAGGTAACCATAGTTACACTGTCCATTTTTTACAGTTACCCATGTGTAGCTTTTATAAAGCTGTATCTAACAGGACACTCAACTAAAGTTAGCATAGCAACGGATAAGTCTCACAAAGCTCGACCAACAGTGTCGCTCATAATTAGTCTGAACTATCGGTATCAAACAACCAACCCGCAGATAAATATTTGTGAATATTAGCCCTTGATGCACAGGAATCTCACCAGTTGTATAGAGTTTCTGACCAGTTTTTGGTCATACCTTTTGAGTTTAGGCCAAAACATCGAAATAGAACAAAAAAAAAAATGTTTCGGGGCATAAAGGATCATTCAGTTTGAAGCACAGCCAAAATGTCAAAATTTCAACTTGTTAAAAAAGGACCTTTTAATTAATACTCAAATCAGTCTATAATACCAGCTACATATTCCCCGGCTGAAAACTGTACTTTTATTACAGACAGTAAATTTGGCAAAATTGAAAAGCAATGGGACAAATAAAAGGGTTATCCGACTGAACTGAAATTTATTCTCACCTATCTTCAGTCATTTACTTTTCTTTACAGCTTTTCTCTAAAGATTTTCTTCATTTTGCTCCATGGTGAAAATTTAAAAGAAAAAATTGAAAAGCAAATAAAGAAAAAACGCGCAAGGACAAACTGTATAAATGGGCTGTTAAGTACTTTTTTAAAAAAAAAAAAAAAAACAGAGAAGAATAGAATACGTAAATGGTAAAAGCTTAGCAACCCCAGCTCCTGGCAATAGCTAATTATGTTTATATGTATTTGAAAGCAAAAAACTGAGTTTGTAGAAGTGTCGAGTAGAGTATTGTAATCAGTGCAATGTAGCAGTGACTGAGCGATAAAAGAGATGTAGAGTAGGGTATTGTGATGAGTGCAATGTAGTAGCGGTGGATCCAGACATGCCCTTCCAGAGGCCTTAAATTTTGTCTTTTTTCGACTGAAAATAGCCCAAATTTCCTCCTGCAACAAATCAAATAGCATGGGCACCGGGCGCCCCCCTCTAAAAAAAATTCTGGATCCACCACTGCAATATAGTGCATTGTGCTGTGTAAAATGGAGTGTGAGAAAAAAAGAAGAAAAAAACCACTTAGGGTTAAAATGAATCCGATCCAGGTGCTCCTTGGAAGAAACAAACTTAATAATATTGAACAAATCAAATAAATAGATTTTGGAATCCTTAATCATCAAAAAGAAACAATTTGACTCTAAAATAGTAAACTGACCTTGAAAGAAGCAAAACATCTGCGTTCTAAATTTGTTAAAGAAAAAGTAATACCATTTTTTTGCGTTATAAGAAGCGTTTCAAGCAGATTTTGAGAAAACTATGCAATTTTCATTAGAATTTGATCCAGTGAACACACATCAAAATGCATTGTTAGTTTAGTAGAAAAAAACTCACTCTCAGTTTTTCCTTGTTTACAGCTAGTTTTTTTTTGTTACAGATGTCGCCATTACATTTAATTGCAAGCAATGTACACAGAGCATACAGTTAAAGCTTGTTCTGATAAACCTTCAAAAGGTAAAATTTCCTGCAAACAGTGAGTGCTGTTTGTTTTTTTTTTTTTTTTTTTTTTTTTTTTTTTTTTTATTTTTCAAGTGGAAAAAGCATGAAAAGAGCATTAAAAGTGTATGAACTTCTTGAAGACTTCTCATTACTGATACCTTTGACACTCATTGACTATCAGCCTCCTTGATCTTCAATATTCATGCGCTACATGTGCTTACTGCCTATTTTTGTCCCTTATTCTAAATATTTATCTTCTCTCAAATTTTGATCCCAGCACTGGGTGAAAATTCAACTCGGGAAGCACATTCATTTTAATCTAACATAATATCTACCAAATTGTCCAAAAAGAAAATTGCATTTTTCAAGGCGAAAGCTTGTCACGTGAAATTTGCCACAATTACAAGGAAAATTTGTCTTTAAAAAAGCAGAATTAAGCACTAATTTAAGTCTTTAAAGTGGTTTTAGTGGATGATCATGGCAGGAACACAGTCCCACAAAACAAATTTTCACATTAATTATATTTCTCTTATGAAACAATTACTAAAATGGTTTTAAGAAATATATGTTATACAGTGAAAAATGGTAATGTCCATTATCCAAACAATGGGAGAAAGGCTGTTTATTGATTGGTTTTTCCATCTTTCTATTTTCCAAAACACTGAGATTAGGATATATTTCCAAAACAGAGGAACAGAATTAAAGACAAAAAGCTGAATGGTTTCGTCATTCATTTGAAAAATTAGCAGAAGAGACGTGCAAAGCTAATGAAGCAGGCTTTTCATCAAAACTGATTTTGATAGCAAGCAAGGTTTGATTTTCACTTAATTTGTGAAAGAAGAGAGGAATATAGAAGCAATGGGGCACTTGCAAGCTTTTTTTTCAGACAAATGAGGTATCAATTCAGTGGTAGAATCCAGCAAAAAAAAAAAAAAATTGTGGTGGCACTGAAAAACTCTAAAATCCTTTCATTAATTCAATATAAATGTTTGAACCTGTAACCTCAATAGCAAGGAAAGATACTGATTTGCACCTACCGACCGAGTTTCCCATCTAAAGATCAATACTCTATGTCGCGGCAGCTTTCATAAACACTATTCAGTATTTAGAAACAATGCCATCACTTCTCAAAAATTCTTTGCTTGCTTTTAGTTCTCTTACAAAAAGCATTACATAGGTCTTTTCTTCATTAAGACAGAGTCTTAGCGTGGCAATAAATTCCTTTACCTCTGCCATAACTGCTCAGTACAATCAAACAAGTTCTTCAAGACTCTCACATTTTATTGTTATAGGTATATCATCTGCATACTGTATCACATAAATGCCTTTAAATCTCCTTAAAAGTCTTCCCAGTTATGCATTCACATACATTACAAATATAATTGGGTCTAGGACGCTTCCTTGTACTGTGGAATGAGAACTGTCACAACTGAATTCAATTTTAATTTGCAACTAATTTCAATGGTCAATGGTTCAAAAAATCTGTAAACAAATTACAAAAGCGCCGAGGCATAGTAACCTTGTTATTCCATTCAAATTATCCGAAAATAATGAAATTCAGGAAAGCTGCTGCAGCATAGAGTGAATGTTGCAGTATAGATTAGAAACTTTGTTGGTACGTGAAAGTCATTATCTTGTTTTACCGCTAAGGTTGCAAGTTTAAGGTGATTTTTCAGGGTTTAGTGCCAATTTCTGCCACCAGAGCGCTACCGTTCAATTATATCAAATTACAGGCCAAAAGTAATTTATATTTAAGAAAACTGAGTGTCAGATAATTATCTGAAGAATGTCTATGCAAAATATCTTGTCACTAACTTCAAAAGTAAGGCTGAAATTACCTAAAGGTGGGATATTGCTAATCGAGTCTTGTATAGAAATGCAATAATTCATTTTTTGGTTCTTCCAGCCTAATTTTTGAAAATATAGACAAGATATTTTGCAGTGACGTTCTTCAGATGATTATCTAAAAACATAAAAACTGACACTCCGTTTTCTTAAACATAAATTACTTTCGGCCTTTAATGTGACATTAATCGAACGGTAGGAGAAATAGGCAGTAGGCTGGCGGCAGAAATCGGCACTAAACGCTGAAGAATTGTATTGTATTAATGAGAGGAATTCAGAGTTTTCAGTTCCTCCATCATTTCGTTGGCTGGGTTTTTTCCTAGAATTGATATTTCATTATTCTGTGAACAAAACTTGCAAGAGGCCCATTAGTGTATAAAACAAGCGAGATGCTGCGTGACCCGACAAAAGAACATAACTTCAGAATCAGCCTGGTAGTTAAAGATAGCTTTGCTTTGGAAGTAGATAATCTATAAATCGTTTACAAGAAACCTTTCCTGAGTAATAGAGAACGAATCAAAACTAAAAATAAAGATGGAAACAGGAACTTGTTACATTTGTCATGCCCTCCTAACCTCTCAGGTTATTCGGAGCCGGTTCAGGTTTCTTTAGATTGGTCACAGAATTGAGCTACACTCAGTTTGTGATCTTTGTAATAAAAGCCTCTATATATCAACGATTCAGCACAAAGGAGAGAAAAGAGGCAAATATAGTAATTAAACC
Source organism: Trialeurodes vaporariorum (assembly GCA_011764245.1). Taxonomy (NCBI): domain Eukaryota; kingdom Metazoa; phylum Arthropoda; class Insecta; order Hemiptera; family Aleyrodidae; genus Trialeurodes; species Trialeurodes vaporariorum. The sequence continues at coordinate 52,292,375 of VMOF01000388.1, read as the reverse complement.
CTTCCAAACTGAGTAATAGAATTATAGACTGTAAACATTTTTTTCAGAAATGACTTGAATGATTAATAGATAGAGGCCCTGCATGCATTCTACAATTGAATTTATTTTTTTTCTCCTTTGAGGGACCCGGCACACTCCTTATAGGAAATGGAACCATTGGTTCAGCTCCCATGAAGAGCTTTGGAAAGAAATCCTACTGCAATAATTCAAATTGCTATCTTAGAAATCAATGTCCGTTTGAACGAGAAAACTTGAGATCACATTTTGAATTATATAAAACAGGTCTTGTAGCTTTTTTTCATGGTTTTCTGCCACAAGAGACCCAAAACTCTGATCCTGGCTCCAAGTCTCTAGTTACACCCACTTAGAGTCCAAGATTTTCTGTCTTCCTTCTTTACAGTCTTGATGTTTTTAAATTCCAATGAAATTTTTTTTTGTGAAGTTCAGTTCAATCTTATTTACGAAATTGTATGCACAAAGAATCACCCAAAGAGAAAGTTGAAAGGATTAACTTGCAGAGTACTAAAAGGATATTAATTCAAGAAAAGAAGCTGCAAGAGCAGGTAAACCATCCATGACCTTTGTGATGATTGGGATTAGAGTCCCAATACACTACAAGAGTTGCACCATGTCAGAATCCATTTCTGATTGGTTCAGAGATTTAAGTTCTTACAGAAGCTTCAAGAGGAAAAATACAAATGGCAGAAGCCTCTGCTTACTTTTCTTACTCCCTCATTTTCCACATTTAAAGTACCATGACCATGGTGATTATTGTTGATTTTCTTTCCGCTCCAATGCTACTTTAGAACTGTCTCTCACAATAATGACCGTTATTGTTTTAAATTGGAGCTTACTCTATTTGAGACAGCTGCAATACCACCATCCACCATTTGCATCTTGCCTCTTGCATGCTACATAACATGGCGCAACTCTCATAGTATATAGGGACTCTAGTTGTGATCAATAGTAGGTCCAGGAATTTGCGCTTCTCTCTCTCTCTCTGCCCATTTAAACACTTTTACGCTTTAAGATGATTCCAAAGTCGATTAGTTCCAACTGTGGACACCACGTCGCGCTGCTCAAAAAGTCAACAGTTTTGTACTAAATTTGATGAGTTCACCCTAAAAACACAAATTTGAGGAACGTCAGCACCTGCGAGCACACTTCAGGAAGATACCCTGAAAGTTTCAGGCTGAAACACTCAAAAATAAAGCCGGAAATTATGAAAAATGAAACTTCCCGTAAACCGCAATGACTGCGAGTGAGGCAGATAGACGTATCATCACTCGCACTCACTCTCACTCACTAAGCTTATGGCGAAACGAATTTCATAATTTACGGCTTTAATTTTAGACCAATTTTGCTCATTTTGGGCTCAAAAAATCCATAAAAAAAATTTGCAGGTGCTGGAGTAATTGGATTTTGCATTTTATCTATGGTTTCAGTTTAAAACGCCAAAAACACGACTTTTCCAAAAAGCGGCTAGTGGTGCTATCCATCGGATTGAAATCTGGAAAAGTTTCGCCTGGAATCACCTTAAGAAAGATAGAGAAAGCGAGACCATCACAAAATTTTGGTCTTCATAACTGTTCTTTTCTACAGAACATGCATTCAAGGGAGCGGAGTGAGAGACAGACAAAATTCCTGAACCTACCTCTGGTTCCAATGCTTGTTCCAACAAACTGTTGGATCAATGGGTCGATGGCAAACTTTTGCTACAACGATATGGAGGGTTGATTCCAAAATAAAACCACTTGAAAATAACTTTCAGAGTATCTCTCACAAACTCAATCAATGCGTTTAACAAAATTACAAGATGGCGGTCGAATGAGCGAGTGACAATGTGGGAGTCCCATCTGACTGCAGCTTCCTCTATGGTGATTCACTTTTCTCAGCATAGAAAGCTGCAATTATATAGGACTCCTGCATTGTTGCTCGCTCATTCAACCATCTTGTAATTTTGTTAAACACATTTATTGAGTTTGTGAGTGGATTTTGGAAGTTTCTGATGCTCTCAAAGATATTTTCAAGTGATTTTACAAACTAATCACCCCTCCATAACACCATGGCAACTCTATCACTGTAGCGATAGACCCCTTTATTCTGAAACTTCACTTTACCATTTAGATGCCCAAGAATAACACAGTGACTTATCAACAAAATTTACTAATTGAGTCTTATGGATTCAACTGTTAGAAAGAGCAAAAATGAAAAAATAAATAGAGTGGCAAAAATTGGAAAGATTGGCGGACAAAAAGGTGATCAAGTTTTAAAAGTATTGTAGAGACCTTAGGGAGGTTGGGGGGGGGGGGGGGAGGAGGGCGGTGAGCAGGGAGAATTGTATCATAATTGGAGCCGGAATTGGAATCGTTTTGGATTCGTTGAATCAAATGGGCTCGCTACTACCTATCTTGATAGCGTAGGTAACTATTTCCTTGTCTCTTTGCACTATCGATGAATTAAAGATTGTCGCAAGATTTCACGCATGTTCAGTTATGGGTGGGAGTGTGGGACTGATCTGCTGCGGCTTTCCCGCCCCAACCACACTAGCACTTTGCCTGCAAGGTGTGAGGAGTATGTAGAGTGGCCGAACAGGAACCTTGAAGGTGAATCTTAGGTCGTGAAAATCTTGTGACAATCTTTAATTCGTCCATAGTACATGAAACAAAAGCGATTCCCATCGGTCTCCATGAGCCAGAATCTCTGTCAACTGAAGTAGGAAGAGGTGAGAAAGTGGTTACCTGCATCATCTAGATTCAAAGTAGCAAGCCCATTTGATTTAACGTACCCGATGCAATTCCTATTCCGGTATAATTCTCCATGATCATCCCCCAGGAGCCATCAAATGAAGTACCATCCCTAAGAATGTACACACTGTTACAATTAAGAACCCGTTCCGGTTCAAAATCATCTGATAAATTAAGAACCTGTCCCGGTGTCGGTTCTAGCATGGGTACGGAACCGGTTTTGGTTCTAGAAGTGTCTAGAACCAGTTCCAGAACCAGGTTCCGATTCCCGCTTCTTTCTTTTCTTTATTTTTCCCCAGTGTACTGCTTCCAAGCAAGCAAATACTTCACGGCTTTTGCAGAGAATAAGATGTATTGCTTTATATCATTCCCCATGAAAAGAACAAGAGACAAGTTTTGATTCTTGCGACATGAAGGGAAAGTGAAGGCAAAATACTTACTTCAAAATCTATCCCAAGCATGTTTCCAAAATTCTTTGTATGAAAACTAAGGTTTATAAAAACTGAAAATCATGCAAAACGGCACTTTTAGATCACGGTAAACATGAGAGCTCAAAGTGATGCGAGTTTCAGGAACTTAAGTAGAACCGGTTCCATTTGCAGTTCTCTGACTTTAAAATTTGGATTCCGGTTCCGACGTAACCGAGGATTCAGGTTCCGGTTCTGTCAAAAAGAAGGGTTCTCTCAGTTCTCTGGCTCCGTTTCGCATCCCTAGTTACAATATTTTGTCCCTCCTGAACTTTGTTGATTTGCAAGAGACAGAAAAGTAATGATCAGGTCCTTTTACGATAGAAAGAAAAAATCTAAATTTTGAAACACAGTTCCCAAATGGAGAAAAATTATCACTCTTCCAATTTTGTTCAACGTAAAGTAGGCAAATGTTATCATGCAATCTGGTAACTTTGTTTAGAGATCAATAATAATGAGTAAATATGTTTTATACACCCTTGTTCGATGTAACTTCTTGAATCATCCGAAAAATGAGAGGGCTGTAATTTTATACAATGTTAATTTGTGAAAGATATAGTATCGGTACTTTAGACAACACAAAAGCACTTTTGACAGCTTCACTACTTTGAAATTGCTCTAATATTGAAACAAATAGCAAGTGAAGGAGTGAAAGTGATTGCACTGAGATGGAGCGTTCAAATTGACAGCCCAAAGAAAAAAAAAATTATTTGATAACAAGTGAAGACTGGCTTACCTGTAGAAGCGCAGGACCTAGAACAGGAACCAAAAATCCCTGATACAGAAACTCAAGGAGAGCGTTTTGAACTTTCGGGTGTGAAATTTGTACAACAACATTGCAGAATTCTAAAGAATTTATGAAAGTCGTGAGTTCTTTGATTTCGGCAACATCGTCTGGAGTGAATCGATGCCAATCTTCAGCTTCAATTATTAGTTTGCGTGGTAAACGAGAGTACAAACCGCTCAAACCGGTGGCTAGAACCTGACAAAAAAAATTAGAACCTTGGTCATTCCAGAAAAATATTCAGGCCTTCTTTTATAATGTCAATCATTTTCCTGGTTCCAGAAAAAGTCCAATTAAAAACTTATTGTTGACATTTTTAAAACTGAAGGTTGAAATTTCAAGTTGTAAACCATGTAATGTGATGAGAAATTTGCAATCTGGGTGTAATAAATTAGAGTAAGAGTCAAATTTCACTCTTGAAAATTTAAATTTCCGATTTTCATGATTTTTTAAATTTTTATATTTTTTCAGGGTTGAGATTGCGTAAAAGAATTGGAACATTAAAATCAATGCAATTAATAAATAGAGGAAGTCACAGAAAAGCAAGACAACTTACAGGGCAAACGTTGGATTCATTTGTGATAAAACTTTCAACGCTGTCATTATGTTTTGAGAGAGACATGCAGAGAAGCAGTGCATCTCTAGCCTGCTGTCCGATCGTTCCTTCTCGATGTATAAATGGGATGAGCAGGGAGAATATCACAAACCTGCAAGAAAAATAGGGAAAAACCCATCTTTGTTCAGTGGAAAACTCTTGAGTAGTGGTTGGAGGTCAGTTAGTCTACTAAAAGTTGATCAACAGTCACAAGGTCTCATAAAATATATTTAAAGACAAATGGTTTAATTCAGCGTTTCCCAACCTGTGGTCTACGGCTCCTCCCCAAGTGGTCCGTAGAAAATCACAAAACAAATATAGAGACCGAAAATTTTAGTTCGTAACAAATTTAGGAAGAGAGCTTTGTACAAATGGGAGAGCTAAATCTCAACAAAGAAGAATGAGTTTCAAAAATATCATTCTGAATCCTCTTTCAAAAGCCAAAATTTAATGAATATCTGGGCAACTCACTACAGACCAGTACCAGTATCTGCCCCCTCTTCAATTTGTGAATGCCTCTTAGTTTTTTGAGGAGAGAGGCTGCCTTAAAAAATAACTTTAAATGCATTTCATGCCGCTATGTGCAGCGAGTATTTATCAAGAAATATGTCCAGAAAATTTCACAAATATAAAGCAGTTTTCTGATTCCCAAGAAAGTTGTGGAAAATTAAAGAAAATGAGAGATCACCAATTTAAATTTTGAAGTGTAAGTACTAAAAATCAACTTAAGAAATTAAACCCCCACAGGCGGGCCTGATTGAAAGATTCTGAGCCCCTCCGCTAAACACGCACAAAGGTATTGAACCCTGTGAAACGAAGTAAATATGAGCTTACGCAGCCAATAACGTACCTATTTTGGCTTGGATCTTGCTGGGACGGGAAGAATAATTCTATCAGTTCTGACTGCTGCATAAACGATACACATAATTGGTTGAGTAAAGCAACGAGCCGTTTCTCTGTCTCCACTGAAAAACACTGATCGGTGCATGATGAGAGTAATCTGAGCAGCGGCCTCAGAAATGATTCGTGACATAAAAGTTGATTTTGAGAATGGCTAATGAGCGACTCGTAAAGTTTGAACTGCTCCAACTTCAACGAGTTATTGTACCTAGAACAGGAGAAAATTTAGAAGACACACCAGGGGCGGATTAAAAAACTTGTCTTTCACTGTTTCTCCATTTAAACACATTTCTCCAGAGAAGGATAGAGGGACGGACCATCACATGATTTTGGCCTTTATCTCTATCCTTCTCTAATACACGCTTTCAAATGAGAGAATTCCCAACCATCTTCTTTACCATCTTTGAGAATCAAATAAAATAGATTATGACAAATTAACAAAATGAAAATATACATATATATTTTTCAAACTGTTCAAACAAGTCTAGTGAATTTAATATTCCTACTTCAGAGTGACACTCTGCTGCTTCAAGTTGACTCTCTTTGCCCAAGTGGCAACAGTCCTGCTCCAGGGTGACACCCTTTAGCCAGGTTGATATTTTAATCATACATCCTTCCACACTGATTTTTCTCATGTCTTCTAACATTCTCTCAGTATCTCTATATTTTCCCAATATTTTTCTGATTTTGTCTCTTTCTTCTTCCTTTTCTTTTTTTCTTGTCTTTCTTCTCTCTTTTTCCCGTTTTCCTCCGTTTTTTTCACAATTTTTTGCGTATTTACTGCTAGTGTCATACCCTTGATAGTGTCACCCGGGGTAGGGTGTTGCTTATTTTTTAGAATTGTTCGGATTGAGCCTTCCAACCGCTAAAAACGTTCTATGTCGACTCAAAACACACCCATTTCAAGGATTTTGAAAAATTTTAAAATTTAGGGGGCGCTCAAAGGGCCTAAAGGGGTTAAATGCAAATTTTTCGAAAAATGGCATTTGATATATCAATTCTAGCTGCAAATAGCGAGTTATTGCCCTAAAGGGCCAAAATTTTAACCGTTTTTGCTAATTCTCAAGCGTTAAGCTGTTATCGCTATTTTTATGGCTCGCGTAGTTGGCTGATTACGCGCTACGAACCTCAAACGCACGTGATGCGCTAGGCGCGGCTGCCCTAAGGTGTCCCGAAACAACGAAAGTTTCGAATTTTTTGTTTTCACCGGTCTTAATCAATGTGCCTTCAATGAAGCAGGCCCCCCTGCAAAATTTGAGCTCATTTGATTGATATTTGAGGTGGCGCATCGCGTTTTCTGTCTTATGCGTAGTTGCGATTTCGTATTTTCGCTTTTTTGCTGATTTGGCGATTTTCTTTCGAGCACTTGCAATCAACACAAAATGTTCAAATTTTGTGTACTCGCACTGTTCCAGTAGTACTTTAAGAAAAAAATATCCACGTTCGACTCAAAACCACGGATTTTTTGGAAGCCTGCCTCAAAAAACCCTTGGAATTACATTCAACGAATTTTTTGTCTTATCCGCGCGTTTTTGTGTTTGACACTTTCAAATCTAAATTAAAAGATTCAAACTTTTGGGTTTTTGAGTATTTTTTTCTCCTTTATTTTTGCAGAACTATCAGTTAAAAATATTGGTCTTGGCTCAGGACCTCGTGAACCTATCAGTAGTGCACATAAGTACCTTGGAAATCACATTTGACGAATTTCAAGTGCATTTCCCATTTTCGTCTGGCCCTTTGACTCTTCTTATAGGCATCTAGTGAATTTTAACAAGAATAGACTGTGTGAAATAATTATTCATATGTCCAGTGCATGAGCTTTAAATTACTTTCTAAGTATTTTGACATCCACCTTCCCCCCTTCATTGTATGTACTTTCATATTAAAAGATAAACCCTTTAAAATCATGTATGATATACTTTCATGGACTATGGGTATGGTTCATGGGTGGGATTTCATTTGGAGGACTATGAGATATCATCAATGAGTATATCCTACATGCAAATTTACAGCTCACGCACTTGTTAAAATTCACTAGATGCCTATAAGAAGAGTCAAAGGGCCAGACGAAAATGGGAAATGCACTTGAAATTCGTCAAATGTGATTTCCAAGGTACTTATGTGCACTACTGATAGGTTCACGAGGTCCTGAGCCAAGACCAATATTTTTAACTGATAGTTCTGCAAAAAATAAAGGAGAAAAAAATACTCAAAAACCCAAAAGTTTGAATCTTTTAATTTAGATTTGAAAGTGTCAAACACAAAAACGCGCGGATAAGACAAAAAATTCGTTGAATGTAATTCCAAGGGTTTTTTGAGGCAGGCTTCCAAAAAATCCGTGGTTTTGAGTCGAACGTGGATATTTTTTTCTTAAAGTACTACTGGAACAGTGCGAGTACACAAAATTTGAACATTTTGTGTTGATTGCAAGTGCTCGAAAGAAAATCGCCAAATCAGCAAAAAAGCGAAAATACGAAATCGCAACTACGCATAAGACAGAAAACGCGATGCGCCACCTCAAATATCAATCAAATGAGCTCAAATTTTGCAGGGGGGCCTGCTTCATTGAAGGCACATTGATTAAGACCGGTGAAAACAAAAAAATTCGAAACTTTCGTTGTTTCGGGACACCTTAGGGCAGCCGCGCCTAGCGCATCACGTGCGTTTGAGGTTCGTAGCGCGTAATCAGCCAACTACGCGAGCCATAAAAATAGCGATAACAGCTTAACGCTTGAGAATTAGCAAAAACGGTTAAAATTTTGGCCCTTTAGGGCAATAACTCGCTATTTGCAGCTAGAATTGATATATCAAATGCCATTTTTCGAAAAATTTGCACTTAACCCCTTTAGGCCCTTTGAGCGCCCCCTAAATTTTAAAATTTTTCAAAATCCTTGAAATGGGTGTGTTTTGAGTCGACATAGAACGTTTTTAGCGGTTGGAAGGCTCAATCCGAACAATTCTAAAAAATAAGCAACACCCTAACCCGGGGGGCGGACCATCCTCGCCATACTACGCCACTCCTCTTTCACACTTTTCCTTTTTTCCCATTACGGGTGAGAATACAAGGATGAGGCAACAATGTTTCATGAGGAGGCATTAAAAAAACAAAAACATTAAGGAATTAATGAAACAATTTGCTGAGTGAAATGAAATCAACACACCAAAACTGTATACAGGATGTACAATGAGATAGAGACAGCTTGGATTTGTCTAACATCATAAAGAAACAGCTAAAAATCACAAATTCAGCTTTATAATTGCTTTATCTGGCTGGCTCTGGTTTTTTTTGTATATTTAAAAAAAAAAAAAAAAAAAAAAAAAAAAAAAAAAGATGTCTATTGTTATTGAACCAGAATCCAAAGCAGAGTTGGGTAAATGAGACTCGAGAACCGAGGCTGAATTGCTGAGTGCTTTTCAAATTTGATCTTGAATCTCTGAATGAATTTTGTACTCAGGATTCCGAAAGTTTTCAAACCGTTATTAAAGAGTAATCCGGAACTGTTTCCTCAAAAATCAGGGGTAACCTTGTTTAATCATGCTAAAAAGTAACCAAAAATACTATTTAAGTGTGGAAAATCAATGTTGATTACACTTAAATTGGAGTTTAAAAACTGTCCTCTCCTCGAGTATAAGATGAACTCAAAGAGTCAGATCAAACACTAAAAGTACTTGGCAGTTTAACCTCTGTACTCAAGTTCCAATTGCCCAACTTTGGTCCAACGCATAAAAAGACAAAATGTTTACAAATATTTACCTTCCTGTTTGAAGACTCCAGTCGTAAATCCGCTCTAATAAATCTTCACTCAGCAGATATTCAAGGCACGGGGTATCTTTGAATCCTGATCTAAACTCAAGCAACAGCAATGATATCATCTGATCAATATGATTCACGACTATCAGCACATCGTCTTGTTTTGTGGCTCCATTCTCCAGCTACGACAATAAGAAACAAGAAAGTGCAGTACCTAGATTTGCAAGAGTAAAATTACAGCTCATGAGCATTTAGTCAATCATTCATACCCTTCAAACCATCATTAGGGTTACTTTCTATCAATTATGCATTTGTAATTAGGCTTAAGTACAGAAAAAAGTTCTTTTTTAAACGATGTTAAGGGTAATTCCACTATACAAGACTTTACGCTGGCGCCAAAAAATATCATAGAAATTAAAACACATAAACGTCTAAAAATACCGAAGGTGTGAATATTTCTGCTGAAGGCATTTTTTCAGGAAGTTCTACAAAAACGGACCGTTAATTTAATAAACCGTTGAAATTGTACAGCTTTTTGAGGGTCAAAACAGGCAGAATAATCTTAAGACTCCTCAAATGCAGTGTGATTTTAATGTACCTACCATTAGATTTTGGTTTGATTTTGTCGAATTTGCCTAAAGAAACACTTTGGACAGAAAAATTAATTATTTGGGGTAGTAGCTTTTTTTTTTTTTTTTTTTTTAATTACTTTAAGTAGCGGCAGCTAATCCCATATCCCCCAGCTAACTAAACCCTAACCAAAAAACCCTATTCTAACCCAGGTAGGAAAGAGGAAAGGGTTTCTTCACCTGGCGCGGCCTAAACGTTTTAAATTATGCAATTTCTACAACAATTATCTTGGTCAGGAAAAACTCTGTGTAAATACTATTAAGACCAAAAGAGCTCTTGATTTGAGTTGTTAGTCTTCGATATACAAAAAAAAAAATTAAAAAAAAAAAAAAAAAAACTGCTTTGTTCCCACAATTTCTCATCAAAAGGAGCATCAGTCTAGAAGCCAAAACCAGTTTTGTTTTCATGCTTATTATCTTACGCTGTCTTCCATCTTTGGTGAAGCATAGCATAGGTATCAGATTACTTCATTGTATCCAACCTGTGGTAACTATTGAGGTGTACTATCGATCTTTGCCAAAAGGCTGAGTAATTGCAGGTAATCATCGGACTCTACTTAGAGAAATATTGTAAGAGACTATCTTACTCCTTGGTAAAGCAAATCTTCTCGACAGTAAAAGTTACTCCAACCATATAGCTTTTTGAGTTAGATATTAACTCAAAAAGCTATATGGTTCAAAAAGCTATATTACTCTATATATTAATATATTAGATATTAGCCATATATTATTATATTACTCTTAAGAAATATGCCTATTTCTCTCTGAAACTACTTAGTACGCAGTGAAGCTCTGACAAACAAGACAGTTAGAGTGATTTGGTCAAGAGGGTAGGGTGACAAACTAATTCTTTGTGAGAAGAGTTCCTGCAGGAGCTGGTACAGAGTGACTATTGATCATTGGACCAAGAGGATGGGATAAGATCCTGGTTTAATGAGGGACAAACAAAAAAAAACAAAATTGTCTTACCTGTGTGCGTTCAATGATTTCATACGCTTGCTGCCAATGTTTCTTGAAACTGTCATAACATGCTGACGGATCTAATTCTTTCACAGGCGGACTGGCACGATGCCTACTGATGGTTGACCCGAGGGTGCTATTTTTCAGCCAACTCATTGGAAATGAACTTATGAACTAGAGATGAAGAGGTGCTGGCATAAGTAACCATAATATCACTAAAAACAAGGCTTGCTTCACTTTACAGATACTGCTGAGATGAACAAGGACAGTCAAACGATTCAATTTAAAGGGGGGGAAATTAAAAACGATTATACACTTAAACAATTTCTACAGATCAGGGCAAAACATCTCAAACAGAGTTAAATAATATATTATTATTGCAAAGAACACTTCTTTCCTTCTTGAACAAACATAACATCAGAACTTTCAAGGACTGATGAGAGCATAACCTAATAATCGAGCTTTTTTGGGGTGTTTTGGGTGTCAGCTGACAACTTAAGGTGATTCTATGGCAAACTCCCGAAAATTTTAATCCGATAGATGGCGTTAGAGGTAGTTTCAGAAGTGTAGGCGGACCTAGACCGATAATCTTTGGAATTTGTCAACATTATTTCTGATATTACTCGATGAAAATGAATAAAAATGAAATTGAGAGTTCACTTTTCAATGAGGAAAACTTTAAACACAAAAGAATAAAGTCAGGAGCAAATTCGGTATTGATTTGAAGGAATGTAAGTTGAAAATTCGCCAAAGATTATGGTTTTGGTCCGCCTACACTCCTGAAACTACCTCTACTTGTCGCTGGCTCCGAAAAGAGCCGTTTTTTGACGGTTTTCGGCTGTTTTTTCTGAACAGACGAATGATAGACAAAAAATCGGAATGTCAGCACCTGCTTAATTTTTTGCTTGATTTTTTGAGCCATAAACGAGCCAAATTGGTTCTAAAATAAAGGTGAAACTATGCAAAGAAAAAATCACGTGTAATTTGGAGTTGTGTCAGCAAAGATTACAGGTTTCTGTTTCAGCTGTAATCTTTGCTGATACAACTCCAAATTACACATGATTTTTTCTTTGCATAATTTCACCTTTATTTTAGAACCAATTTGGTCCATTTATGGCTCAAAAAATCAAGCAATAAATTAAGCAGGTGCTGACATTCCGATTTTTCGTCTCTTATTCGTGTGTTCAGAGAAAACAGCCGAAAACCGTCAAAAAACGGCTCTTTTCAGAGCCAGCGACAAGTGACGCCATCTATCGGATTAAAATTTTCGGGAGTTTGCCATAGAATCACCTTATTAATTAAGTGATTCCATGGCAAACGCCCGAAAATTTTAATCCGATAGATGGCGTTACTTGTCGCTGGCTCCGAAAATCCGAAAATAGCCGTTTTTTGACGGTTTTCGGCTGTTTTCTCTGAACAGACGCATAATAGACAAAAAATCGGAATGTCAGCACCTGCTTAATTTTTTGCTTGATTTTTTGAGCCACAAACGGGCCAAATTGGTTCAAAAATAAAGGCGTAACTACGCGAAGAAAAAATCATGTGTAATTTGGAGTTGTATCCGTAAAGATTACAGGTTTCTGTTTCATCTGTAATCTTTACTGATACAACTCAAAATTACATCAAAATTACAAATGATTTTTTCTTTGCATAGATACGCCTTTATTTTAGCACCAATTTGGCCTGTGTACAGGGTGTTTCACGTAGCCTGTAACCACTATGGTTTTCTTGAACGGGTGACCATAAAAAAATCGGGAAAAATCGGTTTTGTGGTAACTCGGACCTGAAGTTTCATTTGAAAATACTGTCACAATCCAAAGTTTAGTTTTTGCTGGGTTTTCAGGGGGGGGGGTACCCCCCTTATCTCGAAAATTTCAAATGGCAGCCCCTATCTTGTGATACTTCATTTAAAAGGGCGTGAAATACTAAGCATTTTGGCTTAAACCGGAAGTCAATATCTTTTTTCGTGTTCGAGATATCGAAGGTCGAAGTTCGATTTTGGACCAATTTTCGAAAATTCGTAACTCCTACAAAAAGAGTCGTGAAACAAAAATCTGCACTAGCAAAATACTTTACATTTTGAGTACTTTCAAGAAAAAAATACAAATTTAGAATTAAACAAACCGGAAGTCGACTTCTAGGCACCTTGAAAGTTTTGGCGGGAAAACCCCGATTCATCAAAATTTTCAAATGGCAACCCCTATCGTTGAAAATTTCATTCGAAAAGGCGTAAAAAGTTGTGCATTTTGGCGCGATCCAAAGTTCAATGTCGTCTTTCTTATTCGATATATCGAAAATTGAAGTTCGATTAGGACCATTTTTCGACCCTGTAAAAAATGGATCCTATCGCGTGATATATCATTCGAAAGCGCTTAAAAAATCAAGAATTTTAGCGCAAACCGGAAGTCAATACCTTTTTTTTGCGGTCGAGATATCGCAATTCAAGGTTTAGTTTCCGCTTAGGGCCTAACCTTAAATTTTGACTTGCGATATCTCGACCGCAAAAAAAGGTATTGACTTCCGGTTTGCGCTAAAATTCTTGATTTTTTAAGCGCTTTCGAATGATATATCACGCGATAGGATCCATTTTTTACAGGGTCGAAAAATGGTCCTAATCGAACTTCAATTTTCGATATATCGAATAAGAAAAACGACATTGAACTTTGGATCGCGCCAAAATGCACAACTTTTTACGCCTTTTCGAATGAAATGTTCAACGATAGGGGTTGCCATTTGAAAATTTTGATGAATCGGGGTTTTCCCGCCAAAACTTTCAAGGTGCCTAGAAGTCGACTTCCGGTTTGTTTGATTCTAAATTTGTATTTTTTTCTTGAAAGTACTCAAAATGTAAAGTATTTTGCTAGTGCAGATTTTTGTTTCACGACTCTTTTTGTAGGAGTTACGAATTTTCGAAAATTGGTCCAAAATCGAACTTCGACCTTCGATATCTCGAACACGAAAAAAGATATTGACTTCCGGTTTAAGCCAAAATGCTTAGTATTTCACGCCCTTTTAAATAAAGTATCACAAGATAGGGGCTGCCATTTGAAATTTTCGAGATAAAGGGGGTACCTCCCCCCTGAAAACCCAGCAAAAACTAAACTTTGGATTGTGAAAGTATTTTCAAATGAAACTTCAGGTCTGAGTTACCATTAAACCGATTTTTCTCGATTTTTTTTAGGTCATCCGTTCAAGAAAATCATAGTGAGCAGGTTACGTGAAACACCCTGTATGGCTCAGAAAATCAAGCAAAAAATTAAGCAGACATTCCGATTTTTTGTCTATTATTCGTCAGTTCAGAGATAACAGCCGAAAACCGTCAAAAAACGGCTATTTTCGGAGCCAGCGACAAGTATCACTATATCTATCGGATTAAAATTTTCGGGAGATAGCATAGGGCAAAGAAAGTATTTTAATCATGAAAAATTTGAAAATTGAGTTAGCTATGAGTTAGCGCCATTTCTTGGCATTTGATGTCCTCAGGAACCCAAAAAACCATATCCCAAAAAATGTCCGTCCGTCCGTCACGGATGATATTTCCTCAACTGTTCATCTGTTTGCATTCAAATTTGGCAAGAAGAATGGTTTCCTACTTTCCAAGAGGAGCTTTTTTGCATTTTGTCCAAAGTTTAAATTAAGGGGGGTTTAACCCCAAAAATAGGCCATAAATGGCACAACAATGGAATTTCTTAAAAATGGCTCTAATGATTTTCTTGAAATTTTGTGAAAATATTCTTTGAGTAGTCACTGATAAGTTACAATGATTAGTTTGTCCAGGAAAACTCACAAAAGGGTACTTCTGGGAGAGGGGGTGGTGGTAAACGAGGAAAAGTTCCATTTCCGAGAGTTTTGCTGCAAGGGTTATGATAAAATTTTGTGACAATATACGTTAAGGGCAGACAAATTAGTTGCTGTCATTAATTTCCCCCCAGAACCTCATATAAGGGACTTTGTGGGAGAAGGGGTGGGGGTAAACAGGTTAAGCTTCATGCTTCAATTCTTGAGAGCGAGCATCACTTGGAGGATTTGTAAGTATGTAGTGGTGTTGTGTGCAATCTGGCAATGCTGCATTTAGTCCGTCTAAACACATGAAAAAGGTCGAACTAGCAGGCATACACAGTGCACTCCCTCGAATCGATTTTCTACATAGGTTTAAATGAACCGAATGCAGCATTGCCAGATTGCACGCAAAGCCACTGATTTTTTTCCCATCCACTGCCCAGCGAGCGATCCAGCGGCTGGCATCCAACAGGCATCTAATAATAATAATGAGCGTTGGAATTGGAAGCGCTTTGTTATGGTTATGAGGTGTTGTGTATGGGTGGCCGTTTGTGTCAAAAGTTTTTTTTCTATACGTGTATTTTTTTTCTATGTGTGGACTTATTTTTTCTATGCAGTGTTGCCACATATGGATGTAGATGACTAGTATGTTAGTATTTAGCCCGAAACTATTTAGCCCGAAAACCGTTTGATCCAACGGTGCATGCACCGATGATTAATGTGATACAGCCGTTGTAAAGCGTTGTCAAATGTTTCTTTTAAATGTTTTATTTTTTTTGTTACCGAGCCGATTTGAAGTTGGAGGTTAGGAGAAGTACATTAGAGAGAGAGGTTTATTTCGCATCTCTTATTATTATTCGCGTTCATTTATTATTCTGAAGAATGTTTTCGCAGATTTGCTTGCAGGCAGACTTTGGTCAGTTCTTTTTCCAACAAAGATTTGCTCTTTCATTTTCTAAAGATTAGTGACCATCAGGTGCTTAGAGTGAGAGTGGTTTGTAATTTATGAACAACCTCTCGATCTGAAGTAAAATCACGTTTTTCTCGCCGAATGTTTGCGGTTTCCGTGCATTTCACGTAAATTGTTTCGGGGCTCCGGCTTAAGTCATCAGACTCCCGTGGAGTGGACCTATCGCCATCTCTGGTCTAATGTATAATTGACTGATCCAAGGAATTTGGCTCTGTGTCAGAGAAATGGTGTTCAGTGGAATCTATGAGCGAAGATCAGAAATTGCAGCTAGGAAATGAATCAGCGTATTCCCGGTCTCTGACTCGAGTCTCAACTTTGCAGATCCCAATCGTATGACTTCATCTCTCCGTCGGTAAGTTCATTAGTTTTTTTGGTTTTCAAATTTTCATTATGTCGCTCATATTGCCTGGGCCGGAAAGAATCTGAAGGGCGTGAGGTACTGGTGTATCCTTGAGTTTGGTCAGGAGCGCATTGGCTCTAAATTTTTTAGACGGGTTCTAGCTCACGTTGGGGCCTTCAGCACTGATTTGGGGGTCCCCAAGCACACCGATGAATGGGCCAAATCATACAATGCAGTTCAGACAATCTCACTATAATTAGCGCGTCCCAATTATTTACTCCCTCTTCAATCCGTCAAATTGTAACAAAGCTTGTCCACGACTTTGACCTGCTGATTTTTAAGCAATCCTCAACGGGAAGCCAACGCTTTCATTGGTTTTCTAACCTGTATTATGAGCATAACAATGGAAATCTCCAAAGATTATTGGTCTCGCGCCTACAACTCTGAGACAACCTCTACTACAGGGACGTACGCGCCAAATTTTTCATTTTCTTTTCATCATGGACTTTCAATGTTCAGATCACGAACCATCTATTCCGCAAGTCTAACAGCAAAACTTGCTTTGATTAGGATGGGGGTGCAGCGTTTTTAATCTGCGGATAGTTCCAAATGTGACATGCGCATTACTTTGGGTTCAACCTAGGTTAGCTCAGAGTTGAACTAACCAGTTGCGATGAGTAACTTGATTGATGCGCCTCCCAAAACGTATGATGATCATCAGGGGCGTAGCCACGAATTTTTCTAGGGGGCGGTCGGAGGTCCAAAAATTGTCAAGGGGGGGTCCAAAGATACTAATGTGGTCAAAGTTGTCTGAAAACGCGAAAAGTTACCTTTTCTTAGGACAAATTTTGGTGTCATGGGGGGGGGGGGGGTTGAGACCCCCTGGACCCCCCTTCCCTTGGCTACGCCACTGATGATCATCTCTGGCAATGAGGGAAGTGCTTTAGAAAGGCTCAGGGCTCAGGATACTCTGAATACCTTTGATCTCCAAACAGTTGAAACAATTATCTTCAGCATCTTGCAGGGAGCCTGCCTATGGGCCCCGGTCCTAGCCCCGCAATCCTGAGTCACTCGGCTCTGTACACTTTTGCAGATTGGCGTATTTCTTCGACCCCAGGTGGAGAGACGACCTTCTGCCCGGTTAATGGTGCACGAACATGCACCCTGCTCCAAGGAATACGTCTCTCCGCTTTTGGACAAGAGACTCAAGGTTTTTTTATTGGATATGTCCTCCATACTTAACCGGGAGATCTGTTCCTCTGAGAAGGGGGACAGAGAATATGGCCGGTTATAGATGCATCGACCCCCACACAGTGTCAGCAGTTTGAGTTTTTGTCCTAGTGATCAACCAAAAAAAGAAATTATGTTCAGAAAAGCATTCCGTTAACTACCCTAAGTCCTTAAACTGCTATCATCTAATTTTATGGGGAAATTGTCGGGACACTGAAAACCTTCAATTTCGAAGAAAAATCTGAGTCCAAGTAACTTTATTTAAGGATTGAAAGCACCTGACGGTAGCTCTAACTTTGAAACAAAGCTATCATCCTTCTCTGTCTCCGTGTTTCATTGCTGCAATGTCAAAAGTCTCATCAACTGTTCTCTCTTTTTCAGAATCTGGATTGTTTACAGTCAGTTGGGGATCAAGACTACTCTTTTAGGAGATAACAATTGCATGTTGCTGTGACCAAGTGAAGTTTTCAAGCCTCTCGACATTCCAAATTATTTTGTAACTTCGTACCTTGGAGGATGGAGAGAAAAAAATAAAAAAAGTACTGAAAAAAATTACTGTGTGCGCAGCATGCATTCATTTGATGTTCCTCTTAGATAATAAATATTCACCTCATAAAAAGTTTCAACAGTTTTCATTCATCTTCAATTAGACTAGATGCCCTTAAACTCATGAATGGGGCTCTCACAAACTTTTGCGATATGCAAGTAAATAGTTCAATCTGATGTAAAGACCTGCGGAAATCACGAAAATCACATTAAGGAAGTCTGCAATTCAGTAATAAACTCACATAACCGCTGTAACTGTAAGATCGTAATGGCGGTTCAACGCAGGTATCATGGGAGATTCCTATCTATTTTGTCCCTTTCTCCGCCGAAACACAGAGATATGTCTCAATTTTGATAGGAATCTCCCATGATACCTGCGTCTCTCCGCCATCAAGCCTGATTCTGAAAGTGAATTTCATGATTTTTTAGTGTACTCATTGTCATTTTTACAGGTTTTTATGCAAGGATCAACTCTTCAATCCCCTATCGCAAAAGTTTGCTAGAGCCCCATTCCAACATTTTGCGTGACTGAACCAATCTCATTCTTGTCTCATCTGCTCAGAATTGATTAAATTCGTCAGTTTTGCGACTAGATCTTCTTCTGAAATTTTCTTTTCACCCTCAAGTCTTTTCAAGTCTACACTCCTCTAGGCCTACACTAATCAGAAGCATGGATTACTTGTTTCTGACAAGTCTTGCAGCTTGCCCAGTCGCCCAGTGTGATTTCATATCCTCACTCAAGTCGGCATCAGTGGCGGCGCATTCTGGCAACATTGCATTTTGTCCGTCTATACCCATGTAAAATAATCTTTTGACGGATTTGCGTTGTGCACTATTAATATTATTATCTTTTTTAAGACTTTAAATGGACTGAATCCAACGTTACGTAATTAAATGCGCCGCCACTGTCGGTATAGTTAGTCTTCGATACCATAGTCAGATCCTCATGCATCAATGTTCGGCCCCAATAAATTTTTAAGGATGGTCTCCAGATGATTGGGGGGAGGGGGGAGGCTCGAACTTGTGAGCGTACTGTAACAATTGTAAATTTGAGAGGTCTTGCTTGTGATTGACAGCTACTTTGTTTGCTGAGAAGTGTAAGAAAGTGAGGAAGTCTGGTATCACATTCAGAAGCAAGATCCGGTGCGTCTCTATGGTCTAATGATATTGAAAAACAAGTTCTTCAAGATTAAAGGCTGTTCCAGATAGCTTCGGTTCTGACAAATCTTGCTTTACATTCGTGGAAGGATGTTATCTTGTCTTCACTTACAAATTAATGATAATATTCCCTAATTACGAGAGTTAACCGAGTCTATTTTGTGGAAAAATAGTTCTATTAATCACACAGTGAGCGGTGTCATCGTTTCCACTCATGGCTGTCAGGACCGAAGTTATCTGAAACAGCCTTTACTTCAAAACGTCCAGATGAATAAGTACATCTGATCCAAAACATCAACAACTCAGGATGATTCAGAGGTATTTTATAGGAAAATTTGCAAGTACTTACTTGTAGCAGATAGAAGGTATTGACTGGTGCGCATTAAAGTACTATCTAAAGTCAAACTTTGCTTCTACGCGGGATATTCAGACGCTAAGAAGAACAGTTTAAATTTTAGAAATACACTTTAGAATTCAAAGCGTCCCATCTGTGGACCGCTCCAGAACTTTGCACTGAAGCATAAGCTCTGCTGCGCCACAAAAAACAATGAAAGATACATAGGGAACTTTAAGGGAGAAAAAATTGACAATCATCCTTCCGGAAGACAGTAGGTACATACATAATAATATGACGATGGTGGGTTCAACTACGAGGCGGACAACTCTGTATCAGTGAACATAAGGGAGGGATCATTGCTCCACGACTAGGCAACACTGGGACAGAGCCAGAATTGTTTTGTTTATATATTTACCCGCTTGCATCCATCGAAATGAGATACATGAAATTGGATTAATTGGAAGGAGTAAGTACGTAAGCCGTTATCTAGCACTTGGGAAGCGCCACGCGATTGTAGAGATAATCGACTTTTCGAAGCAGTTCATGGTCTCAAATTATTTTTCCTAGCCACAGTGAACCATGATAAACATTAGGCACACAGAAAACCACAGTTTAAAGACTTTCCAATTTATTTCTTCACGTTTTTCAGAGAAGTAGTCGTCAAGTTCAAAAAGTGCAACGATCATTCACAAAATCAAAACACAAGGGAAATGAAGGGACATGATGCTATAAGTTAGAGCGCGAATTTTTCCCTACGCTCGAGTAGGGAAACTTTCAGCATGGCATAGTAACGAGATGGAGAGATTTAGATTCGAAAATGTTGAGACTTTGAGGAATTTAACAAAACTGGAGTGTATTTTGGAGAAGATTGGCCAATAATTTTGGAATCCGATGCGGAAATTTGAAGTTGCGAGAAATTCACGAGCCGCAGTCATGGAATAGCCGGGAAAGTTACCACTCATTTCAGGCTACGGTTGGCTGCTCTGGAGAAGGTTTTCGTAGCGAATTTTAAAAAAACGGGCTGGAGAAATTTTCAGATTTTCGGAATTTTCTCTGGAAAAAGAAGGTTTAAGCAAATCTGATGCCCATCCGGGCTGACATTCTTGCACTTTAAGTTACGAGAAAACTGAAAATTGCGGTCTCGTGACGGAATAAGAAATTATAAACGAGATAAAAAAGAAGTCGTGGATAGTTTTCAGAATTCAAGATTCTGTGTCACCCAAATGATGTAGCTAGGGTTTGGATCTGAAAAATAAATCAATTCATGTCCATTTTCGTATACTTTTCAAATACCAGGTAGAAAAGGATCGTCATTTTACTAACATGAAAGTATCAAGGCTTTTTAATTGTTTTTTGGTGTTTGTACCATAATATGGGCATACTGGTAAAAATGTTCTCCGATAAAAATAAATTAAATGTACCTAAGTACCTACAGTTTTCGATACTTCGAATTGCTTCCTTCTCATGAATTTTACGCAGACATTATTTCCTACCATGCAAGCAAAATGGGAACTTTTCATGATATATTTTATCGCGCTGCCTAAGATTACCTACTGGCCTCATTAAGATTGGTCTCTATTCACCGATGTGACCTCTCCCATCATGAATTTTCCACAAATGAAAGAGAACCATATCGATACCTTACTATTGCCCCAAGCTTCGCATTGACATCAACAGGAATGATTCCATAAAGGTTGATGGTTGAGGTTGTCCATGGATCGATTCTGTTTTCTTTAATTTTTGGCTTTTATGATGATAGTAAAATACCAGATTAAACAGGATCATTATTCAAAAATCAAAAATTTATTCAAAGTATTTTGATTGTAACTCTTTTCTATCAATAAATGTAGGCAGAAGATAGCAAAGCTCCTCGACCAAAATAAGTAAAAATGTTTGAATAAATTTTCGATACTTCAAATCACTCGTCCATTTAAATTACTCTAAATATCCCACTAAAACCTCCCCCCCTTCCATAAGAGGGGACTGCCTTGAAACAAAGGCAAGTCAGAGAGAAGCCGGGACTGTCTCAAAAATCCGTTAACATCACCAACGCACTGACTGAAAGAAATTATTTTGCTGCAATGTAGTCAGTGGCGGATCCAGCCCTCGCAAACGGGGGGGGGCAAATTTTGGATTTTCGCCCCTAAATGACCCCCTTTTCTTGTTTTCGCTCTTGCTTTCACCCTTCCTCTCCCCTCTTTTCCTACTTTTTGGGCCGAACGGGGGGGGGGAGATCGCCCCCTTCGTCCCCCCCCCCCCTGTATCCGCCAATGAATGTAGTGATGTTGATACTTAAAATTCAAAGTATCGATACCTCGAATTCAAAGTATCGATACCTCAAATTCAAAGTATCGATACCTCGAATTCAAAGTATCGATACCTCGAATTCAAAGTATCGATACCAAGAATTCAAAGTATCGATACCTCGAATTCAAAGTATCGATACCTCGAATTCAAAGTATCGGTACCTCGAATTCAAAGTATCGATACCTCGATACCTACTCCATACTAGTCAGTATCAGTACCAAACGGGAGTGGGGTCCACAAGGTAAATAAAACACTTTTTATTTTATCCAACATCAAGGTTTTATCTACCTTGGCTGTGGTTGGTTGTTGCTGCACATCAGCGCTAGTGAGCCACATCAAACTTATAAAATCTCCAAGTTTTGCTCAAATAATTAACCACCTCTCCACTTTTAAACACCCTTTATCTCTTTTGTGGCCTGAATTTTTTGCTTATTCCATTTTCCACTTATCTAAATATCAGTATCAAAGTATCGATACCTTAGTTTTTTTTTTTTTCTCCGACGCCTGTTGAAAAATTTGCTAACCAAATTTCCTAGACTATCGCGACGCGAGCCTAGGGGTATGTGGGTTTAGTGTTCATGGTGTTTGGGAAAAGTAAATGGGGTTGGATGTCACCCTACCCTGAATGGGGTTGGTTATCACCAACCCACTAAAAAAAACCACAGCGTGATTCTCGGCATGTACAGCCTTGCGGAGCCGTTTATTCAACATTCCATTGTGAGGCTGGTGCAGGCCTAGAGGAGTGAAGACTTTCACAGATAAACAGATCATGAATACGACGTGAGTAATAAGTGAAAAGAAAATTTCAGAAGAAGATCTAGTCGCAAAACTGATGAATTTAATCAATTCTGAGCAGATAAGACAGGAATGTGATTGGTTCAGTCACGCAAACTGTTGGAATGGGGCTCTAGCAAACTATTGCGATAGGGAATTGAAGAGTTGATCCTTGCATAAAAACCTGTAAAAATGACAATGAGTACGCTAAAAAATCATGAAATTCACTTTCAGAACCAGGCTTGATGGCAGAGAGACGCAGGTATCATGGGAGATTCCTATCTAAATTGAGACATATCTCTGTGTTTCGGCGGAGAAAGGGACAAAATAGATAGGAATCTCCCATGATACCTGCGTTGAACCGCCATTACGATCTTACCGTTACAGCGGTTATGTGAGTTTATTACTGAATTGTAGACTTCCTTAATGTGATTTTCGTGATTTCCGCAGGTCTTTACATCAGATTGGACTATTTACTTGCATATCGCAAAAGTTTGCGAGAGCCCCATTCATGAGTTTAAGGGCATCTAGTCTAATTGAAGATGAATGAAAACTGTTGAAACTTTTTATGAGGTGAATATTTATTATCTAAGAGGAACATCAAATGAATGCATGCTGCGCACACAGTAATTTTTTTCAGTACTTTTTTTATTTTTTTCTCTCCATCCTCCAAGGTACGAAGTTACAAAATAATTTGGAATGTCGAGAGGCTTGAAAACTTCACTTGGTCACAGCAACATGCAATTGTTATCTCCTAAAAGAGTAGTCTTGATCCCCAACTGACTGTAAACAATCCAGATTCTGAAAAAGAGAGAACAGTTGATGAGACTTTTGACATTGCAGCAATGAAACACGGAGACAGAGAAGGATGATAGCTTTGTTTCAAAGTTAGAGCTACCGTCAGGTGCTTTCAATCCTTAAATAAAGTTACTTGGACTCAGATTCCTCTTCGAAATTGAAGGTTTTCAGTGTCCCGACAATTTCCCCATAAAATTAGATGATAGCAGTTTAAGGACTTAGGGTAGTTAACGGAATGCTTTTCTGAACATAATTTCTTTTTTTGGTTGTTCACTAGGACAAAAACTCAAACTGCTGACACTGTGTGGGGATCGATGCATCTATAACCGGCCACATTCTCTGTCCCCCTTCTCAGAGGAACAGATCTCCCGGTTAAGGGTGGAGGACATATCCAATAAAAAAACCTTGAGTCTCTTGTCCAAAAGCGGAGAGACGTATTCCTTGGAGCAGGGTGCATGTTCGTGCACCATAAACCGGGCAGAAGGTCGTCTCTCCACCTGGGGTCGAAGAAATACGCCAATCTGCAAAAGTGTACAGAGCCGAGTGACTCAGGATTGCGGGGCTAGGACCGGGGCCCATAGGCAGGCTCCCTGCAAGATGCTGAAGATAATTGTTTCAACTGTTTGGAGATCAAAGGTATTCAGAGTATCCTGAGCCCTGAGCCTTTCTAAAGCACTTCCCTCATTGCCAGAGATGATCATCAGTGGCGTAGCCAAGGGAAGGGGGGTCCAGGGGGTCTCAACCCCCCCCCCCCCCCATGACACCAAAATTTGTCCTAAGAAAAGGTAACTTTTCGCGTTTTCAGACAACTTTGACCACATTAGTATCTTTGGACCCCCCCTTGACAATTTTTGGACCTCCGACCGCCCCCTAGAAAAATTCGTGGCTACGCCCCTGATGATCATCATACGTTTTGGGAGGCGCATCAATCAAGTTACTCATCGCAACTGGTTAGTTCAACTCTGAGCTAACCTAGGTTGAACCCAAAGTAATGCGCATGTCACATTTGGAACTATCCGCAGATTAAAAACGCTGCACCCCCATCCTAATCAAAGCAAGTTTTGCTGTTAGACTTGCGGAATAGATGGTTCGTGATCTGAACATTGAAAGTCCATGATGAAAAGAAAATGAAAAATTTGGCGCGTACGTCCCTGTAGTAGAGGTTGTCTCAGAGTTGTAGGCGCGAGACCAATAATCTTTGGAGATTTCCATTGTTATGCTCATAATACAGGTTAGAAAACCAATGAAAGCGTTGGCTTCCCGTTGAGGATTGCTTAAAAATCAGCAGGTCAAAGTCGTGGACAAGCTTTGTTACAATTTGACGGATTGAAGAGGGAGTAAATAATTGGGACGCGCTAATTATAGTGAGATTGTCTGAACTGCATTGTATGATTTGGCCCATTCATCGGTGTGCTTGGGGACCCCCAAATCAGTGCTGAAGGCCCCAACGTGAGCTAGAACCCGTCTAAAAAATTTAGAGCCAATGCGCTCCTGACCAAACTCAAGGATACACCAGTACCTCACGCCCTTCAGATTCTTTCCGGCCCAGGCAATATGAGCGACATAATGAAAATTTGAAAACCAAAAAAACTAATGAACTTACCGACGGAGAGATGAAGTCATACGATTGGGATCTGCAAAGTTGAGACTCGAGTCAGAGACCGGGAATACGCTGATTCATTTCCTAGCTGCAATTTCTGATCTTCGCTCATAGATTCCACTGAACACCATTTCTCTGACACAGAGCCAAATTCCTTGGATCAGTCAATTATACATTAGACCAGAGATGGCGATAGGTCCACTCCACGGGAGTCTGATGACTTAAGCCGGAGCCCCGAAACAATTTACGTGAAATGCACGGAAACCGCAAACATTCGGCGAGAAAAACGTGATTTTACTTCAGATCGAGAGGTTGTTCATAAATTACAAACCACTCTCACTCTAAGCACCTGATGGTCACTAATCTTTAGAAAATGAAAGAGCAAATCTTTGTTGGAAAAAGAACTGACCAAAGTCTGCCTGCAAGCAAATCTGCGAAAACATTCTTCAGAATAATAAATGAACGCGAATAATAATAAGAGATGCGAAATAAACCTCTCTCTCTAATGTACTTCTCCTAACCTCCAACTTCAAATCGGCTCGGTAACAAAAAAAATAAAACATTTAAAAGAAACATTTGACAACGCTTTACAACGGCTGTATCACATTAATCATCGGTGCATGCACCGTTGGATCAAACGGTTTTCGGGCTAATTCATTCGGGCTAAATAGTTTCGGGCTAAATACTAACATACTAGTCATCTACATCCATATGTGGCAACACTGCATAGAAAAAATAAGTCCACACATAGAAAAAAAATACACATATAGAAAAAAAACTTTTGACACAAACGGCCACCCATAGTTGTGCTTGTACGAGGAGGGTGTGACGGTTTGTTTTGCTGACTTCATGCTGAATTTATTTTAGTAAAAAAGTTGAAAAAGTGGGAAATTATCCCTGTCGAAATGTCGCTTAAAATCTATCTGCCGTTTACGGCATTCTGTCTGTTTTGTATCCAAACTGGTAAGTTAATTCTTCCTCGCCGAAGTCTAACCTCTCCCTCACTAATGAATTTGGCAATGAACTGCGCTTCTCTGTAATTTCTCATTACAGTCTGTTTAATGTCAGAATTAAGTAAACATATATTGACTGTAGATGAATTCCGTCTATTTATTAGTCATTATTAAATTGTTTCATTGCTCTGGTTGGGCAAGTCATTCCTTGTCACCTGTCGTTGCTTGTTCCCATAAGAGCAGTCTGGTCTAACAATCTTCTGATCATTTTACCAGATGTACTCTTGATTGAAGATACTCCATCAATGTGATCCTTCCCTGAACATTCTTGGCTTTACTTTATAACCATCCAAGTTGGGGTGTGATCCTCCCATGTATTACTTGATATTGTCTGGTATCATCTGTTGCATTCACTTGTCGGATGCAGAAAGCAACAGGTGAACGGAGCTCTGTGAATCTGTTGCTTTCTTAGCTCAAACCTTGCTCACAGTTTGTTGTGCCTTCATTTCATGCATTTTCAATCTAAAATATTGCTTACTATTCTCAAAGGCTGGAGGTTTTTCAAGGACTGAGAAATATTATGAATGTATCAGCGAAGCAATTGAAGTGTATGGTTTTATTATCTAAGTTAAGCATTGCAACGTCTTCATAGTTGTGTAATATTTTATGGGCTCTACAAGAAGCCTATCGCTTGCAATTTCAAGTAATATTTCCTTGATTAAAATACCTATGATCCAGCAAATCACTATTGAAAAAAGTTTGAATTAATAAGTAATTAGATGTATTAGATTTGACTATAAGAATGGAAAAACTACAAAATTGTGAAATCTATGTAACGAGTTTTGAAGGTTTTTGTACTCGGTGTGAGGACTGCTGGTGGCAGCACTTGAAAATCAGCAGCCATGTCTTGCTGTAGCCCTTGGACTTCTAGTGGGTACGCCATTAGAATCCTGTAGGTATTCAGCTCATGTAAGTACCAATGGTGGAGCCAGAAAGTTTTTCTGGCGGGGGCACGCCCACCAAATTTGAAACTTTTAGCATTGCTGGATCAATTCTGGTCAATTTTCTGTTGAAGATGTGCAAAATTTGAGACTTCTGGGGGGAGGGGGGTCTGCCACCGTCACCTATTAAAGCACGTTTCACCCTACATGCGCATTGCTAACACACGTTTTCAACTTTTAATCTATTTTTGTCTTAGTTTAAAGTATCCTTTGGTTTAATGTCATTTTTGGGCTGTTCTAGCTTATGGAAACCGGTCGCCAACCATTTCCCACATCTCACCGGAACAGATCAAAGATGTAGGTGGTATTGTTGAGCTGAAATGTTCTGTTCAGTACGCTCAAGACTACCCAATCTTGTGGATCAAAACTGATCGCCTTAGACCCAGCGACCAGCTACCTATCTCCACTGGAACCTCTCTGATTGTGAGAGATAGCAGATTTGCTCTGCGTCACGATCCCCACACCTCTACGTACACACTGCAGGTGAGCATTACAATTTTGTAAGGGTTTATCCCAGAGCAGCCTAAGAAAATTGGCAAACTTTTTCTCTAACAAAAGGAGAAGAATACTCAACTTTGAAAAACTCTGAGTTATGTATCAGTTGAAAATTTACAAAACTTCAGGGGCTGTGGGAAATGTATCATGCAATGGTGATTCCAAATATATACAACACTTGAGGGTTTTGTTCTACGGTTAACTAGGAATAGTAGTCAACAAGTCGCGATTTTCATGAAATGCCCTAAATGAGCTGTTGCGTGTATAATAAGTGTTCACGTTGCCCTCCAGGTTGCGTTTTCTGACTTGGCCTGGGTGACTACCGCTACTTATGATGTCGTCAAATCAGTTGCTGATTTTTGAAGAATTCTGATTCACCACCTTTCATTTTCTTTATCTCTATATCTAGGTAAACAATTAATACCTATTACACTATATTTCCATTTGTCTCTCTGCCTGTCTTTCTCCTGTCGCCCCTTTTCAACATTTTCATTTAAATTTTTATCCCCCCTTTTTTTCAGATCAAAGATATTCAAGAATCAGACGCTGGAATATATCAGTGCCAAGTACTCATTGACTTGACAAACAAATTAACGTCTGATGTTTCTTTGCAAGTTCGAAGACCTCCCATAATTTCAGATAATTCTACTCTGGGTGTTGTTAGGAGTGAAGGTCAAAATGCAGACCTTGAGTGCTATGCAACTGGTTTCCCGCCTCCGAAAATTTCATGGAGAAGAGAGAACAATGCAATCTTACCAACTGGAGGCTCAGTTTACCGGTAAGTTCAAAGTAGTGTTGGTTTATTCCTGGGAATTTACTCAATTTTTAGTGAGTAAAACTTTTCTAACAAATAGAGGTTACAATACAGCATTGTTCTGATAGGTGGCGCAGCTGGAACCTTGGTGCAGAATTTGAAAATCAGTCAAAAGATCAATTGAAAACAATAATTTTTTAAAAACCCTTGAAAGAACCAAGTAAATTCCTGAATCAGGAATATTCCCAAAAATCTGCGAGGGTTATTTCAGAGATTATTTCTGACACCCATCACTAATTCTTAGTGAAAGAAGAAGCATACTTTCCCTTTTACCGTTCCAAAATCTTGAACTGTTCCTGAATTTGTGATCCACAAAATCAAAATGAATAAGACTTCAAGCTCGGCAATAATGAGAATGATCAATGCCAGCTTTTGAATCCTGTGAAAGGTCAAAAGTTGAAGCTAAATGTTAACTTGCAAGGATGGAGACTCTGTGGGCCTTCTGAGGTTCTGAATAATGAATCAGTCTTATTCATTTTTCATGTTCTGATTCCTTTACTATAAAACACTGACACTCAAGTGTGAAATTATTTTCAGGGGCAACGTTTTGAAGATTCCTGCAATTCACAAAGAAGATCGTGGAACGTATTACTGCGTGGCTGACAATGGAGTTGGAAAGGGCACCTCCAGGCGAATCAGTGTTGATGTTGAATTTCCTCCGATAATAAATATCCAGCGTCCTCGATTGGGTCAAGCTCTTGGATTTGATATGGATTTAGAATGTCACGTAGAAGCGTATCCCCTGCCTACAGTGGTGTGGGTCAAAGAGGAAGTCCAATTATCTAATAATCAGCACTATACGTAAGTTTTGCTGCGTTTATTTTTCCAATTTTGATTGTTAAGTTTGTAGTTTCCAACAGTTTTATGAATTGTTAACACCTCTGTTGCATTTATGTCTATGAAACGAAGAGAAATGAGACTAGAGCAGGATCATTTGACAATCGGGTTTTGGCAAACAAGTAGTGGTACCTGCTTCCAAACCGCATCAAAACGCATCGGTGAGTGGTTGATTAGCAACGAGTGCTAACCAACCGCTCTCTGATGCGTTTTGATGCAGTTCAGAAGCATGCGCTGCTACCAGGGCATCGGACCGAACCAAACCGCGAACCGCTCCGAACCGCTGAATTTACAAACCGCGAACCTTTTTTCCACTGAGGCGGAGAACCCGAACCCGAACCGAACCGACTGGCTGAACCCGGTTCGAACCGGTTCAACGGCTTAGAAAAGAGGTCTTGAAAAAAAACCTGTAAAGGGAAAAGAGCAAAAAGTTTGAGCATTTACTCTGTGAGTACTGAGTAGGTACTCGATGGATCTCAAAATCGCAAACTTTTCGCATAGAAAGATTACACAGAGTCACGCATCTAAACTAGTTTGAAGCAACTGAACGTTGATTGGTCTGCTGATTCGTTTGAAGTTATGAGGGTCTCAAAAGTCTGTGGCATGCCGAGTCACGTGATACGCGGGTTGCAGTCAGCGCCCACTTGCTACAAACCAGGTGATTTCTACGTGAGACTGCGGCTAATACATTTTGAGAAAACGAAGGTAGTCACGGTAACAGTAATGTTCTGAGAAAAGAAAGAAGGGGAAAATATTCTGGTTTGAAGTGAGAAAATATTCGAACTCGACCAAATTTTCTCCGAACCGAACCGCTCCGAACCGGTTCACAAATGTCTGAACCGGTTCGGAGCGGTTCGGAAAGTCGCGTGAACCCGAACCGAACCGCGAACCTTTTTTTTCGTGAAGTGTGAACCGCGAACCGAACCCGAACCGATTTTTTCTGCGGTCCGATGCCCTGGCTGCTACACAAAATGCACTACAGTTGTTGCCACTCCTGCCGGCTGTAGGAAGTCCTATCCTGCGCAGGATCTACTTAAGGCCATCTATCTAAGTTTCTGAAACTCTGAAATGTATCTTTTCACAGCATTTCACAAGCGGGCGTTGGAACTGATTTCACGGATGCGAGGATTCGTATTTTGTCTGTGGAGAAACGGCAGTATGGACGATTTCAATGCAAGGCAACGAACAAATTAGGACAAGCACAAGCAGATATTGAATTATTTGGTATGTATCATTTGCATTTACTACGTAATCTCTGGATATCTGATGGTTTTGAGTTTTCGATCCCTTCACCTCATAGGTGGATACAGGAATTTCTCTGTCTCTCTCTCATCCCATTTGAATAGATGTGTGTCCGTCCTTTTCTAACACACACGTTCAAATGAGAAGAGAGAGAGACAAGCAAAATCCTGTTTTCGCCAGTACTTCACCTTCACTTTTCTTACTTGCCAGTGATGAGGGTTAAGAATCATCCTCAATCTTTTGTGTTTTGAGTGTATGATAATACATACTTATATTTTTATCCAATGGAAGGATCCAACAATTTCGAAAGAAGAACTATTGGGAAAAATTAGAATCAGGCTGAAAACCATCTTAAGTTTTG
Source organism: Trialeurodes vaporariorum (assembly GCA_011764245.1). NCBI lineage: Eukaryota > Metazoa > Arthropoda > Insecta > Hemiptera > Aleyrodidae > Trialeurodes > Trialeurodes vaporariorum. Next base: position 52,261,999 of record VMOF01000388.1, on the reverse strand, counting down.
TGGAATTTTCCAAGCTCAGAAACTTTCTACACCATTGCTTCCCTAACTTCTCAACATGTTTTTCTGTTTACTTTATCAAAACACATAAATATTTCTCAATGCCCCAAGTGGAGCTTTTCGGTGTTTCATCATGGAAAAAAGATCATCTATTTTTACCACAGAGTATGTTTCATTTAAAAAAAAAATGTCAAAATTAATTTAAGTTTCTGTTCTGATCGTAGTATTCTGTGTTTTTACCAGCCATTTTCCATATTTTCTTCAAATAATTCAATAGTTAAGATTCCTCAATTTGATGTGTTTTTCTCTTTTTTCAGAAACTGTGATACCGGTTTGTCCTCCGGCTTGTGGTAACTCTAGACATGGCGGTGCAACAAGTATTGCATCAAGCGGTATTCTGCTTCTCATTTCAGTTGGTTTTTTATGCTTTAACTTGTAATTAAGTAAGCTTTTTCAATTCCTTTTTTCAAACAATGCAGTTTGTGTTTCGATCAAATGAACTGTTCCTTTTCAAGACTGATGGAGGCAAAAAATCTCGCTACCTATCAGGTATTCCGGAGGAACATCTATGCAAATTAACGCAGAAAAAAAAAGAAAATAAGAAAGCTTTGATTAGTAGATTTTTTTTTTTTTTTTTTTTTATATCAAAATTCAAAACAGAAGTTTTTTTGTTAGTTGTTTGGGTGTGGGACTCCAATCTTTTTTGAAAATGTCTCTTTCGGAGAGGTTTTTCAAGTTTTTTCAAGCGATCAAATCTTGCCATTGATATTATTTGATGAGAGTCCTGTTTCAAAAACAATGGGGCTATTGCACACTTTTGCTGTAAGCGATTTAATAGTCGATTATGGCGTAAAAACCTCGACAAATGACGATGGCGGCACTTAAAACTTCCAAAATCCACTCTATACTCAATAGAAGCAGTTATTTGCGCGAGCATAATGGTGGCCGAAGGCACTAACAATGGGAGATTCCCATCTAACAATTCTGAAACTCCATCAAGAAGTGACCAATAAGATACTACTTTCATTTGACACCGGTGTCACTAAGTGTTGTGGCACCATTCATCGGATGTGGATCATCACTCTGATGACTAATTACTCTGTGAGTCATCCTTGTCAACATAGAAAGAGTGACGAAATTAAGATAGGAATCTCCTATTGTTAGTGCCTTCGGCCACCATTAAACTCGCGCAAATAACTGCGTTTATTGAGTTTAGGAGTGGATTTTGGAAGATTTCAGTGCCACCATCGTTATTTGTAGAGATTTTTACGCCATAATTGACTATTAAATCGCTTATAGCAAAAGTGTGCAATAGCCCCATTCATAGCATTAGTGAGAACATACCTATATAGGTACAAGTAGTCAAGTAAGTCCAGCGTCGACAATTCGATGCAACCCGAATTACACGTTACTTTTACCTTTTTCAATTTTGAGGAAACAAAAGAAAGGAAAGAGTGCGGTTTTCATACGTGTAATGGAGGTTGCGTCAAATGGTTGACGCAGGACTTATGTTACTGCTTGTAAGTATCTACTGCAATTTAAAACAAAAAACAAACAACCTGTCAGAAGAAGAATTTTAAAATTTGCAGCGCTTAAATGTTTTGTCAAGATCCTCCGTTTCACTTATGATTATTGATTAGTCAATTTTACTCAAAACAATGGGAACAATTTTTTATTTCTTTACTGGGTGTAACACCAACCATATTAAAATTTTATTTGACCAAAAATTTCTAGAGAAAATTTTTTAGGTATTATTTCTATTCTAGTTACACTTATGTATCTTAAGTATATTCAGACTGTGCAGTAAATTACTTCATTCGGTATCACCTTTACTATGCTTCATACCGAATTTTTTACAGGATTTTACCTTTACTAAGCTTCATGCTAAATTTTTTACAGGATGAACATTAAAAACAACAATTTATGATAATAGCATATTTAGCTTCTTTTTTTTCTTATCTTGTTCAGTTTCTCATCAAATGAAGTTCTAAATAATTTTATAATGATTTATCTTTTCTTTTCTTGAATCTCTCAAGATAATTTGTATTTATTTCCTCTTTTGGCCAAAACCTTTCCTCAAATGAATATGTTTAGAAAACATTTCTATCAGCTAATTAAAAGCAAAAATAGAGGTTAAAAGAGTTGCAAGATTTTTATTCAAATATTGTTTAAAATCAAATTTTAAAAATTCAATAGTTTTGCCTTCTATGTACTATCGGTGACAAAGATACCTGGCCAGGGTATGCAATACGCAATGCATAGTATACCATTCAACGCATGTATCACGTGCATTGTGTATTGCACACTCTGGCTATGTGTCTTTGTCTCCGCTAGTACATAACTTGGACTGATCTGTAGTTTCTAAGAATTTCAACTCCTTTTCAGTTTCTCATCAAATTATTTGATCTTGAATTGGGGCTCTTGCAAACTTTTTTGCTGTGAGCAAATGAATAGTTCAATCTGATGTAAAAACCAGCGAAAATCACAAAAATCACACTAAGAAAGTCTGAAATTCAGTAATAAACTCACATAACTGCTATAACGGCAAGTTCGTTATGGCGGTTCAACGCAGGTGTCACTTTCTCTATGGAAACACAGAGACATGTCTCAACGTAGATAGGAATCTCTCATGATACCTGCATACTCTCTACAAGAATTTCTAACCTGATTCATAAGAATCAATATTTATTTATTTATTATTGTTCACACTATTGTATTTTGACATGTACCATGGTCACTAAATAGTGGCCTTAATGTATTCAAAAATAAATTATTATTATTATTATTATCTCTCTGCCATTAAGCCCAATTCTGAGAGTGAATTTTGTGAATTTCCAGTTTTACTCATGGTCTTTGTTACAGGTTTTCATGCAAGCATTATCTCTTCAATCCCCTTTAGCAAAAGTTTGCAAAAGCCCCATTTATTTATTGCTATTAGTTGTCTCTGCATGAAATATTACCCCCCTTCCCCCTTAGTTCTCTTATTTCTCTTTCTCATTTTTTGACTGTCCAGTGTCTAATTTTTGTGTATCACAATTAGCTTTTATGATTTTAAATTTATAATTTTTAAATGAAAGCCTTAGCCTCGAAAATGTTATCAAATGACGGGCAGCTTAAAATAAGACAATATGTATTCACAACGTTCAGAGAGTTGAGTTGACCAATCTATTTTTATTTTTTGACATGTTTTTTGTCTCCCGTCATTTATCAGTGGATACACAATTTTTTACTCATTTCCGTCATGCAGCTCATCATTTAATGATGCGCAGTTGGTATTAGTGTCAACTTATATGTTTAATTGTTAGTTTTAAGATTGATCACTCTCCGTAAATGCTTTAGAATTTTTAAGATCAATTAGATGTTCACCTTCCATGAATGCTTTAGATCTTGAAAATTAATTTACTCAACAGGCTAAAATACATGGCTACCCTGAATTAACCCATTGGCGTGTCATTTAATTTAAATTAGTTGCTTGGGAACAGCGCTTATGCACGATTTCTATGCAAGTAGTGCTCCTAGAAACAAAACTGCGGAAGTTGAACAAAGCGAGTGATGCTATCTATCGGAAAACACCGCAAGCTCTTGAGTATTGTTGCTTAGCGATCGTTTTATTGCTGGGTTATGGGCAGATTAGTATTAATTTTATAGATGTGAGGTTTATGTCAAAACATGCTAATGGGTTAAGGTTCCCAAATCTGACCCTTACTGCTTGTGAATGGCGAGAAAACCGTTTTATGGAAATGAGCCTGAATGACAAACTGTGCACCTCAAATTTCTTTCACATTTTGGTATCTTTTGAGAGAGCATTGTGTAACTCTGCACAACCGCATACAGAGTTTGGGTACCTTGGCAGCAGTATTTTGAACTACTGTAATGCATGCCTAACTCATAATTTTATAAATTATAATAATTCCATTGGTAAGGGTTAGGAATTTGTAAAATAAGTTGTAATTTTGGATTCGTTCCTTCCTATTTCCGGTTTTTCTGCAACAGTTTGAAAGCATCGGAAAATATCAGTCCTACACGCCTAAGTACCAATTTCTAAGTAAGGGCTCTTTCTCTATTGACTGTGATTGATTTAAGTATATCGGATTATCGTTTAGTGTTTTATGTTGTGTCCCTCTGTTGTCTCTCTCGGCATTCATATTCCTAGAAATATTATAATTGTTGTTATTTTCTGTATCAATTCTCCCATTTTTATCTTCATTTCGTGTTAATTTTAAGGCTAGAATTATCAGTATTATCTTACTCTAGTATAACTCTAGTATAATTTTTTACTCTCAAAATTAATATTTTGTGTATTGATGTTTAATTAAGTGTTCAGCTTTTTGTTTCTTTTTATCAGCACTTGCTTAGTTTTCAATACTGCCTCTATAATGTTTAAAATAATGTCGAGAGCATCAGATTGTTCCAAAATCCACGCACAAACTCAATAAGTGCATTTAAGAAAATTACAAGATAGCGGTCACGTGAGAGGGTCATCAATAGGGGGGGGGGGGGCGTCTACTCGCAACTTTCTGTACTGAGGAAAGTTACTCATCATAGAAAAAGCAGTAGTTAGATGGGACTCCCCCATTGTCACCTGTTCATTTGACGGCCATTTTGTAATTTTGATGAACGCATTTATTTAGTTTGTGAGTTGATATCAGAATTTTCTGATGCTCGCATTGTTAATAGACTGTTTTGGTAGAGGGATTTATCGTATCGATTGCTCTACGCGCACTTCCAAACAAACTCTGATTCTATGTATTTTCCCCATAAGTGAATTTTTGACTGGAAATTTAGGCTAATTAATCAAACAATTATTGCGACCTTTTTGCAATTATGAAATCTATGGTCCTATAAAGTGCTTAGTAATGCTAGGTTTCATGACTAAAACTACTAAAATCAGCAAGATATCACAGATTAAACGATGCATTTGGAGGTTGGAATCACCCGAATTCTCATCGGATTTGCGCCCATTCCACAGCAATAATAAAATTTGGGTGATTCCGACCTCCAAATGCATTGTTTAATGTGGAATATCTTGTTGATTTTGTCATTTTTAGTTGTGGAACCAGGCATAATTATTAACTAAGCATTTTCGAAGACGTAGAATTCATAATTTTGAAAAAGTTGCTTCAATTGTTTGATTTAACAGCCTAAATTCCCATTATAAAATGCGCCAATAGGGAAAATACATTAAATCAGAGTTCGTTTGGAACCAGACCAGAGGTTGGACGGCAATCGATACGAACTAAAACGCTCAACTAAAACAGTCTATTTCAAGTGATTTTACACAGGGATCAAATTCCCATAATGCAGTGGCAAAAGTTTGCAGCGGACCCACTGCAGATATGACTTTCTCATTTTGAGTTCTATGATTTGATTTCCTCATCATTCAGACGGATTTTTATTTGTTTGAATACTTTTGATTTTGTGATGACAGAGGGAAAATGAAAGTAAAAGACTAATTAAATGCCTCAACTCCACATTCCTTTTCATATCATCGATGATTATTTATTCATAGTTTAACTTTTTATATTCAACAGCAGGACTGACCACTATTTAAGTAGACATAATGTAAGTTCTCTGTTCAAAATTTGAGCTGTTCCGTGCTAGAGTGGTTTTTGTCCAAAACTCTTGATTTTGAGGAAATCCTCAAATGCCTTCAAAGTTGCTGATAATCAGTAAGGGTCATGTATTTTCTGATTTTAATACAGCTGTTTATGAAAGAAGAGAGCTGTGTCAACATGAAAGTTTTAGTGGATTAAGTCAACCGAATTACATAAAAAACTACTTTTCTCCGAAAATCAGATCCAAACCACTTTTGCACAGAAGGGCTCATTTACATCCTACTTTAATGAAATTGTTCAGAGAAATATTCTAAATTAATTATAGTGCAAATAATTTATAGAATTTTAAGTTCAAATGTTTGTATCTGAGAGCAAACTTTATTTTGGTGACGACTCTATATCATGCTTTTTTTCACCATGCTCAGTGGCGTAGCCAAGGGTGGGGTCCATCCCCTACCCTTTTTTGACACCCAAATTAACTCCAGAAAAGGTAATTTTTTGCGATTTAAGAGGAATTCTACCAATTTTCAGACGCTGGACCTCCCCCCCTCGAAAAATCTCTGCCTACGCTGTTGACTGTACTTTACATATTTTTATAAATCTTTGTTAGTTGTGAAACAAGCCAGCTGCCTGCTCAAAGATTGGCCTGATCCTTGAAACTCCTGATTGTTGGGTACATTGGATAAGAATGGAAAACTGTGATAGGTAGAGGCGTGGTTGCCAAGTCTAATCAAAATACCGAATTTATCTAATCGTTCATCAGATACTCAAGATTGCCTGATAACCAATTAGATAAAGTCTATATTTTCATTAGACTTGACAACCACGTAACTCGTCTCCACCGATCACCGGTTTCCATTCTTATCTAATTTACCCAACAATCCGGAATTTCAAGGATCAGCCTGTAGGTAAGGTTCATGAAAGTATATTAAGTACAGTATCAAAAATGGAATGATCTGGTTTTGTCACCTCTCATTCTCACAAAATTATTTTAGTTTTTGCAGCCGATGCCCTCCTGTCGGTTGTAGGAAGTCCTTTCCTGCGCAGGATCTACTGCATGTAGCGGAGTCCACCGTGCTCTTTCCCATCCTTGCACCCTGTCTTTCCCCCAAACTCGTTGAATGCTTTGACTCCGTGCGAACAATTTGCCAAGTGAGTCTTTACATGGGAGTTGAGTGCCTATCAACTAGCATGACATTGGATGATGATCAGTTCCACTGACATCCTCACTTGACCAAATGGTTTGAATGGGTATGAAGGAGCCTCGCAGAAGTGTGTCGTTCGCGGTGAAAGACCCGCATAAGAGCTAAGACTGCAGCTGGGGCGACAGACGGATTCTATCTATCTATCTAATTTATTAAGATGCATGAGTCGTTTCCATTCTCTAATCGTTTGAACTAATAAGTCTCTGCGAGAACCTTAGTTTATTTGAGCTCTTATATCATGGAAATGACTGTAAATTTTGTTTTCTCTTTATCTCATCCTCTTCCTCTATTATTTATGCTCATTGAAGACTAACATGTAAAATTACCAACCAGACTTTCAGTCGAAAATTTATTTCAAGGATCTGTCAAATTATACATACCGTCCAATTATACTTTATTTTTTATTTATTTTTAAATAAGTGTTAATTCAATTACTTAAATAAAATTAGATCTGATTCAAAGTCAGTCTTTTCTTGTAACTTCAAATCATTCCGAAAACCATTGAACATTATCGGGCTGTTACTGACTTTTAATGTATGTGTTTGAATGGGGCAGTTGCAAGGGTCTGAAATGTTGTGTTTTCTATAAAGAAATTGATAGTGCTTGATGAGCTGAGAACAACGGTGCCAATGGTTTTTTCCTAAGTGTCCTGGTTTTGGAGTTACACACGTGTAAAGTTGTAAAAAATTGTGTGCGTAGTGACGTCACTACACGGAATTCCCATTTAAAACAAAGTATTTTGGGCCAAAATCTCATCTTTGGAACAATGAGACTTGATTAGAAACCAAAGGCATCTTTGTCCTCAGCTCATCAAATACTTACATTTTTTTTTTTTTTTATAAAAAACACAACATTTTAGGCCCTTGCAAATGCCCCATTGTTAATATGTACGATGACTTTCAAAAGAAAGTACCCTGGTCGAAATTTTTACTCTTTCAAATGTTGGAAACTTTTAAGCAATTTTGCGATTCCTGTTTTAAAGGACCAAGTAGGATGGCGCATTAAAGTACGTCATGAAAAATTGAAACCTCTATTGAAAACAACAGAACAATTAAACAATAAGAATTTCAATCAGGGCACTTTCTTTTGAAAGACATAGTACTTGGGTGAAACCAAGCGAAAATGACGATGAGTCTACTAAAAAATCACAAAATTCACTCTCAGACAAACAAAATTACTTTAAATTTTGAGGCGTAATAGCAGAGCTAGGAGGGTATCATTGGAGATTCCTATCTACTTTGAGACTTTTCTCTGTGTGTTTTTGTAGAGAAAGAGGCAAATTAGATAGGAATCTCCCATGATACCTGAGTAGCTCCCTCATTATACCTTAAACTTTAAAGTCACTTTGTGAGTCTGTGAGTAAATTTTGTTATTTTTTAATGAGCTCATCGTCAGTTTCACAGGATTTAACTCAAGAATTAACTATTTATTCGCTGACAGCTAAAGTAAGCAAAAGTCCCATTGGGGAAAAATTGTATGTGCTACAAGAATTTAACCTTAGAATAGTTTAAAAAATAATTTATCGTAACTCCAAAAATCCTCTGATCGATTTTTATGTTAGAAGGATCTATTTATTTTTATCATATTCCTTGCCTCGACTTCTCCTAAATTTGACTGGGGGTAAGAAGTGTTTTACTCTATGAAACCCTTGAAAAAGATCAAATTATTGGGTGTTCCGTGAACACCTTCACTTTTGACTTTTTACATGGATTTAAATGGACACAGTACAACGTTGCCAAATTGCACGCCACTCCGCTGCAATATTGATACATCTCTGATAAAAATAAAAATAAAAAATACAAGTAAAACAACTTGTTACTGTATAACAATAAATGGCCAATTTCTGAAGATTTTTTTATCAATTAGATCTTTCTTTGTAAATGAAACAAACTTGTGAACATGAAAAAAAAGGAACTTCATAGAGTTATATCACTGCAGATACAAAGAAGTCATCACTGTAAAAGTTAACACTTTTTATTGAAAATAAAATACATAATTTTGAAAAAAATGTCAACGTTTAATTGAAACAATATTTAAACATCTCTGATAAAAAAATAAAAAATACGAGTAAATCAACTTGTTTAAGTATAAAAATAAAAAACTAATTTCTAAAGATTTTTTATCAATTAGATCTTTCTTTGTAAATGAAACAAACTTGTGAACATAAAAAAAAGGAACTTTATAGAGTTACATCACCACAGATATAAAAAAGTCATTGCTGTAAAAGTTAACTTTTCTTCAAAATAAAAAAACACAACAAACACTAGTAACAAAAAATAAAAACTCAACTAGATCAATTGCTTTCAATCAAAGCAGTGAAAACGGAGGGAACAAAAATTGTCAAAATATTCAAATAAATAATAAACCTTTTACATTAGAAAACAAATAAACTTCAATTGGAAGATGAAAAATTGGAAGCGGATACATTTTTTTCTTGATTGGAAGGAAGAATCAAAGTACATACAGAGTTCTTCGTAAACAACAGCCATATGAAAAAAAAAAAAAAATTAAAATGATTAATTAATAATATTTCCGTTAATTTGATTAAAATAATAATCAAGTGGCAAAAAGAATGACTCAATTGACTAGAAAACTAAAAATATTCTTCAAAAGAAATACTAGGAACTAGTGACTTAGTTTTTCCTTAAACAAAATCAATCAATCAATCGTTGTTGCCAATGCACTTGAAGTGGTGCAAACAGTGATTGATAAATTATTCAATCATTTTCAGAGAAGCTAAGCTCTTCGTTTTTCATGCCTTTGACTTTACGCTTATCATTAATTACACCATGCTGCCTTCGAAGATGCTTTCGGAGACAGCTCAGATCTGAAAGTTTCTTATCACATACTTTACAGGAATATTTGATTCTTTGATGAACAGTCAATTCATGTCTCTTCAAATGAGAGCTCTGGTAGAACAAGGAACTGCAATCTTTGCAATCGTACAAGGGTCTACCAGAGTCCAGATGATCTTTAATTTTGCTGGGGTGGGGCTGGTAGAGTTGTGTGTTGTTTGAGTGCTTCCTGGTAATATGCCTCTTAAGATTCCAAGGTCTTGAAAAACGCTGTCCGCAAATCTTGCATTCTGTATCTTCAGAGACTGAGATTCGCTTCAAAGTATGCATAGGCTTCAGGGTATGAACTTCCCGCAGATGTCGATTAAAGTTGCTCCGGTCCGTGAAAGCAGCATTGCACAGTTTACACACTTGCTGTTGTCCTGTGTGAATAGCTGAGTGCCCTTGAAGAGTCCTTTTCGAGGTGAAAGATTTCTCACAAGAATCACATTGAAAACGACCAACGTTCAAACCTTTATTAGTTTTGCTGGAAGTCTTCTTCTTCATCTGTGAATGCACTCTCTGCATGTGCATTAATAGACCATTTTTTTTTGCAAATGCATTCCCACAATGATAACACTCGTACAGTAGTTCACCGGCCTTTTCCTGATGGAAGAGGAACAGATGCCGATGTAAAATCGTCCGCCAATGGAAAGAAGATCCGCAAAATTTACAAGCTATTTTTAGTTCTTTGCTCTGACTCTGTTGGTTTAAGTGTATTTTAAGGATGTGCCTTTTGAGGTCTCGCTTTTGCAGGAAAGATTTTTTACAGTCATCGCAAATGTAAAGGATATCATCCGCACCAGGGTAGGCAGCGACATTCTTGCGTAAGATTTTACAAGGTTTCAAAGACAAAGTGGAGTTTGATTCACATTTAAAATCAAGCTGAAAGTAACTTTTAGAATCTTGAGGATCTGAGCTGGACTCTTGCTCAATGTCCTTCAATCCTAAATCAACGTCTTTTTTGGTAGAAAATTCAGTTTTTAAAACTGAGACTGCATTACTTTCAATAAAACCCGTGTTTAAGACACCATCTGAATTTGACTGGAATAAAGAAGATATTTTTGATTCATTCTGTGCATATTTATCTTGTGCTGACAGTTTATTACATTCATTTCTGAGAGAAAATAAGGAATGAGAATTCTGAATCTTGTCATTTGTCTCGAGAAAACTAACTCCTTCCTCCCTCTCAATTTTAAGAGGAGATCTAAAATCAAGCTGAAAGTAACTCTTAGCATCTTGAGGATCTGAGCTGGGCTCTCGTTCAATACCCTTCAATCCTAAATCAACGTCTTCTTTAGTAGAAAATTCGGTTTTTAAAACCGAAACTGCATTACGTTCAATAAAACATGTGTCCATGACACCATCTGAATTGGACTGGAATAAAGGAGATATTTTTGATTCATTCTGTACATACTTATTCTGTACGGACAGTTTATGACACTCATTTTTGAGATAAAATGAGGAATCAGAATTCTGAATCCTGTCATTTGTCTCATGAAAATTCACTGCATCAACTCTCTCAATTTTTACACAAGATTTAAAATCAAGCTGCTTAACATCTTGAGGATCTGAGCTGGGCTCTTGTTTAACGTCCCTCAATTCTATTTTAACGTCTTCTTTAGTAGAAAATTTGGTTTTTAAAACCGAAACAGCATTACTTTCAATACCCATGCTTATGCTTAAGACACCTTCTGTATTGGACTGGAATAAAGGAAATAATTTTGATTCATCCTGTATGGACACTTTATTACATTCATTTTGGAGAGGAAATGAGGGATGAGAATTCTGAATCTTGTCATTTGTCTCATGAAAATTCACTACTTCAGCTTTCTCAATTTTAACACAAGTATCGGCAAGGAACTGATCATAGTGTATCAGTTCTTCTTGTTTCAAGCCTTTAAAAGAAAAAAATGGCATTGAGGTCGGAGGGAAAATTGGCGTAGAGCAGCAATGTTTCTCTGCGTCTAGGACTCTTTCTCTGTTTCCCTCAGTTCCCGATTCTTGATCCTTGGAATCACTGAAATCAAACTCTTCAGCTTCACTTTTTATTTTGTTTCCGAATCCAGCGATATCAAGCGCTTCCATTGTAAATTATTTTCAAACTGCTCTGAGTTGAATGCTAGTTTATTTCAATTGTTGTTGTCCAGCAACTATTTTTTGCAATTTTCACAGTTCGTTTTTTGAAGGATCAAGACTATAGATTCCCTGGGAAAAAAAAATAAAATAAAATATGTGGAGATTATTCACAGACTAAAAAAAGTTTTTGAGAGAGCAAAAAACTTAATTGGTTTTTCCATCAAAGATAAGAAAAATCTCATTGGTACCTACCTATATTAGAAAGGAAAATGTCCTGACAATCTTACTTGAGGTCATTTCAGAAGTGTGGGAGCACCTAAACGGATAACCTTTGGAATTTGCCAATTTTATTTCTTTCATTAAAAAATAAAAACAATTCAGCCAGGCATGGATCCAATTTTTTACATTGTCTACACAGGAATTTTCAAGGAAACTTGGGGCGTTTCGTTGAAAAAGTAGGTTATAGCCGCCGCCCCCCCCCCCCCCACCATTGCTCCTCCCTTGAAAGATTTCTAGACCCGCTCTGTTGGATTTTTATAGTTGGAAATTGAAAATTCGCCGAAGCAGATTATTTGTGAGCTGCGCCTATACACTTCTGGAACGAACTCTGCGCTGTTAATCTAAACTGCTCTTTTACCAAGCAATCCATAACTATTGATTGCTGTGAAAATCTGGAAAAGTATTTTCTTTAAAAAACCAGATAGGTAGGTCGTGAAGCTCTCGAGAATATAGATAAAAAAAATAAAAAAAAAAAAAAAAAGGCATGTTCCAGGTGATGGTTATGAGAGCTGACGGCAAAAATTGTCTTTTCAAAAACACAACGTGTAGGTACTTACAGGAATTTAGACTCACGAAATGAAAGTGATATGAATGAACTGAACTTACCCGCGCACTTCCTTAAATCCTTACTCCAAACGGTACAAGTAAAACTAATGGAAGGAAATTTTCATCGGGTAAAATACATGGCGAACTTATTGTTATTTTTTTGCGTTATAGGTACACTATAAAAAACTGCATGATGCTAGAAATGTCTTACGGAATACACGTGTTTGGTCGTAGGTGGTCCTCCTACAGCTGTTTTAAGTAAACAAGGTCTCATAATCACCCGTTATCAAATGTTAACATGAGTGCATTGCATTAGCAGCTGAATAATCGGCTGATTACGGCTTGATCGTTATCTACTGCGCAGTTGACTGCGCACAGAGATTAATAAAATGTCATCACTGACTGCGCGTGCTTCATAAAAAAAAGGCGCGAATGGCCCTGACAAGCGCCCTTTTTAAAATGACACTACGAAAGACTCGACGCGACTGCAAATACCAGACGGATCAGAAAAATAGATGTTTCGAAAGGTTAGGCGGGGGGGGGGGGGGGGTGGGGCTTTCCTCACACCCTGTAGAGTTCCATAAATCGAAAGTCGAAGTTCGATATGCGGAATTATTTTCAATAAAAATTCAGCTTCCCTTTTGATGACCACTTTTATTGAGTGATTTTCGTGACTTCCGCTGGTTTTTACATTACATTCCACTATTTATATATGATGCTCGTTGCAAAATTTTGCAAAAGCCCCATTTGAAAGAATCTCATTTTTTATTCTCAAACATCTAGTCCCACCGCTGCGCTGTATGCAAATTTGTCGGGTTCCGGCGTTCGATTATGGAACAGATTACTGATTTGTATATTTCTATCAGCCATTGTATTAATTCTTTATTGATTCATGTAAAATTTGCTTCAACCGAAGATGTGTACCAATCAGGGTTCGAAAATTTCATGAAAAATAAAAGCGTGAAATTTCACGTGAAATATTTCATGAAATTTATGAAATTTATGAAAAATACCAAAAAATACTCCGCAAATGTGTAGCGATCTTCCTTTCGGTTGCTTCGCCTAGCCAAAAATGAGAAACAAAATTATTGGTTTATTTAGCTGTTTGTTGGCTTCTTTTAACATCGCTGCCAGCCAGTGCAAGAAAAAATAAATTAATTCAATTATTTATTCTCAATTTGTAATTAGTCTAGTTGTTGGTGGGTCTCTAGAGATTGTACCAAGTAATTACTGTATAAAATACAATTCTGGTAAAATGAGAGTCCAAAGTCCTCATCTTTGACGGATCCAGCCCTCGCAAACGGGGGGGGGGGGATTTGGAAAAAAAATGAAAATTATGCTGGGAATAAAACTTATTGAGAACTTGAAAAATTTGAAAACATAACCTCTAAGTAACTGGTGCAAAATTCAAAATTTAGGGGTGCCGGCTACTGGGGTATTTACCTCAAGATAAAATGAACGTTTACCATGATGAATTACTTATACATAGAGTCCCTATATATGAAATATATAGGGACTCTACTTATACATAGTAATACTCTTTGGGAGGGCGTTACAAATAGATATAAATTATTTCATAGTGAAAATTAGACGAATTCCACTTCAGAGTAGAAAAGAATCATAAAAAACGACGAATGGGAGTAAATTTCAAAAATTTCATAAATTTCACAGCTTCGTGAAATTTCATGTGAAATTTCGAGGAAATTTCATAAATTTCATATGAAATATTTCACACTTGAAACCCTGGTACCAATGGATTTTGAGGATGGCATTGGCGGTAATGATCAAGATCGATCCACAAAACTGCTGCCCTGGTTTCAAATGATTTTGAATGTTTTTGAAGTTGCTGGTTACTTATTGTTAGAGTTTTTTTATGGAGACATCTCAAACATGAAGATATGAAAATGTATTGAAAAACGAGCTCTTTTATTCTGAGTAGGTAAATACTTGCTTGTTTGACGATGGATGGTGGACGTGTCTGACGTGTCATCTATTCACCAGTTTCAGTCAACAAAACCAATATAAAACCCGTTTTCGAGATTTTTTCGTCAAGTTATTATGTTAGTACTTAGGAATGGGTCTGTTGCACACTTCAGCTAGAGCGTTTTAAAGTATATATTCATGGGTAAATAGCCGTAAAAATGAGGAAAAGAGCATCAGAAAACACCAACATTCATCAATAAACTCACAAATTGCGAAAAATACTAGACTAGACACTATTCACCCCTGTATCTTTCCACCGCACGTGCACGATATTTCGCGAAATTAGCGCGGCACATTCAAATAAACACGGCCGACTGTCATCACAGCTGACTTCGTAAACAAATAAACAGTAAACTCTGACTGCGTTTGTTCGAATATTGTTATACGTTTCAATATCCTCAATTCCTCACAAAAGGTTGTGAAAGGTACGGAGACCGATATTTACGTTGAAAAATTATCAAAATGAAACAATAACACACAGGAGTTCCAATTATGAATCCAGTTTCAATCATCATCCTTGGAACTCCTGTGTGTTATTGTTTAATTTTGATAAGTTTTCGACACAAATACCGGTCTACGTACCTTTCACAACCTTTTGTGAGGAATTAAGGATATATATTGGAACGTAAGAATTCGAACAAACGCAGTCAGAGTTTACTGTTAATTTTTTTACGAAGTCAGCTGTGATCACAGTCGGCCGTGTTTATTTGAATGTGCCGCGCTAATTTCGCGAAATATCGTGCACGTGGTGGAAAGATACAGGGGTGAATAGTGTCTAGTGTTTTTCGCAATTTGTGAGTTTATTGATGAATTTTGGTGTTTTCTGATGCTGTTATTGTCATTTTGACGGCTTTTCACATATGAATAGATACTTCGAAACGCTCTAGCCGAAGTGTGCAACAGACCCATTGTCAGGTTGGCAATTCAGCAGTTTGATCAAATCCATTTGAGCGTGTACATAGCGCTTATAGCTTGTTGGAGGCACCCAAAGACATTATACCATATAGGCGGAGTGCATCCTATACCATAACATTGAGCTGGGTGAGGCAAACTTACCGTACACTACAATAGGCAGACGGGCGAGTCCATTGTTCGAAATTGGGGGAGAAACTTTCAACTGGTGACAAACAAACGAACATAAACTCTTAATCCAAACTTACTACTTTATAAAAATCGAGATCGAAGATGGATGAAACACTATTTAATGACCATCATTTTGACAACAGCATGATATAAGATCAAAAAAAGCTTCAAATAACTTACAAAATTGGAAATAGTATGCAACTTTCATTCACTCCCAAAATGGCGTCGGTTTGTTTGTCACCAGTTTTGCCAAAGATTATACCTAAAAAAGATTACCAATTTAAGTTTTGATGCAACCGTTGAGGAGGCTGATGACTGGTGATCATTTTTGGTGAACATGCGAAGTACCGCAAGTTTGCCTCAAGGATCTTGTTATGCACTCCGTCAGCCGTCTATATGATATAATGTCTTTGGAGGCACCGAATCTTTAGATACAGCATCGTGCATGGGGTTTCATCTTAAGGGGCATGGTTGGAAGACAGAATTTGAAGCGCACCGAATCTGTTGATACAGCAATTATTGAATTTTCGGCAAGAGGTCTAAAATTAGCAGGATTATCAGCATTACCATGGTATTTCTGATCAGCTTCCACGTGACCGCCGTGAAAGCAGCACATCTTCATTGCGTCCCCCCCCCCCCCATTTGGTTTTACTATGCAGTGGAGCCGCGCACGCAAAACGACCCTTCACTTGAGTTTGCACCTGAGATCGGTATTGATAGGATTATGACCGGTGCGACGAAGAGACATGTTGATATCATTGACATAGACATGTAAGTTGAGTTGATCGCAGTGAGGGACAGGAGATGCAAAAATCCTGAAAGAAATAATAAAACACGAATCCGCAAGTATACTATGACTTTCAAAAGAAAGTTCCCTGGTCGAAATTGTTATATTTAAATTTCCCCGTTGTTTCCAATAAAAGTTTCGAAAGCCGCACACTTGTTTAAACGTTGCCGACATTAAAGGAGAAAAAATCTCGACCGGGAAATTTTTTTTGAAAGTCATAGTACACAGTATTTTCCAAGCAGACAGGAGAGATGCTACAACAACAATATATGTGGAGAATAAATTCCCATTGGATGAATCCTTATTGTGACACCAGAGGCAGAAGGTACTTTTTTTTACTCCACAGTTCTTTCCCTGACAAAAAATAAGTCATACATATTAAATGGTTCTTACACAACTATTCCTCAACCCTTTAAATTGAAACATTGCAAAGAACAAGATGGATAGTATTAAAAGAAAAAACGAAATGAATGTAACTAAATTCATTATAACCAATCTTGCATTAAATTAAATTGACTTCCTGTTAATTGACCCTTCTTTATTGAAAGGCCGATTGGTTATTATGAATTTAGTTTCATTTATTTCGTTTTTTCTTTTAATTTTTTAAGAACCGGGTTGGTTTAGAAGAACAACACTCTTCCGTTTATGTGCATGGGGGAAGGTAGTTAACTGTTCGTGCTTAACGGAGCTGGAATTGCCGATACGAAGAATTGAAGGCGCCCGACGACGACGACGACGACGACGCAGAGATTATAGAGTCCCTTGATGGAAATATTATTGTATAGGGAGTACCGACACGACGCTTTATGCATTTTGACAGGAGTCGATTTAGTCGACTGCCTAAACGAATTCGAAGGTTAAGTTCAACAGTGGACCAGTGGTGGACTTGCGGATTTGCCGGCATTCCGGTCCGTTCCCATACGTTCCTCTGCGAATCGACCCCTTTCGTGTGGAGTCTTCGATGTCGTCGACTCCTGCTCGACTCCGTGAGAGCCTAAAACCAACGACCAATCACAACTCGTTGAGCTCGGGTCGGTACTCCCTATACAATATTTCCATCAGGGACTCGAGCAGAGATGAGCAATAATGGTGATTCCCCCCCACCCCCCCCCCCCCCACCCCCAGTGAACAGATAATTTGTTTTTGTTTTGTTTTGTTTTTACGTAATTACGTTCCCTTTTTTCGATTTGTTTTCGTGCTTTTAACGGGTTGTAAGAATGGGAGATTCCGATCTAACAATACAGTGACTCCATCTAGAAGTGAGCAATAAGAGAAGACTTTCATTTGACACCGGTGCCACTATATGGATGTCACGGTATACCATTCATCAGATGTGGATCACTGCTATACTCTGATGACTAATTACTCTGTGAATCATCCTTGTCAGTATAGAGAGAGTGACGAAATTAAGATAGGAATCTCCCAATATTACTGCCCTATACCACCATTACGCTCGCGCAAATAAAAGCGTTTATTGAGCTAAGGAGTGGATTTCGGAAGTTTTCAGTGCTGCAATCGTTATTTTTGGAGGTTTTTATACCAGAATCGACTATTAAATCGCTTATAGCAAAAGTGTGCAACAGCCCCATTTCAAAAATCGTACATAGAGACATCTTTTGTGAAATTTTTTGGCAGAAATGAATTTCTCGAGGCATTTTAATGCGATTTTGTTCATAATGTTGCGTCATGGGTGACGCTCCGACCGCAGCCAATTAAGGGGCAATAGGTAGTGAAGTTAAAAAAGTTAGAGATGAATCGAATCGATGAGTTTTGTAAAAAATGACTGTATATTGAGTAAAAAATGTGAATAAATAAATGAGACTGGGGAGAGCATGTCTCGTCGTGCGTTAGACATGACGCTATAGAGAGTGTGAGACGACGACTGATTTTGAATGCATTCTTAGAAACTGAAACGGAACGAAAAAAGATAAATCTGAAATGCAGCAAGTGAACAAAGGCTGCTCGGCTTGAAGGTCAAGCCGAGAGCTGGAATGGTCAATATATGTGCTCTCATGCAAGAAAGAGGGTTGCATAGACTCGGCCTGATGCAACCCCGCTTGGATGTTACTTTTAAAAACGACGGAAATACACACGGATCAACACACAACATATCGTAAAACAAGGCCCTGTATACGAATTTCGACACTAGAAAGAGATGGGTATACATGGGGGTCACGGGAGATTGAGCGAGATAGTTTGGAACGCTATGCGAGTTTTATCACAACCGATTGCGACCGATGAGTGCATTGTTGTGGTTGTTGGCTAACCGTTGACTTTGCACAAAACCGTCTATAAGGAATAAGACGTTCCAAGGTGCGACAAAGATGTTATGATGAGGATATGGTGCATGCTTTTTCCACCGAGGTACGAAAGCTTCGAGGGTGCGAAGACTTGGTGGCGGAGGACGATCATGCGTAGCCGTGAGGCGGGTGGCGTAATGCTCGCGGAGCGGCGCGGGATGATTCGCTTGAGTTGAGGCCGCGTGGCTTCTACATCAAACAGTTCTGATTCGAAGGATACAACCATTTGGACGTGCGTGTCCTGGAATTCCTGTGTCGAGGCAGGTGGTTGAGCCGTGAGGTGAGGCCCGCGAGAGATCGTAACGCTTTCCCTATTTTCACACTCATTCACTAGTTTATTCTTGCGAGGTACTCTCCAGAAAAATGCACACCTCTCTCCATATTCTATCCGCCTGCTTTAGAATATGCGTATGATCAACCCGGAATTAGTTTTAAAGAGGGATTTTGTCTCCATAAACTCTCTTAATAAATGTGAGTATCTCGTAACTGTTATTACTTTCTTTTTTTCTAGTACAGCCAACTATCTCCAAAAAAAATTTCCTTTTTTGTTGATTTTTTCTTCTTTCTTTCTTTCTTTCTTTCTTTTTTTATCTTTTTTTTTCTCACAGACCCATGTATGCTCATGAAATGTTTAGAGGTTTTCATTAAAAAAACAAATAAATAATTAAATTAAACAAAAAAAATAAAAAAAAATAAAAAAAATAATAATAACACTAATAAATAAATCATTAAAAGTAAAATTGAAAATAAAATCCAAACAAAAGGAAAAAATCTCAGAGCTTATGAGAAAATGCAAGGGGGGGGGGGGAAGTCGGGAAATGTTATTGGTCCAGCAAAATTACGGATGCTAATGAGTAGCGCAAAAAATTGGAGTGGTTGCAAAGTGCCCTTTCAAGTCTTCTAGAGGAGGGGGGGCAAAAAATGAAGACCCCTTTTTTTCTTTTCTCGTAATACAGCGTGTTTTCACCAATGAGTTAGGCAAATTTTGAGATTAAAATACATTTTGTACACATTTTTCCCTGAAATTAATAACTTTCTTGTTAGACTATTTAAACTTGACAACTTCATTTTTCTTTTCTTTTTTCTTTGGCCTCATGAATTTTCCGTGTGAGCTGAAATTTAAGACTGAGCCAAATCGGGGGGGGGGGTTGTTGCGGTTGCCCCTTCAAATGACGCTACTGATTGGATTTATAGTAGTATATTAATATACTATTATAGTATCGGCCCGGATTGAATGGGATTTAGTCCAAAAGAAACATAACAATAAAAGGGTCGTTAACTACTCATTGGGGCCGGATGGGTTCATTAAAAAATATGATTGCAACAATCCATAAAATATAACCAACGACGGCATTTTACATCAATTTAATCATTGCTCGAATTAAACATCATATTGAACGGATACAATATAATTGTCCGAGCATTCTTTGATTTGATAGTATGATTGTATCAGTTAGTAACTAAACTGTCGCTCAGTTTTGTGATCACTACATGCGTTTATTTATTGCGTTTTATTGCGTTTTATTGCGTTTTATTTTAAGCGTTGTTCATGGGCTGGAATAGGTTGGAATAGGTCTGTTGCATACTTTAGCTACTGCACTATGGAGGGTTGAATCTGGTGTAAAAAATCGCGTAAAAATCACACTGAGAGCATCAAATGGTCTCAAAATCCACTTAAAACCCCAAAATAGGAGTTTTAGGAAGGCCTAAGATGGTGGTCGAAGGGGTAAGTTCTTGCCAGGCGTTTCCTTTTCAGAATTCGGGAGATCGGCATGAAACGTGTATTATTCACCGCGTGGTAATGGGGCTGTTGCACACTTTTGCTAAAAAGCAATTTAATAGTCGATCCTGGTGTAAAAACTTCTGAAACTAACGATGGCAGCACTGAAAACTTCCAAAATCCACGTACTCCTCAACTCAATAAACTTTTTTTTTTTTTTTTTTTTTTTTTTTTTTTTTGCGAGGGCGTAATGGTGGCTGAGGGTAGTAATAATGGAAGATTCCCATCTTAATTTCACCACTCTCTCTATGCTGACAAGGATAATTCACAGAGTAATTAGTCATCTGAGTAATGATCCACATCCGATGAATGGTATCGCGACACCTAGTGACACTGGTGTCAAATGAAAGTCGGCTCTTATTGGTCACTTCTTGATGGAGTTACAGTATTGTTAGATGGGAATCTCCCATTATTACTGCCCTTAGCCACCATTACGCCCTCACAAATATAAGCGTTTATTGAGTTTAGGAGTGGATTTCGGAAGTTTTTAGTGCTACCATCGTTATTTTTGAAGGTTTTTACACCAGATTTGAGTTTGACTATTCAATCGCTTATAGCAAAAGTGTGCAGCAGCCTCATTACAAACAAGAACGAGGAAGTAAAATTTACCGGGGGAAAAACACAGAATGACATAAAATGTAAATACCACAAGGAAGTGAAACGTTTGTTTACATTCTAAATCTAATTTACAATTTTTTTTGGCGGGAATCCGGCGAAAATTCGGATGATTCCAACCTCCAAATGCATCGTTTAAGCTGACATACCTATCTTGGTAATCTCGGCAGTTTTAGCCATGGAACTCGGCACAGTTAAGCATTTTCGAGGACATAAAATTCATAATCGCAGAAAGGTCGCATCAATTGTTTGGTTTAATCAGTGGCGGATCCAGCCCTCGCGAACGGGGGGCGAACTTGGGATTTTCGCCCCTAAATGACCCCCTTTTCATGTTTTCGCTCTTACTTTCCCCCTTCCTCTCCCCTCTTTTCCCACTTTTTGGGCCGAACGAGGGGGCGATCGCCCCCTTCACCCCCCCCCCCCCCCCCCTGTATATCCGCCAATGGGTTTAATAACCAATTAAATTTCCGTTCAAAACTGCGCTTATGAGGAAAATACATTGAATCAGAGTTTGTTTGGAACCAGAGGTCCTTGATTCTAGCTTGATCCATCGATACAATATATCACTTTACTAAACTAAAACAGTCTATTACACCTGAATAGAAACTCTTCATATTAACTGAAATTTGTTAAAAAAGCTATTCTGATCCGTGAAAAGGTATGCGGCGCGGCGCGGCGTACGCCCCAAAGACTTTAATGAGAAGATGATCCGAATCCCACGATCAGAGGAAACAGCGCGTGTATGTATATTTATAACTTATAGGTGGGTACGCTATCATCATTCTGAAACAAAGGTCGTACTATACAGTATCTTTACAATGAGTGGGATGGTATGAGAGGTGTGCTTCGGCATCGACTGCCCTGATATAAAGAAGATCCAAGCTTAATTTACTCTGCGCTCTTACTTTTATTCCATCCCTTTCACTCACCCTCGACTCAACTCATGGGCGGATACAGGAATTTCTTTGTCCCCCCTCTCTCTCTGTCTCTCTCTGTCTCTCTCTGTCTCTCTCTGTCTCTCTCTGTCTCTCTCTGTCTCTCTCTCTCTCTCTCTCTCTGTCTCTCTCTGTCTCTCTCTCTATTTCTCTCTCTCTCTCTCTCTCACTCTCCCACTCTCTCTCTTCTTCTCCCTCCCTCCTTTCCTCCCTCTCTCTCTCTATCTATCTTCCTCTCTTCCACTTCAGCTCTCTCCCTCCCACTCTCTCTCTCTCTCTTCCCCCCTCTCTCCCTCCCACTCCCTCTCCCCCTCTCCCTCCCACTCTCTCTCTTACCCCCTCTCTCTCTCCTACTCATTCTCTCTCCCACCCATTCACTCTCTCTCTCTCTCTCTTCCTCACTTCCTCTTCCTCTTCCTCTCTCTCTCTCTCTCTCTCTCTCTCTCTCTCTCTCTCTCTTTATCTTTCGCTCCCCTCTCTCTCATCTCATATGAGCGCGTGCGTTAGAAAAGGACGCTGAAGTCACGTGATGGCCCCTCTGCTATTCTTTCCTAATATATGTGTTCAAATGGAAAGAGAGCGAGAGAGAAAGACAAATTCCTGTATCCGCTCATGAGTAGACTTGACTCGACATCAATCCCCCTTAAAGAATATAACCTCTCGAGAAATATAGGAGGTGTTGTGGGGAGGGGAGACTTACTTATATGAGCGGAAGATACTTCTGGATCCGCAAAAAGGAACAGAGGGGTTTTAAAATCGGGAGCCTTTTGTTTTTGTGCTATCATTGAGACGCAAACGGATCTCCTTCAATAATAATTATTGAGGACGCACGCATAGAGCAATTATATGAGACGTACGACCAATTTCGTTGTCGAATTTGGCAATTTTTCAAGGTTCTTCCGACCTCTGACATTGTTTGACTAACGAACGCTTTTTTATGAATGGCGTAGTAAGGGCTAGTGGTATTCGGGCCCCCATACACAAAGGATTTGAGAGATAGAAGAACCCTAAAGTGAAAAAAGGAGTGCAGAAACCGTTCCCTTATATGCTCTGAAATCGTCAAAAAGTGGGAAAAAAAATCAGGCTGAAGTAAATTATTTCTCATCAATTTATCGTTCATAAACTTCCAGTACCAATTTTAATCACAAGTAGAGAACACTTTTAACAAGTAATTTACTCTTAGAAATATCACTGGAAAGTTTTAATTTAGGCTTGAAAGGTCAAAAATGATGATTTTTCATAACGTTTTCCGACAGATTTTTACTCACACTCACACACAGTGGCGTCGCGTGCAATTTGGCAACAAATGTATTCTATCCATTTCAACCCATGTAAAAGATCGAATTCAGGGGGTGCACAGTGCACAAGGAAAATTTGATATACAATGAGTTTAAATGGAGCAGTTGCATTGTTGCCAGATGACACGCGACGCCACTGCTCACACATACATTTTAACAGAAGAATAAAGTTTTGCCAAATTTCACGCCGTCAATGACGGACCGACAATAGATTGTTTACGAGCATTATCGGCGTGTTGCGCTGGAAAGAGCTGAATACTTTTTATTTATAGTACCATATATTTGAGTCTTCGTGCAAGACCACGCACCTGCTCCATAATTGAAGAGATTCGCCCGAGAAAAAGGGTCTATAAAACGACAGGTTTGCTCCTGAGCAAAGAACTTCAATTTTCTTACTATGAGTTATTCTCGGGAAGAGCATATCCATTGTTTCATGGCCTTAATTATAGTTTATCAGCGACGAACGAGCAGACGCACTATGGTCTGAGATCGAAAAAAATTGGCCAAAAATCAGTGATGAACAATCATCAAAAATAATCGTTTTAGACTTTTCAAAATCAATCTAAAACTTTTCAGAGACGATTTCTGGGTCAAATTGACTTGTTAAAAGTGTTTTCTGTGATTAAAAGTGGTCTGGAAAGTTTAAAATAATAAATTCATGAAAAATTTAGTCTCTGATTTTTGGCAACTTTTCGACCATCTCAGACCATAGTGAGACGTTCCAACGATCGATATGACTATATGTCGATGTCAAAACTGTCCTGTATGTATGGTCATATAATATAATGTTACATTATTACAATTGATATAATGGGTCTGTTGCAAACTTTTGCTAGAACGATCAAGAGTGTTTCATCCAATATATAAAATCGCCTGAAAAGTCCATCGGTGGCATCAGAAAGTCATAAAATTCAATAATAAACTCACAAGAGGCGTTTAATGAAATCCAAGATGGCAGATAAATATCGAGCAATCTGTATGCATGCACCGTGAAACATCCAAGGATGGCCGCAACTTTGACAACCTCACTGGAGGTATAGATGTTATGTGTTTGTTTACCTTGTGATTGGTTGTGATCGATATTGTGAAGTTGGCTATCCTTGGATGTTCGTGGTGCATGCATACAAATTTCTCGATATTTATCCGCCATCTTAGATTTCATTAAATGCCTCTTGTGAGTTTATTATTGCATTTTATGACTTTCTGTTGTCACCAATGGACTTTCCAGGCGCTTTTACATTAGATTAAACACTCTTAATCGTTCTAGCAAAAGTTTGCAACAGACCCATTCTTGCTTTTTTATGAAATACCCTTCAGCGTTGCCTGGGGGAGGGAAGAAGAGAGAGGGCATTGAATTAGCATTGAAGCAAATTAGAAAACTGTGAAAATTCCTATCGTACACCGGGATGGGGGAATGTGCTCGCTGATATAGGGGTTTACAGAATGCGGTGAATTTTAAGAGAAAATTTATTGAGAAAAACGCCTACTACCTGGGATTGGGACCTGGGAGAATGGTATGGCGGTGAGTGGTGTGTCATCCCTGCAGGTTAGGTTTAGTATGGGTCGAGGGAGGGAAAATATATTAATATTTATCACATTGTTCCACGGGGTGTACCTCACGCACTTCAGTGCGGGGATGCCAGCTTGTCGATGCTAATTCTGTCAAAGAATATAACCAGAACAGCAACTGAAGGCATTTCTTGAGGGAGTATATTGGGGTAGCCGAGAAAAATTGAGGAGGATAAATCCAAGAGGCGACACATCGGCGTAGCCGAGCCTTTCTAAACCTAAACACCGAGCCTTTCTATAGCGCAGTAGCGGAGATGATGAAAGGGCGAAAATCTCGCTGTTGCCAGCATTGCATTAAAAACTTGTCCCTATTAGAGTCCCTATTCAGTCAGCCGTTCTCTTTTCGGAAGGTTCGTAGCGGCGCGGCGCACAGTGCAGTGACCAATGGACAAAAATCAAAATTTCAAGTTTGGCAAATAGCTTTGGCAACAAGGTAGGTGGGTAGGTAAGCAACCAAAACGATAATATTTGATATTCATGATTAGAGATATCAAGATAAGACCCGCACAGAGCTTGATAAGGTAAAGGCATCGCGCAACTGCAGTGAAAACCAGTGTTTTAGTATGATTTTTGCATTGCAAGTGGAAGGACTGTTTAAAAGGAGTGTTCAGTGCAATTAGTATAATTATGGAAGAAAACAACAATAATAAGTTCCTTTTTGACATTCTGCATCTAGTTTTTGTTTATATTCATTTTAACTACCGTTATAACCCTTTGAATCCAGTTGTTTCAAATAGTGGTATTTTCCTTCAATATCTCAACTTTATAGAGAGTTTTAAAAAATGTACCAAAATGTACCTCCGTGATTTTTTAAGTATTTTGTAGCAAATTTTACGCTCTTTCTAATCGTTTTTTCCGATCTTGCAAATGTTTGCAAACTTTTGAGATATTAAAGTTTTAGTGAGATGCTTTCCGTGCCGTCGCCGCGCCACGCGCCGGTTCAGCCGTCACTGGGGCATCGTACTGCTGTGGCTTGTTCACACTAAGATATTGAATTGATGAGATGCACTATACTCTTTAGGATGGAAAACAGTTTCAATAATACTGACTGAATGAGTTTTATAATTTTTATTTCTAACTACACTCCTTTGGGCGATGATGCCAAATTTACATAAAGCCAATTCAAATAGTGGTATTTTCCTTCAATATCTCAACTTTATAAAGAGTTTTAAAAAATGTACCAAAATGTACCTCCGTGATTTTTTAAGTATTTTGTAGCAAATTTTACGCTCTTTCTAATCGTTTTTTCTGATCTTGCAAATGTTTGCAAACTTTTGAGATATTAAAGTTTTAGTGAGATGCTTTCCGTGCCGTCGCCGCGCCGCGCGCCGGTTCAGCCGTCACTGGGGCATCGTACTGCTGTGGCTTGTTCACACTAAGATATTGAATTGATGAGATGCACTATACTCTTTAGGATGGAAAACAGTTTCAATAATACTGACTGAATGAGTTTTATAATTTTTATTTCTAACTACACTCCTTTGGGCGATGATGCCAAATTTACATAAAGCCAATTCAAATAGTGGTATTTTCCTTCAATATCTCAACTTTATAGAGAGTTTTAAAAAATGTACCATAATGTACCTCCGTGATTTTTTAAGTATTTTGTAGCAAATTTTACGCTCTTTCTAATCGTTTTTTCTGATCTTGCAAATGTTTGCAAACTTTTGAGATATTAAAGTTTTAGAGAGATGCTTTCCGTGCCGGCGCCGCGCGCCGGCTTATTGTTAGCCGTCACTGGGGCATCGTACTGCTGTGGCTAGTTCACACTAAGATATTGAATTGATGAGATGCACTATACTCTTTAGGATGGAAAACAGTTTCAATAATGCTGACTAAATGAGTTTTATAATTTTTATTTCTAACTGCACTCCTTTAGGCAGTGATGCCAAATTTACATAAAACCAATTTTTGTGTTCCTAACACACAGTTTGACACCCTCATTGACGGATCAAGCAATCTGACAACAGTGTATTCTTCCCATTTCATTGCACTAGAGGCAATAAATTCTTTATTTGCTTCTTTATTTGTGTTTTTTTCAAACGCGATAATAATTAATCGAAAGCATGTTTTTTTTTAATGCGTTCATTTCAATTATAAGCAATAATATTGCGGCTATACCCTTTCACAGGAAGTTGTACAGGTGTGTACCATTTTATGTGACTTGAGATTCAATGGAAGTTAAATGGACATTTTGCAAGAAATTGTGTGACCCATCAAAGTTCTTAGAAAATTGTCCTCTTTCGAATGGTCTAAAAAAATCTTGAAAAAAGTCAAATCCCAAAATGCGTGAATGAAAGGGTTAACCCGTCTCCATTTTCTTCCACGATGAAATAGATACTTTCTGAGTGTCACATAGTGCTCCAAAATTTGTCCTCTCTCGATTGATATGCCACACTCCATGCTTTCGGAAATATCCATATCTGATCCAAAATGGGGGTCCCATTTGGACCGGAAATGGGACCCCCCCAAAAAATGACTTCCCAGATTTGTAGACTAATGTGTGTAGAAAAAATCCCCAAAGTTTCATTACTTTATCTCACTTCGTTCGGAAGTTACGATTTATGTCCGAAGCGCCCATAAGGTCACTGCACTGTGCGGCGATACACCGATATACGTGAATGGAGCTGTTGCACACTTTTGCTACATGTTTATTAACAGTTGATTATTAGGCAAAAACCCTGTCAAAATAACAATTAGCGCACTAAAAAAACACGAAATTCACTCCCAAACTCATACAATGCTTCCAAACGCCGTTGCCGCCCGTAAATCTTATGGAAATTGTATGCTTCTTGTCCTTCTTCTTGCGTGGTGTTGAGAGAACACCTCGTGTAGATGGAGCTGATTGAAGATAGGGAAACCCAATGTAATCCGTGGCAACGGCCGCCATAACGGTCTCGCGTTTGAAAGAATTTTATTAGTTTTGGAGTGGATTTCATGATTTTTTAGTGCGCTAATCGTTATTTTTACAGGGTTTTATCCCATAATCCACTATTAATAAGCCTGTAGCAAAAGTTTGCAACAGCTACATTACGGCGATTGACAAGCAAGATGGCGGCTGTTTGTTTGGGGTGCGAATCCGAGGTTAGTGCATACATGCAAAGGTATGGCTACCCAAAACTTTAAATTAAGTTTTCCCTGCGAGGAGTGAGTTTTTGACTGTTTTAACGGTCTCATCGTTACTTTCGCACTTTACACTAGAATTGATTGTCCATTTGCCCATAGCAAAACCTTGCAAGAGCTTTATTTGAACAAGCTTTGCTGTCACAATCTGGCAGAGTTGCCTTCATGCCTCATCATATATTACGCTCGGGGATCTTGAATTGTTTTCCTCTTAACGTGAGTGAATATTGGTGAGAAAAAAGGACAGATATGATATTAGGATGGGCGAACGATGAAGAAGGACAATGTGTGAATATTCAATTAAGGACTACTTAAAATATATTCACCCCGCTTGACGTGACCAGAAATTGTCAAAATTAATTTGAGAAAGCTGCATGACTTCAACTACAATCCTTCCGTTTGCCCCTCCCCTCACACCAACGGCGCGGCGTCGCGGCGTCGCGTGCGATCTGGCAACGCAGCATTCCGTCCATTTGATCCCATGTAAAATATCGATTCAAGGGATCGCACCGAGGAGAACATTCACTGACCACGGCTCCGGCTCCCAATCCTGGTGGTAACCTAAAATACAAAAAAGTAAGTTCCGGTTTATATTGTTCAGGAGCATCTAAGAAGCGCCTTCAATTTTTGGAGTATGCAAAACCAACCCGTCAGAGTACGAATAGTTATCGACCAGTGAATTACCTTTTATGTCTGAGGTTTCTAGCGATGAAAATCACTCACTCAGGTTGAAAATTTGAAATAGTTCAAGTGCAAGATAGAAGTTCGGAGGCAAATAATGTTGTCGGCGATACGAAGAGTCGAGGGTCGAGGGTGGCTTACAGCGCCCGGCGCGGCGCACGGTGGAGCGAGTCAATGAGAGGGATCGGACATAGTATCTAAACTTTAGATGCTTGTATCTTCGTGAATACGCAATAAGACAGTTTGAAAGTAATTTCATTGGTTTTCTCGTATAAATTTCTACACGAATCACCCCTTACAATGCATTTTGTGACCGAACAGTGTTGCCAGATCCTACGGCTTTTTCCACGTATGTACGTGACCTGGCAACACTGCCGTAAAAACATAAGAAATTTGCATTTTTAGTCATACATTCCATGTCCGAACCCTCTCATTGACTCGCTCTACCAAGGCTACCGTTTTCCGCATAATTAATGGAATTTTTCAATTCTGATTCCATCAGTTGAGAAAATATTACCTACATACAGTTCAGTTGAATGTATGCCTGAAATGCACGAGAATACTCTGCGATCTGTAATCTTTTCTCAATCGGTGGAGACTCAGTTAAATTATTAGAATATCAGCAAGTTTTTTTAAAGTCATCGGCAACTCCACCGGATTAAGCTTGGTTTCCAATGAGACGCAAGGCCTTGCGCACTGTAGCGTTGCGTTCCTTGCGTTTGGTATAGCTTTGCGGCGGAGGACAAAAAGTCGTTCCCAATGAAAGTAAGCATCGACCAATCAGCATCAAGGATTTCGAAGAGCGCGTTGAACACTCAAAATGGAGTCGGTTTTGTTTACAATTTAATTTCCGACTGCGCCAGTGAGATTAAATTAGTTTCGACATACAAACTGCGCGTTTTCTCACTTTTACTTTGAATGTTTTTATTTTCGTGTTGTCTCAACAGTTATTATTCGGTAACACCAGCGAGATTCACAAATCACAAAGGCGAATTCCGCCGAATGCATTATTTCTTCTTCTTCACTTTGTTGCATTGGTTGATTCGGGACTCATCAAACGTTCACCCGACAAGCAGCGGCCAGCGAAATCCGTCTAGCTGTTTGCGCAGCAACGAAAGAGTTAAAAAATGTTCAACTCCGGCCGCGTCGCGTCGTTGCGTTCCGACGCAAAGGTTTTGCGTAGCATTGGGAACGATCCCATCTGTTCGCGTGTATTTCAACTTCGTAGCGTTTGCGCCGTTGCGCAGCTTTGCGTCTCATTGGAAACCAGGTTTGAGGAAAGATTACAGATCAGAGTTTTTGTACGCATTTCAGGCATACATTGAATGGGTCTGTTGCACACTTCGGCTAGAGCGTTTTAAAGTATCAATTTTTATGTAAAAAGCTGTAAAAATAACAATGGCAGCATCAGAAAACACCAAAATTAACTAATAAACTCACAAATTGCGAAAAACACTAGACACTATTCACCCCTGTATCTTTCCACCACGTGTACGATATTTCGCTAAATTAGCGCGGCACATTCAAATAATCACGGTCGACTGTCATCACAGCTGACTTCATAAACAAATAAACAGTAAACACTGACGGCGCGGCGTCTCCTCGAATTCTTACGTCTCAATATCCTCAATTCAACACAAAAGATTAAGAAAGGTACGGAAACCGACATTTGTGTCGAAAACTTATCAAAATGAAACAATAAGACACAGGAGTTCCAAGCATGATGATCGAAGTTGGAATCATCCTTGGATCTCCTGTGAGTTATTGTTTCATTTTGATAAGTTTTCGACACAAATATCGGTCTCCGTACCTTTTACAACCTTTTGTGAGGAATTGAGGATATTGAAACGTAAGAATTCGAGCAGACGCCGTCAGTGTTTACTGTTTATTTGTTTACGAAGTCAGCTGTGATGACATTCGGCCGTATGATTATTTGAATGTGCCGCGATAATTTCGCGAAATATCGTGCACGTGGTGGAAAGATACAGGGGTGAATAGTGTCTAGTGTTTTTCGCAATTTGTGAGTTTATTACTGAATTTTAGTGTTTTCTGATGCTGTCATTGTTATTTTATCGGCTTTTTACCTAGGAAATGATACTTTAAAACGCTGTAACCGAAGTGTGCAACAGACCCATTGAGCTGTGTAATCTTTTGACAACCGATGGAATCATCGGTGAATTGAAAAATGTCATTGAAATGTCAATTGAAAAATGTCATTAATTATTCAGAAAACGGCAGCTCAGCGCTTTACTGTGCGGCGCGGCGTGAAGAAAGTCAAAGATTAAAGAGAGATGCGGCAGTCTATCGACGATTCAACAGGTGATATTCTCTAGATTTGGGTCAAGAGAAGAGAAGAGAAAAGAAGAGAAAAAAATGTACACGGGAGTTGAAGAGGAGGAGGAGTGGGGGAGGGGGGGGGGTTGTAACTTGTAACGTGAATACAGGTCACTAACCGTGACGCACCAGATGCAGGCTTTGCGGTTCGTATCCTAAGCACATCCCCCGCGACATCAACCTATTTAAAGGACTCGAATAGTTGACATTTCGGATATCGGAAAAAGAGCCACTTGCCGCATTCTTTCGCAAGTTCATCTTACCTCTTGCCCTATCAAAGTTCGGAATCGAAACATTATATTGCGAAAAAAGAGTCAGCCAACGAGCAATTAATTGCAGTGGTGGAGCGTGCAACCCGGCAACGGTGCATTTAGTCAATTTAAACCCGTGTAAAGTATCGATTCCAGGGAGGGCACTTTGTCATGACTTAAATGGGCTGGATGCAAGGTTGCCAAATTGCACGCGCCGCCACTGGCTATAGCACGGAAAAAAACTACGGTGAAAATAACCATACGTATACCTAATTTTGGCACCTGCTAGATGTTATGGTAATTTTAATCAGAAGTATACTATGTTTTGACTAGGTACTAGGTGATGTTACCTGATTGCATGTCGAATTTACTCAAAGTATCGGTAACTGTACCATACTTCTGGTCAAGTTTACCATAACATCTAGCAGGTGCCAAAATCAGGTATACGTATGGTTAATTTCACTAATCTTTTTTTTCCGTGAGCAAGCAAAGGGCCGCGAAATGTTATAAAGACATATCTTCCTCATAGCGACTACAATGTTTCGTGTTTATTCACCTCTTCTTTGAACCTAAAATTAAAAAGGCTAATATTAAGCTGAATTATAAGGCTAGTAAGGCTAAACTAAGCTAAAATTGGTTTGAAATTAAATGATGACAGTTGTGACGGCTGACTTGACCACAACTCAGCAGTTTTAATCGGTCATAACTTTTGATTGGAGAGGCGGATTGATTTGCGGTTTGCGCCATTCGTTTGCCTTTTTTAAGGCCTTTCAATCCATGTATCGTTCAACCTTGGATTTTTTTCCCAGGACTTACCTTTGAACACCCATAATTTTCAAATGGCCGCCATTTTGAAAGTAATGATTGTAGACGATTTTGAATTGCGTCATCTTATTCTACTTTTTAAGGGCTTTCGATCGATGTATCACAAACCATACCTTGCTATTTGACTTTTTACTTTCTCGTTTTACATGGGGGCCCAAAGACCCCCAAATTTTGGATTCTAAGCGGGGGCCTTAATTTTTTCACTTTTAGGTATTATGTGGCACATTAATCGGAAGGCCTTGATCTCCTTTTTCGGATGGTTCTTAGTTTTTTGAAAAATATTGAATAGTGTGGTTACTGTGGCCAATTGAAAATTTCCCCCAAAAGGGCCCATAACCCCAAGAATTGGGGTTTTCTGGAAAAGTTTACTGGACTATAAATGTCGACAATGAGTTGTTCTTTTAGGATCTGAACTTATTTTTGTACCTTTTATGGCTCTTCCCCGTCAAAAATGGAAAAATGTGTTTCGAACCCCGCCCCCCAGGGGGCCTCGAAGGGCTTTGAAAATATTTTCATTGAATTCTTTGGGGTCAATTCCCTATGTGACCTTTTTTGTTTCAGCTCTCTACTCTCAGCCGTTTTTGAGAAAAAGTACCTACACGGGGTGTCTGGGACACCCTGTATATACGTTCCTAAAGTTTGGCACATGGGCGTTGAAACACCCTGTACAATGCAGGACTTTCTCCAGTAAGGAAAAACCAATATTTGGTATCAGCCAGTTCTGGCGGCTAATACTTACATTTCAAAAAACCAAATTTGGTGGAATTTAAAACGATTATCAAGTGTGGGTTTAGAACAAAGAGACGAATAAACTATACCTCTATGGTATGGCTTCACATGGACATTCGAGGTTTTCTCTCAATTACTGAAGCTTTTTGAGCTCGTGCTTTTGATCTTGCAACGTTGCTGAGCAAAATTATGCACTTCAAAATTTGCCGCGATTATTTTCATGAGTTAGAAATGAATACATCTATTCCTCGCATAATGGAATGTTCAAACTAATAAAGATCATGCGTACTATAGGCATTTTCGGCTACATATTCTCGTATGGGCAGCAAGTTATTATGATTAATTCGAACTGCTGTGAGCTTTACAATTACGCGTGCATTAAATGCGAACACAACCCTCGTTCGTATTATAGATAATAAACACACGCTAGCCAGCTAAGTACCTACTTTACCAGGTCGAATGCGGTTGATGCCGCTTACTCCTATTTATACTCCTATTTAAACCTCGTGTTTATCAGCGCTTTTATTTTGCTAAACCATGTTCCGCTTCCCCACGCCACTGAACAATGGTCTGAGATCGTCAAAAAAGTGGCAACAAATTAGAGGTAGTTTCAGAAGTGTAGGCGGACCTAGACCAATAATCTTTGGAATTTGTCAACATTATTTCTGATATTACTTGATGAAAATGAATAAATAAAATGAAATTGAGTGTTCACTTTTCAATAAGGAAAACTTTAAACACAAAAGAATAAAGTCAGGGGCAAATTCGGTATTGATTTGAAGGAATGAAAGTCGAAAATTTGCCAAAGATTATGGTTTTGGTGCGTCTACACTTCTGAAACTACCTCTAAAAAGCTAATCTCATCAATTTATCATGTATAAACTTTCAAGACCAATTTTAATCATACACAGGACACACTTTTAGCAAGTAATTTAAGCCAACGAGAGTAGCAAATCAAGGAACGTTCCGCTGGTTCACTGTTGTCGCCTAGGGCGAAAAATCGATTTTGAGGTTAAATTTTGTAGGTCGTTTCCGGTCGTCTAGTAAACAAACTCAGGCATCGCCGGAAATGACCTACAAAATTTAACATCAAACCTTGGAATTTGCCGTCCAAATTCCGCTTTTTCCCGGGATTCCTTCTGCCCTGTGTGTGGCACAAGGTGGACCAATCCGCTGCCACTCTAAAGTTATAGCTCGTTGATTTAAGCCTATATAAATGTCAGCGGAAAGTTTTACAATAGATATGCTTAAAAGGTTGGAAATGAGTATTTTTGATGATTTTTTGTTTTTCACTGATTTTTGGCCACCAGTGGCGGCTCGTTCCATCAGGCATCAATGTCTTTGCTCCATTTGAATCTATGTTTAACAATCGATTGCTCGCTGCTTCACTTTCGAATCGATTGTTTTACACACAATCAAATGGAGGGATGACATTGCATTGTTGCCATATTGCATGAGCCGCCACTGTTGGCCACTTTTTTTTTTTTATTTAAGACCATTGTGCACTGGTGGTTGGGAGATACAGCAAGTAGGTACGCGATTATGCTTTTTCGCTGTATCTATACCCTTATTGATGGGCAGGAGGAGAGCTTTTGACTCTGAGCTGCCGTTTTGCGAGAATTAAGTAATGGCATATTTCTATTCACCGATGATTCCATCGGTTGAGAAAAGAATACCCAGTTCAGTTCAGTGTGTGAATGCACTGCGCAAAAATACTCTGCAATCTGTTATCATTTCTCAATCTGTGTACCTATTAGACGTTTAATTATTGAAATATTAGCGAGTTTTATAAAGTCATCGACAACTCCACTGGTTGAGAAAATATTATAGATGCGAGTGTTTTCATGTATTAAGGTTATACACTGAACGGAACTGAGTAATCTTTTCTCAACCGGTGAAATCATTGGTGAATGGAAAAATGTCATTAAATCTACGTAAAATGGCAGCTCTGGCTTTTTGTATCCAGAATGAGACGAAATCCTATTACAACCGATTAGTGTGATTAATTTGGACTAACTAAGAGATAAACATTTAAAGCCGGTAATAAGAATATTGAACTTATTATCCCTTTTAGTGAGTTTTTCGAGGTCGGAATTTCTCGTCCAAGCGATCGTTTGAAGTTTTTAAAATGCAGCAGGAATGCTTGAGTTCTTTTTGGACATGGAGGCTGGGTTGACCTGTAATATGGTAACGTTGTAGAATGGGGCTCTTGCAAGCTTTTGTTGTAAGGAAATGAATAGTCCATTCTGATGTAAAGTCACAAAAATCACATCACCGAAAAAATCTAAAATTCAGTAATAAACGCACAAAACCGCTCTAACTGGAAGATCGTAATGACGCTTCAACGCAGGTATCATGGGAGATTCCTGTCTAATTTGTCACTTTCTCTACGGAAACACAGAGGTTTGTCTCAATTTAGATGGGAATCTCCCACGATACCTGCGTCGAACCGCCATTAAGCGCAATTCTGAGAGTGAATTTCGTAGTTTTTCAGTGCGCTCATCCTCATTTTCACAGGTTTTTATGCAAGAATCAACTCTTCAATCCCCTGCAGCAAAAGTTTGCAAAAGCCCCATTCATCCCTTATTTACTGTCTTGATGCAGAAAAGATTATGGATAGTAGCACTTTTCAATATACATATAAATATGCTTCATCACAGGATAATGTAAACTTTTTTGTACGGATGCTACAAAAATCGTTGAATTCAAGAACGCTTGGATACACGGATTTATTTTTCTCTCTTCTCCAATTCAAACGAATGTGTTTGGAAAGGATAGCGGAAGAGACCGCGCCATGTGACTTTAGCTGGTATGTCCGTTCTTTTCCAACACATGCATCCAAATGAGAGAAGAGAAAGAAAGACAAATTCCTGTAACCACCTATGACCTGTAAATAATCTGCTTGGTTTGTTTTTTTGTTTTTTATGGACGGTTTTTACTGCGAAGTCAACGATTAGCCAACAATCATAACAATACACTCGTCGGTCGCAATCAGCTGTGACAAAACTCTTTTAGCGTTCCAAATTGTCTCGCTTTCTCTCCCGTGACCCTCATGTATACCCATCTCTTTCTAGTGCAGACTTACATACGTATACAGGACATACAGGACTTTGTTTTACGATACGAAAATTTACTATCAAAATGGGGCTGTTGCACACTTTTGCTACAAGGGATTTAATGGTCGATACTGGTATAAAAATTTCCAAAAATAACGATGGCAGCTCTAAAAACTTGCGAAATCTATTCCTAAACTCAATAAACGCTTCTATTTGCGCGAGTGTAATGGTGGCATAGGGTAGTAATAATGGAAGATTCCTATCTTAATTTCGTCACACTCTCTATGCTGACAATGATGATTCACGGAGAAATTAGTCATCAGAGTAGAGGTCCACATCCGATGAATGGTACGGTGACATTTAGTGACACCGGTGTCCAATGAAAGTCGTCTCTTATTGGTCACTTCTTGATGGAGTAATGGTATTGTTAGATATGAATCTCCTATTATTGCTGCCCTAAGTCACCATTACGCTAATATAAATAATTTTTTTTTTTTTTTTTTTTTTTTTTTTTTTAGTTTAGAAGTAAATTTCGGAAGTTTCTGGTCCTGCCATCGTTATTTTTGGAGGTTTTTACACCAGAATCGACTAATATATCGCTTACAGCAAAAGTATGTGCAACAGCCCCATTGCATTAAAATGACTCGAGGAAATTCATTTCTGCTAAAAATGTTCTAAAAAGAAAAAGCACCTTACATGATTTCAGTGATGAGCATGAGATATTAGTACACGAGGGTTACGGTTAAGGTTTAGAGAGAGTAAGGAAGATAGTTTTTTATAACACTCATAATCGGATGTCATAATCACTAAAACCATCTTTAGAGGTAGGCAAGTTCAAATAGAGGAAAAAACATAGTTTGAGCCGTTTTTTCTTGCATTTATAAACGTTTTAAATATATACTTTTTTTCCGCAAAGTTTCTTTTCATTTGAAAGAAATGAAGCATTGAGTTTGCCAAATATTTCCACAACTGAAACGAGCTATCTTCTGTATGGTTATTTTGAAAGCCAACTATACACATATCGCTTGGCGACGTTCTAAAGATAAACAGTTTCTTTTTTTTCCGTTTAAAGTTCGAGCCAAAAGAACGACTGATTTGCGATTGTTTTATTCGCACATAAAGGCGCGGTACCTTCGGCTTTTCTTGTATTCTTAACTTTTGCTGTAAGTATAAGGACTCTAGTTTCGAAGTAGGTAACCTTGGATTTTCGCGGGAGCGCGCCTTCTTGAAAACAGTGTTGCCATTTATTTTTAATGATCCGCAACCACGGCCGGCAATTCCGGTTTCTCTAAAAGCTGCCAGAGCTGCCGTTTTGCGTATAATCAATGACATTTTTCTATTCACCGATGATTCTACCGGTTGAGAAAAGATTACACAGTTCAGTTCAGTGCAAGACAGTAATGAACGAAAATGCTCGCATCTGGAATCTTTTCTCAACCGGTGGAGTTGGTGATACCTTTAAAAAACTTGCGGATATTTTAATTAATGAACGGAGTTTCGATTGATTGAGAAAATACTACATATCAGAGCATTTTCGTGCATTTCATTCATACATTGAATCGAACTGTGTAATCTTTTCTCAACCAATGGAATCGTCGGTGAATTGAAAAATGCGATTAATTCTACGCAAAACGGCAGCTTTGCTCTAAGCTATACCGAGAGAAAGTTTTGTAATGGTTGGTAATATACAGTAATACAATTTATCTGGTCACTAGGATTCAATTTTATGACATTTTTCGGCATTCGCTAAAAGTAGAAAATGTTTGCTTGGAATCATCGAGATATCTACTTAGGTGAAAAGAAACTAATTATAAGAGAAATTTACTAGATCCCTTAAAAAACGTGAATGTTTTTTCAACCTGTGAGCAAAATTTATCCTTTTTTTGATAAACGCTAAGCAGTTTCTCCGCTTAAAAAGTAGATGAAAAGTGCGTTGCAGATGTGGTCTAATGGAGCTGGTGCAAACTTTTGCTACAGGCTTATTAATAGATGATTATGGGGTAAAACCCTGCAAAAATAACGATTTGCGTACTATAAAATCACGAAATTTACACCCAAACTCATAAAATGCTTTCAAACGCGAAACCTAATGGTGGCCGTTGCCGCGGATTACATTGGGTTTCCCTATCTTCAATCAGCTCCATCTTACACGAGCAGAGGTGCCGATTTGCGTAGATTTAATGACTGTTTGAAATTCACCGAAGATTCCACCGGTTGAGAAAAGATTACAGAGTTTGGTTTAGTGTATGACAGTAATGCACAAAAAACTAGCGTTTTTTATCTTTTCTCAACCGGTATATTTTAATTAATTAAAGGCGTTTCCACAGATTGAGAAAAGATATTACAGATCAGAGTATTTTCGTGCATTACAGTCATACACTGAATTGAACTATGTAATCTTTTCTCAACCGGTGGAATCATCGGTGAATCTAAAAATGTCATTAAATCTACGCAAATCGGCAGCTCTGTACACGAGGTGTTCTCGCAATACCGCACGCGAGAAGAGGAAGAAGCGTACAATTGCTATAAGATTTGGGCTACAACGGCCGCCGCATTACTGTCTCGCGTCTTGATTGTATGAGTTTCAGAGTGGATTTCGTGATTTTTTAGTGCGCTAATCGTTATTTTTACTATGTTTTACCGCATTATCCACTAGTAATAAGCCTGTGGCAGAAGTTTGCAACAGCTCCACTCTCAAAAAAAAAAAAAAAAAAAAAAAAAAAATCCGAGGGGGGGGGACAAAGGTTGTCTCGCACACCGGTGGCAGATACCCTATAGCGACGGTCCTGACATGCGGCAACTACGCATGTACAGAATGAATTCAGCCGAATAAAAATTAAGTCGAGCAATAAAACACAGAATCCTCTCTATTTTATTATATCCACGCCGATATACCGTCGCTAACTTTCCCTCGTGATAGTCCGAATTACTTTAAAGGATGGGAATAAAGTTCCTCTTGAATTGGTTTGACCGAAAGACAAAAAGAGAGGGAAAAAAACAAAAAACACCACAAAACCTCCTTACGACGGCTTTAATTTAAACCTCTGAGATTATTTTAGAGTCGAGATCTAGCTTGTTTCACGTCTTCTTTGGTCTTCTAAAATGAGCTTTCTGTTTTGGTTTATGATTGTAAGTATAACTTAATCCAACTAATTTTTCTAATCAAAATTGACGAAATCAAATAAAGAGCTAATTTAATTCAGAGTCGTTATAATTTGAAAGTCTGCGGTTTCCGATTGTTATATTTCATGAATATTTTCAAGAACTCGGAAATATAGCAAAATATAAAAGTGGCAAAGAGAATATTTTTAGTATTTTCCGCATTTGCGGAAAATATGAGCAGTCATAAGAATGGTTTCTAACTCTTCCATAACATTTATTGCATGAAACATTTGTTCTCCCCCCTCCTTGACAACTCGATAAGAGCGATTTTAATCTGTACCAGCACGAATAGTATAAAATTAATGATTGCAAAATGTTCTCTTCTCAAAAATTATGAAAACGGGCCAGGCGAGAAAGACCATCTCATCATTAACTTTGTCATAAACTATTGGAAATTTAAGACCATCAAGCAAGAGAGAAGTTTTTTCTTTCTTTCTATAAAGTTTTTTTTCTCTATTCACACATTTTCCCTCCCTCTCTGGTTAGCTCCTTCTATTTGAATGGTTTCCAGACAGTATAGGTTTAAATTACTATAGCTACAAAATGTCTCATGATATATCATTTTACTAAAACTATATACCATTCTTTGGTATCTTGTGAAGATCAGTTTTATAGTCATTTAAAAATGATGCGACATTATCTCAAAACCGCGCCAAAACTGCTGATACGCACTTTGGAAAATGAAGCCCTAAACATTTAGGTGCGAAGACTCAAAATGTACCAACACCAACAACAACAATCATAGGCAGATCCAGCAATCTGGCAACTGCGAACTCTTTCCAATGACAAACAATCGATTCTTGAAGGGGCTATAGCCCCGTGACCAATCGATTGTTTCTCATTCAATCAAATCGGAAGAATACACTGTTGACAGATTGCTAGATCCACCAATGTCAACAATCCCATCTGCACACGAAAACAAACAAAACGAATTACACGTTTTAACGCTCTCTATTTATTTATTCCGCTCTCAGCTATGTACTAGACCAATATTTCTTTCCAAGGGCCGAAACTTCAATATCGATGCGATTGATGGCACGTGGTGAATGATTTTGCTCGATATGAAATTTTTCGGCGATGCGAAATGCAATTTGAACGTCAAATATTTTGCTATTGGCTTCGCTCATACTTCCTTCATTTCATCATGGTTGCGACTCGTGAATTGACGCACTATTGGTCTAAGAAAGTCAAAAAGTGGCCAAAAATTAGAAATCAAAAATATCGCTTATCAATGTGTAATTTTTAAACTTCCAAGGTCAATTTTTACCACAGACAGCCCTTTGAACAAATAATTTAAACATAGGAATTTCATTGGTAAGTTTCGAACTGGGGGTTTAAGTGGGGTTAAGGCCCGGGTTTAATTCAAAAGAATACCACTCTTCCCTTCCGTTTATATGCACAGGGAAGGTATAGATAACTGTTCGTACTTGATGGAGTTGGAATTGCCTATACGAAGGATTGAAGGCGCCCGACGGAACCTTATCTTGTAAGCGTTTTCATCGATAATCGAGGTATCTGGAATGAAGACTTTCCAATGTGAAATAGACTAGAGGAAAAAAACGAGTATGCTCAGGCTTGGTGCTTAAAGGGTTAATACGACGAAACAATGATTTTTTATGACTTTTGTTTACTGATTTTTGGCCACTTTTATTCTATCTCGGACCATTGTGTGACGTTTGCGCTGTTCGCGGTCGCTTAAGAAATGCTTCAAAATGAACGCTTCACTTATCATCATCACTTGAAGACTCGAAGATTCGACATTGTTTCCCTTGAGGCTTTGCGCGCGCTCTCTCGAGGGTTCGCGAAGCATAGATGACTTTGTTCACTATATCGCACAATCTTACACTCGCTCATAGTTGAGTAAATATTTCTGCTAAAAGTGTTGCCACTTTTGATCCTTTCGCGGAAATCGGATCTTACATCCAACTGATGCAATAGCGAATTCATAAAGGAGCTCAGGGACCAAATAATGTTCGGTCCCGAGCGTAACTTACGCACGGTCACATGACCGTGCGTAAGCTCTCTGATTGGTCGAAACCGCACGCAAGATGAACGCAATTCAATGCTCGGGACCTAACATTATTTGGTCCCAGAAGCCTCGAAAATCGCCTTTCAATTCCTTTAGATTAAAACGAAATTTGCCTGCGTCTTCAACATGCAATTTGATTTTAGAGTGTTTCTCAATAAAAATAAGCCAATGCTTGAATTTATTTTCATTCATTTTTACTGAGTAGATAATGTAAAAAATAAAGTTGGGAAATGCCAAAGTGCGCCACCACTTCTGAAATGACCTCTACCCTACCGCCTAAACTTCAGTAGATATCTGGTGTCTTTTTACCGATCCGAAGATAGAAAAACCTCGGTAACGGCTCTATCCGGAGAAAAAGTGTTCCGAACAACTCCAGAGCTAAAATATACATCGAACCCAAAGTTATAGATTAAAGAGGCGGTATGCTCATCTGACTTCACGCCACAAATTCAGTGGCGCGCAACTCAAAATCACTGCAGGCAAGATGGCCGACAAAAGCAGAAAACGTATACTCTTAGCAGAAAACATTGGACTGCCCTCTGCAGGAAAGCAGAAAGCAACCCAATGTTGTCTGCAAAAAGTATACGTTTTCTGCTTTTGTCGGTCATCTTGCCTGCAGTGATTTTGAATTGCGCGCCACTGAATTTGTGGCGCGAAGTTAGATGAGCATACCTCTTTAATCTTTAACCTTGGACCATGGAAACCAATGGCAGAATAATGAACCAAAGCATAGTCCGAAACGGCCCGGTAAAATAGTTCATTCCATTTTTTTACATTTTCCAAATCCATCGATCTTAACGATTAACTGTAATGGGTCTGTTGCAAACTTTTGCTACAGCGCTACAGAGTGTTCAATCTCATGTAAAATCGCGTGAAAAGTCCATTGGTGGCATCAGAAAGTCATAAAATGCAGTATAAAACTCACGAGAGACGTTTAATGAAATCCAAGATGGCGGTAAAGTATTGAGCAACCTGTATGCATGCACCATGAACATCCAAGGATAGCCAACCTCACAATATCGATCACACCCAATCACAACGTACATAAACACA
This sequence comes from Trialeurodes vaporariorum, assembly GCA_011764245.1. Lineage (NCBI taxonomy): Eukaryota > Metazoa > Arthropoda > Insecta > Hemiptera > Aleyrodidae > Trialeurodes > Trialeurodes vaporariorum. The sequence goes on along the minus strand of VMOF01000388.1, from coordinate 52,219,911 downwards.
TAACCTCTGAGGCTGTGAGGTTGTCAACGTTGGCAATCCTTGGATGTTAAAGGTGCATGCATACAGATTGCTCGATATTTTACCGCCATCTTGGATTTCATTAAACGTCTCTGGTGAGTTTACTATCGCATTTCATGACTTTCTGATGCCACCAATGAACTTTTCGGGCAATTTTACCCACGATAGAATACTCTTTATCGTTGTAGCAAAAGTTTGCAACAGACCCATTAAAAATAATGCAAATTGTCGGACGAAAAAACGACTTGACATTTGAATCGTATAGTTCGAAAACACGCCATCGTCATTTTTAAGGAAACTACAAAAACTGTGCAGCTCGGGCGGAAAAGCTAGTCATTGCAGAAAAAATCTTTTTGGTGATAAGCAAGGTATTTTAGTACTTCTTCCTTAACACCGAAAAGATTTTTTCTGCATTGACTTTTCCGCCAGCGCTGCACAGTTTTTGTAGTTTCCTTAAAAATGACGATGGCGTGTTTTCGAACTATACGATTCATTGTAGTTCCTCCCAAGAATCTTACGTTCTTTACTTTAATTTCTCGAAATCCCATTCAAGTAACACCAACATAAACATTCACCGCCATGAGTAGGTTCTTGGCATGATCGCTATAGTTAGTTTTCAAAAGAAGGAAACGCGCTCTATGATTATACTTTGTCAATAAAATGAAAGAGGATGAGTCAATTTCGTTCAAGCTTATTATTCGCAGAGGATGCAGTCTCTTCATCGGATCATTAAAAGTTTATGTTTGCAGAGGCTTCAGGTGTTCCTTTCAGTGGAGCTTAGTCGCTGCATGTATCTGACATTCCTTCTTATACTAAGTTCTCGTGACACAGTAATGTAAAACACACAGTAAAGACACAGTAAAATCAATGAGTCTGACGCAAACTTATGTGACAGCGTTATAGAGAGTCGATTCCGAAGTAATATCACGTGTAAATTACCCAAAAAAAAAATAATAAAAAATAATTTATGCATTGGTAAAACGTGCTCTAGTAGAAATAAACCTCAAGGATTCTCAAGAACCCTCAACGATTTTTGAGGGTACCCTCACAAATCATGAGGTTACCCTCAAGATTCTTGAGGGCCCTCAAACATTCTTGAGGGCGCCATCAAAATCCTTTGAGGGTGCCCTCAAAAATCATGAGGACACCCTCAAGATTCTTGAGGGCCCAAAATATTGTTGAGGGTGCCCTCAAAATCTTTTGAGGGCAATGAAGACACCACCAAGATTCTTGAGGGCCCACAAACATTGTTGAGGGCGCCATCAAAATCTTTTGAGGGTGACCTCAAAAATTACGATTACGCCCTCAAGGTCTTGAAAACCAATAAAAACTGTTTGATGACGCCCTCAAAATGATGATGCAACGTTTGAACGTTCTCCCAAGCTTGAGGACCATCAACAATTGTTGAGGATGACAGCTGATATAATGTCCTCAGAAACTTGTGGACATCATTATCAAGTGATATGATCACAAGGAAGCATAAAATGTGCGATCTTACGATTCTTGGATCCCAATCCAGGGTGAGTGTGGTATTTTTTCCATGAAACAAGTGAATGATTTTTGAATTTTAATATTTTTGCCTCCTGTGAAGTGTAACAGAATCAATTACATAACCTCCAGGCGCCACTAAAGTTCAAGAATCTATTACATAACTTCCAGGGGCTGGAACAGTGTAATAAAATCAATTACCTAACCTCCCGGCGCCACAAAAGCTCAATAATCCATTACATAACTTCCAGGGGCTGGAGAAGTGTAATAGAATCAATTACATAACATCCAGTCGCCACAAAAGCTGAAGACACCATTATATAACTTCCAGGGGCTGGATAAGTGTGAAGGAGACCATTACATAACCTCCAGGCGCTAAATGAGCCCAAGAATCCATTACATAACTTCCAGGGGCGAGAGAAGTGTAATAGAATCAATTACCTAACTTCCAGGCGCCACAAATGCTCAATAATCCATTACATAACTTCCAGAGGCTGGAGAAATGTGATAGAATTAATTACCTAACATCCAAATGCCACAAAAGCTAAAAATCCATTACATAACTTCCAGGGGCTAAAGAAGTATAATTAAATCAATATGCATAACCTCCAGGCGCCACAAAAGCTCAAGAATCCATTACATAACTTCCAGGGGCTGGAGAAGTGTAAAGGAGACCGTTACATAACCTCCAGGCGCTAAATAAGCTCAAGAATGCATTACATATTTTCCAGGGTTCCAGTTCAAAATTAAAATCTGTGTGACTCCACCATCAAACACTGTTTCGTTTACCCAGTTTCCCTGGTAAACATTTTAGCAACACAGCACCATGACCGATGGTGCTAGCACCATGATACAAAGAAAAATTAAAGTTTTCGTATTTTGTTTATTTAATTTTAGAAATCTGATAGCAGATTCGGATTCCTCGACCAAAAATACTTGAGGACACCAAGTTTCACGCCAATCGGACAAAAACAAAGCGTATTTTCTCTTCAGACGTCCGCGCAACCTTATATACCCGAATTTTTTTCTCCCATCATCAACTGTCGGAACAGTGTATCGGTTAGGGTGTAGGACTAGGGATCGAAAGGTTACGGGTTCGAATCCCGGTCAAGACGGTACGATGTATGAAAAATATGTGACCATTGAAGTTTGAATGAGTACATACGAGTGTACTTTTTGTCGACTACATAAATCCCCAATATTATCCCCAATAGTATCCCCTCCCCACCACCCCCTCCCCATTAACGCCCCATATCATCCCCGAACGTATCCGAGAAAAACCATCAAGATTTTTTGAGGGCGCCCTCAAGATTCCTTGAGGGCACCCTCAAAGCCCTCTGTTCCAATTACCCTCAATGAGGGCTTTTCTCTTGAGGGCCTTGAGGTTCATTTCTACTAGGGTGCCGCGATAGGTCTGTATGCAGCCACGTCGCGTCATGGGCCACCCGGAGGTAGCAAGTCCGGTTGTGTATGAAATTTGAATTACGCGGTCTTGAGCGCGGGGAAAGGGCCATTTCTAGAGGCGATTCTCTCAAAAACCAAACCTGTAGAGTAGAATCAAATCAGTAAGGTGAAAATCTTGTTCAGTAAGTCTAGTAAAAAATTGGTCGAAAATTTCGACCCTAGGCATAGTTAAAAACTCAGGTAAAAAATTCGATTCCGCCCATTTGAATACAAGTAAATTCAAACGCCCGCTACAGCGCAGCGCGGACCTCCAGAAAACCTATCCATAGTACCCTCTTATCTTTAGGGACCCTAGAGCAGAGCAGATCTGATTGTGAGTAAAAAAAAAAAAAAAAAAAAAAAAAAAAAAAACCATTGTGTGCGCATGCGCGAATAGAGAGAGGCAGCGTCAGTCTCTAGTCTCTCTCACTCGTCGGTTTGCAACGCAGCGATGCTGGGCTATGAAGACTGTTTATATTGAGAGATTGTACATACTAAACAATTTCTTGAAAATACGCAATACGACCCGAGTATTTAATTTTTGATTCATATCCTGAAAACTAAATCTCCAAAACACACAAGGCCACCAGAGGTCGCCTCTTACACTGTATTGTTATCCATTGTATACAGCAAAACGAGAGTAAGAAGCTTGCCATATACTCCTTATCGCATGCTGAAAAATTCATCGACAAGTTTCATTCGGAAAGTCAAAAAAACCAACCAAAAAACTTAATGAATGAATTCAACAAAATTCAAAGATGGCGGTCGAATGAGTGGGTCAAAAATCACAATGGGTGAGCCCCATTTATTTGCAGCTTTCTCTATGATGAACTGCTTTTTTCAGCATAGAAAGCTGCATTAAATGGGTGGATTAAAATTCTGTGTCCAGATAGCAACTCTCAAACACTTGCTTCACTTTATTTTAAAACCAATTCCCACTGGATTAATTACATTTTTCCATTTAAGGTTAAAAAAAGCGAGGAAAACAAACCAGATTAGATCACCCATGCTCCCTTTTTGAGATAGAACTTATAACATGATTGTATCAGCCTCTCTATCGCTGAAGCCCGTTGGGTCTTCTGCGAGAGCCTTTAAACCTGAGAGCCAATCAGAAATGGATTCCGACATGGCGCAACTCTCATAGTTTATATGAACTCTAGGAGGGCACCGTGGGCGTGACTGCCAGCGCAAAAGCGAAGTTCAAACAAAAAGCTATTTATGCATAACAGGAACAGGGTATATGCCGGTGGGTGGAGGTCTGGAGATGGTATATGGTTTGTATGAAGTGCTCAAAGTTTCTCAACCTGCAATAAACGCATACCTGCATGTTATACACTTATATATGTATATTCGGAGCATACCAATAAATAATTGGAGCGGAATAATAAATTGTTGCCCAAAACCTCTATTTTGAGAAATTAAACATTATCTCTTTTCAGACCCATCCTTCTCACTGCAACGATTTGATTTTGCGCGCTTCAATAAGTTTTTAGTATGCATATAGTTTCTCGTTTACTCACTTTCCATTGCAAGCCAAGAATCGGCGCACAGTGAGTTTAAGAATGGTATATTTGGTGACTAAACATATGCGAAATAAAGTTACTTTAAAATATGTTTTTTGAAAATTCCCTGGAGACCGTCCAAAAATTGTCGATGTTTCAAAACTTTTTGAACAGCTAATTTTTTCGAAAAACGGCGAAAATTGTGAAACGTTGGATTAGAAGACGTCTCTACTGTCCCTCAGCTTAGTCACGCTCTACCACACTTCGTCACGCTTTGTCACGCTCTACCACACTTCTCCACGCATCGTCACGCTTAGTCACGCTCCACCATACTTCTCCACGCATCGCCACGCTTCGTCACGCTTCGTCACGCTTTTTCGCACTTCTCTTGGATGTCTGGGGGTCTGAGAGCATCCACCAAAAAGAAGGGGGATTTGGGGTTTCTCCCCCTTAGTTTTTTTTTGTTTGTTTTGTTTTTTGTTTTTTTTTTTTTTTTTTTAAGGCATTGAAATTCAGTTTTAAACTGTTTTTTCCAGCAAAATTGTTATTATTTTATCTTTTAGCCTACATTTATTCTCATTTTTCTTTCTTTTCTTCTCTTTTTTCCTCTCTTATTCTCTCTTTTCCTCTCTTTTCCTCTCTTTTCCTCTCTTTTCCTCTCTTTTCCTCTCTTTTCCTCTCTTTTCCTCTCTTTTCCTCTCTTTTCCTCTCTTTTCCTCTCTTTTCCTCTCTTTTCCTCTCTTTTTTTCTCTTTTCCTCTCTTTTCCTCTCTTTTCCTCTCTTTTCCTCTCTTTTCCTCTCTTTTTTTCTCTTTTTCTCTCTTTTTCTCTCTTTTTCTCTCTTTTTCTCTCTTTTTCACTCTTTTTCTCTCTTTTTCACTCTTTTTCACTCTTTTTCTCTCCATTTCTATATTTTCCTCTCTTTTTCCATCTTTTTTTTGTGTGGCCCCCGAAGGTCTGAGACTCCACGCAGTTGCGTATTTTGTGTAATGGTAAATCCGCCCCTGCCTGTAGATAAAGTATGCATCATTGCATCACCGCCATTGGTAAACACTGCCGGAATTTGAAAATTTTGGCTAAAAGTGCCAGAGTTTTGAGCGCATATCAAGATCATGGCAGGTTAGGACGCCAAAGCTCTTGAATGATTTGTGGGCATGGGTCTAAGTTTGAGCTTCATTTTTTATGTTATCCAGCACCACGCGCGCAGTCCACAATCTCTATGTGCTTGGAAGCAAAATATATAGTGAAGTCATAGCTTCATTCAACGCTCCACCGCGCTGACGGGTGTGTAACTCAACCACGCGGTTTGTTGAAGGCGCTATGATATGAGATGTGCGGGAACGCAGAGGTCGGGAAACATGCTAGAAGGGAAGGGGAAGGGAAGGGAACGGGAACGGGAGATCGAAGCTTTCGCTCTCACGAAGTCACAATCCCCCAGTTATTCTTCACTTTTCATCTGATTATGCTCGTACATGGCACATCATTATTTTTAAGTCGCCGAAATCTGCCTGAAGCAGCCACCGGCCGCCCGCCCACCAGGTCTTCGCCACAGGGTTTCCTCCCGAAAATCGGCTTTTGCATTGCAACAAATGCACCGTGCCTTTTAACCCTCTTAAGAGCCAGGTTATTTCAAAAGGACGCCACTCTTCCGTTTATAAAGGAAAGGTAGTTAACTGTTCGTACTCGGGGGAGTTGAAACTGCCTATACGATACATTGAAGGCGCCCGAAGACATATTATCTTGCACATGTTTTCATCGATAGTCGCGTTTATTCGGAATGAAGACTGGAACAATGTAAAGTAGACTAGAGCAGAAAAACGAGTATACTCAGGCTTGGGCTTGGCCCTTAAAGGGTTAAAGAAAGTGAAGGGTAGTTTCACGTTGAGTCCCCATATACTATGACAGTTTCGCCATGTCAGAATCCATTTCTGATTAGCTCTCAGATTTATGCTGTCAAGAAAACCCTAACAAATGCAAATGGCGGAGGGTTTGTTTACTTTTCGTGTTCTAGCTTTCATTACACATTTGAAGTAACAGATGACCGCATGTTAATTTTTCCTCTGCTTGAATGTCATTTTGGAGAACATTATCTCTTTCAATAACGACCATTATTGTCGAGAATCGGAACCTAACCTATTAGAAATAGCGAAATAGCGGCAAATTGCAAATGGCCATTCACCATTTGCAATTTGCCTCTTGGAGGCTCTATCGATCCGCTTTTTCTCCTTCATTTTGAATTACATGGCGCAACTCTCATAGTGCGTATAGGGACTCTAGTTTCACGCAGACATTTTCATTTAAAAAAACTTTTTCGTGGCCCGGGTAACAATATAATCAGCTCGTATGAGATTTGATACTTGAAACGTGACATCAACATGACATAAGCATGGCGTCATCATGACGTCATCATGACGGATTTGAAACCTGACGTCAAACAGATGCCATGTTGATGTCAAGTTTCAAATCTCATACTAGCTGATTAATTTTTACCAGGGAGGATTGGATAAAATGCCTCTCCAACGACGATTAAAGGCTGGTTGAAATTGAATGCAGCAAACTAGGAGTGGTTTATCCGCGAGCTCATAGTGCACGGAAAAAAAAACTATGGTGAAAATAACCATACGGATACCTGATTTTGGCACCTGCTAGATGTTATGGTAATAATGTTAACCAGAAGTATACTATGTTTTAACTAGGTACTAGATGATGTTACCTGATTGCATGTCGAATTTACTCAAAGTATCGGTAAATGTACCATACTTCTGGTCAAGTTTACCATAACATCTAGCAGGTGCCAAAATCAGGTATCCGTATGGTTATTATTTTCCCTAATCTTTTTTTTTTCGTGTGACATTGACTTCTACTAAAACCATGATCATCCATTCTCGAGAGCGTGATCCGTTGGCCCTCGGAGAAAATAAAAAATATTTTTTTGTCGTCAAAAATGCAGAGCAAATACTTTTCTTCCCCTCCAAACGGTCGTGTGTATATACCTCTGTCGTCGCACCTTTAACGAGGGTCGAATATCCACCCCTCTCAACAATGTGAGACATTCAGAGAGAGAGAGAATGAAGCGGCAGAGTTATCTTAGATTTATACACTTTCTCTTGATTTTATTCATATATTTAAACAAAAATATCCAAGAGCTTTCCCAGATTTGAGACGCCTAAAGAGCAAGAAAGGTATGTTTACATAACCGATGAGTCATGGAGTTCTATCGCGTACCGACTTTGAAACATACTTCCCGCCTTCAAGAATGCACACATACATCCTTCATAGTTCACACACTCTTCCTTCAAAGAAAATTTAGGACTGATCCAGGAATAAGATGTAAAGAAAAACTGTGGCCTAAATTCCGGAGCGTATTTTTTCTCTGTTTCCTGTGCAGTGTACAATAAAAATTGGACATTACTCCCTTTGTTGGGTTAAATCGGATATTCTATGCATCAACGTTTGAAATATGCTCAAATGAACAATAATAAAAATAATATATATTTCAAAACATCAGCCAAATCTTGCAAAACAAAGGTGCGGCGGCGGAAGTTTTTTTGTTTTTTGTTTGTTTTTACTCTCTCACTCTAACGAAAATAGAAACTGAGAAAGTATTGCGATGGCGCATCTGTCTGTCTGTATCCTGGCAAAACTTTTGATGCAATGATCCATATACATCCAAATTTTACAAAGACGTTGCTTTTATCATTCCTCAGAGGGAAGCATTCGGTTTTTTCGAAATTTTTAATAGTAAGGAAGTAATGGAGGATTAAAGGTTTCCATTATAATCATAGAAAAATTTTCAGAAAATGGGTAAAATTGGATAGGGAAAAAATGGAATATTTCGATTATAACTGTTTGAATTTTGATTAAAATTTGCAAAAACATTCTGCAACTAGCCTACTGCAAAATGGGGCTGTTGCACTTTTTTGCTATAAGCGATTTAATAGTCGATTATGGTGTAAAAACTTCAAAAAATGTCGATAGCAGCACTAAAAACTTCCGAAATCCACTCCTAAACTCAATAAACGCTTTTATTTGCGCGGGCGTAATGGTGGCTGAGGGCAGTCATAATGGGAGGTTCCCGCATTTAACAATTAATACTGTAACTCCATCAAGAAGTGACCAATAAGAGACGAATTTCATTTGACACCGGTGTCACTGGGTGCGTCATGGTATCATTCGTCGGATGTGGATCACTACTCTATCTGATGACTAATTACATTGTAAATCATCCTTGTCAGGCGTCAGCACAGAGAGAGTGGCGAAATGGAGCTGTTGCAAACTTTTGCTACAGGCTGATTAATAGATGATAATGGGGTAGTACCCTGTAAAAATAACGAATAGCGCACTCAAAAATCACGAAATCCACTCCTAAACTCACAAAATGCTTTTAAACGCGAGACCGTAATGGCGGCTGGGCCGCGGTTTTCATTGGGGTTCCCTATCTTCAATCAGCGCCATCTACACGAGGTGTTCTCGCAACACCACACAAGAAGTAGAAGAAGCATACAATTGCCATAAGAATACCGCGGCCTCGGCCGCCATTATGGTCTCGCATTTAAAAGCTTTTTGTGAGTTCAGGAGTGGATTTCGTGATTTTTTAGTGCGCTAATCGTTATTTTTACAGGGTATTACCCCGTTATCAACTATTAATAAGCCTGTAGCAAAAGTTTGCAACAGCTCCATTAAGATGGGAATCTCCCATCATTACTGCCCTACGCAACTATTACGCCCTCGCAAATAAAAGCGTTTGTTGATTTTAGGAGTGGATTTCGGAAGTTTTTAGAGCTGCCATCTTTATTTTCGGAGGTTTTTACACTGGAATCGACTATAAAATAGCTTATAGCAAAAGTGCGCAACAGCCCCATTCTTGTGAATATTTTTATTTTGCTTCCTCTGTTTTCCTTTCCTTGTTCCAGAATTGAAAGGATTGCGGGGGATTTCCATCTGAATCGGTGGACGAGGACGCCACGATGAACAACACATCGGCGGCGGTGTGCAATTGTTCGTCGGCGGCGTCGCCCGAGGGTCTCCTGCCGGAATCGACCATCTTCGTCATCCAGACCATCTTCTTCGGCTCCATCGTCCTTCTCACAGTCTTCGGAAACATGCTTATCATCCTGGCCATTGTCCCGAGCTCCCATCTCAGATCCCCTACCCACGCACTCATCGCAAATCTGGCCGTGGCCGACCTCCTTCTCGGAGTTACTGTTCTCCCTTTTTCGGCCGCCAGAGAGATCTACGGAGGTGAGTCCAAGCCCTTACTATATATACAAATACTAGCTGTTCCAGACACCCTACGGGTGCCCTCCACGGCCATAGCATCAGGGCTGCCGTTTTGCGTATAATCAATGCTATTTTTCAATTCACCGATGATTCCACCGGTTGAGAAAAGATTACACAGTTCAGTTCAGATGCATGACTGTAATTAACTAAAATACTCGCATCTGTAATCTTTTCTCAGCCGGTGGAGTCGTCGATAACTTTGTAAAACTTGCGGATATTTTAATTAATCAACGGAGTTTCCACCGATTAAGGAAAGATTACAGATCAGAGTATTTTCGTGCATTACAGTCATACACTGAACTGAACTGTGTAATCTTTTCTCAATCGGTGGAATCATCGGTGAATAGAAAAATAGCATTGATTATACGCAAAACGGCAGCCCTGCATAGCATTCTAGGAGTACGGGCTAGTTGGCACTTTGACAGTTGGTTTATGCAAGTTTGTTTTTTTATTTAAAGAATCGTGGTTGTTAAACGAACGATTGAAGAAGTATACGGTAAAAATGGGTCTGTTGCAAACTTTTGCTACAGCGCTATAGAGTATTCAATCTCATGTAAAATCGCGTGAGAAGTCCATTGGTGGCATCAGAAAGTCATAAAATGCAGTATGAAACTCGCGAGAGACGTTTAATGAAATCCAAGATGGCGGTAAAATATTCAACAACCTGTATGCATGCACCACGAACATCCAAGGATAGCCAACCTCACAGTATCGATCACACCCAATCACAACGCAAATAAACACATAACCTCTGAAGCTGTGATGTTGTCAACGTTGGCAATCCTTGGATGTTAAAGGTGCATGCATACAGATTGCTCGATATTTTACCGCCATCTTGGATTTCATTAAACGTCTCTTGTGAGTTTATTATCGCATTTCATGACTTTCTGATGCCACCAATGGACTTTTCGGGCGATTTTACTTACGATGAAACACTCTTTATCGTTGTAGCAAAAGTTTGCAACAGACCCATTACTGACAAAAAATGACGGATCAAAAGTATCGGAACGCTCAGGTTTAAGCGATGAGCGTTAGGACCTAGGTAGTTGCGACAGTCTTAACCCTTTAATTCATCCCTGGTTTACATTTCAATGTGCATCTGAATAACATAAAATCTTAGGAGAAAATGAAAACATGTTGTGCACTTTTTTTCATGAGTAAATTGTGCTCAGATCACATCAGATTGGACTATTCATTTGCTGACAGTAAAAGTTTACAAGGGCCCAATTAATGACATTTTTCAAACCACCGATGATTTCACTGATTGAGAAAAGATTACACAGTTCTATTCAGTGTATGACTAGAATGCACGAAATTACTCTGATCTGTAATCTTTTCTCAATCGGTGGAAAATGAAATACCGCATTTCGATACAAGAATCTATTTGCGATATTTCATTTTTTGGTACTTTCAACCTTCTTAGTTATTGACGATATATTTTGCAGAGACGTTCTTCAAACGATTATTTAGTAACTGACACTCCATTTTTCTTAAATAAAAATATGGTTCGGGCTGTAATTTGACATGAATCGAGGGGGTAGCGCTCTGGTGGCAGAAATCGGCACTAAATGCTAAGGAATCACATTAAAAGATTCAACGAAAATAAGATATAAAATTTACCGTAGCAAACTGGCAACCGTGCCTGCTCACTTACCAAGATGGCGGACTTACAAAGACTGCTTTCGCAAAGTTTCTTTACTTTTCAAACTGTCGCGCGCCTCCGATTGTACCACTCGGCGAAAGTTGGCGAACTCAAATAATTTCGATTTAATGTCCATTGTCCACGTCCGCATGGTCATTGAAGTGCCCGTATTATGAAGGGTTCCAAGCACACGTAAATCCCCATACTCCCTGCCGGGACCAAGGTAAGTGTTTGGCTGATGGGAGTGTTCGTCTAATGGGAGCGTCCATTTAGGGAGGTTTAACCGTATCGACTTTTTATAAGTGCGCGGTATCGAGTTTGATGTACGGTTTTTTTTTCCGTTAAAATTCTACCCACCGTCTGAAAAAAAGGACCCGAGAATTGGAAATCTTATCAGATTTTTTTAAAGGTGGGCGTAGAAACGCTCACATAGGTCTCTTTTATTGCTTTCGCCGCACTCAGGACGGAAACAAGGAATTTCCCGGACATAATTTTCATCGAATAAAAATCAATGGCGGATCCAGCCCTCGTGAACGGGGGGGGGGGGGCGGGCGAATTTTGGATTTTCGCCCCTAAATGACCCCCTTTTCTAGTTTTCGCTTTTGCTTTTCCCCTTCCTCTCCCCTCTTTTCCCACTTTTTGGGCCGAACGGGGGGGGGGCGATCGCCCCCTTCGCCCCCCTGTATCCGCCAATGATAAAAATCGAGATTATGAACCGTAAATATTAAATAGTATACACGGAAAAAAAGACTGGTAGAATTTACCATCTGCATATAGCTGATTTTGGAGTCTGCTATCAAGTATGGTAAATTTTACCATCATATGGTAAACGCAACGTATGTACCTTGTGGTAAATCAGTGGAGTGTCGTTGACTGGTGCGACTGGAAGCTACCCTTTATTTTGCAACAGGTAACAAAGGCCTCTTACCACCAAAACAAAGGACAGCTTCCAGTCGCACAGTTGACGACACGCCACTATGTGGTGAATTGAGATAACCTGTTGGTGCGCACTTCACCGCAAGGTACGTTGCGTTTACCATATGCACGATGGTAAAATTTACCATACTTGATAGGAGACTCCAAAATCAGCTATGCAGATGGTAAATTCTACCAGTCTTTATTTTCCGTGTAATAAGCAGTGGCATGTCGCAGCGTGCAATTAGGCAACGTAGCAGTTTGTCCATTTATATCCATGAAAAATATCAAACTATCGGGTGTTCGGTGAACACCGTCGCATTCGACCTTTTAAATGGGTTTTAAACGGACACAGTATAATGTTTCCAACACTGAAAAAACAAAGTTTAAGAAGAACCGAAGCAGTTTTTAAAAATAGCTTCGCGGAGCATCAAACATCCTAGCTCTACCGGAGCAAGTTGCGCATATACCGAATCACTACTTTCGTAGAGCTAAAGCAAGAAAGGAGGCTGTTACTCTAAAGAAGTAGTGCTTTGGTACACCTGTATTTTTCTCCGGTACAGCTTGAACGTTTGCTCTGCGAAGCTATTTTAAAAGGCAGCTTCGGCTGTACATAAACTTTGTTTTTTCAGTGAAATTGCACGCTACGCCACTGATGTAAGATAACTTGAAAATGTGTAAAATAATTCATTTTAGAGGCCAGACTAAAAACATGGTTTTCGCTTGTAAGTGCCAATAGACGGTTTTAGTGCGAAGTCAGCGGTTAGCCAACAATCACAACAATCGGTCGCAATCGGTTGTGACGAAACTCGCGTAGCGTTCCAAACTATCTCACTCACTCTTCCGTGACCCCCATGTTTACCCATATCTTTCTAGTTTTTCGAACAGGACCAAGGTACTTGTACTTAACAGGTATGCTCGACTCGCTTCCCGCGTCATCTTCAGTGGCGCGCAGTTCAAAAAGCATTCCAAGACGACCGACAAAAGAAGAAAACATCGTAAACTTTTTCTAGAAAACATTGGGCTTCCCTCTTTAGAAAAGCAGAAAATAGCCCGATGTTTTCTGGAAAGAGTATACAATGTTCTCTTCTTTTGTCGGCCATCTTGGAATGCTTTTTGAACTGCGCGCCACTAAAGATGACGTGAGAAGCGAGTCGAGCATACCTGTTAAGTACAAGTACCTTGAGACAGGGCCTTGTTTTACGCATATTAATATCAAAATCGCATTAAAATGCCTCCAGGAATTCATTTCTGCCAAAAAATTTCACAAAAGATGTATCTATAGACGATTTTTGAAATTAGAGTGAGATGGCAGTACATGGGGGTGCACTAAAGAACATGGGAATAATTGGATGTAATTACACCTTAAACCTAACCTAAAAATCCTCTATGGTAGTTACATAGATTACCCATTATACTGCCACTCTAGACAAATGTATATAGTTTATTGAAAAAAACAAAAACAAAAACTTTTCTTGTTCGAAAAATCTATATTTCGATTCAGTGTGCTTCTGCACTAAAAAAACATGGGAATAAATGGATATAATTACACCTTAAACCTAACCTAAAAATCCTCTATGGTGGTTACGCATATTACCCATTATACTGCCACTCTAGACAAATGTATGTAGTTCATTGAAAAAAAAAAAACAAAAACAAAAACTTTTCATGTTCGAAAAAATCTATATTTCGATCCAGTGTGCACCTTAAAAAACTCAAAAGTATTTACAGTCAGTATTTTTACCTATATACCTACCCTTCTCCTGCGTGAGTATTAATAAATTCCTTGGGCTAAGATGATATAAAGTTAGAAAAGAGGGGGAATGGGGGGAGAGAAAAAAACCACTCACTTAAGAGCCTAAATAGAGCGGAGATTTAAGATTAGAGGCTCAGGACTCAGAAGGTCAAGTACTCAGTATTTTGGACGCTTCCCTCTCTCGACGTTTATTCTGTTTAAAAACGTTTTCATGCATCATAAATTTCCATGTTTATTCGAAATTCTTCCCCCGCAGTGTCGAGTGCCGAGTCTCGAGTGGGTCGGCTCGCACAATTCTTTTAAATGTGTTATTTCCGCCTCGGAATCACTCTCTCACCAAACCTATTCTCTTCTCTTCCCGTTTCCTTCAAAGGGCTTTGAAACTGATGGAAAGAAAGTGTTACGAATATCAGTTTCTTACCCCCTTTCTTCTATCTGGCTCCCGGAGATCCCCCCCCTCCATTTTTCTCTTTGGTAGCCTCGTCTCTCTTTTCATAGTCGTAGAAGTCGAGTCGTCAGTCAAGAATTACGCATCCTAAGGCGACATTTTTATAACAAACAATAACGATGATGTTGGTCCAAGAAGAGAGAGTAAAAAAAAGGATTTAGACCTCAGATTCAATGATATGGGAATACCTTATCCCTTCACCTTCAGCTTCAATGGGGCAGTTGCAAGGGTCTGATTGTACGTTTTTTGATAAAGAAAATTATAGTACTTGATGAGCTGAGAACAATGGTGCCTTCGGTTCTTTCCTATGTGTCCTGGTTTTGGAGATTCACACGCGTAAAGTTGCAAAAAATCGTGTGCGTAGTGACGTCACTACGCCGGAATTCCCGTTTAAAACAATGTATTTTGGGCCAAAATCTCATCTCCGGAACAATGAGACTTAATTAGAAACCAAATAAGTACATCTTTATTTTAAGCTCACCAAGTACTTTCATTTTCTACAAAAAAATATATAACATTTCAGCGAACCTTTGCAACTGCCCACTTGTACCGATGGCCAGTTAAGAAACTTGGCGGTTGCCCCTTCAATGGAGGACCTGATTCCTACAGAGGGGTAAATTTACCGATGGGCATAAAAATCATATATTTTGAGGAATCATGAATAATTAACTAGAATTATTCACATTGTTCTCTTATGTTATTCCTATTAATAAATCAAAGCTTTAACGCTACCAGTCACTCATCTTATGACAGATGAATATGCGCTGGAGTATCAAAACTTCGATTTACTAGTGGGAATAAATGAGAATAATTCAAATAATTTTAGTTAATAAATGGAGAAGAAACATTTTGCTGCAAAATTGCACGAGCCACCCTTACCTAGGACGTATAGAATTCACTATCGTAGAAAATCTATGGTCACATGAATACTATACAATCAGAGTAGAAACTTTCATTTTGAAGCATTATTTACTAGTCCGCCATCTACAGACTTTCAAAACCATCCCCATTCAAACGCAAGACAGAACCCCTAGAGACAAATGAGACTTAGCACACCGTATGCTTCCCGTGTTAGAAAAGTGAAGCAAGTTTAGCGGTCACAGTTTTGTTCGGGAGTCACCGGCTGCAACGATAAACAGTCGCCTACTGTTGAGTGGTCAGCTCAGCAAAAGGCTGTGATTGGTCCGCGGTTCCGGAAACGGAAACAGGTTTTGCTAGGCGACTGTTGGCTGTTGTTTCGATGAGTTCCGACCAAAATTGAGCCAGAAAAGTGGACACCTGTCGCAAGTTTTTGCTGGGTTTCTATTTGTCTCTGCAGAAACCTGTTCGCCATCTTGAGAAACCACCAAAATAGACCGACAAATTTTTTTTCATTGGCTCTTCTTACGGGAGTTTCCATTCTGATTGTGTTATTCTGTGCCGCTGAAATTTTTCTATTGAAATGCCGACATGCCAATTTATCAATCCTCTAATAGACAAATTACAATAAAGCGGTGGATTTAGTTTGGAATCAGAATCCGTTATCGATTTGTTTATTTTACCAAAATAGTTCACATACTCTCTTGGGTTATTCTGTTTACTCCAAAAGTCAGACGGGGGCTGTTTTCAACATTACTAATCAAAAGGCAGACACCCGTATTCACGTAAGTGACGTGTTGAATGAGGTTTCTCGGGGGAAAACTCTGTTTCCCGAGTCACAGCATTGAATGATTACTTAGGCGTGGTTGGAGTTATTGTATTTTTAGACCCATCAGTTGGAAAACGGCCTATACATATTAACATTCATATCGGCCAACAACTCGGAACTCGGGAGCACTGGCATGGCGGATCCAGGAAATAAATTGTCCTTCTCTCTCTCTCCTCGTTAGAATGCGTGTGTTAGAAAAAGACAGAACAGAGGCAGTCACGTGACTATCGCCGGGCCTCCTCTATCCTTTTCCATCACATGCGTTCTAATGGGAAAAGAGAGAGAGAAGCACAAATTCTTGGATCCGATAAAGCTCCGGGAGCCTTAAATGTAAGTAATGTGCTTACGAGTCTTTGAACTAGAGGAGCCGGTTGCCAGATTTGATCAAAATAAAATCCCCCTTCGAAGATATGATCACACTTAAAAAGACTAGTCAAGGGTCGGACTCTTTCAATAATGATAATTGACAAGCAGAGTAAACGTGGCTACATTCGTAAGTCCAATCCTCGCTGTCTAGTTGATTGAATATTCAGTCGATAGAGATCAAGAATTCGTTTTTGTTGAATGTGGAACTGCGCGTCATCATGTGTGTCTATGTAAAGTCAATATTCTTGACTTTTCTGAACGTCCCCCCGCCTCGCTCCCCCCCCCCGCCACTCTGACTCTTTAAATATTATTTGACACGTTGCGTTGGACGTAATAAATAAGCAAGGTCGATAACCATCACATTATTAATATTATTATTATTATTATTATTATATTTTTTTTTTTTTTTTCAAAACTATAAAGTGCTTTATCTTGTGAACATTTTTCACAGCTCATACATAATATGCCTCATGTGCTCAGTACATCATCTAGAAATGACTAATATTTTCTACTAATTTTTTTTCACTTTTAAATGGGGCTGCTGCACACTTTTGCTATAAGCGATTGAATAGTCGATTCTGGTGTAAAACCCTCCAAAAATAACGATAGCAGCACTAAAAACTTCCGAAATCCACCCTTAGACTCAATAAACGCTTTATTTGCGCGAGCGTATATGGTGGCTTGAAGAAGAAATAATGGGAGATTTCTATCTTAATTTCGTCACTCTCTCTATGCTGACAAAGATGATTCACAGTACAGTTAGTCATCATAGTAGTGATCCACATTCTATGAATGGTACCGTCAAATCTAGTGACACCGGTGTCAAATGAAAGTCGTCTCTTATTGGTCACTTCTTGATAGAGTTATAGTCTTGTTAGATGGGAATATCCCATTATTACTGCCATAAGCCACCATTACACTCGCGCAAATGAAAGCGTTTATTATTGAGTTCAGGGGTGGATTTCGGAAGTTTTTAGTGCTGCCATCGTTTTTTGAGGAGGTTTTTACACCAGAATAGACTATTATATCGCTTATAGCAAAAGTGTGCAATAGCCCCAATAGAACCATTCTTTTATTTTCCTTGCCTCTGTATGACAGTATGACACAGGGGTAGCTGGTGGTACTTTCCACCCTTTTTCTGACATTTTGAGGGGGTGCTGTTGCCCCTTCAGTCCTTCCACTTTCGGCTCTACCATCTATGCTTTGATACAAAGCAAATCTTCTGACTTTTTTTTTTATCTCAAAAGCTTCTTTTAACTCGAAAACAAAGGAGATAAGACAAAAAATAACTTAATTTTTTGTTTTCCGTTTTAAATATTTCGTATCCCTCCCTTCTTGGAAATTTCATGTTTCAGCGAATATCTCGGGAGTTTTGCAGGTATGGAAAAGGCAAGTGATGGGCTAATATATGAAAATCTAATTGCAATTCAAGACTCGCGGAATACCGACCCGACCTGTCTAATTACTTTACCCTTGCGGAGTGAGGGCTGTCTGTCCTCGTATAGGTACCGCGTGCGAGATTTTCTGAAACACTCTAGAGAGGACGTAAATGTTAATCAGGACAAAAATTAAAACATCGTTTGAAAGATGAGAAGGAGAAGGACCCTGAGGAGGAAACTCCCGCGGGGTAATCAAATCTGCACAAAGATGTGAATAATGAATAGTGTATGAGGGAAATTAATGTGAGCTCCAAGTTTACGTCTGGATGTATATGTTTCTCTACTATATTTGTTGCCAAATGGGGCTGTTGCTCACTTTTGCTAAAAGCAATTCAATAGTCGATTCTGGTGTAAAAACCTCAAAAAATAACGATGACAGCACTAAAAACTTCCGACGCATCCACTCCTAAACTCATTAAACGCTTTTATTTGCGCGAGCGTAATGGTGGCTGAAGGCAGTAATAATGGGCGGTTCCCATCTAACAATACTGTAACTCCATCAAGAAGTGACCAATGAGAGACGACTTTCATGTGACGCCGCTGTCACTAGGTGTCGCGGTACCATTCGTCGGATGTGGATCACTACTCTAATGACTAATTACATTGCGTGAATCATCCTTGTCAGCACAGAGATAGTGGGGAAATTAAGATAGGCTTGTCCCATTATTACTGCTCTACGCAACTATTACGCCCGCGCAAATAAAAGCGTTTATTGATTTTAGGCGTGGATTTCGGAAGTTTTTAGTGCTGCCATCGTTGTTTTTGGAGGTTTTGACACTGGAATTGACTATTAAATTGCTCATAGCAAAAGTGCGCAACAGCCTTCTTGTGCTCAAACTGTAATGCATCCAGAAAATTGTCCTCTTCTATCTTTGAAAGTATTTTCTGATTTTCAGAAAATTATAGATGGAAAGACCATATTTAACCAAATATATTATACTATACAGATACGCAAATGTTTTAGTGAAATAGGCTTTGATTTCAGGGGTAGTTGAAACCGGATAGTTTCACGGCACATATAAATAGATATAAATTTACATTGTGTCGTTGGGCTATTGAGCTTGAGCTCATCATAAAATAAATGCAAATTAAAATTTGTTAGTTCGGTTGCAATTTTTGTGATTGTGGCATGACTCTTGCGACTGGTCTCCTAATGACTAACAATACTTGTAATCCAGTTACGAAAAAAGAGGCTTATGAATTTTTGTATCGGCCGTTAAATTAAATTAAATTTACCGGAAGAAAGTATGAGTGATATTGAAGAGGAAGAAAAAACATAGTTGGCTGATCATGTAAGATTAATGAAAAATGTTAATTTATAAAGTGCCTCACTCAACAAAAAAGTTAATCACAAACCTTTGATAAATGTAAGTACTGGTAAGATGATTGAATTTCGAAACGAGTATCGTCACTAACATGGGTAAAGGTAAAATGAAGTAGACCATCTTATAGAATAATGGTCAAGTTGGGCAATTTTGAAGGAAATGAAGAAAAAGATAATAAAGGCGACAAAAAAATCATGTAGCACAGACCTTTTTTGGCGCCGGCGGCGGCGCATTTGTTACGCGAAAGCGGCCGAAGTGTCAAGTTGACGAAAGAGCGTCAATTTATTTTCACAAGCATTCAGCAAAACGCCTTCAATTGCCCAGGTATGCAATTCCACAGCCGTCACGTCGGAATAGTTGCTTGAATAAACATACGATTGTTTCGAAATGATGAAACGTGCATGCACGATTGCTTGCTTGCACGATTTACTATCTTCAGAATTTTAAATGTGTAAATGATATTAACAACTTCGCGGTGCCACCTCCCCCCTTCATTCCAAGAATTTTACAACTTTATTTAACTGCCGGGAACTGTCAACGTTTTTCCACACCCTGACTTTCAAGAAACGGAAGAAGAAGAAAGTGTTGAAAATAAAAACCGTTGTTCAATATCAACGATGGAGTTAGTCTCTCAAGGCTTTGGGATGGGGTGGGGGCTCGGTGAGCTTCAATAACCCGAGGAATTGGAATAATATTTTGTTTTGTTTCAGTAAAAACGATTTTAAACAAGTGCATTCAAATGCATAAGTTTTAAGCCCTTAAATTGACTGATAATAATAAAGAATAGGTCATCACTTTCAGCCACCCCCCTCCCGATTTTAACCCCCAAAAGTTGCCCATGTAGTATCTCAATCAGTAAGCAGGACAAATATTTTCAGATTTAATTTTTTTCTTTTTTCCCCCTTCGAAAAGTTTGGTGCGGCGATCATTATAAAATCTATCTCGAGAAACGAAAAATAGATTTCAATACTGGGGGGGGGGGGTCAAGTTTTATAGTTTGCATCATTGAAATCGATGTTATATATATGAATGCGGCCATAGCCTTAACCAGGAATTTGTCTCTCTCTCTCTCTCTCTCTCTCTCTCTCTCTCTCTCTCTCTCTCTCTCTCTCTCTCTCTCTCTCTCTCTCTCTCTCTTTACCCATTTGTACCAAGGGCGGATCCAGCAATATGGCAACCATGTATTCTTCCCATTTGAAGGTATGAGGAAGAGTCGATTCTCGAGGGGGCCATGGCCCCTTGACTAATCGATTATTTCTCACGCATTCAAATGGGAAGAATACAAAGTTGCCAGATCGCTGGATCCGCCCGTGATTTGTACACATGTGTTAGAAATGGATAGAGAGAGGGGCTATCTCGTGCTTTCAGCCCCTATATCTGCCCTCTTCTAACACATGTGTACAAATGGACAAAGAGAGAGAGAGAGAGAGAGACGGACAAATTCCTGGCCATGGGCGTATAGCTAGAAATTTTTGCTAGGGGTGACCAAGTTTGGAAATCCCACTGGGGGGGGGGGGTCTGGATAACCTCTCAGCTTGGGGGGGGGGAGTCCTCCCCCAAGATATTTTGCCAGTTTAGCCACTCCAAGACGTGATTGCAGGCTTTCTCCTCCTCGCAAATGATCAAAAAATGAACACGCTCGCAAAGAGTAACTTTATGTTCCTTTGGCACAAAAATACCTATCTAATTAGAAAAAGCTAATCTTATAATTTTATTTTTGCTACTATTAAATTAAACTAATACTAATATCTTGGGGCAAGACATATTGGAAAAAGAGGAACAAAAGAACCTTCTGAACCGGTTCCGCTCTCAATGTACTCCGTTGAATCACCAGACGTAGAAATACTCCATGGCTACTGATAATGTTTTTTATTTCGCTTTATAATTAAAATTTTCATGCACTTTCAATGCTTACTGAATTTTTTTTTTCAAGATCAGATTTTCTTGGGGAGTCTGCAGGCTGATTCTGCTCATTTGGACGAGACGAGACGAGATATCAAGAAACGACGAATCCCATTGGTTTAAATGACGTCACGTGACAGATTTGATGTCATTAAAGGGCGGCACCCATTCCTTTATTCATTTGCAAATGAATATGACTCGGATCTCGTCGGTGCCGCCCTTTAATGACATCAAATCTGTCACGTGACGCCATTCAAACCAATGGGATTCATCGTTTCTCGCTATCTCGTCTCGTCTCGTCCAAATGAGCAGAATCAGCCTGCTGGCAGCTGGCCTCCCCCCCCCCACCCCATAGTAGCTACGCCTAAGGTTATAGATTAAAGAGGTATGCTCACCCGACTTCGCGCCACAAATTCAGTGGCGCGCAGTTCAAAATCACTGCAGGCAAGCTAGCCGGCAAAAGCAGAAAACTTATACTCTTTGCAGACAAAATTGGGCTCCCTCTGCTGGAAAGCAGAAAACAATTTTTGATTACAAAGAGTATACGTTTTCTACTTTTGTCGGCTATCTTGCCTGCAGTGATTTTGAACTGCGCACTATAGGCGCGAAGTTAGATGAGCATACCTCTTAAATCTATAACCTTGAGTTACTCCCATGTTCCTGGCTACGGATACGCGGATACGATATAGAATCACGAATCAAGGTGTATTATTGAGATCTGGCAATAACGAATAAGAGACTCGACAGAAGCTTGTGTCGTAACGTAGACCGTCCATTCAAAACAGTCACATTTTGATGATGGATGAGGAGAGCTCTCAAGCTTCGAAAAAGAAAAAAATAAAATAAAATGGGAAATAATATGAAAAATGATGTTAGTGATAAAGTCATCCGCGGTGGGGAGCGACGCAGACGGTGGTCAGAAAATGTAAAATTTTGATTCTGATACGAGGCGGACGCAAGCAACGCTACCCGGCAACACACCAACGTTGCCTAATTCGTCGGTGATGTTTGTAAAAACAAAAAACAAAAACAAAAAAAAAAAAGAAAAGGCGTAAGTCATAATTTTATTTAACCTTTCAAAATACCTTTCCTTTATTCCAAATTTTAAAGAGTATAAGCTCTCGCGTGAATTTTATTCCGGCTCCTTTTCTCCTAATGGAGCTCTTGCAAGGTTTTGCTACAGGCAAATGGCCTATCAATTCTAGTGTATAAAATACTGCGAAAATAACGATGAGACTATTACAAAAGTCTAAAGCTCACTCCTCGCAGAGAAAACTCAATTTGAAGTTTCGGGTGGCCGCACCCTTGCATGTGTGCAACAACCTCGTATTTGCACCCCAAACAAACAGCCAGCTGCCATCTCGCTTGCTGACAATCGCCGTAATTCACGTATATAATCGCCACTAAGAACAGAGGCGGACTGGCCCACCGGGACGCCGGGAAATTTCCCGGTGGGCCGCGGCCACTTAGGGCCGGTTGGATCGTGAGAGGGAAAAAAATAAGAAAAAAAGAGAAAAAAAGGAAGAAAGAAAGGAAGAAAAAAAGGAAGAAAGGAAGAAAAAAGGAAAAAAGAAGAGAGAGAGGAAGAAAAAAGAAGGAAAACACCAGAGACGAAGATAAAAGTGAGGCCGTGCATGTATTTATACTTGGTAAATTTGGGCTGCGGGCCAGTCATTCGATTTTTTAGGGCCGGGCCGCGCACAGTGTGGGATATGCCCGATATAGCTAGAAAAAAGTCGAAAAATCAAGTTGCTTAAAATTGTTCGAAAATGGATGAAAATGAAAGGTGAGGATATGCTGATCACGAATATATGTATTGTTTATACATTTTCTTCGATCCGATTAGTGTAAAACAGCTTGAACATTGGCTTCCGCCATAGTTTGGTTACGACATTTCCTACGATCATTTTCTTAGCCTTAGATTTGATGCTATGTAAGCTATGTTAAGTATACGTGTTACAGTTTCGGAAAAAGTGTTGCTGGCATGTTGTAGAGGATAATCTGCTGATCATTTTGCACCCTATTTTATTTACTCAATGTCCTTTCTAATGGTTTTTTCAAAGCCTCGAATGAAACGTTCTCCAACTCCTCAAGTTTACGTAAATCGTGATCTTTATTGGACAATAACTAAATTTGGCGGTGTTTGGCGGAACTTTGGTTTACACCACGTGAAAGCCCATATTTCAGAGAACAAATCCATGAAAACAGTAGCTGCCACAAGGTGCCCCCACGAAAATAATATCAATTTGAAAAGTGAGAATCGCCAGTTCAGACCACACTTTGAGGTGCTTGTGAGAGCTCGTCGCGCCACGTACTGCGCATTTTTTGTACTCGCTTACTTGTATGAATGGAAACTCACCCTCCTTCATACCGACACGCTGGCTCAGTCGGTTGCGGTGCCACCCAGAGGCTGAAAGTTTTGCAGTTCGAATCCCGGGCAGTTAACAATTTTTTTCTTCCTTTTTTTTATTATTCCGGGCATTTTTTTAAAGGACCAATTCATTTAATGTGAACGTTTCATTAATTAGCGTTGTTGAAAACTGATCCCCTGTTTTTTAGAGGAATAATTTTTTTTTTTCATTATTATTCTTTTTTATAAAATTATTTTGACAGTTTTTGGGCTTTTAGAGCACTTGACATTAAAATTCATAAAATCTGACTTCAGATTCGTGATCAGCGACCCTTTAAACCCCCTAGTAACACTTATCGCGGAAGAAAGTCATTGGTCGGACTTTTTTCTCGCTAGATCGGTCAAATCCCACACAGTGGGCCGGGCCGATCATTCGAATAGGGCCGGACCGGGCCGATCATTCATTCGATTTTTTAGGGCCGATCTGATCATTCTATACTTCAGGGCCGGGCTGGGCCGATCATTCGATACGTCAGGGCCGGGCCGCGCCGGTTACTCAATACGTTTTGGACGGGCCGGGCCGGGCCGGGCCAGACCTGTCATTCCATAAATTCGGGTCGGGCCGGGGCGGGGCGGGCTTTATTCATTCGTTTTATGTGGGTCTGACCGGGCCGGGCCGATCATTCGCTTCATTAGGGCTGGTTTTGTGTGGATCTGACCAGGCCGGGCCGATCATTCGCTTCATTAGGGCTGGGACGAAAGCAGAGAGGAAATATTTCAGAATGTTTAGGTAGCCCTGAAAGGGGCTTTTCTTTTTTTTTTACTTTTTTATATTTAATATATTTAAGATAAAATGGCAGTCTCTACCCTGCAAGAACGCAGAGAGTCAGCGATCATATAATAATGAAATTGATGACCCAAACAATAAACATGCTTCAGATGGTTGTTTTTGACTTGAAAATACCAACATTTTCTCGGAGGGGGGGGGGGGGGGAAGACCCCCCCAAACCCCCCTAGGTGGGGGGTGTCCCCCACACCCCCCATATGGGCCGGTCCCAAGTTGGTTTCCCGGTCCGAATTTGGGGGCCAATCAGCCTCTGTGCGCGACTCACGCACTGTTCGCGACTCACGCTCGTGCGCGGCTCACGCTCGTGCGCGGCTCACGCTCGTTCGCGGCTCACGCTCGTTCGCGGCTCACGCTCGTGCGCGGCTCACGCTCGTGCGCGGCTCACGCTCGTGCGTGACTTGCGCTTTGCGCGTGACTTTCGCTCGTGCGTGACTCAAGCTCGTGCGCGACTTACGAATCGTGCACGACGAACGCATCGTGCGTGACTTACGCTTTGCGTGACTTTCGCTTTTGCGTGACTCACGCTCGAGCGCGACTTACGCATCGTGGGTGACTCAAGCTCGTGCGCGGCTCACGCTCGTGCGCGACTTACGCATCGTGCGTGACTTACGCTTTGCGCGTGACTCTCGCTCGTGCGTGACTCACGCTCGTGCGTGACTCCAGCTCGTGCGCGACTTACGAATCCAGCACGACTTACGCATCGTGTGCGACTTACGCATCGTGCGTGACTTTCGCTTTTGCGTGACTCACGCTCGAGCGCGACTCACGCATCGTGCGCGGCTCACGCTCGTGCGCGGCTCACGCTCGTGCGCGGCTCACGCTCGTGCGCGGCTCACGCTCGAGCGCGACTCACGCATCGTGCGTGACTCAAAATGGCAGTCTCTACCCTGCAAATACGCAGAGAGTCAGCGATCATATAATAATGAAATTTATGACCCAAACATGCTTCAGATGGTTGTTTTTGACTTGAAAATACCAACATTTTCTCAGAGGGGGGGGGGGGCAGACCCCCCAAACCTCCCTAGGTGGGGGGTGTCCCCCACACCCCCCATATGGGCCGGTCCAAAGTTGGTTTCCCGGTCCGAATTTGGGGGCCAGTCCGCCTCTGACTAAGAACCTTTCGAAAGGAGAACGGCTGACTGAAAAGAACATTGCGTTGCTATAATTTATTATCTAGTCGTGTTTGCGTTGTGTGAACATAATGTAATAAAGTTTATTCTCAGATTCGCGATTGTCAACAAGCAAGATGGCGGCTGTTTGTTTGGGGGTGCGAATCCGAGATCTAGGTTGGTGCATACATGCAAAGATGGCCACCCGAAACTTCAAGTTGAGTTTTCTCTGAGCTTTAAACTTTTTTAATGGTCGGGTCTCATTGTTATTTTTGCAGCAATATACATACTAGAATTGATAGTCCAACCTTGCAAGAGCTCTGTTTGAGGTAAAGTGTGGAAAATCTCGATAAAAATATTCATTGAGATTAGTTCATCAGTTCACCACCGGGAACAGAAACTGTGACTGAACATTTCAAAACAATGTATTGACTTACACCTCCTTTGTTGGTGGCAAGATCCTGACAAATGTCGTCAAGCCTGATTGCAATACTTGTCAAATAACAATTGGCTTGCTTTTTACATAGGCACATGCAGTGGCGCGGCGCTCCGTGTACAGGTCGTTTCAGAAGTGCAAGCGCACCTAGTCCGATAATCTTTGGAATTTTTCTAACGTTATTATTTCTTACATTACATCTTACTAAACGTGAATTACAATAAAGTTGGTCATTTGCTTTTCATGGAGAAACACTTTCAAATCAAAATTTCAAAGTTTCAGGCAAGTAGTTTCGCTTTGATTTGAAGAAACGAAAAGTGAAAATTCGCCAAAGATTATCGTGAGCTGCGCCCACACTTCTGAAACGAACTCTAATTTGGCAACGCTGAATTTTTTCCGTTTAAACGCATGAAGAGGGTCGAACTATTGGAAATGCACAGCGGACGCCCCCCCCCTCTCAAATTAATATTTCGCCACTTCTTTCAGTTGATTTTTCACAAAAAATGTCCACCTGTATACGATTTCAGTAATGAGAGTGAGATAGCAGTATATAGTGGCAGTGGTGGATCCACCGGGGGGGGGGGGGGGGGGGTCCGGCTCACGTGCCCCTCTGTCCAGAAGCTCTAAATTTTCACATTTTTTTTTTCAACAAAAAGTAGCCCCACTCTGCACGTGCAAACGAAATATTTCCGTGAATTCAACCGCGCGAAATCGTAATTACATTGGAGACTGCAAGTGTGCGTGCTTACTGCAACGGCGCTTCTTTAAAAATTCATATGATCCCCAGAAATAATTTCTGGATCCGCCACTGCATGGGTTTACATGAGAGCGAGAGAGATAGAGATAGTTTGGAACGTTTAACGAACTTTTCCACCATGTATTATGACGTCATCACTAAAACCGAAGTCTATTGTAGAGGATAGTTGCCGCTGTGGAAGAATAACGTAGAGGGGGAGGAGGTACTTCCGCACAGATTGACGTCACAAATGTAATTACATTATCAATCGCATTCCATTGATAGTTTTTAATGCAATTTTTATTATCTTTGCAGATGTGACGTCAGTCCAGTACAAGACTCTTACGAAGTCCTTCTTATAATAAAAAAAAAGCTGTAAGGAGCTGCGTATCCTCTTCGCCCATCGTAAAACTCTGTGACGTCATTGCAGTGCAAAAATACCCACACCCTGCACGTGCAAACGAAACATTTCCGTGAATTGAACCTCGCGAAATCGTATTTACATAGAAGACTGCAGGTGTGCGGGATTCTTCGGAAAAAGGAGTCCCACGCGCGATTCACGCCGTCAAAGTTTTGAAAGAATTTGTTTCTCTAATAGATATAGCTGCAGCGACGTCGACGGTGGCACATTACTATTGGTCCCTCATTTAGTATTCGAAGCAAGCCCTCTGACGAACCTTGCAATCGATCCATTTCGGGAAAGTAAAATACTCATTTTGTAAACACGGGTACGCAAAGGTCAACTAAGGGTAACTGGACATTGAATTGCGTCGCTCTACGCACGATGGTCAGAGATCGAAAAAAAGTGGCATACACGGAAAAAAAACTACGGTGAAAATAACTATACGGATACCTGATTTTGGCACCTGCTAGATGTTATGGTAATGTTAACCAGAAGTATACTATGTTTTGACTAGGTACTAGGTGATGTTACCTGATTGCATGTCGAATTTACTCAAAGTATCGGTAAGTGTACCATACTTCTAGTCAAGTTTACCATAACATCTAGCAGGTGCCAAAATCAGGTATCCGTATGGTTATTTTCACTAATCCTTTTTTTCCGTGTAAAATCAGGGCTGCCGTTTTGGGTTTTGCATATAGTTAGTGATATTTTTCTATTGACCGATGAGTCCACCGGTTGAGAAAAGATTACACAGTTCAGTTCTGTGTATGACAGTATGACTGTACAGCACGAACATACTCTAATCTTTAACTGGTATTGGTATTGGTATTGGACTTTTTTGGTTAATTATTGGACTTTTTTTATAGATTTTTACGCTTTAACGATATAGATGTGTGCCCCCTATGAACACAAAATAACCGGTTCCTAGACACAAACATGGAGTTTTTTCTTAAAATTAGACCTTCTATCGCGATATAATAGCGTGGCGCCAGATGTAAATTGACCTACCGAGTTCGAATTTGGTCTTAGTTTTTATCGAAATAATCTAATTTTTCTACACGGAAAAAAAATATTAGTGAAAATAACCATACGGGTACCTGATTTTGGCACCTGCGAGATGTTATGGTAAACTTGACCAGAAGTATGGTACATTTATCGATACTTTGAGTAAATTCGACATAGAATCAGGTAACATCACCTAGTACCTAGTCAAAACATAGTATAATTCTGGTTAACATGACCATAACATCTAGCAGGTGCCAAAATTAGGTATCCGTATGGTTATTTTCACCGTAGTTTTTTCCGTGTACAATTTATACTTTATCGCGAAAGATGCTTAAAAGTAAAATATGCGTAAAATCAGGACGAGTTACGTAGAAAATGATATCATTCTGGGCCACTTTTTTTTTCGATTTCAGGCCAATGTGTACTGGTGGTTGGGAGATACAGCAAGTAGGTACGCGATTATGCTTTTTCGCTGTTTCTACACACTTATTCATGGGCAGGAGGAGAGCTTTTGAATCAGAGCTGCCGTTTTGCGAGTAATTAATGGCATCTTACTATTCTCCGATGATTCCATCGGTTGAGAAAAGAATACACAGTTCAGTTCAGTGTGTGAATGCACTGCACAAAAATACTCTGCAATCTGTAATCTTTTCTCAATCGGTGCAATCGCCGTTTAATTATTAAAATATCCGCAAGTTTTTTAAAGACATCGATCACTCCACCGATTGAGAAAAGATTACAGATGCGAGTATTTTTGTTCACTGCAGTCATACATTGAATTAAACTTTGTAATCTTTTCTCAACCGGTGAATTCGTCGGTGGATTGAAAAATGCCATTAATTACATTCGCAAAATGGTAGCTCTGCAAAAAATCACTGAGCAGAAAGTCATCCAAAATCATCGTTTTCTACCTTTTAAGCTTATTTTCAGGTTACAACTTTCCCGTGATATATTTACGTGTAAATTACGTTTACGTTTCTCTATGATTACAAGTTCGTCAAGTTGGAATTTAATGAATTGATGATGAAAAATTAATTTTCGAATTTTTGGCCACAATTTGACATTCTCTGATCATTGTGCTACGTAGCACACAGGGAGAAGTAAAGTGGGGCTGAAAGGGAGTGAATTGTAAGCGTTATGCGACTTCCAAGTCGATCTTCTCTTTGAGTCTTTTATTGCTTTTTTATGAAGAGAAATGTGGCAAGAATCGAGAGTCGATATCGATTTGATGGCCTTTGATTGGCTAGCACAAGCTTGGGCCCAGTGAAACCGCTTTGATGAAGATATAACAAGGGATTCACGACTTTGCCTTTTTTTTAAAGTTAAGATTCAAGGCAAGTTTTGCTCCTTGCCTTCGAAAAATTCAATTTATACTTTTTTGAGGATATAATTATGGACAAATTGTAAATTGGATATTCTATAGTGGACATTGTTGCAATGGACATATCTTGTTGCACATTTTTTACATTGGAAATTTTAAATAGGACATTTCCACATGTCACCGGAAAGTGTAAGTATACTATGACCTGCAAAAAAAGTCCTTTCATCGGAACCGATTTTGATGAAGTTTCCTGTTGTTTTCCAAAGAGCTTTAGACTTTTTTTTACCAGCATGCTTCCGCAGGTTGTAATTTTGCGAAAGCTTGAAAACCTGAAAACTATTGAAAGAATGAAAATTTCTATCAGGATACTTCAGTGGCGGCTCCTGCAATCTGGCAACCATGATTATTTGTCATTTAAAAACCTATGCAAAAGTATCGATATCTCCAGAAGATCAATTGTTTTGCATAGTTTTAAATGGAGAAATTACGTTGTTGCCACATTGCACTAGCTGCCACTGGGATACTTTCTTTTGCAAGTCATAGTACCTACCTATTTCTCTTCTACGCCTGGCGGCGAGATGTATAATCCCCTCAATCCGCTCTATGAGATTAATAGGGCTGTTGAGTCGAATTTTTTTAATTCAAATTATGAAAGAAGGCGAAAAATTAAGGACCCCATATTTTTTCTTTTTTTCATTTGGACGCGGGAACACCGAAAAAAATGGGTTCAAAGTGCCGAAAAATTGATAAGATTTAAAACGGCCCGTGGCGGGAAACATCGGCTAGCGAGTCACAGCTACGTCATTTCTTCGGTTTGCTCAGCGGAGGTACCCATCCCTATTCTGTCGGCCGGACGGCAGCGTAGCAGGCCTATTGAATCCTACGGCAGCCGCCGGTGGCTCCGATCAAGCCGCCTTCTCACTCCATTTTCTCGAAAACCGTAAGTCTCAGAAACAAACCAATCTAATTAATCGAAAGAGCACAAAATTATCATTTGACATGGATTGGTGGTTTTTTTCTCAAACTTACCTAGGAGACGGATGGACCGAAAATCAGATAACAATTTAAGGTTAGAGAACGAAACTTCCGACAGTCCTATCTGTAAATCACTGTCTATACCCAATTGACAAAGCAACGCTCAAAAAATCGAATGAAACATATCTATCTGAAATTTTACGCTCTTCAAGTTTGTTCTTTAGTGTTTTTCTCTCAAAATGGACGGTAAACAAGGGAAATTGAAAAGTTCTGCGAAAATTTCGGATTTTCAGCGATGTTCCGGAAATCGAAATATTTGAGATCGGCTCGTTATCTGACTCATGGAAGAGCCAAAAATAATATAAGTGTAACCAATCGAATGGAAATTTTCTAATCTTTCTCTTTGGTTTCTATCATTTTTCATGTAAGACGCACCGAAACCATGGGAAATGCAAAAAACAGCAGCAACTTGGACGATCTTGATGGTGAGAGTGTCATTTCAACCCAGAACTCGACGCAGTTTTTCACCAATATTTTGGTACCGATGCGTCTTACACGAAAAATTCTGGTCATCAAAGAGGAAGATTAGAAAATTTCCATTCGATTGGTTACACTTATATTATTTTTTGTTCTTCCATGAGTCAGATGACGAGCCAATCTCAAAAATTTCGATTCCCGGAATATCGCTGAAAATCCGACATTTTCGCAGAATTTTTCAATTTTCCTTGTTTACCGTCCATTTTGAGAGAAAAACACAAAAGGACAAATTTAAAGAGCGTAAAATTTCCGATACTTATGTTTCATTCGATTTTTTGAACTTTGCTATGTCAACTGGGGGACAGAGATTTATAGAAGGGGATTATCGGAAGTTTCGTTCTATAATCTTAATTTTCATGTGATTTTCTCTTTACTCGTCTCGTAGGTAAGTCTGAGAAAAAAAAACAACCAAACCATCCCAATGGATAAATTCATGTTCTTTCGATCAAACAAGTCGGTTCTTTGCTGAGACTTACGATTTTCGAGAAAATGGCGTGAGAAGACGGCTTGATCGGGGCCACTGGCGGCCTCCCCTCAACTGCCGCATGATCAATGGGTCGCATGCGGTCTCGCTGTGCTGAAAGCAAGACGCTTGAGCCCCTCAACTGAGAACCGGAGCATTGACGTCAAAAGGCACCCACAATGCACCGCGCAGCCAGTTTCCCGCCAAAAAGCCGTTTTTTGAGGATCCAATTTTCAACTTCAATTTTCTCAGGAACGGCGCAACGTAGAAAAAAACTGAAGCCATCTTCGTTCTTCCCGCGTTTAGGTCTATAAGATCACACAGAAAAATCACGAATCCCCGACTCACTCAACAGCCCTATTGAGAACACGGTCACAGCGTTTTCTGCGCTGTCTTATAAGGTTAGTCAAACATCAACAACGAACGAGACCATCCTGACATGACCAATAAGGAATATAGTGTAACATATGAGTACTGAGTAGGGTGTCGTTCAGAAAAGTTACATGGATTGAAATGGGAAAGATCTGACACTGATGATCCCTGACTTGAGAAGTCTTGGGCTCGAGACTTTGACTTTTAGACTTTCTTAGTGTGATTTTCGTGATTTCCGCTGGTCTTTACATCAGATTGGACTAGGTATTTATTTGCGCATAGCAAAAGTTTGCAAGAGCCCCATAGAAAAATGTCATTAATTATATGCGAAACGGCAGCTATGGGTTCGATTGATTGGTAAAACTCGGAACGAATGCTCTCCGCTATATTTGGAATATTCGGAGGAATTGCCTCGAAGAATGCATTCGGAGAGCAAAGAAGAACCTTGAGACGCGCGTATTGCTTGAACATGTTAAACGACAAATTTTACGACAATCGCCGTGCGTTCACATTCACACGCTCACGTCATCTTAACTCCCCCCTCCCCATACCCTTCGCTCTTTTCCCCCCCTCGCATCTCCAACTCCCTATTTCCCACCCTTTCCTAACCCCGCGATTCGCACGAGTGGCGATACGGAGACCCGAGTCGAGAAACGGAAACGAAGCTGGTCCGAATGTCCATCTATAGGGTAGCTCATTTCACATCTGGAATGTACCCCCCCCCCCCCCATTTCGTACGCTGGCCCCTCTCCATCTCTCCAGGGACCTTGGATCTTCGCGGGACTTAATTTCATATCGAAAATGGGGAGTGGGAAGCGGGGGGAGGGGGGACGGTCATATTACGGGCGTGCGCAAGAAATTGAAGTAAAAAGTGGCGTATTATTTTGAAGAAATTCGTCGGAGGGTACATGAGCAAGGGTGGGGGGGGGGTTGGTGGTTAGAATATGTTCAAATTATTGAGGCGCGTCTCAGATCGGAAAAAAAAGTGAGTGGGAGTGCGGGAGAGGGAAAAAGAGAGGAGGTACTGAATGATGAAAAATGAAAGGCCGTTGCTCGAAAGGCGGCCGTGCTCCCCCCCCCCCCCCCCACCCCCCATCTACTGACCTATTGTTTTTCAACCGAAAGTTATACTCGCTGAGTGGTAGAAATATGATGGACGATGGAAAATTGTTCGAAAAACATTGAACCTTGCCGATTATATATACTTTTCTTGGGAGGTTACTTCATGAAAAACTGTAAAATGTATTTGCGGGCACGAGTATTCTATAGGCAAAAACGGCCTCAAAACAATAATTTTTGAACGAGTAAGAATAATTGGATACATTTGACACATTCGATACTAAATAGACCAACTTCTACATTTCTTATGCCAAGAAGTAAATTAACAGTTATTCGCCTCGTATCATTGGATCTATTCAGGTATAAACGGGTCCTCACCGGAAAACAATTTTTTTCAATGCAATGCTTATGATTGGTCTACTCCTAATTCATTATTAAATTTTGTGGTCCAATTTTTTGATAGCCGCATTTGTCTAGTAGATTTTCACGTCACAGACTAATTTTCCTGGACCAAAAGCCTGTGGACCTTTTTGTCAAGTAGACGTCCTTGATTATTAGACTTCTTGTCTGTAGATCTAATAAATTAGACTTTTTGTCATTAGACTTAATTTATCAGACCTACACTGAGAAAAATTTCCGATTGTTTCAATGAATTTTCCGATAGGATATTCCCGCGCTTTATTTCCCATAGAAATAATCGGAATACGTCTTACGATTGAAATAAGGCGAAACACATCTATGGTTCTATTCTTAAATAATTTTAACAGCCAATTTTTTCTCAGTGTAGTGAATGTAGACCAATTTTTAGTAGACCAAACGACCTGAAACCTCTTTGTTTGCTTGTTTTAGGACGGTGGTTATTCGGTCCGACACTCTGCCTCGTCTGGACAACGATGGACGTATTCTGCTGCACGGCCTCCATCCTCTCTTTGTGCGGGATCTCCCTCGATCGTTACATCGGCGTGTCCCGTCCTTTAGCCTATTCGCGTATCCTGAATCGACGGCGGGTTCGTGGCCTGATCGTCTCCATCTGGAGTCTGTCCCTGTCCATAAGCATGGCCCCGTCCCTCGGTTGGCGACAGGAGCTTAACCCGGGCGAGTGCCACGTCAATAAGCAGTTGGGATACGTGGTTTTCTCAGCGTGCGGCTCCTTCTATTTGCCAGCTTTGGCCATCCTCGTCCTGTATTCGTTGGTCTATCGCGCTGCCATTCGTCACTCACGCTTCCTACTCGATGGGACACGCGTTACCCGCTCCGAGGTCACGCTCAGGGTTCACAAGGGACGGATCAGTATCGATAACTCTTGTCACGTTGACCATAATGTACAGGTAAGGAAGATGGACAGATATATACATAACTTTTTGCATGTGCTCGATTCAAAATTGCATGGAAATGTAGGATAATGGGAAATAGCTATTAGCCAACAAGGTATAGCGATAGAGAGGCTGATGCTTTGTTATAGGTAAGTCCTATCGCAAAGTGTGAAAGCATGGATGATCAGAATGGAGCTGTTGCAAACTTTTGCTACAGGCTTATTAAGGTAGATGTCCCAATTACCGCCCCCCTTAAGAAAAAATTGCCGTAAAATGCCTGTAAAAATGTTAATTTTTATCAAATCTATGATCGGTTTTCACTAGGGCCTCTCAAATACTATCTAGTTTTATGAAAAAAATATAAAGTTGGCGTAATCAATCAGGAAAAAAAATTATTAATAAAACTCGAATAAATGACCCATGTCCCAATTACCGCCACACCAAAAGTGGCTTTGTCCCAATTATTGTCATATCAGGTGCCCTAATTATAGCCATACCTATTTGCGCTGGCTTTTCATTCAAATCATCATGTTTATTGTCAGGAAATAATGACATTATAATAATTTAAAAAGCAGAAAGTAAAGAGAACAGATTTTTAATAAGTAACTGCTGAGAGAAATCGGCAAAAACAGGTAATACGGGGGCAGGTGTCCTGTGTCAACTTCTATGATTTATTAAGGGCACAACGCTGCTAAATATCAACTTCAAACTTTTTTCACCAGTTCAGCCAACCTATGAAAAACACTTATCCCATATACGCTTAAATTTGTCTGCTAAAGTAGGCTTATTTTAAAGAATAAATGAAAAGAGGGGCGGTTATTGGGACAGGGGCGGTAATTGGGACATCTACCTTAATAGATGATTATGGGGTAAAACACTGCAAAAATAACGATTAGCGCACTAAAAAATCACGAAATCCACTCCCAAACTCATAATATGCTTTTAAACGCGAGACCGCAATGGCGAATGTTGCCGCCCAAATCTAATGGCAACTGTATGCTTCTTCTTCTTGTGTGGTGTTGCAAAAACATCTCGTGTAGATGGAGCTGATTGAAGATAGGGAAACCCAGTGTAATCCGCGGCAACAGGCGCCATTGCGGTCTCGCGTTTGAAAGCATATTATGAGTTTGGGAGTGGATTTCGTGATTTTTTTGTGCGCTAATGGTTATTTTTGCAGGGTTTTACCCCGAAATCATCTAACAATAAGCCTGTAGCAAAAGTTTGCAACAGCTCCGTTTGGTTTGTCTGCGTCTCACTTTTTTTAACCTTAAATCAAAATTTGTAGTTCATCCAATGGAAATTCGTTTTAAACGAGAGTGCAAGTGTTTAAGAGTGGCTATCTGGACTCAGAATTTTAATTTTGGAATTTGGAGTTGTATCAGTAAAGATTACAGGTTTCTGTTTCACCTGCGTAATCTTTACTGATACAACTCCAAATTACACTTGATATTTTCTTTGCATAGTTACGCCTTTATTTTAGAACCAATTTGGCCCGTTTATTGCTCAAAAAATCAAGCAAAAAATTAAGCAGGTGCTGACAGTCTGATTTTTGTCTATTATTCGTCTGTTCAGAGAAAACAGCCGAAAACCGTCAAAAAACGGCTATTTTCGGAGCCAGCGAAAAGTAACGCCATCTCTCGGATTAAAATTTTCGGGAGTTTGCCATAGAATTACCTTAAAAGGCTTGCTCTGCGGTCGTTCTGCATGGAGTTAGGATTGGCTAGAGTGACGCTCGTGAAAGGGTCGATTGTGGAATGGATGGATGCCTCGACGTTTTCGTCACATCAATATTTCTACGTTAATAAGTATTAAACTCGAAAGAAAATACGGCGAAACCATTGCAAAATGGAATGATTAATGAGCGCACCTTGAAGTTCACCTATAGATTTTTCCCTTCCTCTTAATTTTTAAGCGTCTGTATTTTAATGGGTTTCATTTCGTCTTTGTTTCTCTTTTGAAGCAAAGCAATTTATTAAGAACTATTTACTATCGCACTCTCATTCTTCAGGTATCAATCAACGATTTCGCACATACCAATATTTTCTCAGGAAAAATACTGGGGTGGCGCAGCGTGACCCGACTCACAATGGGACAAAGTATGGAATTTCCCGGACTTTTTATCATGGACAAAAATTAAGATTACGAGCAATTAATGGCAAGATAACTACAAACTTAGTTCAATAAACAATTTTACTGCTTAAAATGAGTCGGAAAATATGATTTTTATGTAGAAAATAACGACTAAAATAACGATCAAAAAACCAAAACTTTTTTTTTTTATGGCCGGAAAAATTAATGTTTTGGAACAATGTGCGACGCCCATAGGCGGGATTTTCGTAAAAGCGACGCACTATGGTCTGAGATCGTCAAAAAGTGGTCAAATATTAGGAAGTAAATTTCCCACCAATATTCTTCATTTATGAATGAACTTTCATGACCAATTTTCAACGCACTTTTTATAAGTAATTTTAACAACGAAATGTCTCTGGAAAGTTTTAACTTAAGCTTAAAAGGTCGAAAACGATGGTTTTTCATTCATTTTTTCACTACTTTTTGGGCCCCTTTTTTTCGATCTCAGACTATAATCTGGGAAAAATGGTCCATACAGGTCCATAATCAATTTCTCATACAGGGTGTGAATATGTATGGATCGGTATGGTATGGATCCATATGGAAATGTATAGATATCGTATAGTCTCCGCATATGGATCCATACACATCCGTACTCTGTAAAGGGAATTAGTTATGGACCTGTATGTATGACCATTTTTGCCAGGGATAGTGTTGCTTAAAAAAAAACTCTGCTTGGCCTTTACGGCTTCTAGCCTGCCGAAGTGCACCTCAGCTGTAGCCGGTACCGTCTCATCCACTGCATGCGTGTTACCACCAGTGGCGTACGCAGGATTTTCCTTGGGAGGGGCTCGCACTGATAAGCGTTTGACTGAAAATTACTCCCTCCCTTCCCCTCCACCCCCAAAAATCGGAGGTCGGGGGGGGGGGGGGGGGGGTTCAGCACTTTAAGAGCCCCCCCCCCCCCCCCCCCCCGCGTACGCCACTGATTATACCACGTTGCGCCGGGTCATTTTTCAAACTCGTCTTCTCTAGGAGAAAAAATGAATTTATCCTTCCAATGCAATGAAGGTTAGAGCTTGCTTATTGACTGTTTCTCGTTCGGGCTCATTCGGTTGATAAATTTGCAAATTAAGGTGAAATACTATCGATTCAATGAATTGAACGTGTTGCTCCATTTTCGTTGCTTTTTGCATCTTAGGTTTCTAGGAGCAGTCAATAGTTGACTGGTAAAAACTGTTGAGGTGAATTTCTTTCTATAGATTCGAATTAGACTGAGGACTGAGATATAAGTTTAATAGGTCATTATTTTGCAATTTTGAGTTTTTGTTACACACTTCCAATTGCGACGGGAAAAATGCATTTTAGAATGTATTCTCAAACTGTAAAACCTATAGTTTAGAACTTCAAATAATTCATCATTGAAAACTGAAATAAAAAAAACAATATAGCTCTATTTTTTTTGTTTTTTTTGTTTTTTTTTCGATGCAATTTTCAGTTTTGGTAATATGCATTATATGGATGCGGCTTGAATGCATTTCAGTTTACCACAAACTATAAGTTCTAATTTAAGACTTCAAATAATTCATATAGTTTTGTTTCATCGTATATTCCCCAATTTTTGCTACTCTGTTTGAGGGGCCTCAAGGGCGGATCCAGCAATATGGCAACCGTGTATTCTTCCCATATAAATGTATGAGAAAGAATCGATTCTGAAGGGGGCCATAGCCCCTTGACTAATCGATTGTTTCTCACACATTCAAATGGGAAGAATGCACAGTTGCCAGATCGCTGGATCCGCCCATGAGGGGCCTAGGGTGCAATTCATTCAGAGACTGACTTTACGAAAAAACATCCTAGGGTCAAGGAGTCCTCAAGATTTCCGCATATTTTGCCAAGGGCGTCATTTCGAATTCGGCTTGGGAGCCGGGAGGGGCTGTTAAGACTTTTTTTCTTTCTTTCTTTCTTTCTTTCTTTCTTTCTTTCTTTCTTTCTTTCTTTCTTTCTTTCTTTCTCTCTCTGTTATCAATATAATTTTAAAGTCCTACGGTTTTGTGATGTGTTTTGGAGGAACTTTTACTTATGGTAGCTAATGATCTATCTGAGGAAAGTGACCAAAGGACACAACTCGTTCCTTTTCCTGCTCCTTCCTCCTCATTCCATATACACAGGCTAGATTGGGAAATCTCGAGGAAATCTCGAGTCAGGACGTTTTTTTCGTCGATTCTCTGAACTACATCCTTAGGATATCTCCGCTATTGGTAAAACAAGAGTGACTAAAAAAAATGACTCGTCACCACAGTATACTTATCTTACACAGCAGCAAAACTCAATGTTAGAAAAACGGCAAATATCCCCTGGTGGTTGGAGGATAGAACTAACATCTTCCATTTGATTTGCATCAGACGCGACGGTGGCTCCCCCAAGTAGTCGGAGGATAACAACTCAATTTTCCAATTTAATTACATTGAAAAACGACATTCGCCAAAGCACTCCTATAAAGTTTTGCTACCATATAGGATGAGTATACTGTGGTCGTCACCACTTTCCAATTCTCCCCCTACTCATTCAACGTTAACGGACCACCCTTGATATTGACCGACGGAGTCGATTCATTTTAATTTGCATCGTTGGATTGATGGGTGGAAACTCCTAAGACCCTAAGAGAAAATGCATTCAATACAAAAGCCACTTAATTGAGTTTTGTGCTGAGTGGAGTCACCTGGGCGAGAAAAGGGAGTCGTGAGAAAAAGAAAGAAACAAAAAAACCGTTGATGTCAGATTTTCAAGAACGACTGAAAAACTTTGCCCGACAGATTTTATTTTGAAGAGAAAAGTTTAGATGATTCAACTTTGACAGCTTGATGTATGAAAAAGAAAATGAAATGAGAGGTATCTGTTATACATACAGGCGTATATGGACGTATTTCAGAGCTGCCGTTCAATGGGGCAGTTACAGGGGTCTGAAATGTTGTGTTTTTTTTTATAAAAAAAACGATAAGGTAAGTGACCCAAAGGTGGCCATACCTATGCTTGGGGCCAATGTGCACATATGAGGCATGAGAGATAAAAAAAACTAAATATACCAATTTACTATTTAGACAGTTGGTCATCATATGTTAATTTCATTTTTTTAAAATTTGCTTGTTTTTGAGGTTTTTTTTGCGTTTGAAAAAAAGTAGAGTTTTGACATCGCGCAAAACATGCACCTAAGGTGGCCACCCCTCATATTTTTGATGCACCTAAAGGTGTACACCCCCTTTTAAATTTCATTTATAAGTATTCAAATGCTATTTTATCGTTCAAAAACGGAATCTAGACTCTAGTTACACCAAAAATTATAATGATTTATGACGAATTGAAAGTCAAAGATGGACTCGATTTAAGGACTTAGCTTTTACGATTGTTTACTACCGTGAAAATTAGCTGAAGACCTACAAAAATGGACGTTGCACTGTTTCGCGCCGACTGAATCGCCCGATGCTCTTGATTTTTGGAGTGGGGGAAGCTATAGCATCCTGCTACTCAGCACTAACGCCATCTATCGTTAATTCATGTAATTAATTGAAAACAGCAAGGGTGAGCCACCTTAATAGCCGGGCCACCTTTGGGTCACCTACCTTAGTACTTGTTGAGCTGAGAACAATGGTGCCTTTGGTTTTTTCTTAAGTGCCCCCGGTTTTGGAGATACATACGTGTAAAGTTGCAAAAAATCGTGAGCGTAGTGACATCACTACGCTGAATTCCCATTTAAAACAATGTATTTTCGGCCAAAATCTCATCTCCGGAACAATGGGACTTATTTAGAAACCAAAGGCATCTTTGTTATCAGCTCATCAAGTACTTTAATTTTTTTATAAAAAACACAACATTTCAGACCCTTGCAACTGCCCCATTCCGTGCATATTTAATGACATTTTTCGATTAACCTATGTTTCCACCGGTTGAGAAAAGATTACACAGTTCATTAGGGTATGACTGATGTGTTCGAAAATACTCACATCTGTAATCTCTCCGCAATAACCGGTGCATGGAGTTATCGATTATTTAAAAAAAAAAAAACTAGCGGATATTATAATAATTTAAAGTGCGATTGTACCGATTGAGAAAAGATTACAGGTGCGAGAATTTTCGTGAACGAAAATGAACTAAGCGATTTAACGATTGATTCGGATGTAAAAATCTCCAAAAATAACAATCATAGCACTGGAAACTTACAAGATCCACTCCTCAACTCACAAAAATGCTTTTAAATGCGCTAGCGTAATGACGGCGTATGACACTAATAATGGGAGATTCCTATCTTAATTTCGTCACTCTCTATACCTATGCTGGTAAGGCAGATTCACTGAGTATAACTAGGCACCAGAGTAGTGATCCACATCTGATTAATGGTACCGTGACACCTGGTGACACCGGTGTCGAAGGAAAGTCGTCTCTTATTGGTCACTTCTTGATGGAGTCACAGTATCATTAGATGGGAATCTCCCATTATTACTTCCCTAAGCCCCCATTATATGCTCGCGCAAATATAAGCGTTTATTGAGTTTAGTAGTGGATTTCGGAAGTTTTAGTGCTTTCATCGTCATTTTTGGAGGTTTTTCCACCGACATCGATTAGTATATCGCTTATAGTAAAAAAGTACAACAGCCTCGTTGAAAAAATTCCATTAAATATACCTACACTATATAGCAGCACTGACGTATTTACAACTTGCGAATTAAAGCAGCCGTGGCTTATATGCAACGCTCGCATTAAAGTTGGTTCACGCACGAAATTCTCATAATTTATACCGCGTGTTTCCGAAATTCAGGATTGGTGCGTGTGAAGAGGAGGCTATGACGCTGCAGGGTGGAAAAGGCGGAACAGAGTGGGCCGCGAGTGTGGGAGAGGGGAGGGGGGAGGGCGGGCTTCCTCCCACGATTCATTTTCGGGTCATCCCCGTGGACGTGTTCTGGGCAGAGGTCGGGGGATTATCCGTGCAGTTCGAAACTTTTTGCTCTGCAGGCAGACAAGATTTATCCCCTATACGTAGAGACGTTCAGTTCATCCCTATTACACTTTTAATATGTACAGGGTGCTCAATAAATATAGAGCGACGGCTCATGTCTTATAAAGCTCTGTTCTCATCTCCATCTTCATTTTAGATTTTAGATTGTATGCGCCATTTTCTTAACAAATTCTTTCTTTTTCAATTTCTTCTATAATGGGTCTATTGCGCGCACCCTTTTTTTATATCCCATTTCCTTGAAGTTCTTGATGAAAGGAACTC
Organism: Trialeurodes vaporariorum; assembly: GCA_011764245.1. Lineage (NCBI taxonomy): Eukaryota > Metazoa > Arthropoda > Insecta > Hemiptera > Aleyrodidae > Trialeurodes > Trialeurodes vaporariorum. The sequence continues at coordinate 52,178,433 of VMOF01000388.1, read as the reverse complement.
ACATAGTATTATTTATAATTGTTTTTTTTTTTGAAAACGGAAACGTGAACTGAAACGCTTTCGAAGTTGCGAAAATCTCTTGAAAAGGTTGCGTTTTGGCGCGAAACTCGATGACGTCATAGTATTGGTATGGGCGTCGTAATGCACTGTTTAAATCTGTGATATCTCTTGTTGATTCCGGCAGTGGCGTAAACGTGCAATTTGGCAACGTTGTACTGTGTCCATTTAAACCTATGTGAAATTTCGAATGCGAAGGTGTTCACCGAACACCCAATATAATATAGTTCGATCTTTTTCATGGGTTTACATGCGGAAGAATTGCAACGTTGCCAAATTGTACGATTCACCACTGGATTCCGGCAGTTTCAGTCGAGGGATTAGGCGTATCCAAGCATTTCAAGGGACGGTAGCAAGGTATATGGAAGAACAGGTATGGACAGGAGGCGGAGCCTCTCTCAGTAGGTGATGGCCACGTCACATATGTTCTAGACGGTCGCGATGAAATTCACCTACCGTTTCAAACTATCTCGCTCACTCTCCCGTGATCCCCATCTCTCGCTACTGCAGTAGGTGACGGCTACGTCATCGTCAAAGCAAGCGTGTCGTCATCATTTGGCGGGAAAATTCGAAAGCCCCTTAAACCCCGCCTCCTGTCCATACCTGTTCTTCCATATACCTTGGGACGGTAGAATTCATTATCGCAAAAAGGTCGCATTGATTTTTTGGTTTAAGGGTGTATACCACCCAAATTTAAAAAAATCGCTCCTGATGACTTAGAGCCCTCAATTTTTTTTTGGTAACACATACTGATGTAAATTAGAGATCCTGAAATTTTTGTGAAGCTGGTTGCATACCTGCCCCTTAAAAAAGAAAAAATTCCTGAAAAAACGTTGACAACTTTCAAACAGCTTTTTTAGAGTTAGAATTGCTCAATCACCTTGGTCTTGGTCTCAAATGAAAGGTATCAGTGTCCTCTAGGGTCTCTTGTATGGATTTTTTTTTTGTCGAGAGGAAGTATTTTTTTCTTAATGTTTCTTCGATGTGACATTTTTTTCATGGTTTTTTTTTTTTAAACATTAATAGATATTTGAGATGTTAGGTTGAGGGCAAATCCATACAAGAGTACCTAGAGCATGAAATTCTGCACATTTTAAAAAAAACCTGAAGTCTCTAGCTATCATAGTACTCGAGAAAAGCTGTTTTGAAGTTGAAAAAACAAGCGAAAAATTGATTTTTCAGTACAAGCAAATTAACAAATAGTACATGAGAAAAAAATAAGAAACAGATGGTTATCAAATGGTTCTCAATTTCGCAATGTTGACTCATAAACTTTAAAATTAATTTAAAAATACTTTCCGACCTCCTAAAAATTAAAAAAAATATCCTCGTATTCCCTGAATTGTCCTCTACAAAATTGGTGGAAAAAAAAAAAAAATCAAAAAAATAAAAAAAAATCGAAAAATTTGGGTGGTATACACCCTTAAAGTTAAAATTTTTGTTTAAAAATGAGCATAAGAGAAAACTCTACTGTACGAGAATTTGTTTGGAACCAGAGGTGAGGTGGGTCCTTGAATGACAATTAATCCGACAATTAATCGCTCTACTAAAACAGTCTATTCAATGAGCAACTAAACATGAGACCAACAATCTATGGAACATTGATATAGTATCGAGTAATGTTAGACACGTGTCAAAGTATAATAAAAAAGCAAGAAGCATTATATTTCCGTTCAATGCGGACGTCATAAAAAAGTCTTATAACTCACTTTGGAAAACTTCGTCAACTCTGAGCCAATTGCCGCTCCGAACTTATATTTGAACAAAAATGAAAAAAGAAACGTAATGGGTCTGTTGCAAACTTTTGCTACTGCGCTATAGAGTGATCGACCTCGTGTAAAATCGCGTTAAAAGTCGATTGGTGGCAGCAGAAAGTCATAAAATGCAATAACAAACTCACCAGAGGCATTTAACTGAAATCCAAGATGGCGGTAAAATATCGAGCAACCTGTATGCGCAAGCACCATGAACATCCAAGATGGCCAACCTCACAACATCGATCACAACCAATCACAACGCAAACAAACTCATAACCTCCGATGCTGTGTGGTTGTCAACAGGGGCGGACTGGGCCGGGGTGCCGGGATGCTGCAGCACCCCGGGCCCCTCCATGTCCGCTCCCCTCCTCTCTGGAACAGTACATAGTTCGGGCCCCTTTCCCCAAATCCCGGGCCCCAGCACCCCGGGCTTTTTTGCCCCAGTCCGCCACTGGTTGGCAACGTTGGCCATCATGGATGTTCACGGTATGCGTGCACACAGGTTGCTCGATGTTTTACCGCCATCTTGGGTTTCAGTTAAACGCCTCTTGTGAGTTTATTACTGCATTTTATGACTTTCTGATACCACCAATGGACTTTTCATATGATTTTACTTTAGATTTAACACTATATCGCTGCGTAGCAAAAGTTTGCAACAGACCCATTGACTGACAGATAAAATAGTCACTACTTTCGGTCCTAAATCTGACAACGGCAACTTGAGTATTGCGCCCCGTATCGATGAGATTGGTGCAATGCCCCCGCGGACCAAGTCTTAAGGACCCGCCGCCACCGCACCGAGAAGAAACGGGTTGAAAGGAGGCGGGGACTGGGCTGAAGCCGTGCAGGGAGCGAGCGGGGGGGGGGGGGTCGATGCATAGGGTACATTTCCGCTGTGCAATGCTTTCCAATTACGATCACGTTCGCCAATATAATTGTTACCACCGTTGGGGATTCGCAGGAAAGAGAAGCAATTGCACTAGTATGCGACTCCAATTGTGAGAAATGGGTCCGCATAATATTGCTTTTAAATTGAAAATATATTGGTTTATTTTCATTTGCGAACCGGACTTGTTTACTCCTTGATTTTTTTTATTCTCTTTAGAATTTGATGCTCAAACCAGAAACAATATATACTAGAGACCACGCACTAGAGACTAGAGCTTGTTTCAGAAGTGTAGCCGCACTTAGACCATAATCTTTTGCGAATTGTCAATTTGCAGACTTTCAAAATAAAGTAAAATTTTCCCCCTAATTTAAACAAAAAGTGTTCCTCAATTAATGAAAAGACAACACTCTCTAACTCATTCACATTCATTTTCATTTTGTAGCATGAGAAATAATGTTGAAAAATTCCAAAGATTATCGGTTTAGGTGTGCCTACACTTCTGAAACGAACCCTAGCCGTGGCCGGCCTCGGTGGTCAGGACACCTGACTGCCAATCCATAGGTCCCGGGTTCGAATCCCAGTAGTGGCAGCGGATTTAACACTGGTCTTGTCGCTCGGTCTCCTTAAAAGTGGGTCCACGGCAAAGATCACAGTGGAAATCTGAGTGTTTAGAGCATGGGTGTTTAAAGTCTCCGGTGTCTTCTGACAATAAATAAATAAACAAAAATATTCCCTTTCTCTTGTCTATTAGTGGCTGTAGGCTCTAATCAGGGGCATAAGCCATTAAACCCTTAAAAAAACTCTAGCCATGCGCGCGGCGGCTGACTTTTTTTTTCGAAACTCAACAGGAGTTAACACAAAGAGCATGAAGGAGCACCATCTAACATGGTCCATACGTTGACTGATGCAATTTCGGTGCATCGGTCTCATCAGGCCAAAACTTCAACAACTTTTCTTATCAATCAACGTATGGACCCCGTGTTTGCAGTGTTCTATTGAGACCCCGAAAAAAATAGTTGCCACCGCGCGCAAACATGGGCAAGATAGATAGTTTGTGGTCTCGGTCTCTATTGCATACTGTCTCTGGCTCAAACAGTTTGGTCAATTAGCACAAACTATTTGATTGTGCAATACCCTCGTTGCCCTTGTCACTCGAATATGGATACAGACTTTCACGTTTACACTGAAAAAAAAAGGATGCTAAAAAAAAGTGCGACAGCCAACAAAATGCTAAATTTACATCCTAGGACGTAGAAATAACAGTCCCGACGGTTATTTCCACGTCCTAGGATGTAAATTCAGCAAAATTTTGTTTGTCGCACATTTTTCCAACAACAAAGATGTTAATTTAGCACCTTTTTTTTCAAGATGACTAGTTTCTAGTTACAGCAATAAGACTCAAATAGTAGGCCGACTTTACGATTTACTCAAACACATTCCAGTATAGGATAAAAAAAAAAAAAAAAAAAAATAGAGACGTTCTTCAGCTGATTATCTAGTAACTGACAGTCCTGACACTCCTTTTTCTGAAATATAAATTACTTTCGGCCTGGAATTTGACATTATATATGTTACGGGCAGTTCTAGGTTTCTGGGCGGATCTAGATGTGCCCGGGCAGATCTTAGATCGGCCCGGGCGTACCTAGATTCGCCCGTTTAAAACGGGCAGATCTAAGTGTGCCCGGGCCGATCTAAGATCTGCCCGGGAAACAGTGGGTCAACCTAGTTTCGCCCGGGCGGAACTAGGTTGGCCCAAAAAAAGGAAATTGTTAAAAAAGTAAATAAATAAATTAATGAAAAAAAAAAAAAACAAAAAACAGAAACAAAAAAAAACAATAATGAACAAAAACAAAAAAATAAATAAACAAAGGAAAAATAAAAACAAACAAACAAAAAAAATAATGATGCAGCAAAGAAAAGAAAAAACCGCCAACAACAATGTAAGTACAGTATATTTCAGACGTCCTGGCCATTCCCTACATCTCGAAAACGGTGCGGAATCCTTGAATTCTGTAAAAAACCGAACATATAGGGTTATCTGAAAAGTACTAGCTTTTTAGAGTATTTTGAACTAATATTTGTTTAAACTCCGACTTTTCAAATAAGAGTAATGATTTTTTGAAAATGGGTCCAACTAGAACCTCGAACTTTAGCCCAAAAATATAGCACACACCGTCACTTGCCGCGAGGAGAAGCACACTGGCCGCATTATGTCGCAGAAAAGCTCAATAAAGGGAATTTCGACTGGTCCTTTATCTATCAGTTTCCGCAGATTCACCCGGTGTAAACAGACGGTCGGAAGACTGCTGCTGTGTTGCGTCAAGTCTGATGAGTAATTCCATATTTACAACGTCTATCACTAACATTATCGGCCAAGAAAAATAACTGTCGAAACTAAATATGCCCAGATCCAAAATGGTTTGGGCACACCTAGATGTGCCCATTTAAAACGGGCACATCTAGGTTTTAGCGGGCGGATCTAGATCGGCCCAGCTAAAATTGGGCGGACCTAATTCTGCCCGAGCACATCTAGGTCTGCCCGGGCGGACCTAATTTCGCCCGGGCAAATCTAGATCCGCCCGGAGAACTAGATCTGCCCGTAACATATACATTAATCTAACGGTAGCTCTCTGGTTGTAGAAATCGGCACTATAAACGCCGAAGAATCACCTTAAAGAGCCCATTCAATTTTAACGGCCGCACCCTGTATTCATCACCAGACCTTTTCGACTACGTGTAGAATGTGGAAACTAACAGATGTTTAAACGGCAGCATAAGGTCTGCCGCTTTTCCACCGTTGTAAATAACTTGTCGAAGCATTCAATGATCGCAAAGTATTACCTGGAAAACCGATTCATATTTTCTCATCCATTCAGACGCCGATAAAGGCTATTGCATATGGAGGCATTGGTGCGTAGTGCGTAGACTTTTTTCTTCCGAACTCTGGATTTTACCGCTGGATTTCGAGTCGTATTCTTAAATCTCAGCAACGGCTGTACTTACCTTGTAAGGTGTTCCGAAATAACTTGAACATTCACTTTTTTTGCGGGTTCGCACCCAACCCAACGTTTAACCCCTTATACACGGAGAAAAATTAATGTTTGCACTGAGACAATTATTTTCTTAATCCAAGGTGTATTTCGTTTATTGTGTTAAAGAAACTGCATGCACAGTGTCAAAATTGACGAAGGGGAATTTCCTTTAACCCAAGGAAAATATCTGCAGCTATCAGTAAAAGATTCTTAATTGTTGTGGCAGTGATTCTCCTTTATGCAACAGAACTTATTATACTTTGCGCAAGGAAAACTGTCACAAGTAAACGTGTTTCCTTGTTTTTAAAGAAGTGATTTCTCTCAGTGTGAGGCTACCAAAATTACTTCTCCGCGCGTCTCCGCGCGTATATTAGTCAAATGCAAATTCGTGTATTCTCCCCAAAGACATTATATCAAGTAGACCGTGCACTCCGCATCTTCGCCGTTAGCGCTAGGCGTGGCAAGTTTCTCGGAGCTCCATGATGGGCAGGCGGGATGGAGACTCGCTGAGTTGCCCCACGGTAGCGAAACGTTTGCTGGGAATGAATGGGGGAATGCACTCCCGCGCTCGGTTTTTCCTAAATAACTCGTTTCAGGTCCATTTTTCGGCAAAATGTGTAAGGACTAAAGATGTAGAGTATGAAATTTACGATTGAATTGCATAATTTGTTAACCCCCAAAGGTTATTGCTAACCGGAAAAAACGCATATCCGTCACAGATATTTCGCGTAGCATACCGGCTGCGCATGCGCAATGTCGCTCGGCTGGGGCAACTCAAGTCAACGATGGCAGTTCGGCGCCGCATCGCTCCACCACTCATCACATGAAAAGTTGCCACCGCGAACGAGAACTGAGCACGGTCTACTTGATATATAAAATCTGTCGTTACCACAATGCAAGAGCCGCCACTGTTTCAAGGTTTACAAAACGGGTATTGACCGTAATGAATACAAAACATCAAGTGTATTTTTACAATAAAAAAGTGGAGATTTTTTTTTTTTTTTTTTTTTTTTTTTTTTTTTTTTATATATATATATAATTTTACAGGTCTTCAGCCATTGGTTTACTGCTAATCAGTGAAAAAGTCGGATTTTCAGATACCTACAAATGCTAATAATTCTAATCAGTGGCGTAGCGTGCAATTTGGCAACATGACATTGTGTTCATTTAAACCCATGTAAAAGGTCGAATGCGAAGGTGTTCACCGAACACCCGATAGTTCGATCTTTCTCATGAATTTAAATGGACAAACTGCAACGTTGCCAAATTGCACGCTACGCCACTGATTCCATAATGAACAATAGAAAATAGAATAGAGCAATCCTCGCTGTATTCTATGACAATTTTCATTGCCACTTTTGTTTTTTCGTTGGAAACTCCCATCCATTTCTGACTTGTATTCTATGGACGAAGTATTTTATATTCAGTACACTTCGGAAGGGAAAAAATTAAAATGAACTTTCAAAGGGAAGAAAAGAGAGGGGAAAAAACTCAAGGTAAAACTAAAAGTAAAACACGATTTGACTCACGAAAAGAATAAAGGGAGGGGAAATGTACTCAGCAGAGGGAGACGTCTCTATCCTGGCATTTAATTTTAATTGTCAAAAATCTTTTGAATAAGCATAATTTATATTCAACGCTTTCCTCCCCTCTAGCGGAAAAAAATAATCAAATGCATAAAGATTTATTCGTCCGGAAAGCAAACAGAAAGTGCGTCTAATTTAATCGAACGCGGGGGAAAAAGTGACGAAGGAGGGGAAAGCGGTAAAAGCAAAGAGAGGGGAAGGGGAGTAGAAAATTTCATATTTATGGATCAGATTCGATTTGGTATCGTGTTCGTGTCGGAGGTAAGAAGTAAAAAAAAAAAAAAAAAAAAAACAAGTGATGAGGGAGCGGGGAGGTTAATTTATCGTTTCGGGTGGCAAACTTTCGCTGTCACCTCTACTTTGAGTGTTGAAAATAATCCCTCGAAATTTAATCGTGATTGTGTTGTCAAGTTGCAGTCAGTGGCGTAGCGTGCAATTTTGCAACTTTGCATTACGCGTCCATTTAAGTACGTATGAAAGGTCGAATGCGAAGGTGCGTTCACGGAACAACCAACAGTCCGATCTGTTTCATGGGTTTGGATAGACGAACTGTACCGTTGTCAAGTTGCAGTCAACCCTCGATAAAACTATAGAAAAAGTATGCAACATACTCATTACACTATGGTCTATGAGATCGAAAAAATGTGGCCAAAACTCAGTGGAAAAAAAAAGTCAACAAATACTATCGTTTTCGACTTTTTAAACCTAATTGAAACATTTTCAGTGACATTTCTATGTTTAAATTACTTGTGAAAAGTATTATTTTGGGTAAAATTGGTCTTGAAAGGGTATAAATGATATAAATTAATGAGAAATTAACTTTCTGATTTTTGATTTTTGACCTATTTTTGACGATGGGGCTCTTTGCAAACTTTTGCTGTGAGCAAGTGAATAGTACAATCTGATGCAAAAATCAGCGAAAATCACGAAACTCACACCAAGAAAGTCTAAAATTCAGTAATAAACACACATAACTGCTTTAACGGCAAGAACGTAATGACGCTTCGTCAACGCAGGTATCATGGGAGATTCCTGTCTACTATGTCACTTTTTCTACGGAAACACAGAGATATGTCTCAATTTAGATGGGAATCGCCATGATACCTGCGTTTCTCTGCCGTTAAGACCAATTCTGAGAGTGAATTTCGTGATTTCATAGTGTACTCATCGTCATTTTTACAGGTTTTAATGCAAGAATCACCTCTTCAATCCCCTATAGCAAAATTTTGCAAGAGCCTCATTTCAGACTATATATACCTAGTGCGTTGGAACGCATGAGTTAAAATAGGACGCAGCAGTCAAGTTATGTGACTTTCAACCAGGGCTGCCGTTTTGCGTACAATCAATGCTATTTTTCAATTCACCGATGATTCCACCGGTTGAGAAAAGATTACACAGCTCAGTTCAGAGCATGACTATGAAACTGAAATACTCGCATCTGTAATCTTTTCTCAACCGGTGGAGTCGTCGATGACTTTAAAAAAACTTGCGGATATTTTAATTAATCAACGGAGTTTCCACCGATTAAGGAAAGATTACAGAACAGAGTATTTTCGTGCATTACAGTCATACACTGAACTGAACTGTGTAATCTTTTCTCAACCGGTGGAATCATCGGTGACTAGAAAAATAGCATTGATTCTACGCAAAACGGCAGCCCTGCTTTCAACCCTCTCTGCTATCCTTTTCTAACGCTCACGTACAAATGGACGAAAGAGAGAAAGATAAATTCCAAATTCGGCTTTCAGGGTATAGTTTCAAGCGGAAGGGAAAGTGCCACGACCTCTCCTTTCTATACAGAACTCGGCTACTCGGCTCGCGTTGGATATGCCGTAGGTATTTCTTCCCCGTCTAAATTCCACACAAAGATTTTGGGAATTCTCCTCCGGAAATAGATGAGAGTAGAAGATGCAATGACGTCGATTACTCCTTTCCGTATTTTTAGGCTTCTCAGAATGCAACAATTGCTTTGAGAGAGATACAAAGAATTGACTGGAAGAATTTTCGATGAAAATATTATCATTTTCATTGCAAACATTTCTGAAGTAGCGATGCATTATTAAACCTCCGAAGAATAAGCGTGTCAAATAAAGTGCTCCTGTTAGAGCTGCCGTTTTTGAGTATAATCATATTTTTCAATGCACCGATGATTCCACCTGTTGAGAAAATATTACACAGTTCAGTTCAGTGTATGACTGAAATAATTCACGAAAATACTCTGATCTGTATAATGTTTTCTCAGTCGGTGGTATCGCGCCGTTTATTTATGAAAGTGTCCGCAAGTTTTTTTTTTTTTTTTTTTTTTTTTTTTTTTTTTTTCAAAGTCATCGACTAGCTACTTCACCGGTTGAGAAAAGATCACAGATTGGTGTTTTTTCGTGCAGCGCAGTCATACACTGAACTGAAATGTGTAATATTTTCTCAATCGGTGGAATCATCGACGAATAAAAAATCTGTCATTACCTATACGCCCAACCAGTGTTGCCAGATTGGGGGTGAAAAAGCCGTACGTTTTACATTGATTTAAATGAGGACGATACGGCTGTTTACCCTCGATCTGGCAACACTGTGCCCAACTGCAGCACTGGTTCCTGTTCACCGAAAATAAATCTAAATCGCAGTTATTTTTCACCTCCGACGGTAACCCTTCTCCGTTACCCCTTCACTTAGGTGCAGGGTAGATTGAATCCAATGTAGAGCTGACAAAATTTGCGAAGACGCATGTTTGTAGTGAACTTAGGAAGATTATTGAAGAGCAAGGTGCGAAAAAGCCATTCTAGTACTTACTGATAAAAGATCTACACACTTATTATGAATAATGTGAATGACAAATATTTGGTTTTGTTTCTAATATTTTGAAGAAAAGCGCAACGCTCTATATCGAGTTGCCGCAGTGAAGCGGCCCCAGTTTGAAAACATATCAAAACCCTTGAGAGCGATCGACTCCATTTGCTAAGCTGAATCGATAGAAGGGTCACAAGCTGGCTTTTGGCGACATCACCTTTTGGCCCATGTACATAGCCATGAGTTGCCAGTGAAGCGGCCCCAGTTTCAAAAGATATGAAAACCCTTGGGGGATCGACTCCATTTGTCAAGCTGAGTCGAAATCGGGTTCTGACAAGTATCGGTGCCTGCTTGCGAAATGCATCAAAGCACATGCATGTACTTTATATGGGTTTTTATGCATTTCGGAGGCGGGTAACGCTAGGTACTGTTGTCAGAACCCGACATTCAAAATACGTTAGCATTTTAGCGATATTTTTTATTGGAGTCCACGAAATTTTGAGGTTGTTTCGTGCTTTTCTTTAAAAAATAGGCAGTTATAAATTTCGCTATTTTTATATTTGTGAAATTTTTGACGTGGAAGCATACGGATTGGCTGAGATCAATTTTGACGAGTCCTGAGAAAATGTAATATTATTTGTCGACTCCGTTGAATGTGTTGATAGCGCGCATTTACACTTTTCACCTCGGAGGCAAAAGCATTTTTTTTTGTTTTTTGTTTTTTTTTCCAGCAGGCTTTATTTCATGCGTGTCATAGGAATTGAATTATATACAATCAATACACTACACACAGTGGAGCAGCGTGGAGTTAACATCAACCTCCACCCCCTTTGAAATCCGGAAAAGACAAACCGGAAAGAAAGGGGAAAAGTAGTGGAAGAGAGAAAGAAAGAAAGAAAGAACGGATTGAGGGGATATTAAAGAAAATAATGGGTCTGTTGCACACTTCGGCTAAAGTATCAATTAAAGCTAGCGTTTTAAAGTATCAATTCATACGTAAAAAGCCTTAAAATAAAAATGCCAACATCAGGAAACATCAAAATTCATTAATAAACTCACAAATTGCGACAAAATACTAGACACTATTCACCCCTGAATCTTTCCGCCAAGTGCACGCTATTTCGCGCGGTTAGCGCGGCACATTCAAATAATCATAGCCGACGGCAGGCTGCTTATTAACAATCGTATCCTAATGCCATCGAGGAGTGAGTTTTCAAGCCGATAGGTTTCATGCCGATAGAAACCCTCCCATCTCTACGGAAATTCGCCGATGACTCCTGAGCTATCGGAGAATTTCCCCAGAGATGGGAGAGTTTCTATAAAAATGAAACCTATCGTAATGACAACACCCATAAAAATATCACGTACACGGAAAAAAAAGACTGGATGAATTTACCATTTGCATAGCTGATTTTGGAGTCTGCTATCAAGTATAGTCAATTTTACCATCATATATGGTAAATGCAACGTTCATGGTGAAATGCACCAACAACAACAAGTTATCTTAATTTACCACGAGGTACGTTGCATTTACCATATGATGGTGAAATTTACTATGCTAGATAGCAGACTCCAAAATCAGCTATGATGATGATATTCTAGTATTTTTTTTCCGTGTACACGATCATCGACTCGGTAGTATTACGACACGATTGTTCATAATCAGCCTGCTGAGGTCCTGGATTCGATGCCCGGCCGAGGTGACACGATTTGACTATCTCGAATCCAGTCATCTCGGGAGGATATGGATGTCATTATACCCTATTTCTTTCAATGTGTCTATTGGTGGCAGTAGATTCTCCAATATACAGGAGAATAAAGCCAAATAAATCCTCAAAAAAACAAAAACAAAAACAAAAAATAAACAAACAAACAAACAAACAAACAAACAAACAAACAAAAAATCAAGGCCGAAAAGTCACGTGATTCATTACCAAGGTGCGGCGCCGTTCTTCTTGAAACCGATAACGAGGATCAAAATAAATGAAATTTGGGCAATGATCTCTCGCGGTTTTTCTTCGATGATAAAGGGAACGAGCGAGAAAATGTAATACAGAGACAAAGCAAACATCGAGAATAAGTCACGGGGAATAAGAAGCTTCTGCCTGCCCCCGAAGAAGGAAAACCAGCGCGGCGAAACACGAAAGACCCCCCCCCCCCAGCGCGGTGTCTCAAAAGACTCGTAAGGTCTACAAAATTGCCTTCCTACGATATACCACTCGTTCTTCCACCCCTCTTCTGTCTTTCACCTTCCAAAGGAAGGTTCTCTGTATCGTTGCACCCTTTTCCTTCGCCTCATCGCCCGTTAATCACTCACACTATATTTTGTTTTCGGCTCGTTTTCTTTCTTATTTTCCTCGTAGCGTTGCCAATAATGGATCTGTTGCAAACTTTTGCTACAGGCTTATTGATAGATGATTATGAGGTAAAACCCTGTAAAAAATAACGATTAGTGCACTAAAAGAACACGAAATCCACTCCCAAACTCATACAATGCTTTCAAACGCGAGACCGTAATGGCGGCCGTTGCCGCCGTTTACATTGGGTTTCCCTATCTTCAATCAGCTCCATCTACACGAGGTGTTCTCGCAACACCACACTAGAAGATGAAAAAGAAGAAGCATACAATTGCCTTTAGATTTAGGCGGCAACGGCCGCCATTATATACGGTCTCGTGTTTGAAAGCATTGTATGAGTTTAGGAGTGGATTTCGTGATTTTTTAATGTGCTGATCGTATATTTTTACAGGGTTTTACGCCATAAATGACTAGACTATTAATAAGCCTGTAGCAAAAGTTTGCAACACCTCCATTGAGACCATCTATAACGATCATCCGGAAGAGGGGCCCATAAAACACCAGCGGGCCGATCATTTACTTCATCGTTAAATCGATCGTTACAACTGTCTACGAGTGATGCTATTGGTCGAAAATTGTAAAACTTGGCTGTTGCTATGGTAACCATCGTTAAGAGTTTCGTTTTATAAAGGCTACTCATGAGTAACCTTTAAACAACGGACACTATAACGATGGTTACCATAGCAACGGCTAAGTTTTACAATATTCGACCAATAGCATCACTCGTAGACAGTTATAACGATCGGTTTAACGGTGAAGTAAATGATCGGCCCGCAGGTGTGCTATTCCAAAATAAACTGTAGTGAATACCCCACGAACATTTTCTCACCTGAAACTTAATTTGGGGGGAGGGGCACTGCTGGGCAAATGGATTATCAATTCTTGTGTAAAATGCTGCGAAAATAACGATAACACGATGAGACGTCTAAAAGTCGCACTCCTATAGCAGAGATAAATTAGCTTTAAGTTTAGATGGACCATCCGTGGATATATGTATATCTACATATCTTACATGTTGTACACCAAACAAAAGAACATAACCGACGAATTAGAACGATAAAATTCGATTAGAAGGGACTCTCCCCTGTGACCCGCTCATTCGATTGCCTTCTTGAATTTGGTGAAATGCATTTATTGAGTTTGCGAGTAGATTTTGAGACTTTTCGATGCTTTCAATGTGATATACACATAATTTTACAGACCAATTGAACAGGCGAATTGAACATTATAGCAAAAAACAAAACAAACAAAAAACAGACAAAAAAAAAACAAAAACAAAAACAAAAAAGGCATGTCTGCTCGTAAGTCAGTTTTTCCAATTTAAAATAACATTATGGCATGGCGGTGCCCCGGAAGAGCAGAAGGGACGTTTTGAGAACCATGCGCCTTGTTAGCGAATAAACGCCCACCAGAAAGACAGCTCTGCTCGTAAGTCAGTTTCTCCATTCAAAATAACATTGGCGGTACAAGGGGGCGTTGTTTTGAGAGCCCTGCGCCTTGTTCGCAAGGTTAAATTGTTAGAAATTAAGAAATGGAATGGATGAAGCAAACAGAAAAACTATGCATCAAGAGTTCCATTTGTGCACAAGAGGAGTTGGCAACACCGCGCCGTTTACGAAACTCTAAGCTCAAGCTGACTTTCACTCTGGAATCGAAAGTTGAAGGTTTCAGGTTCCATTGAAAAAAAATCGACTGATGTCACAGATTAGACGCACAAATCACGGGTCATCAATTTAGTTGCTGTTTTAGGAAAGAGCGGGCATAGTTTCAATTGACTTATCAGTCGCGGGATTTGACGAGCGATCGATGAAAGGACCGATCAAGCGTTAGTATCAAAGAGCGGGCGATTTAAAATTGACTAATGCTAATCAAATGCTGGTTCAGTAATCCTGTAGATCCGAGGAAATCTCCACTAAACCCTTTTATCTATCAATTCAAAAGTAACAAAGGCCATTTATTTTTCAGCACTGATAAGTATTTCCTCTCTTCTAGTATTTTAAGTTTCTCCGACTGCTTTTCTTTTATTTTGCCTGTCACCCCCTCGCAAGTTTTTAAAATTTATGGCGTCACCAGAATACCTCACGATTTATTTAGATTTCGAAGTAATAAATGTAACGGAGTCACTTTACTGTTAAGATTTGTTCTACCGACCAATCAACGCTCGTACGGTTTTTGGAAAAAAATATTCACTGAAAAACGTTGAAGACCAAAAACGTCCAGGTAAATACGTCAAAAGCCCTAAAGCCCAAAAAATGTAGTACAAAAATGTCCAAATGTAGAAAACAAGTTCAGAACACTTTTCGTCAAACACTCAGTTGGACTCAATTTTCGTCCAACACATAAGAAAGTCCAACATTCTTTAGTACCCACCCACGCATTTTTTTTTTTTTTTTTTTTTTTGCAACTTTTGAAATTTTGTTTCATTTTTAATGGACCCTGAAACACTCCTCAATCAGGGAGTCGAACTGAACCGAACCGTGAACCGAAAACCGAACCGCTGAAAAATGTTGAGCCGAACCGAATCGTGCGAACCTTAATTTTAAAAATGGCTCGAACCCGAGCCGAACCTGAACCGAAAATTGAGATAGTGTGAACCGACAAAAAAACCGGTTCATAGACGGTTCAAAAGTTTAACAGTTCAAATGGCTGAGAAGCAAAAAAAGAATCCCGAGTCCTAAATTGTCTGAAACGTAACGCCTTAAATTCAATCTTGTATTTCACAAGCAACTATACCTGCACTTCCGCAACGGTATTGCATAAGTGATTATTTGAAGGCGATTTTCATCGGTGGAGGCCACATAGACCGCGACACCGGCGCGGCACCGCCATCGAGGCCTGACTGACAAATGTTAAGTACGGACGTTCTTCGTTCTTGACTAAGTAACGAATCCTCGCAGCTGATTGCGATTGAGATACGTAAGTTAAAGAACAATGACTGTCTGTTACGAACATTCGTCCGGTATGGTATCGATGATGAACTAACTTTAAGAAGAGACGTACGTTTTAAGACAACTTTTTATGAGTAGCCCCCTTCTTTTGAACCCTCGGTCCGCCACTGCTTTGGCTTTGCTCTCTGACCAATGACCCCCCCCCCTCCAATCAATATTACAGAAGCTCCCTGAATTCCGCAGTGTTACGCCTTCATATACGTACACGACTTTACATGTAATGCTCAAATTTGATAAAGCAATCGTTCGCGACGATAACAAGGGTTAAAGGTTAAGGTAAAGACTTGTTGCAACCATGCCCACGCGAAAACTCGCAGTCAATTCCTACGCGTCGCATTCCACCAAGTTCTTGTTCTTTCGCCACTTTGATCTCATCCCTCACTCGCCGTTCGCCAACAGTCAGCACCCAACATTGAGCATTATTTAGTAATCCTCCCTCGCAGCTATGTACAATCTCAATCTCTCCCAAGCACCTGCAAAGTGTATCTCGGAGTCTCAACCTCTCTCTCAGCGCAGTTTCAGATCTCTCTCTCTCTCCCTCTCTCTCTCTCTCTCTCTCTCTCTCTCTCTCTCTCTTTCTCTCTCTCTCTCTCCCTCTTTCTTTTTCTCTCTCTCTTTCTCCTTCCTCCTCTGCCTCCCTTCCTGTTTCTCTCCTTCCTCTTCTCTGTTCGTCTTCGTCTCTCTCTTCTGGTACAATGGTCTCTCTCTCTCTCTCTCTCTCTCTCTCTCTCTCTCTCTCTCTCTCTCTCTCTCTCTCATAAATGCTGCAAAAACTAATCAAGCTCCACCCTCGCGAGCATAGCTTGCAATAAACTAACCTCCAAGAAGCTGTTTATTTGTCAAGGCGAGATGCACACAAAGTTGCCACTTCAGTTATACCTCGTATTAAAATGCGAACATAATTTTGGCTACAGGACTTTTCGTACTCTTTTATTCTCGGCCATTATCTTAATTTTCGCGTCTGTGAAGTTATCAGTCCTTGAAAGAAGTTCGTCCAATCAACATTAGACCTCATTAAAAAAAAAAAAACAAAGATCTGAGAAACTGTTTATTTGTCAAGGCGAGATGTACGCACAGTTGCCGTTTCAGTTATCTCGTATTAAAACGCAAATATAAAGAAAGAAAAAAATCAAAATAAAGAAAAAAATTGGGCTACATGACTTTTTGTTCTCTTTTTCTTGTACTTTATTTTTTTCGTCCACGACATTCTGGCTTTGAAAATTTAAAATCGTCCAATTAACTTAATGGCTCCTTAAAAACTATAGCTCAATCCTTCTTTTTAACGATACATAGTTGGACGAATCAATAAAAATGACAATGGCAGCATCCAAAAACACCAAAATTTAGTAATAAACTCACAAATTGCGAAAAACACTAGATACCATTCACCTCTGTATCTTTCCACCAAGTGCACACTATTTCGCGGGGTTAGCGCGGCACATTCAAATAATCATGGCCAACTGTCATCACAGCTGACTTCAAAAACAAAGTAACAGGAAACTCTGACGGCTTCTGTTAGAATTCTTACGTCTAAATATCCGCAATTCCTCACAATAGGTATGATCTAAGTAAACAGGTCAGTCCGGTAGCGTTTCACCGGGAACGCTGCAACCCCTATGTTTACACTTAGGCGGCTTTGCCCAAGGGGCGATTTTTTTTAACATTGAAGCTTATGGAGAAATTCCGACTAGCTCTCATTAAATACGAATTTCTCTCTTATGGTTGATCAAAACGTCGAATAAGTGACTGAAACTTGTTCGCTAGGGTTTTAGGAAGATTTTCATGCCACATAACATTAAGTAACTGCACTTCAGACGTAATACGAGGCTTTACCCAAATGGTAATTTTCTTAACATTGAGGCTTATGGAGAAATGCCGACTAGCTGTCGTTTAAACCGAATTTCTTTATTGTAGGGGATGAAAATTTCCAAAAAGTGGCTAGAACTTATTCGAAAGAGTTTAAGGAAGATTTTCAAGTTACTTGTGGGACTTTCTAATCAGCTGTAGTTGAAATATTCCGTTTAAACGACAGTCGCACGGCGTTTCTCCATAAGCCACAATGGTAAGAAATCATCGTCTTGGGCGAAGCGCAAAGCCTATACGCATGGTTGAATTATACGTGGAGGCACGCTCAATGGGGCAGTTGCAAGGGTCTGAAATGTTGTGTTTTTTATAAAGAAAATGAAAGTACTTGATGAGCTGAGAACAAATATGCCATTTGGTTTCTACTTAAGTCCAATTGCTCTCGAGATGAGATTTTGGCCCAAAATACATTGTTTTAAATGGGAATTCCGCGTTGTGACGTCACTACGCACACGATTTTCCACAACTTTACACGTGCGTATCTCCGGAACTGGGGCACTTAGGAAAAAACTAAAGGCACTATTGTTCTCAACTCATCCAGTACTATCATTTTCTTTATAAAAAACACAGTATTTCAGACCCTTGCAACTACCCCATTCCGTTTCCGGTCGGGACGTACTGACCTGTTTACATACATCATGACAATAGGTTGTGAAAGGTACGGAGACCGACTTTTGCGTCGAAAAATTATCAAAATGAAACAACATTTTACACAGGAGTTCCCAGGATGATGATTGAAATAGATATTTTTTCTTTTTAATTATCGTTTTTGTTTTGTTTTGTTTTGTTTTTTTGTTTGTTTTGCGGACGGATTTTCAAGCAAGTTACATCGAAAATGTCTAAATGTCCGGTGAAAAGATAAGGTGAACGTTGAATGAAAAAAGAAAAAAAGAAACTCCATCACGGTAAGAGAACTTTTTGCTGTCGACGGTAAATTTAATGGGACATTATAGCGTTTCGTGCAATCTGATAACGCGGGTTTTTGCCACTTTAACCTAAGTTTATGGTGATTTACCATTTCTTTCTCGCCAAGAATTCCGGTTTATTTCGCTCCGGTCGTCGGCAAAACTTTTTATAGGAACCGTTCTGGCGCTCTTTAATCTGTATATGCATCAGCACATTTTTCTCACAAAAATGTATGCTCAGCGGTATCAAGTGCAATAGTCGGACTCCGTGTAACTTAGATCATGCTTTTTCTGTGAAATCGGCATCATCATCTTTAAATTAGGATTTCTTCCGGAGAACAATTCCTTCCTTTGTTTCACCAAGCTTTTTCTGGAAAACGTCTCACTTGTTTCGTTTTTCAATAATTTATTTCTCGTCTCTTCCTTGAAGTCTTCCCAATGTTATTATCTTTTCTTTGTACTCTCTACGAAGTATACTTCTTTTCTGGATTTATTTGACGGAGGATATGAATATGACCAATTTCAAAATGGGTCTGCCGCAATTGTTTGTACACGGAAAAAAAAGACTGGTAGAATTTACCATCTGCATTGCTGATTTTGGCGTCTGCTAGATAGTATGGTCAGTTCCACCACAATATGGTAAATACACTGTACCTTGTGGTAAATTACGTTAACCTGTTGGTATATTTTACCATAGTTTAATGAAATTTTCCATTTTTTCTGGCAGACTCCAAAATCAGCTGTGCTGATGGTAAATTTTACCAGTCTTTTTTATTCCGTGCAACAGCTGTAGAGAAGGCCAATACTGGTGTATAATCTCTGAAAAGCAACGTTGAGAGATGAGAGCATCAGAAATTTCCAAATATGACTCTCAAACTCAATAAGACGAGAAAAGTGAAAAATTGAAGCCAACCCTTTAGTTGCCCGTGGTTGTGAAAATATATCATAAATAACTTATCGCTACCCAGGGCTAAGTACTATGACTTTCAAAAGAAAGTATCCTGGTAGAAATTTTGAAAATGTGTTGAAGACGATAAAAGTGAAAAATTAAAGGCAACTTGCCCGCGGTATGTGTAAGTATAGATCACAACATTGGCGTATGCCCTCACGACCGTGAGGGGGGGGGGAGAACTTGAGATTTTCGCCCCCCGGTGACCCCTTTTTCCTTTTTACTCTCCTCCTATACCCCTTCTTCTACCTTCCACCCCCTCTTTCCCCATCTTTTTGGTCGAACGGGGGGGAGGGGGGTCGCCCCTTCGCCCCCCCACCCCTGTATCCGCCAATGGATCATAAATGGTGGTCGCTACCCGGGTCTAAGTACTATGACTTTCAAAAGAAAGAATCCTGATAGAAATTTTGAAAATGTTTTGAGAAAAGTGAAAAATTAAAGCCAACCCTTTATTTGCCAGCGGTTGTGTATAAGTACATTATAAACAGTGGTAGCTATCCAGACCTAAGTACTATGACTTTCAAAATAAAGTAGGTATCCTGACAGAAATTTTTATTCCCTCCTCTCTCGCACAATTTTAAAGAATTTTGAGGTTTTAAGGTGTTCCAGAGTCAAACAGAACTACCACGGGGAAATATTCTCCAAAAAATCTTTAACTCTTTGAAAAATAATAGAAAAATTTATCAAGAACAATTTCGATTCAGAGGACTTTCTTTTGCAAGTCATAGTACAAAAACAAGAAGCGAGAAAGGTTACACGCGACTCGCTTATCAGCTAATCCTTCACCGAGCGCAGTCCTTTATTTTGGTCGTTTTTCGTGATTGTGGCTGTACCATACAGTGGCTACAGTCAATTTAAAACATTTGCATATACCTCATAAATTGAAGGCGCGTGGCGAGATAAATACGTCAATGCCCAAAAGGCCTGATATCTGAGGGTTCTTGTAGTTCTCAAAGGTACCAACGAAGGCATAATTTTCCCTTTCTCCCTCACCCTGTCTCTCCCTTCCGCTAACCCTCACCTTCATACTCCCCCTCCCCCTCCGCCTTTTCCCTTTCCTCTCGTCCACCGAAACCTTTTCCCCACTTTCCCGCTTTTTTGCCTACGTATGTATACACGCTTAACTTTTGCCTTTTGTTATAATGCATTGAATTATACAATTCTTTCCGTAATATCTTTTTTGCTTCTTCTATAATATATTTCTATTTTGTTTTGCAACGACAGTCTAAGTGGCATTAATTTCTTTTCAATACATATAAAATTTGCTCACTCACGGTAAAAAAGACTGGTACATTTTACCATCATATGATAAATGCAGCGTACCTTAAAGTGGTACATTAAGATAACCTGATGGTATACACGGAAAAAAAAGATTAGTGAAAATAACCATACGGATACCTGATTTTGGCACCTACTAGATGTTATGGTAAAATTGACCAGAAGTGTGGCACATTTACTGATACTTTGAGTAAATTCGACATGCAATCGGGTAACATCACCTAGTACCTAATCAAAACATAGTATACTTCTGGTTAACATTACCATAACATCTAGCAGGTGCCAAAATTAGGTATCCGTATGGTTATTTTCACCGTAGTTTTTTTTCCGTGTAGTCTTTTGGAAAATGTTCGAGCCCGTTTTTATGTTTTCTTATATACTATGACACTGGTGATACAATTAGAAATAAGTCAAAATATACATAAAAATGTGTGATATAGGGCTTTTTACATCATGTGACACCGGTGTCACAGTATGCAGTGAAGGGTTAGAACTTTTGGGACATAGAGTAGAATATTACAGTCATTCAGAACCAATAGGTTTTTAAATGAATGCTCTCGCTGAAAAGTGTCTGTGCAGGTGGAAAGGAACAGGGAGGGGTTGGGGAAAGAACTTTTAGGACTTTGACCGACATCAATTTTAAGTTTTTTTTTTTTTTTTTTTTTTTTTTTTTTTTTTTTTTTTTTTTAAACAAAAATCATCTCCTTTCGTCGTATGTGCGGTTGTTACGCGGTCGTGTGATGTGGCGCAGCGACCAGTGCTGCCAGACCCTGCGATTTTTTCTACGTGTTCTTATGGAAAAAGCCCCAATATCTGGCAACACTGCGCAGCGGTCTAGATTTACGAGCGCGTTTCTCTTAATTGTCTCCCTCCATGCACGAAAGCTCTTTGTTTCAATTCTATTTTCGAATTATTTTTTAACCACGGGAGGTATTTTTTCTTACCGCCTCTCCTCGCTACCTAGAGCTATTCTCCCTCGTAGTTTGCATCCTGTGTTAATAGCTACCTTTACCGGTGGCGTAGCTTAGCGTGCAGTTTGGCAACTTTGTATTTTGTCCACTTAAACCCATGTAAAAGGTCGAATGCGAAGCAGCCTGCGAAGGTGCTCACCGAACACCCAATACAACGATCTTTTTTCATAGGTTTAAAGTGACGAACTGCAACTTTGCCAAATTGCACGTTACGCAACTGACCTTGACTCGTTTTAGTTTGGGATTGCAAAATTGGGGATGTGGATAATACTTTAGTAGCAACAGTCAGGAGACTTGCATCTTCCGAAAAATTGCCAGAATAATTGAACGATGAGCGCGCAATGAAAAATGCCGCAATAAGTGACATAAAAGCACTGTCTCAAATGGCGTAACGTAGCCAGGAATTTTGGGGGGGGGGGAGAGCCCGGAGTCCGAAAATTGTCAAGGGAGGAGGCAAAGATAACATTTCGGTAAAATTTCTCTGAAAACACAAAATAATTCCTTTTTTTAGGGCAAATGTTGGTGTCAAGAGCGGGGGGGGGGGGCTCCAGGAGGTCTGGGCCCCCTCCTCGCCCCCTCTCTGGTTACTCATTTGACTGTCACCAGATTGCATGAGTCGCCACACTGAGAGAAATTTATTTTTGTTGCAAAAGGAATTTTGGTTGGCTTAAAAGAAATCGACTATGAAATATTGACTAATAAACTTTTCGTTTGGCATAATCAAACGCTCCTTTTCGTCCCAACAATAATTTTCTTTTGCCCCAACTGTAATTTTCTTTTGTCCCCAACAATAATTTTTTCCTCCGTAGAGTCTGAAATGTTGTGTTTTTCATAAAGAAAATGATAGTACTTGATGAGTAGAGGCCAATGATGCCTTTGGTTCCTTCATAAGAGTCCCGCGGTACTGAAAATACGCACGTGTAAAGTTGTAAAAAATATGCGTAGTGACGTCTCTACGCGGAATTTCCATTTGAAACAATGTATTTTGCGCCAAAATCTTGTCTCCGGAACACAGGGACTTAATTAGAAACCAAAGGCATCTTTGTTCTCAGCTCTTCAAGTATACTTTCATTTTCTTCATAAGAAAACATAACATTTCAGACCCTTGCAACTGCCCCACTACCGTTGAAATACTATTAAAAAAATTTACGAATCCCGAATAGTGGTACTAATGCGAGACTCGAGTGCAACCCCGTTTACTCAACTCTGACCGTGTTTATGAAAAGCGGTAAATTCAAAATTAATCAATCAGATGTTTCTGTAAAAATAATCTAAGCCAATCAGATCCCTGGATTTTAAATTTCCCGCTCGTCGCAAACAGTGCAGCTTTGGCTCTTTCAACGCGGTGTCTATTATTAAACGCTCTTTTCATTAAACGTTCTATAGTAATTGCCGTTGCTTCTTTTTTTCAACCCCTCTTCCTTTTGTTTTGTTTTTAGAAACGTTAATCTTTTTCACTTTCATTATTTTTCTTCCTCCCCCGTCTTATGTACCGGCATCCTCTCCTTTTGACAAGCTTCTTTTGAGTTAAATTAATTAATATTCCTTGTTTCTGTTTGTTTTTTTGTTTTTTTGTTTTTTTGGCTCTATTTAACGCAGTTTAAAAACGTTCCACTGCTTCTCCACAACCACTGTTTTCTCTCACTTTTTCACCCTTTTTTTCACCATCCAAAATCACGAAGTGTTTGACGAGTGTAAGCAAAAAAGCGACGAATGAGCTATTTTAGGACGAAAAGAGTCAAAAATTATTAATAAATTTACTCTTGCACTTTAGTTTGAAATAACGTTGAGAAACACCCATCTCCGCATTCATGATATTACGAACGATGAAATGAAAGATGGAAATAGAAACGAGGAGGGAATCATTAATATCTGTCGCGCCAGTAATGGCACGCAACTAATGCTGTTACATTGAAAACACTTTGCATGGAATTATATTTTTCGCACGTGTGCCATTTGAAGTACATGTACACCACATGCCTTTTCAGAGAACTCGTGCATTCATAAATGAACAGTTAAATAAGTAAATAAATAAATAAATTCATAGATACTTACGTTAAACGTCCCTAGTTCCCAAATAACTTACATACGTGTTTACATGGGCTTAGCTAGACAATTTTTCTGGGGGGGGGGGGGGGGGCTGAGTTTATCATTTTTTCGATCGAAGAAAAGCATCACGCAGTAAGACTGTTAAGTCAAAGTGTGCAATATTAAATTTAGAACCCAGCAGCGCCATTCCTCAAGGGTCGAATGAATGAAATTATAGGGTCTACAGAGAGCTGCCGGAAGAGGTGCTTATGAAAATCTGAAAACTTTTACGAAGCAGTAAAATTTGCAAACTAGATTAATTCAGAAGGCTATTTGTATTCAAATGTGACCCCAGCGCGCTTAATTTATAAGAGCGACACCGACTGTTTTATGGAGGGAGAGTGAGAGGGAGAGAGGGAGAGAGAGAGAGAGAGAGAGAGAGAGAGAGAGAGAGAGAGAGAGAGAGAGAGAGAGAGAGAGAGAGAGAGAGAGAGAGAGTGGAAAGCCACGCACTGGGAGCTATTTCTCCAGTGGTAGTTAGTTACACCTCTGTTTATGATTTTTCATTGTCTGCATCTGATGGACTGTTTTGTTTATTTTTGTTGTAATCACATCGGATTTGTGCCTCACTGATTATTATTATAACAGTTTTGATCTTATTAATTAAAGCTAGGTAATGTTTTTAATGCATGAAATAAGATGGAACAAGGGAAAAGGAACGGGTGATACAACAGATTAATCTTGATTGACTGTATGGTTCGTCTGGATGGCGTTCCGATTAAAAAAAGAAAGGCTTTATCTAAATTCTCCAACTTTAAAATGGTGGTCCTCTTTCAAAATTAAGTATGAAATGACGTCTGCAATTGCCGGAAATTCGCTTTTTCGTTCAGTCTGTGCACTGTGAGAAAAGAGAGTTGTAGTTGTGGACTCTAAATGGTATATAGATCTTTCGGATCCGGCAGACCGATATGAGAAGCCCGTTGTCTACTTCGAATAGACTTGTATATACGCTATTAAAGTGGAGTATACCTACTCATTTAAATAAGTAAAGGATTTCTGTAAATAGTTATGCAGTTTAAGTTTTAGAGGCATCTGGTATATAGGCATCAAATACCTCATCAATGTGAACTATTTTAGTATTTTAGCACCAATTATATTGCGACAACTGTCAACTAACGATTCTGTTGAATCGGCCTCAATGATAAATGGAAGTACTGATCGTTCTCATCTATCTGCAAAAAACGCACACCACACGTACATGAGATTAAATCAAATTATGAAACGAATAAAAATAGACATGTTTATTGACGGCAAATAGAGAGATAGGTCTTATTATACCTCCCCGTAGTATACATATAGCTCAGTGATAAATAATTATCTTTGATCTCGTGCGATAAAGCTCGCCCTCTTTTTGTCGAATCAAAGTGCTACAAAGTTTTTAATTGAGTGAGGCGATGTTTGATTTTTTAAAGGTCTGCGTTCATTGATTGAGAGGAATAAAAAAGTAATCAAACACTCAAACAAACAGAAAATTAAAGTTAGTAAAATGAGAACTTTGAGAGGCTTGTCGGAAATCATTAATTTTGAAAACTATTTTTATTTCAAATTTTACCATACCTCGAAAATAATAAACCTTACGCCTTTATAAAATTTACTTTAAGGGGATTTTTGGGCCCCTAATTTTTTTTTGAAAATTTGAAAATTTTAAGTGGCTGTAAAATAGAAACGACTTCAAATGTCAAAAAACGGCGGGGGTGGGGGTCACATTCCTCCAAATTTGAAAATTTTAAATGATAACACCACAGAGCTCTGCTTTGTGATACATTTTTAGAAATGACGTTTAAATCCGAACAGTTTGGTGCATACCGCAGGTCGATGTCGTTTTTCGTTCTCGATTATTCGAAGGTCAAAGTTTGATATCGACCAAATGGATGATTTGAACGGTATCAAACTTTGACCTTCGATTAATCATCAAGAACGAAAAACGATATCGACCTGCGATTTGCACCAAAATGTTCGGATTTAAACGTTATTTCTAAAAATGTATCACAAAGCAGGGTTATTCTGAGGTATTATCATTTAAAATTTTCAAATTTGGAGGAATGTGACCCCCACCCCCGCCCCCCCTGTAGGGTCTGAAAATTGCCGACCCCAAAAAAAGGTGTATCCTTTGAAATAATAGGACCCATGTTTCAGCGTTTATTTGAAATTTGAAGTCGTTTCTTTTTTACAGCCACTTAAAATTTTCAAATTTTCAAAAAAAATTAGGGGCCCCAAAACCCCCTTAAAATAATTTTTTTGGAAAATTCGTATTTTTTTGTGAAAAGACCTTCCTTTGTAGAGCAATTTAGACCCAAAGATTTTTGAATTTGGACCATTCAACGGGACGTTACAGATTTTTGAAAATGGGTCCATATCGAACTTTTGACCTTCAATGTATCGAAAACGAAAAACGATATCGATTTCCGGTTTACACCAAAAGTCTTAGAATTTTATCCTTTTTCCAAATATCAAATAAAAATTGGGGGTATCCATTTGGAGTAAGGGATTTAGGGTCGCGGGGACCCCCTGGGGGCCCCTAGGGGAGTCCTAAAATCGGTGACCCCCTTAAAATACG
The DNA here is from genome assembly GCA_011764245.1 of Trialeurodes vaporariorum. Lineage (NCBI taxonomy): Eukaryota > Metazoa > Arthropoda > Insecta > Hemiptera > Aleyrodidae > Trialeurodes > Trialeurodes vaporariorum. Next base: position 52,152,412 of record VMOF01000388.1, on the reverse strand, counting down.
TCTCCCTCAAAAATATATTACACGTGTTTCAGCGATTTTTGAAATTCCCGACCGTTTTCTAAAAAACCCCGAATGGAAACTATTTTAATCAACACCCTGTATAATCAATGAGGTGATGTCAAAGTCTACAGATGTTGAATGCACTTTTACAATGCAGTAATCAAACCAACCTCGTTCTTTGGCCCCCTCTTTATTGACTTTTAGAAGCCACTTCGAGGAAGCATCAAACAAGAGCTCTCATTCAAGAGCCTTAAAAGGTTCTCCACAACCACCGGGCGGGCGACGCACTACGATCTGAGACTGAAAAAAGTGGCAAAAAATTAGTAAAAAAAAAAAATAATAATCGTTTCTGACCTTTTAACCTAAATTTGAAACTTTCATATGCTACTTCTAGGTCTGTATTACTTATAGAATGTGTTCTCTGTGATTGGAATTGGTCTTGAAGGTTTACGAATGATAAATTGATAAGAAGTTTACTTTCTGATTTACAAAATAATCGTTTCCTACCGTTTAAGATAAATTTAAAACTTTCAAGTGATATTTCTAGGTCTGTTTTACTTATTAAATGTGTTGTCTGTCAATAAAATTTATCTAAAAAAAAAAAAAAAAAAAAAAAAAAAAAAAGTCAGTAAAAAAACACATAAAAAAATAAAAAAAAGTAAATAAAAAATAAATAAACAAATAAAATAAATAAATGAAAATATTCATAAAAATAAGCAAAAAAAAAATAAAAAAATACAGAAATCATAGAAATTAGAAATTATAATTTGTGATAAGAAGTTGTGAGTAAAAAATAATAAAAATGAATAAAAATAAATAAAAAAATAAAAATAAAAAAAAATGAAATAAAAAAATAAAGTAAATAAATAAAAATATAAATAAAAAATAAGCAAAAAAAATTATAATAAATAAATAAATAAAAAAAAAATCATAGAAATTATAAATTATAAATTGTGATAAAACTGTGATAAAACTATGTGGTAAATTGTGGTAATTGTGACTTTCTGATTTTTGGCCACTTTTTGAAGATCTTGGACCATAGTGCGACGCTGGACGCTTGTTCTTTTTCCTCGCAGCCTTTTTTTTCACCGATCTACCCCAGTTCTCCATGTTTGCTCTCCGCTTCTTTGTACTCTCGCATCTCTTTCCCTTCAATTTCATTCACCGCACTTACTTTTTCTTTCTTTCTTTCTCTCTTTCTCTCTCTTTTTTATTGTTGTTCTTCGCCACTCCATCCGGCTCATCCTGGTGTTTGTCGCTCGAATTTCCACCTGCGCTTCCGCCAAAGACATTAAAAGAAGAGAACTGAAGGAGACGGAGTTACATCTCATCGCTGCGCGGAAAGTGAGACTGAGCGAAGGGTGGAAGTGGGGGAGTGGGGGAGTGGGGGGGGGGGTGTATGGGCCACTTAAACCATTGATTATATTTTGTATTTTGTGGGCTGGCGAAGGAAAATGTGTTAAAATTTGTCGTAAATCAACTTCGCCTCTACCAAAAAAAAAAAGAAAAAAAAAAAAAAAAAAAAAAAAAAACCTCTTAATGGCGCGTGAATAATGAATAATGAATAATATTTAACCTGCGTGAAAATGTCGAAAAGATCTAGTAAATAATAAGCAATGGGATTGACTGTTGAAAAATTTTCCATCGGCGTTTTCGAGGGTCGATTTTAATTCAACCGCATAATCTTCAAATTTTGTTAAACGCATTTTTTGAGTTCTTAAGTGGATTTTGACTCTATTCGATGCTTTCAATGTGATTTTCACGCAATTTCTCACAGGATTCGACCTGCCACAGTAACGCTGTAGCAAAAGTTTGCAACATCAGACTCACTATCAGGAATTCGGCAGTCAACAGTATATTAACCCACTAGAGATTAGGTTAGCTCAAAAGAACGCCACTCTTCCGTGTTTGTCGGGAAGGTAGTTAACTGTTCGTACTCGTGGTAGTTTGAATTGCATATACGACGAATTGAAGGCACCCAAACGAAGCCTTTTCTTGTAAGTGTTTTCATCGATAATCGAGTTTATCCGGAATGAGGACTGAAAAAATGTGAAATAGACTAGATAAGAAAATCGAGTATACTCGGGCTTGGTCCATAAAGAGTTAATGGTGAAATTGGTTTTATCAACAACAAAAAAACCCCAGTAGGTACATAGGATCACCCATAAGCGCATTTTGAACGGAAACTTATAGGCTATTAAATCAAACAATTATTGTAAACTTTTAGCGATTATGAATTTTACGTCCTCGAAAATGCTTAGTTATGCCTGGTTCCCTTTCTTTATGATAATGCCGAAATCAAGAAGATTTTACAGATTAAACGATGCATTTGGAGGTTGGAATCACCCAAATTTTATTTTTGTTGTTGTGGAATCGGCGAGATTTCGGGCGATTCTAACCTACAGATGCAACAATCTGCAATATCTTGTTCATTTCGGCAGTTTTAGTCAAGGAACCAGTCATTATTGAGTATTTTTGAAGACGTAGAATGCATATTCGTAAAAAAGTTTGCATTAATTATTTGATTTATTACTCTACATTTCCGTTCAAAAGTTCGCTTATGGGAAAAACGCATTGAACCAGAGTTTGTTTGGAACTTGAGGCCCTCGAACGGAAATGCAATCGATTTGATGTATCGCTCTACTAAAACAGTCTATATCTTTGCACAGATCTACACTCGATCTGCACCGAGTTTGCTAGTCCAGTTATTAAAATATAAACTGCAAATATTGTTTCCGTTGACTGGTATAAAAAGCGATTGCGTTTCTAGTTATATTACTATTCTATAATTCCTTCGTAATCATCAATCAAACATTGAATCAGATGCAGTTGAGATATTAATTTATATGGTTCAATCAAAGAGGATGGTTAATTTATAATTACGGTAATTATGGATTCCTATAAATTTGACGCCATCAAATGCACATATGATTGGATTTGTCGATCATTGCGTATATTTTCGAATAAAATTAGATAATGGGCGATCAGATGGGCGCGCGATACACCAAGAGCGTGCACCAGATTAAGGTAAAAAGCTTGAATATTGCATAATCTGGACGCACGCTAATAATATAACTTGCGACTATCTTTGAACGAGTTCCTGCGGCACAGTGGACCAAAGTCAGCGGTGCGACTAGCGAGAGATCGACCATCGTATTTTTCTCAAGCGGAACTCACAAAGAAGTATCGATACAATTTGGAGGCAAAATTAAACCAACAAAGCGTTGAATCTTTTCTATGTACCGTTTTCGTACAACGATAAATAGTATAGATTGCCGTTTGCGTATACTTTTGAGTCCCTATGTTTAGAGAGTTAGTTCAATAGGGTAGTCAATCTCTGATTGGTCAGCGAGTTTAGCTAGGCTCTACGGGCGCCGCCATAGGATGCATTTTGGAACATTTGTTTACCAAAGCGGTTTGTTTGTTTATTTTTACACATTCTCAACAGAAATTCTTTGTGTTTTACGAATAAAGCAACAAACTATAGGGATAGAGGGGGCCATACATGTCATAAGTCATGTCTCAAAGTTTGACAGCATGGGCGATTTGAATCTGGGTTTGTTTGCCTCCAATGAGCTATAACCTTAGAGTGGCAGCGGGCTGGTCCGCCTTGTGCCACACAGGGTAGAAGGAATCCCGGGAAAAAGCGGAATTTGGACGGCAGATTTCAAGGTTTGAGGTTAAATTTTGTAGGTCGTTTCCGGCGGTACCCGAGTTCGTTTACGAAACGACCGAAAACGACCCACAAAATTTAACCTCAAAATCGATTTTTACGTCAAGATGAATGACGGCGCCCTAGGTGACAACAATGAACTAGCAGAACGTTCCTTGATGTGCCACTCTAAAGTTATAGCTCATTGTTTGCCTCACTTTTTTTTAACCTTAAATCATAACTTGTAATTAATCCAGTGGAAAATAATTTTAAACGAAAGTGCAAGTGTTTAAGAGTGGCTATCTGGACACAGAATTCTAATACAACCATCCAGGTGAGAAAATTTTGCTTTTTTCGGTTTTGTGTCAGTTTCTTTATGGTGCAAATCCTTCCAGAAGAAACATTTATGTCGATTATATACTGTGTCTAGATAGCCACTCTAAAACACTTGCACTTTCGTTTATAACCAATTTCAAATGCGTTCATCACATTTTTTTTTTTTTTTTTTTTTTTTTTTAAGAATTTAAAGGTTAAAAAAAGTGAGGCAAACAAACCGAGCCTGTGTAAAAATTTCCTTAAGAGATTTTCATCATGGCTACCTCCTTGAAGTTTCAATATCACGTCCCACAATCCTCTCTATCGCTATAGTTCGTTGAGTTCGAGCCATATCATTCTTCCTTATTTATCCTGCGATTCGTACCACAGTGCGTGTACCGTCTTAGGTTTCTGCGACGAAGTTCAGCGAAGCACGGCCGGGTTTCGCAGTTTGCAAACCGGTTGAGAGGTGAAGTGACTCTGACTCGGTTCGGTTCGGTTCGGTTTGGTGCAAAACAAAAACATAAACAAAAGTGACTGCGCGTCAAGCGGTGCAGCGTACGGAGTATGGCGCCGGCGCAAAGGCCCTTTCAGCTTTGGTCGTTGCTGCCAAATCGAAGCAACAAAGCTCGAGAAAACATGGGTGCTGCCATTGGATGCGTTTTCGCCATGGGCGTATAGCTAGAGGTAGTTTCAGAAGTGTAGGCGGACCAAAACCATAATCTTTGGCGAATTTTCAACTTTCATTCCTTCAAATCAATACCGAATTTGCTCCTGACTTTATTCTTTTGTGTTTAAAGTTTTCCTTATTGAAATGTGAACACTCAATTTCATTTTTATTCATTTTCATCGAGTAATATCAGAAATAATGTTGACAAATTCCAAAGATTATCGGTTTAGGTCCGCCTACACTTCTGAAACTACCTCTACTAAATGTGTACTAATCTGAAGTTGAAAAAAATGGAATGCGAATCTATGGACATACATCGGACGCACAAATCCCATTGGAAGCACCAAGTCCCCACAAGAGGACTTGCAATGCTCCAATGAGCTAGATTAGTGCTCCCGATGGACGTCTATAGATTCAAGCGCAAAAATTTGTTTCATATCAATGTGATCAATGAAATACTAGCCCGCAACCATTTGGTAAATAACGACCACTTTTCTCTGATTGCAACGAATCTAAAACGAAGAATCACGATTTTGGTCCCTAGCCTTTCTTGCTGGTCTCAGTATGCTAGTTTTAAAAGATGAACCATTTTATTCAAAAATGAAGGAAAAGAGGAACACAAACGACAAAATCCTGGATCCGTCGCTGTACGATGAAAACAATATCGATAGCTATTTATTACCACATATCATTCAAAAACATTTAGAGAGATCGGTCACTATGATTTTATGGCCCCTCTCTCTGTCTTTTTTCAACTACATTTATATGAGCGGAGGAAGAGAAAATAAGGTCCTTGATCCGCCTCTGTTAGATTAAAATACGTAGTATCGGCAGCACTCCACACGCCTTAGTGTCAAAGCTGTAGCCACAACACCGATCTTTTTTCACTTTCTTTTTTCCTGCTTTTATTCGGCGTTTGTTGATGCATTTCTCCTTGACGCAAACGTCGAGCTGACTGATATACATATACTGTTTTGGTTGCCTCAAATCCTCAAAATGTTGAGTCCTCTACTCTCATTTATCTTGCGTAACTGGCCTATTTTCCCTATCTTTCTATTGAATGCCGTTATGTTTCCAACCCTTCTCTATCCAAACCTTCATTATTCAGTCCTTTCCTTTTGCTGTTTTCTTTTTTCGAAAATCAGTCTTTCAACCAATCTTAACCAGCTCACGCGCGACTCTAAGAGTTGGCTCAGTAACTACTTTAAGCCCGCGCCCATTGGGTGTGCTAACACTTTTCAGCGTAAACGGATAAAAAGTAAAACGACTAACGATAAGTACGTGCAGTACACATTTTAAAATTAAATTTACGGTCTTTATTTTCACTAAAAAAGGCTTCAACTAGGAGGCTTTGCCCCCTGGCCGCGCCGGCTGCTCCGCAAAGCGCCATATTAACCCTTTATGGGCCAAGCCCGAGTATACTAGTTTTTCTCCTCCAGTCTATTTCACATTGATTCAGTCTTCATTTTGGATAACCGTGAACAAAGATGGGAGCACTACAATAGATAAGGTCTCGTCGGGCGCCTCCAATCCGTCGTATAGGCAATTTCATCTCCATCAAGTACGAACAGTTAACTACCTTCCCTTTATAAACGAGGAGTGGCGTTCTCTTGAACTATAACCTGGTCCTTAAAGGGTTAAGAAGGCGCTACACGCCTTTAGTGCTGAGCGCCACTCTATTCGGGGTTGGGCCGCGGAGCGGCAAGGGGGCGAAGCCCCCTAGTATACCAATACGAACCCTAACCCCACTTTTTCCAAAGAAGCAGCCGGGTATGAGTAGAGACGGTATTGATCACTGTAGTCGTGTTTTGGACCAAAGGGTGCAATTCCACAAAAAAGTCCAGCTCGTTTGAATTTTTCCTTCAATATGGCAGCGCATCACCGTGCATGTTCGGAGTGTGAGTTTATAAAAAAGCTATGTAAACTCTCTTCTGCGTCACAGCGTCAGAGGTTAGTTTAGATACAAGCGGGATGCGGAGAGTGGCGTACGTAGTGGAGAGGAGATTATTTACGTCTTGAGGGCAAGATTACCTCACCGGCAAGCCAGTATACGGTATAAGGCATACTGTATGTGGTATGCGCCGCGCCGCGCCGTGACACACAGTGTCGACCCTCGATCGTTAGAAGCACCCGGGCGCTTTGCACGTACACATTGATCCGAGCTTTCGACTAATACTCCTCCTCGCACGAAGGACGAAGGTGTTCTTGACCAACTGAACTTTTTTCTTCTGTTTTTTTCTCTTTCTTTTTTTAGGAATTCGTGGAATGACCGTTGCCATGTTGAGGATGGTCGTTACGGTCAGTAGGTCAAACACATTCAACGTTTAATCAACAACATAATAGCGTAAATAATAACAAAAGATGAAGAGGGGGTGGAAAGGGAGATGGTGGGAGGAGGGGGAGGGAGGGAGGAGGGGGAGGGAGGGAGGAGGGGGAGAGAAAAATATAATAATGGACTCGACTGGTTTAAGGAATTTTTTATCCGATGAATTTTTAATTTTTTTTTCGTTATGTTTTATTTGCCCAGCACCCATCCTGTTTTTCATAACTTCGACAAGGTTAACTTTTCGGTGATGTCCCGCGCCAATGATCCTTCAATAATGAAGAACGATATCTCTCTGAACCATTGAATAAAAATTACTTCGTGTTAGAGGCGTCTCTGTCATAAGGCTCTGCAACTCCTTCCGTTGGTCAGACTTTAAAAATTCAAGTTTCGAATCCCTCTTCTCCATTAAACCGCCATTTTGATTTTCATCTGTAGGAACCTTTACATTTTGCTGATCAGAATACGGCGGCGTTGGCTGCAGAAAATAAGCACAAAATTATATGGCGTGATCAGACTATAAAAATTCGAAGTTTTGAATCCCTCGTTTCCATGGAACCACCATTTTGATTTTCATCTCGGACCATTGAATTTTGCTGCACAAAATTTGACGTCAGCAGCACTTTATACAAAATTAGCTCATAATTATGGTGAAACTTTGAAGTCAGTTTTCAAAAGTGGCGGTTTCGTAGAAATGGACCCGCGTCAAACTGTGTCCGGGAGGGAGGTCAGATATGTTTTGCATGTGTTGTCCTTTCCTCAACATAAGCGACGAGCGTATTTGTCGGGGGGGGGGGGGGAGTTTGGAAATCTCAATGGGGGGTCTGATGGGGGAAACACCTCCCAGATAGAGGGGGGGTTGCGGGGGTCCTCCCCGCAGGCAAAAGTTTGCCAATTTGACCGCTCTAAGTTATTTCAGGCTATCTATACCTCGGAAATGATTAGCAAATATAAACACGCACGCAAAGTGCAGTTTTACGTTCTTTTGCCACAAAAAAACGCTGATCTTACAGTGTTAGTTTTTGCTGCTCGTAAATTCAAATAATACTAACATCGCAGAATATGAAATATTGAGAAAAAGAAAAAGAGGGGCCTTCTGAACAGATTCCCCTCTCGATGTTGTACTCATTGCCAGTTTAATCACTGAAAATAAAAACATTTCATGCCTGTTAACAGTGTTTTTTATTTTGTTTTTCGTTTTACAGTAATTTTTTTTTTCTTTAAAAATTATACTGCATTTTTTTTTTTTTGTCAACATCAGATTTTCTAGGGGGCTGCCCCCCGGGCCCCCCGCCCACCCCCATAGTAGCTATGCCCATGTTCCTTAATGATCTGCAAAGAGGCGCGGCATAGTTATAGTTGTATATTCATCTCAGACCGTTTGCAGATTACTTTTAACTTAATCACTTGACTTCGACGCGAAGCCTCACAGGGGAGCGAGTCACAATGAGATGGGTCGGACATGAAAAATATGACTAAAATAGCAAAAAATATGACTAAACTAGCAAATTTGATTGTTTTTACAGTCAATCACAAACTATAGTGAGTGATTCTTAAAGAAAATTTTGCGATAAAACCAACGAGAACGCTTTCAAACTTCTACGTGGCATATTTACAAAGATATCCGCATTCAAAGTCGGAACGTCATGTCCGGCCATTTTCATTGACTCTTATTTCCAATGTGCGCCACTTCTCCTCTTTTTATAAGTTTTTCGCTCTGTATACGTGCATCTCATTTGCCAGTCATCACCTAGAGATTTTGAATATTGCAACACCAACGGTGATAAATATTTGATGGACCTTTACTTATCAAAAAACTATGAATAGGTATACACGGGTACATAGGTATAGGTATAGGTATAGGTGTATATTATTGATATGATATCTACCCATTGGAGAAAGAACAGGAATTTTGACACAGTTGATTTCGGTTTTAATTACATAAACTATTGAGCACTTTCTTACTAACTAATGATAATACTAACAAAATATCTACATATTATTCTGTACATTAATTTATATCTATCTAGTATTTACACTTTCATTGTTCAACTGATTGGAGTTTAAAAGTATAAAAGTTGATTATTTATGAATGTACTGATAACGAAAAAAGGTGTAATTTATTCACTGACACCGAGTCGTAAGTGCAAAAAAAAAAAGTAGATCCGATCGACGCGAAAAATTCGGAAGAGGAATTAGGCAACGCAGAGAAAATAAAAATAAATTAATGTAACCGAAGCAACACCAACGACTCCTAGGCCGTCTTCACCTTCATGACCAAACAATTTAAATTTTAAAATTTCCTCGTAGATTCGAAATTTTTGTCGAAAATTCTTCAAATTTAAAATATTTTGTCTGAGTTTTCTTTTGTTTTTTCCTCATATAATGTAATAGATATACGCAAGCATACAACTGTTGCGAACATTTGTTATTTTTGTCCTGATGACCTGTTGCATGACGTGAGGTCAGCCCATTACACGTTACAGTGCGTCCGCTGTCCGGATTTTAAAGCAGTTAAAGAGACTATAGTTTCCTGAAAAAATAGGATGCAATATATCTCCGAGAGGAGATCATGACGAGAGATAACCGTTTTCATGCGTCAATATTTTTATGAGCTTTGTGCGTGCAACTCAAGCAACTCAAAGTTATATGTATAGAATGCGATGTGTGAAAGTAATTATACAAGAGAGCGGATAATTACAGGGGGCAATTGCAGGTAACGATGTGCACTTGAAGATATGATTTTCTGTTGCCCAAACTTGCGTGTGTATTATTAGGTATTCTTCCGACAAGAGAGTTTGTGCTCTAGTTAATTTAACACAACTTGTGAGCTTCAAGATACTTGTGACGTTTTATCTAGGAGTCAGTGGCGGGGCGTGCGATTTGGCAACGTTCCTTTCTCCCATTTAATTACATTAGAAAAAGCGTTTGACTTTTCTGGTGAATTTAAATGGAGAAAATACATGGTTGCCAAATGTCACGCCTCACCTCTGATAGAAGTCTTAGATCATCCCGATGTGTGATATTTAAATGGACTGTTTTCAGTGGCGTAGCGTACAATTTGGCAATGTTGCAGATCGTCCATTTAAACTCATGAAAAAGATCGAACTGTCGGTTGTTCGGCGAACACATTCGCATTCAACTTTTTACTAGGGTTTAAATGGACATGGACGTTCTTTACACAGGCTAAGTTTGTTTGCCTCACTTTTTTTAAGCTTTAAATTTAAAAAAAAAAAAAAAAAAAAAAAAAAAAAAAAAAAAAAAAAAAAAATGTGACAAACATGCACATTTGAAATTATGGTTATAAACAAAAGTGGCAAGTATTTGAGAATGACTAAATCTGGACACAGATATCGATAAAAACTGTTTCTTCTGGAAGGATTTGCACGCGCGATATAGACATTGACAAAGGACAGAAACAAGCAAAATTTTCTCACCTGAATAGTTGTATTAGAATTCCGTGTCCAAATAACCATTCTTAAACTCTTGCACTTTCGTTCAAAACCAATTTCCACTGGATTAGTTACAATTTTTGATTTAAGGATAGAGGATAAAAAAATGTGAGGCAAACAAATCAGAATCAGATAGCCCATGCTGCCTCACTTTGAGGTATAGGACTTATAACATGTATGGACCAGGGCTGCCGTTTTGCGTATAATCGATGCTATTTTTCTATTCACCGATGATTCCACAGGTTGAAAAAAGATTACACAGTTCAGTTTAGTGTCTGACTGTAATGCACGAAAATACTGTGATCTATAATCTTTCCTTAATCGATGGAAACTCCGTTGATTAATTAAAATATCTGCAAGTTTTTTAAAGTCATCGACGACTCCACCGGTTGAGAAAAGATTACAGATGCGAGTATTTTAGTTTATTACAGCCATGCACTGAACTGAACTGTGTAATCTTTTCTCAACCGGTGGAATCATCGGTGAATTGAAAAATAGCATTGATTATACGCAAAACGGCAGCCCTGGTATGGACCGCTCTATCGCTATAGCTCGTTGATTGCTGAAAAACTCAGATGTTACTGTATCGTATAGTTTCGTGTATAGAAGGCGCATTAATCAACCAAAGTACACGCATCTAAACGTAGCCCGATCGAAAATAATTAAATATTTAAGTCGATTCGGAAGCTGTTTTGCTCTTTATTCTTTAAATCCAATCAGCAAATATATGAAAGACATCCCAATTACTTATCCTAGATTTTGATTTAATCACATGCGTTTGAGTGCACAAACAATTAAAAAAATACAACGGAATGAATAGGAAATGGACTAAAAATTAACAAATTTTATAATCTGCTTTAAATGGCACACTTTTTACGATCAAACAGTGAAGTGTCTCAATCTTTAAAGCCATTAATATAATTACGAGGAGATCAGCATTGAATTCCACAGTTAAGGCATTTCCGGGAAAAGGGTCCATAAAACAAGAGGTGTGCTGGTAAAGCAAAACTCTCTGTTTAAGGGGAGGTGGTAAGCAAAAGAAAAAAAAAATGATTTTTTTTCAAATTTTTCACTTTTTTTTCATCATATTTTGTTCAGCGTGTCTCAGGATCATTTTCAAATAAAACAATGGTATACGAGACTCTTGGGTATAGGGACATTTTAGGATATAATTTTATTTTTAAGAAAAAAAAATCCCTCATTCAACTCTATTCTCCCGCAAAGTTGCAATTTTTCAACTTTCGGTACACATAACTCAAGTTCTTTTGCACCTAGACAGCTCATGTTTATTTTAAAATATTTTTTGGAACATAAAATTATTTTAGAAATTTTAATTTAAAAAAAAAAAAAAAAAAAAATCTTAGTTAACATTGTTCAGCTTGTCAAGATGTACTTTTTGAAAAAGAAAAACAAATGAGCTCTCTATAGGTGCAAATGGTCTTGAGATATGAGTGCCGAAAGCAAAGAGTAAACAAGAGTCGCAATTGAATGGAAGGCCTGCGTGGTCAACGTAGATAAGGGATCCGAACGCGGGCTGGCCTGGGCTGGCCTCTGATTGGCTGCAACGGGTGGAGCAAAAATGACTCAGGGTATAGGGAAAATAACACGGGATTTTCGTTCCGGGGCGTTTATCTCGAAACCTAAGCAAAATCGTACCTAAACAATTTATACGAGTCGATTCAGCAGATTTTTCCGAACAATTTGATAGGTCATAAGTGCCACTTTATTGCAAATTCGAAAAGACTGTTTCAGTTTAAAAGTACGCCCAATAGTGAGTTACTCAAACACTGCTCGAACACACGCCAAGCATGTAAGCACACTATTGTGCGTACTTTTAAACTGAAACAGTCTTTTCGAATTTGCAATAAAGTGGCACTTATGACCTATCAAATTGTTCGGAAAAATCTGCTGAATCGACTCGTATAAATTGTTTAGATACTATTTTGCTTAGGTTTCGAGATAAACGCCCCGGAACGAAAATCCCGTGTTATTTTCCCTATACCCCGAGTCATTTTTGCTCCACCCGTTGCAGCCAATCAGAGGCCAGCCCAGGCCAGCCCGCGTTCGGATCCCTTATCTACGTTGACCACGCAGGCCTTCCATTCAATTGCGACTCTTGTTTACTCTTTGGCCGAAAGTTTGGTAAATTATTAACATATGGTGAAGATAGGGCTTACAACCACCCCTTAATCACAATGTTTATTTTTCAGGAAAAGTACACCTGTTGTTTCAAGACTATTTTTCTGGAATTGTCCTCATTTTTCACACACAAAAAATGTTGATGTACCATGCCTTCTATGTTAGAATTTTTGAAAACACAGGCCAAATTCAAGAGCCTTGGCGTCGCCTCCTGAATTCATTGGTGTTATCACTTGTCCACGTGTCCTTGATCATATCGCTGGCTTTCTCGCCGATCATGAAGACAATGGCGTTGGTGTGTCCAGTCGGAATGACCGGCATTATCGACGCGTCCACTACTCGGAGTCCCTTGACCCCGCGCACCCTCAGCTGGGGGTCAACGACGGCGTCAGGGTCACTGTCCGGTCCCATCTTGCATGTCCCCACTTGGTGGTGCAAATTCGTTGTGACGACTCGAGCTGCGCAGGCCCAATAATTATCCGACTCGAATTTGAATCGTTCACAGCCGGGAAATTTTCTCGGAATCAGCGTGCTGTTGTACCGTTGGAATGCACGGGTTCTACTGATCGCAACGGCCTGAAACAGAAATAATTGCATTTCGTTTAGATCTAGGTGGTAAAGTCATAGAAAATAAACTGTTGGGAATACCCTTGGAACACTTTCTCACACCATTTTTTCTGGGGGAGACACCCAGACCCCCCTTTAAATGCTGGGGGAGACCCCCACCCACACCCCCTTTAAAATGCTGGGGGAGGCCCCCAAACCCCTTTTAAAATGCTGGGGGAGATCCCTAAACCTCCCTTTAGAATTCTGGGGGAGATACCCAGACTCTCTTTGGAGTTCTTGGAGAGACCCCCGGATCCCCTTTAGAATTCTAAGAGAGACCTTCAGACCACTCTTTAGAATTTTGGGGGTGACCCCCAGACCCCCATTTTTACCCATTGCTGATTTTAATGAACCCCTTTTTATCTCCATACGTACTAACTTAAAAAAAAAAAGGAACATCATGCAAATGTAGAAAGCAACATATGTGCAAAATTTGAATGCATAATATGGATCAATGGTTCAAAAGTTATGTCGGTATACGGACTGACATGACAGACCGACAGACGCCACAACATTGTTTTTGCATAAAACCCTGTAAATTCTGAAGGGGTTAACAAATATGTAAATATATGATGCAAGGATGTTCTTTTGGATAGTATTAGGCATGATGAAAGGCCATTACTTTGTAAAAATCATGATTCGCAGTGGCGTAGCCAGGAATTTTTCTAGGGGGGGGGGGGTCCGGGGTTCGAAAATTGTCATGGGGGGGGGTCCAAAGGTACTAAATTGGTAAAATTTATCTGAAAACGCAAAAAATTACCATTTTTAGGACAAATTTTGGTGTCATAGGGGGGAGGGGTGGTCCAGACCCCCTGGCCCCCCCCCCCCTTGGCTACGCCACTGCATGATTGATTTAGTCATGAGAGGCCAAGTATCGAAACGATGAAACACCTGGAAAATATCTGCGCCATGCCATCGCAATACTTTCTCAATTTTTCTAATTTCATTAGAGTGAGAAAGTAACAACGCCCAACATCATTATGCTTCGTGTGTCACAGTCACTGATAGATAGGCAAACAAACAGACGGACAGACAATTTGTGGGATTATGATTTCTGAGCTCAGGGGGACACTGCAATGCCAAAAAAATGGAAATTGGAACCCCCAACTCTCGAATTTTTCATGATGAGAATAGCCATGATATGTTGTGGCATCGCAGGTGTCCAATGCCCAGTTTTTCGGCTCCAGTCGTACTTTGTTATCCGGTGTCGTAAAAAGTGGGAGGAGCTAAGGTGGAGCCTATCGCGTCGTTATAATTCAGGCAACACTCTAAATTACGCCATTTACGCTTGGCAACACTGTTCCGGCACCACTGATATGCCCAAATGCAACACCGTGTTCGCGAGATTGGTGTCGGACAAAGATTACTTATACTCCAGATATGGCACTAGCTAAAATCTTGTTGAGCGCCTTCATTGCTAAAACACATACACTGGCCCACGGTTTGTTTACGTTTCGGCAAGCGAGAGACGTGCGGGCGGGACGCGGGGTGGGGCCAGTTGACTGGCCCACGACCCCCACCCTGCCCACACGTCTCTCGCTCGCCGAAACGTAAACGAACCGTGGGCCAGTGTATGTGTTTTAGCTCAATTTTAGAAATGAAGGCCTCAACGAAATTTAACGTTGGCAAGATAGCTAGTGCCATATCTGGAGTATAAGTAATCTTTGGTGTCGGATCGCGGTGTCGCTATTGAATCCTAACCTCCAATCTATCCCACAACACCCAAAAGAGCTAGTAAACACGACAATACTGCCTCCTGCGGACATCATGCGTGAACTTATCTCATCATCATAACAAATCTTCAAAATTCATTTCATTGGCTGCAATAAAAAGAGGCGGGGACAGCAAATGGTGCCGAAAAATTCGACACCATCATCTGAGACGCCATAACAAATTACGGCTACTTCTATCTCTCCTTCAGATGGGGGGGGAGTGAGAAAGTAAAAAATTGCGGATATTTTAGTCTAATTTAATTAATTAAATAAATTAATTAAATTAAGTTAACTCCTTTAACGGTGATTTAATTTCTGAGAGATCGCGCAGACAGAGGCGAATAATCGTGCTATTTGGCAACAATGCCTTTCTTCACTCCATTTCAATCTATGTTCAAGAATCGATTGCTGGTGGAGCACGGCTTCGAATATTCGATCGAATCAATTGTTTTACCTACAACCAAATGGAGGGATAAGCATTGTTGTCTAATAACACGAGCCGCCACTGCGATCGCAGATCCGAATATTTTCATGCATTGCCGTTTATATGCTGAACTAATGTAATACATCTTGAGTGTAATCTTTTTGTAAACCGGTTAAATCATCGGTGAATTGAAAAATGTAACCAGATATAAACCCATCAACGGCAGTGGCGAGTTCTGTATCGGACATGCGGAGGAAAGCGATGACGCGGAATGGTAAGGTGAGGGGAGGGGGGGGGGGGGGGGGGGTTTAAGAGGATGGAGAGAAATACGGACGAAAGCAGGCGACCTATGTCCAACAGTTGGTTGGCAGGTGAAGTATGCGGTTTCGAACGAGCTTAGTTCTAAACTGAATTAGAATAATAATTACTGGGGACAACTTTATGAATGCTGCTCGACGGTTTTTCGTGTAATATATTTATATGAAAAAGGAAAAATAAAAATTATAAATAAATTTCAAGTCCATGAGCCCCGCGTGAGCCCCGGGCTCTGGCGCTTACCGCGTCACAACGGGCGATCGCGAGTCGCTAATGAGTTTTCACGAGTGACCCGCTGCCTCCGTTGTTGCAAAATTTCCGTCTGATTATCAGGATTAGATTTCAGCGCTACGGCTGATTTCGGCCATTGAGTGCAAAAAACCTTCGATTAAAGTCAAATGGCCGGAAAAATGAAATTTAATTCTTTGAAATTTGAAATTGTTGAAATTTGAATTCTTTTAAATTTGAAATTGTTTCAATTTTAATGAGGAACGCGAGACGTCCTAAACACACTGAAATTCTCAGCTTATCAAGTACTATCATTTTCTTTATTTTATAAAAAGAAAATGACATATAAAAAACTTTTATAAAAAACACAATATTTCAGACCCTTGCAACTGCCTCATTATTATTATAAAAAAGGCAGAAAGGAAAGCAGAAAAAAATTGTTAAAGTAATTAATAAAGTAAAAATTAAATTAATTATAAATTAAATAGTTTAATTATTAAATAATTAAATTAAAAATTAAATTGGGAATTAAATCATTTAATTTTTAAATAATTTTAATTTTTTAATTATTAAATAATTTAATTAAAGATTAAATTTAATTAAATACTTTAAAAATTAAATAATTTTAATTGTTTTCATAATTTTACTTTAATAAAACTTTATGTCAATTTCGTGTTTGCATCATTCGACAACGCTCGAACGCGCGTCAAAGCAGGATTTCATTGCAGAGAGCGTACATTTTGGTTGCGTGGGCCGTGCGCGTGCATGATGGGCCTCAGCAAAAGCCGAAACCCGCAAGCCTAATTTTTAATCTCCCCTCCGCTGCCCCGCGAGTGTCCGGTATTTGCGTTTCTATATGATGGATGGACGCGGCAAATTAATCTTGACGGGCTCAAATTATTCATCGCTGGTTAACTTACACCGCACAATTTTGAGCCAAAAGGTCGCATGACAGCCCTCTGAAATTTCACCCCTATATTCCTGTACTTTCGGCAGCGCCGCTATGGCTGTGGCCAATCGAAGTACTATACATTAGGCATTTCCAAGGGACTGATGAGAATCCACACGTAGAATAAAAATGCCTCCCGGCAGGCCGGTAAGACGAAGTAGATTCCATGCTTGGTTAAATCATTTTTTCACAAATTTAAATATAGGTTATAATTTTCGCTGAATTTTTCTCTGAATTTTTCTTTTTTATTTTATCAGCTGCTCAAAATCCAAATATGATTGTGAAAAAGATTATATTACCAACAGAGAAATGTGTAATCTTTACAATGCAAGTGAGAAATAAAAGCTAGGTTATATAAGTTTTTCACATATTTCAATAAATAGGTTATGTTATGATTTTCTTTGAATTATTCAATTTTCTTTTTTTTTTTTTATCAGCTGTTCAACAATTAAATAAAAATGACCATGAGAAAAAGATTATAGTACAAAGATTGAAAAATGTGTAATCTTTGTAACGGTAATGAGAAATAAATCTGAATAGGAGCAGCTGATAAAACAAGAAAATAAATAAATAACGTACCTAAGCAACAGTGTACGTGTAAAACAAAGAAAGAGCAATTATACCAATACGCCATCCTTGTCTTTCACTTGTAAAATCCCATAAGAAACTAAATAGCTCGTAAAACACGTAAAACACAAGGAAAATTCAAGGCAAAGAGCATATGAACTAAAAACATCCTCCACGATATATACTAAAATTTTTGAAACAAAAAAACAATTTCTTCATATAAAAACACTGCCAAAAAACCCGAAAAACACATCGCTATAACTCGCTTACAACGCAAAAAACGAAAAAATGACTCGAGTAAAAAAGCTGCGTAACAAAACGGCTAACATAAATTTTCCCAAAAAAAATACTCAAAACAAACACTCCTAAAAATAAACCTCAAAAACACATTTTACGACTCAAACACGGCCCATAACGCGAAAACTAACAGTCGGATTTACACCATCTTCGAACTCATCCAAGAAATAAACCCAACGAATAGTTGAGAAAAATTTCAAGAACAAAAACCAAAAATTACGAACAGGATCGTGGGACATAAAAACGGTAAAACTGGCTGAAACATACATATAAAGATATATATATATATATATATATATATATATATATATATATATATATATATATATATATATATATATATTATATATATATATATATATATATATATATACAATTTTCAACGAGTGGTATTTTCTCACTCAGGGGACCATGAAACGTGCTCATTT
Source organism: Trialeurodes vaporariorum (assembly GCA_011764245.1). Taxonomy (NCBI): domain Eukaryota; kingdom Metazoa; phylum Arthropoda; class Insecta; order Hemiptera; family Aleyrodidae; genus Trialeurodes; species Trialeurodes vaporariorum. Next base: position 52,134,335 of record VMOF01000388.1, on the reverse strand, counting down.
GAAAAAATTTCCCGAAAAATCCAACATCGCACCCTCCGCAATAAGTAGATTCATGGAATCTACTTAAAAAATGTTGTCGATTGTCGAGTGCCTTCATTTCGAGTAAATAAAACACAATAAGCAAATTTTATTTAGTAACCACTCATCACTGGTCACATCTTAAGTGGGTTTCAAAATCACGGTTATACTTAAACGGGAGCCAATCAAAAACAAGGCACTTCAATTTTCAATTCAAATAAATTAAAAATCACAAAATTTATAGCCATCATAAGACCAACATTATTTTTCCGTGTTAGAGGTAACCCAACTGCCACAAATTCACGAAAACGTTTGAAGTAAAAACAAGTGCCTACTGCCCATCTCAGTGGCATAACCAGGAATTTTTATGGGGGGGGGGGGTTCGGGGTCCAATAATTGTCAAGGGGGTGGGGGGGGGAGGTCCAAAGATATTAATTTGGCCAAATTTGTCTAAAAACGCAAAAATGACCTTTTCCCTGGGCAAGTTTTGGTGTCAAAAGGGGCGGCGAGGGAGGGGTCCAGGCACTCTGCCCCCCCCCCTCCAGCTACTCCACTAGCCCATCCTCCTTTTCTTCGAATTTTTCGATGTCGATGAAGAGTCTTAAAGTGGTGAGTGATCAAAGACGAACTGGCAGAAAATGTGAGGTTGCCACTGCACTTACTAAAAGCTTTTACCTCGCCCAAAAGACCAGTGCTATCCAGTAGCGCACCGAGAGTTTCTTCATCTCTCTCTTTTCTCCATTAAAAATGTATGTTAGACAAGGATGGACAACGGGATAAAACCCTCTCTTTCTGTCATTTTCCTACTTATACATTCAAATGGGAAATGAGAGAGATGGGAGTTATCCTAGGGTTGTGCCAGTGGTGCGATCTCACTTCGTTTCCAGGATTTTTCGATCCCATCAACTTTTCATATTTCCACCACTGTTTGTGCAGAGCTTCGATTTAATCAATTGCAATAAAAAGTTATTATAATCATTGTTGTGGGACAAGGGGAATACGCAAGTGAAGTTGTATAGGTAAATACAACAGCGCAAATAAAAAACCAGACCGAAATCAATATGCACTCCCCATAGGGTCGTGCATTAAAACAACTTCTTATTGCATCGTCGTCAGACAACGTACCTAGTAAGTTCGCGGATCGTTCTAAAAGTTGTTTGAGTGCACTAGACCAGTTGCATCATGATATTTATATTAAAAAAAAAAATGGGCCAAGTTTAATTGAAACGCATGGAAGATAACTCAAAGTTTTCGATTTTTACATAAGCGCAAAGCCTGTTCTTATAAATGCAGTTACTGGGATATTATGGCAGCGACTAAAGTTATATCTTATATCTGCAGTAAAAAAAATTAATGAGTCAGTCATCATCAAGATCCAGAATCATCGGAGTTTTACTTTCTCATTCTTCATGTATAAAAAAAGTATATTGTAATCACGTATTTAAAAGTTCAGCTGTCTCTATATCTGAGCATTTCATGACGTCCTGAGCCCAAAAAATCCAATTTTACAAATGGGGCTTTTGCAAACTTTTGCTACAGGGTGAAGAGTTGATTCTTGCATAAAAGCCTGTAAAAATGACGATGAGTACTCGAAAAAATCACGAAATTCATTCTTAGAATAGGGCTCAATGGCGGACATCTAAATGGAGACACATCTCTGTGTTTCTTAAGAGAGAGCGACAAATATTAGACAGGAATCTTCCGTGATACCTGCGCTGAACCGCCATTACGATTTAGACGTTTTAGCAGTTGTGTGAGTTTATTACTGAATTTTAGACTTTCTTAGTGGGTTTTTCGTAATTTTCGCTGGTTTTTACATCAGATTGGACTAGTTATTTGCCCACAGTAAAAGTTTGCAAGAGCCTCATTGCTCGCTAGTGCATCTAGATACATCCAGTAGCGCCGCGTGCCATCTGGAAACAATGCAACTGCTCCGTTGAAACTCATTAAATATATCGAATTTTCCTTGTGCACTGTGCACCCCCTGAATTCGATATTTTACATGAGTGTAAATGGATAGAATACATGGTTGCCAAATTGCACGCGACGCCACTGGATACATCCACCATGGATTATATCTCGTCTACAATAAGACCATTTGCATGTACATTTGAGGAAGGGAAAAAAAAAAGTATTTAAAACGTCACAATCAGAGCTTTTTTGCATTTTGTGCTTACGCCCCTCGACCTTCACATAGCTCTACCAACGGGCACAATTGTTTTCAGGATCGGTTAGGTGGGAGGGGGGGAGGGGTGGTAGATTTTGGGACAACCTCTTTGAAAAACTGACAATTCCGAAAAATGGATGACAGATGAGCTAGGTGACACAGTTGATAAAGACTCCTTTCTCGAGGTAAATACCACACCTCCTCGCAACGTGGGTACAGCCTAATTAATATAATTACATTGTAAAACTGTATACAGTTCAACTGTCATTGTTGAAGGGGAATCAGGGTAAAAAGCTATGAACATGCTAAAACAGAGATAAAAAACTTATAGAAGGTCGAAACGAAAAAATATAATGATTAGAAACTCATTTGCGTAAAATAAAATAATAACAAAGCATCTGATACTTCCTTCATTTTAAGCAAGTAAGTTTTATTGTCATTATATTTTATGACATCAGATTCGAAATATCTGAAATAATAATGTGTCTGTTGCAAACTTTTGCTGCAACGATTAAAAGAGTGTGTAATCTAATGTTAAAATCGCCTGAAAAGTCCATTGGTGCCATCAGAAAGTCATAAAATGCAATAATAAACTCACAAGAGGCGTTTAATGAAATCCAATATGGCGGAGAAATATCGAGAAATTTGTATGCATGCACCACGAACATTCAAGGATGGCCAACCTCACAATATCGATCACAACCAATCACAACGTAAACAAACACATAACCTCTACCTCCAGTGAGTTTGTCAAAGTTGCGACCATCTTTGGATGTTCGTGGTGCATGCATACAAATTGCTTGATATTTCTCAGCCATCTTGGATTTCATTAAACGTCTCTTGTGAGTTTATTAATGCGTTTCATATGACTTTCTGATGCCACCAATGGAGTTTTCAGGCGATTTTACATTAGAATATCTCTCTTAATCGTTGTAGCAAAAGTTTGCAACAGACCCATTAGGTACTTTTATTCCATTGCCATTATTATAATGCTATTATTAGAGCATGAAGTCAAAAAATCGCGCCATCTGACAACGCAGCATCTATGACTTTGACGAGGCTATGAAGCGGGGGGAAATAATCATGGAAAATGACAAAAAAGAAAAATATTAAGGCAATCCGACGAGGTGTGAATAAAGACCACTTTCATAATAATGACGTTTTATTGGAGGTCATAAAATATTCAAAGCAGGACCCGCGGCTCTATTTTGGCTGAACAAGTGACAGTGACCGCACGGATTGACTTGAACGCCTCTTGGAGGTGATATATTTTAGGAATCCTTCAAACGGAACAGTTTCCCGCACTCAAAACTGCTCAGAGCAAAACAAAGAAGAAATGAGAAAATGGTTTGAGCAGTTGATTGTGACCAAAAACAAGTCAGAGAGCCCAAAAATGAATTATTATTAGACTAACTCACTTGTATCACTGTTCTGATAGGTAACTTCTTATTTTTATTTATTTTAGAGATTTTTTGAACATTATCAGGTGCAATTTTTTCGTTTTGCTTGATAATATATCGGTCTCTTGAACTAATAAGAAAATAAGGAAAAACGTAGCAAACCCATCATTATTGTCATCATTTTACCGGTTTTTCCGACAAGTTTTTTTTTTTTTTAATATATTTTTTCATTTAATTTTTTTATTTGTGGGCCAAAACACGCGTAACGAACGGGACTAGCTCCTGACTCCAAATAAGTGGAAAAAGCTGGTGAAAATGTTGAAAAAACAAGTCAATAACAGGTTTCAGTTGTGCCATACAGTGCCTACTACAAAGGGTGTCCCAAAAGTAAGTGGACTGATGCTGTCATTTCAAAACTATTCAACCTAGAGACTTGATCTTGGTCTTATTTTAAAGATCAAATAATTTTCTATCGATTAAGACCAAGATCAGTTCATTTCATTAAAAATTAAAAAAGTTATGACGCTTTTTGTGACAGGTGAACGCTCGCCGCCTATAGGTTTTTGACAATATTGGTTGAATTGTTTTATTCTTATCTCTTATACATTTCCAGTGAAATTTTTTCACTTGAAATTCCGTGCCAACACCTTAAGCGACGTGGCATACATGTATGGCCGTCTGCTGGCTCCAGTCGTGCTCTAGGTAACGAGATAAGACGGACAGTTCGCGGGAAAAATCAGGAGCAATCTCACCGCGGCCGACTTCTGTTCACTTTTCAGTACGCGCGCGCGGTATGCTGGGGATTTTGCGGCCGCATGAATCAAATTTTGCCCTTGAATTTTTAGAGAAGAAGGGTATTAAACTGTTGAGACAACCACCGTGCAGTCTAGATCTTGCACCATGCGACTTCTGGCTGTTTCCAACATTGAAAAGGGATCTTCGTGGACGAAGATTTGGAGACTAAGGCTGAAATCAAGACAGCAGTTCAAAAAACCCTAAAAAAAAATTCCAGAAGAAGAATTTGAGAAGACTTTTCTTAAAAAATGGGAGGAAAGAATGCACAAATGTCTGGAAAGTGGCGGAAAATACTTTGAGAAGCAACCGGAAATTCAGGTGGAGTCGGGGGATAGCGGAGTAGAAGATTAATAATTGGTAAGAATTTTTTTGTCAAAAACCTATAGGCGGCGCGCGTTCACCCTTTACAAAAAGCGTCATAACTTTTTTAATTTTTAATGAAATGAACTGATCTTGGTCTTAATCGATAGAAAATGATTTGATCTTTAAAATAAAACCAAGATCAAGTCTCTAGGTAGAATGCTTTTGAAATGGCAGCATCAGTCCACTTACTTTTGGGACACCCTTTGTAAAACCTCAGAAAAGTTGGGTTTTTTTCTGTTTTTCCGTTTTAAAAAATATTTTGACTTCTAGGGTGTAACGAACGGGACATCTGAGTTATCTCAGATAATGTTTGGACCTCGCGACTCTCTTCATAGATGTATGGTGCGTACTTACTACTTATGACCTATACGAGGGATAGTTACCAGTTCAAACTCCTCATAAGTGAACACCGCAGATATCTAGCGATGACCGCCGATGACCGCTCGTATAGGTACCGAAAAGTCCAAACACTATTTGACCCCAGATCACTAAAAGCCAAGTTTTTAGAGCAGCTTTGAGAATCCAATTTGATCGTCTGAAAAGTCCTATAAATCCAGAAGTGGAGGGGGTAAGAGAGAGTGAGAGGTAGAGGGGGAGCAGAGGCGTAGCGTGCGATTTGGCAACGTTATACTGTGTCCAGTTAAACTCATGTAAAAGGTCAAATGCGAAAGTGTTCACGGAACACCCAATAGTTCGATCTTTGTCATGAGTTTAAATGGACAAATTCCAATGTTGCCAAATTGCAACCCACGCCACCGCACCGGCGGCGCGGAGGCCCGGAGGGGAGAGGAGTCAATTCCTGGATCTGCTCCTCTATGCCCTCGATTTGACAACAATGTAAAAATGAGACAAACTGAGTTCTATGAGCGATACTCGTCAATATCCACAAATTGTTTAACGCTTGGGCGGATCAAATTGAGGCAAGATTTGTCTGGAGCGGTCGTCGCGGCTTTGATTGTGAGACGAATTCTGAATAGCACTCCGGGTTGCCCACTCCAGAGGTCTATCCTAGCTACCCATTGCCCATTCCCCAGTGTCCACTTCACTTTGGAGCCACAAGAGGCGAGGAGTGGAGTGGAGTGGTGTGAATTCAAAGAGACGAAAGTACAAGTTATTGTTTTTGTCTGTGCCAGCGCGACACCTGTCATATTCATTTACTGTCAGCCCGTCATTTACCCATTCTGTATAGTTTAGATTTTTTTTTTCCTTTCTTCTTTTTCGCCCGAATTATTAGGGCATCGGATTGGTCGTGGCGCACAGTGCACTGAAAAAAAAAAAATTACCAGAAGCATGACAACATGTGAACCTATGTAAGAGATAGTCAAATTACCAGAATTCTTTTGTTTGTACCATAGTTCTTGAAAATGTGTAGGAAATTCTATAGCTCTATGACCATATTCTGGTACTAACACCAGAATTTTCCGGTCGAAGTACTAGACATTCTGTCGTTCACACATCATTGTTCTTCTGGTAATATGACTAGAATCTGGTATATTATGACTATCTCTTTTTTTTTCAGTGTGGATCGAAACCAACAAACAATACATTTATTTAGAGTGGCAGTCTAATGGGTAACCTGCGTAACCACCCTGGAAGATTTTTAGGTTAGGTTTTAGCGTGTAATTTTTCCATTTTTATTTCAATGTATTTTGGTGCAGGTCTACAGTGGATCGAATTAAATGCCAACCTCTGCTTGTTATATGATCAAAATACATGCGGATTATTGGAAAAATTACACTCTTAAACCTAACCTAAAAATCTTCCATGGTGGTTATGCAGGTTACCCAATATTTAGACAGCCACTCTAGATAATTGTATTGTTCGTTGATCGAAACATGGAATTTTTTGGGTCATTATAGAGGCGAATTTTCGCGATCGAATATCATAAACAATACCAACCTAACTACATATTCGAGGAAACTCAATTGTGTTTTTAGATGTGTTTTCGGGGCATCGATGGCATCAATTCGATTTCGAATTCACCTCCGAACTTGAATTCAAAATCGAATAGATGCCATCGATGACTGAAAACACCGAAATAGTTCGAAAAACACGATCCAGTTTCGTGTCATCCAATGTTCTCATGCGTAGGTTGGCAATGTTGTTGTCGAATATATTCGTCGCGAACATTCGCCTTAGGACCAGTGGTGCACCAAAGGGGGTGTGGTTTTAGGGTCAAAACCCCCCGAAGCATCAAGATTTTGCCCTGAAAAAGGTCATCTTCGGCCAAAATTGCTTTCAAAACCCCCCCTAAGGCCTCAGAAAATGGAAAATTTGCGGTGAAACCCCCACCAAACTAAAGTTCTCGGTGCGCCACTGCTTAGAACTCTTGCACTTTTGCTACAGGTGAATGAAAAGTTGATTTTTGCATAAAAACCTGTAATAATGATGATGAGTAAACTAAAAAATCACAAAATTCACTCTCAGAATCGGGCTTAATGGCAGAGCTCCGCTGGTAACAAGGGAGACAGAGACAGGAATCACCCACGAATACTTACCTGCGTATCTTCGCCATTGCAATCTTGCCGTTACAGTTGTTTTTTGAGTTTATTACTAAAATTTAGACTTTCTAAGTATGATTTTCGTGATTTTCGCTGGTTTTTACATCGAAAATAACTGTTTTATTTGCTTATAGCAAAAGTTTGCTATAGAGCTCCATTTTTCGAATAAAACTCAAGGTTTTGAATAATATATAAATGGCAAATCAACTGAAAAATGTGTGAAATCATTCATTTCAGAACTCACAATGAGTCGAATATAACATGATTGTTGCCAGATTGAACATTAAAATGAACATTTGAATGCATGTACTATGGCTTGCTATAGAAAGGATCTTAATAAAAAATTTCATTATTTCATCTCTCGACCAATTTGAGAAATTTCACGGTTTTCGGGTATTTCAGAGTCTCGCAGCATTGCCACCCGTGACATTTTGCCTCAAAAAATTTAAAACTGTGAAAAATAATAGACAATAATTCATCAAGATCAATTTCGATAAGAGGACTTTCTTTTGAAAGTCATAGTACATTAAATTTCATTTACAGCAAAAAAACAACAACTTTACATGTCCAGAAAAATCCACGTTCTAGTCCATTGTGCGGTTCCGTGCAACATGGCATTGGGCTCAAACACTTTTGCCAAATCGGGGATTTTCCTCCAATTTTTCCTATTTAACTCAATGTAAAAATCTTCCAATTTAACGCCAAATTTGGCAACACTGCGAACACTTGTCATTCAGACCCGTGATTCAGTCGATCTGCACAATGCACATTCAAAAAACACATATTCTGCGATTGTGGCTTTGGAGACTATGGTCTGGGGTATCGATTACTGAGCGAAATTGAGTTCCGCGGAAATTGCATATTCTGAATGAGTTTTTTCTAACAATAAAAATGAGGTAGTATATAAAAGACGAGGATATGAGTGACAAAATCGCATTTTGAGAAAACAAGAGTCAAGGTTTTTTTTACGATTTGATCTGATCGAGAGTGTGCGAAAATCCGAATTAAATCCAAATCTTGCGCAGAAACAATGCCACACGAATGAGGAAAAATATATTTGTGACCTCATTCATTGCATCGTCAGCTTACCCTCAAGATCAACTTCGTTGTTGTGAATCAACAGAGGTAAATGTCACTAAATTGTCATTGCATACCGCAGTCAGGTTCACAGCCATGAACTTCTTCTGAAGAGGAGGACAAAATTTACGCCGTGAGTCTGGCGACCAAGCGGCCGGCCTCGGGCAGTATTTGGTAAAGATGGATTCCCTTCATTTAAATCTATATAAAAGAATCAATTCTTTATCGGTTTTCACCGCTCATTTTTTGACAAATAAAATATCAAATATCAAACAAAGAAACAAGTAACTTATTTTGAAAATATTACATCCTAAATAAATCTAGTAAAGAAACTGATGCGGTTGTGGGGGGGGGGGGGGTCGAAAAAAAATCTAAGAGTAAATTATTGGGGGGGGGGGGGGAAATTGGCAGAAAAGTCATATTTTGTCCCCCTCAATTATGTCACCTCCATCCCTTCCTCCTCCTCCACCCCCTCCCCCCAACAGAATCTACCCACGTTGCATTGAGACATGAATGGCCTGAATACATAGGTGCTAATGGTTGAAAATAAATAGGTGAGAATCTAACATAGACAAATTTCAATGTAATTTTTGAAGCTTACTTTGAATAAAAGGTAGCCCTTCCCCCCCCCCCTTCACCGCTCCGCTAATTTTTTTTGTAAACCATAGTACACTAAAGTGCTCAAGATATAGTAATTCGTAATTCATCGCTGTATACATCAAAGAAAAAAAAAATAACTTGACAAAGATAGCTCAATGCTTGAAAAAGGTCAAAATACGTTTTGCTATGTAATGTGCCCACTGGTATATAAATATACCATGCTCTCCTGGCCCCCCTAATTGAGATAGAGGGCTGAAATTTTTTTTGGTATATCAGATTGACCTAATGACTAAGTATTGCGAAAATTTTCAAAATCTGACAAGGATTTCTATGCTTGGGTATTAATGGGTTAAAGGGCCAAAAAGTTTTAAGCGAGCTTTTTTGACGCGGTTTCCGTTTCTCGAAGAATGACTATAATGCAACGAGGGTTTCTTCATATCTCTCTCTTTCCTTTATTAAGAAACGTATGTTCGACAAGGATGGACAAGGGGATAAAACCCCCTCTTTCTGTTCTTTTCCTACTTATACATTCAAATGGGAAATGAGAGAGATGGAAGAGATCCTGGTTGCGCCAGTGCTTTAATGCAACAATCAAGGACGATCATTTTTAAAAGTTAATAACGGGGCTCTCGCTAACTTTTGCTGTGAATGATTAACCCTTTAAGGACCAGGTTAGTCCAAGAGAACATCACTCCTCCGTTTCTAGAGGGAAGGTAGTTAACTGTTCGCGTACTCGGTGGAGTTGGAATTGCCTATCCGACAAATTGAAGGCGCCCAGCGAGATCTTATCTCGTACTGTTTTCATCTATATTTGCATTTATCCGGAATGAAGACTAAAACAATGTGAAATAGACCAGAGGAGAAAAACGAATAAACTCGGGCTTGGCCCATAAGGGGTTAAACAGAAAATTCTTGAGCGTAAAATCTATCGACAATTTCGATGAGTACATACATTACAAAATTATGAAGTTCACTCACAGACTAAAAAAAAAAAATGACTTTAAAGTTTAACGTGTATAGAATCGGAGCTACGCAGGCGCAGTTACTTACCATGAAAGATCCCTCCATTTAATTTGAGATTTGACAAATTACAGAGGAGTCTCTCACTATACCTGCATCTGCATAGCTCCGCCATAGTTGGTCTTAAGTTAAATGGCGGAGCTACACGCAGGTGTTATGAGGGATTCTTGTCTAATTTGCCACTTCCTCTAAAGAAGAAGGCAGAGGAAAGTTTTAAATTAGATAGGAATCTTTCATGGTACTATGACTTCCATAAGAAAGTACTCGGGTCGAAATTATTACTGTTTAATTTGTCCTTTATTTTCAATGAAACTTTCAATTTTTCATGACGTATTTTAAAGGGGCGTTCTGATAAGTCCTTAAACACTTGAAAACTACAAAATTGTTTAAAGTTTGCCGATATTTAAAAGAGTAAAAATTCGACCAGGGTTACTTTTTTTTGAAAGTCATAGTGCCTGCGTAGCTCCACTATTACACCTTAAACTAAACAGTCATTTAGCGAGTCCATGAGAGAGTTTTTGTGATTTTTTAGTACTCTCTCGTAATTTTCTCTGGTCTGTATGAATTAACTATTTAATCGCATAAAACAAAAGTTGGCATTTTAGGAAGAGCCCCATGGTATTGTCACTTCACTCGAGACTTATAAACACAGTTATATAAACTATTGACGGGTCGGCCAATTCCTTTTCTTCATAAAAGCCATTTATTGAAAGTCATATCGCGACCATCGTCCTTAATAATTAAAATTGAAAATAAAAAGCATCTACAATTATGTCATTCCAGCTCTTTCATGAGGGGAGGGGGGTGTTAATTTGGGGGATCACGGGCTCATCTCGTTCATTGCTACATGACATTTGCAAGATTGCTTATTTTGACGAGACAACGCGCCAAAAGGCGAGACTTGCAGGAACAATCTTTCAAAGGCGCATATTAGAGATCAATATTGCTCTTATAAATGATCCTGCGTCAACTCCCATTAACTTTTGAATTCCATGATTCGATAAGACGCGACGCAAACAGATCTCTGACAGTGATGGAGTCCGTGTATATTTAATAGAATTGTTTTGATTCGCCGATCATTCCACCGGTTGAGAAAAGATTATACAGTTCAGTTCAGAGTATGACTGTAATACACAAAAATACTCGCATCTGTGTAATCTTTCCTCAATCGGTTCAACCATAGTAAAATTATGAAAGTATCCGAAAATTTTTCAAAGTCGCCGGTTGAGGAAAGATTAAAGATGCGAGTATAGTTTCGATCATTACACAGTCATACACTGAACTGAACTGCGTAATCTTTTCTCAACCAGTGGAATCATCGGTAGATTGAACAATGCCGTTAAATATGCACGGAACAGCAGCTCTGCTGGAGAAAGGGAAGGGATTTCAAAGGAATAATTACGTTCCTCCCTGGAAAGACATATATATTGTTTAAATAGACGAAACAAAATCTTAAACTGGGAGCATGATTTAAACTCTTGTTTCACACTTTCACAGCTGTTAGCGAAGCCGTTTTAAATGCCTCAATCAATGTTTATACCCTCTTTTTGACCTGTTTATCAATTTAGTTTGCCCTTTTTCATTTTTCTCGGACGACATTACTATATAGTTTGCAACGTATATCCATCAATCTGTAATTTGCAGCGTATATCCATCAAATCCATCAAATTTTTGATCAGTGGTGGTTCGTGAAATTTGGCAGCATCGGATGTGCTCCATTTAAACCTATACATAAAATAATCAATTATTTGGTGAAGCATCGTGCCTCTCCTACATTCGATTTTTTACATAGGTGGAAATTTAAATTTTTAAATTTTTAAATTTAAAATAAAGAAAAAAAAATTACCGGTGAAATTGTTTTTTTAAAGAAAATTATATTTTTTTCATAGGCGTTAATGATAAAAAAGCAAGGTTGCAACTTTTCCAGATTACACGAGCCACTAATGTTTTTGATAGACATGTGGCGTATAAACTAGTAATTCTCAATATGTGTGCTTTTTGACGTCATTGAACCATTGAAACTAAATAAAGTCGTCTAAATTTCAACCGCGGTGATGCCAGATGTCGACTATACTTTAATTTCTATCAAAAATATGTATCGTAGTAAAAAGAAAATTCAGAATACATAAAATTTGGCAACACTGGAAGCAGCTTCTGCGACGTCATCTCTGAGACATTTTCATGGAGCTCCATTCTCCCAGTTTTTAATTAATTATTGGATTCGAAAATAATTCCTTTTTACCTACCTCAACGTCAATCCACTTAATTATTAACAAAAAACCGAACTTTTCATTAATACGTCTCTCAACTGATAAAGAGAGATAAAGGATCTTGAATTCCTGCACAACTTCATAGTTTCCAATCCTTCATCTAAAGAGTTTTCTGAGGGGGCTCGATAAGTTCCTCGTAGTTATACGAATCGACAATAAGTTTGTTTAAATTGTGCGCCCTTTCTTTTTCATCAATTATTCCGTTGGAAAATATATTTACAGCTCGCTCATTATATCTGTAACTTTTTATCCATCCGACTGCGAATTCTTCTTTCAAATTTACCGTACCAGGCTCAAATAAATAAAAAACAAGTCCTGGTAGCATCTGACGATTTCTGGAAAATTGATAGCTGTAATTCCGAATTCCTAAGTGAAGGTAATTATATTTGCCCAGAAAAGTCTTAGAAATTCCGACGGTGGTACGTACCGTGACGCGCATTGTAACGAAACATTGATTTTCTTGGACATGAAAAGAAAAGAGGTATTATTTTATGCAAAAGTCTGAAAATACGGGTTTAATACGGGTTTACCGTTGTAATAAATTCAATTCCTTTCCAATCAATTTTTGGATCAATGGCCATAGGCGTGAAATTTGTAGCATCATTTTATTGGGTCCATTTAAACTCATGTAAAAGGTCGAATGTGAAGGTGTTCACCGAACACCCAGTATTTCGATCTTTTTCATGACTTTAGAAGGACGAACAGCAAAGTTGCCAAATTGCACGCTACGCCCCTATTTTGGATGTGAACTCTAAATGCAAACTTATGTATTCAACTTGTACATCTCTTTGCACAGATCTCTATCGAATGCTTACGCACGTTCGATATTTTGTCCGTTGAGTTCCCCGATAAACTCCAGGGGCAGATCTAAGGGAGAGGGGGAGGGGCACTTGCTCTGAGCGGCACTTCGAGGGAATGGAAATAATATGAGAGAGAAAACTGATAAAAAGGTCATCACTATTGATTAATTTTTCATCACAGAGGAAGATCAAATGAAAATCAATAAGCGGGAGGGGGGGGGGGAGTGGTGTCATCACTTTAAAAAATTATTCGCCAGTGGGCGGCAAAATCACAATTTTGACCTCCGTGCCAAAAACCGAGATCCGCGGCCCCTGTCAAACTCCCGTGTATGTATGGTTTTTTATTCATCGGACTTCGGCGAAAGGTTTGCCGGTTTGTAAGTAATCTAGGGAATTAATAGAGCCATCGACGCGACGGTTTCAACGCTTGAGCAAAATATATACAGGGTGTTGAAAAACTGTTCCCGAATATTTCAGGGGCGGATTCTACAGATCAAAATAAGACCTTTTTTACCTATAAACATGTGTCCAAAAATGCCCCCCTTTTGAGCTACAGCCCCCCAAAGTTTTAAAAAAGTTACGGTTTTTTTGGAATAGCGACCACTATTATGAACCAAATGTCTTAAAACTTGGTGACCTGGAGTAATTTTACGTGTAAACTCCATTAATGACCTCGAAAAATTCAGAATTTGAGTCTGACTGCACTTTTCACGCAATCTTGTACCTTTAACGGCACAAATTTTATGTTACAGATTAAAATTTTGAAGAATAATTACCAAAATCAGATGCGGAAAACCCTTAGAAAGATTTTTGGTCCTCCTTGTTTCTTTCGATACGACGCGTTTTAAGCGAGATAATCGCTGCACAGTGTGGAAAAGTCAGCGCTTTTACCATGAAAAACGGCAGTGAGTATGCAACCCGCCTCTCCGGGCCGGCCGCTATGGTAAAAGCGCTGACTTTTCCACACTGTGCAGCGATTATCTCGCTTAAAACGCGTCGTATCGAAAGAAACAAGGAGGACCAAAAATCTTTCTAAGAGTTTTCCGCATCTGATTTTGGTAATTATTCTTCAAAATTTTAATCCGTAACATAAAATTCGTGCCGTTAAAGGTACAAGATTGCGTGAAAAGTACAGTTAGACTCAATTTCTGAATTTTTCGAGGTCATTAATGGATTTTACGCGTGAAATTACCTCAGGACACCAAGTTTTAAGACATTTGGTCCATAATAGTGGTCGCTATTCCAACAAAACCGTAAATTTTTTAAAACTTTGGGGGGCTGTAGCTCAAAAGGGGGACATTTTCGAACACATGTTTATAGGAAAGAAAGGTCTTATTTTGATCTGTAGAATCCGCCCCTGAAATATTCGGGAACAGTTTTTCAACACCCTGTATTATACACAATCCTGGAAATATATAGTATGGTTGTACTTTACGAAAGAACTCAAAAATGTCGATACTTTAATGCTCATCCGGATTCATCGGTTGGCTTAAAACATGATGTAGTTATAAAAATAGTTATCGTATATTTTTTATGGAAGCACTCCAAAACTCGAGTCAGTTATCTTTTAATCCGTCGATTGAATCATCGTTGATTTTGAAAATTTCTTTGATTCCTCACAAATCGACATCCCTATTTTGTGCGTTGGGCAATTAAAGACGGAATTTAAACCTAGATACAGCCAGGCGGGGCGTATTAATTATAATCTTTCTGATTTTTTCTTCATATACCTTCCATTCTCTCTCTCTCTCTCTCTCTCTCTCTCTCTCTCTCTCTCTCTCTCTCTCTCTCTCTCTCTCTCCTTCTTTCTCTCCCTCCCCTTCATTCTCGGCGAGCGAATACTTTCACCCGGCGAATTCATCAAAATTCCTCACCGTCAGCACGCGCAAAAACTTCAAGATCGAGAGTAAGTTATAACTTATTGTGCGATAGCTTGCAACACTGCCATATTCAGCGTAAAATCCCTAAATCCTCATTGAATTTAATAGAAATATTCGTAAATATCTCGAAATTTGGCAACACGAGCGATAGTACTTACGGGCGCACGCTATAATAAACGCACAATAAAATTATAAACGCAGTGCAATAAACAGCAGCTCCATCACTGCACCAAGGAGGCGCTCGCTCGAACATCAACACACACATACACACACACTCAAAAGCACGCATTCACATATACATATACAGTCGTATATACTATATATGTATAAACAAATTCACATAGCGCGCGCACCCGCGGAAAAAGTAAATGTAACACTATCTCGTCATATAATGACGATGTAACATCTTATAATCTGTGCAAAGGAATAGTGGAATTGGAGTTGAACAAAACCGCGGTTCATTGATAAGCTTTGATTCATTCATCAAGTCTCTTGACTCGTTCTTTTTGCTCGTTCAAGTCTTCTGTGGAATAGTACGAACTGGATGAAACTATGAATAGGGCTGATCCGTTACCGTATAAAATGCACGATTCATTGTAGATCAATAATAATTATATGAACTTTCAGAGATCAATCTTCCCTCAATCAATCGAATTCTGAGGATTTTTTTTTTTTTTTATGTGCGGGTCGTTCACGATGGGAAAAAAACAATTTTGGGTGTGTTCAAAAAATCAATTATAGTGGGGGGTTCGATGAATCCACGACCGGTAAAGTTCTTTGTCCTCCTTATCGGAGATTGGGGCTCTTGCAAACTTTTGCTGTAAGCAAATAAATAGTACAAAGCAGAGCCATTAGTCCTGCGTCGTCGATTCGACGCAACGCAACCCGCGCTACACGTAGCCTGAACCTCTCTCAGTCTTGACAAAATAAAAGGAAGATAAGAAAGCGTTAATTTTATGCGTAGTGCGGGTTTTTCGTCGAATCGTCAACGCAGGACTTATGGCTCTGCTTGAAAGTACAATCTGTTGTAAAGACCGCAGCGAAAATTACGAAAATGATACTAAAAAAGTCTATAGAACTCAATAAAAAAACTCACGACTCACAAAACTGCTGTAACGGCAAGATCGTAATGGCTGTTCAACGCAGGTATCATGGGAGATTCCTGTCTAATTAGTCACTTTCCTTACGGAACTACAGAGGTATGTCTCAGATTAGATAGGAATCTCCCATGATACCTGAGTTTCTCCGCCATTAAGCCCGATTCTGGAGAGTGCAGTTCGTGATTTTTTAGTGTACTCATCATCATCATTTTTACAGGTTTTTATGCACGAATCAACTCTTCAGTCCCCTGTGACAAAAGTTTGCAAGAGCCCAATTGATTGATTATGTTATATTTTGACAACTGATTATTTTACAGTTGATACATAAATACACAAAAGGAACAATCGAAATTGATTTTTGGAACATTTCTACAAACTTTCATACGCACCGAAACGAAATCTTTTCCAATAGCATGAAATTTTCGCAACTTTTGCGAGCGTTTTTAGTTCACGATCCCTTGATCAAGAAAAATTATAAAAAAGACCAAAAGTTCCTTTCATCAAGAGCTTTAAGGAAAATAAATAAAAAAATGTACGCAACAGACTCATTGACCTCGTAAAGCAACTGTGCAGACACCTAATGCCCCATCAATATAACTTGCTTTGATAATAACATGATATAATGTGCGTGGGGATTTTGACCCTTGGGGCTATTATCGCAGTGTAGCTCGACTACCTCTCTCATTTCCCCTTTGAATGCATGGGTTGATAAAGGATAAGAAGCGGGGATTCTATCCCCTTGTCCATCCTTGTCTAACACACGTGTTTCAATGCTGGAAAGATAAAGATGGAAGCTTTATCTCCAGCCTGCTCTACTGGATCTTCTCGAGCTCACTCACACATGCGCAAGGCGGTTTAGTCCTGCTTTGCCGTTTCTGCACCTAATACCCGTGGAATTGCCTTTGGCGCAAAAACAACGAAACTGCATGCAAGTGCGTAACACCACAGAGCATCAGTAATGCATGGTTAGTTCTATGTATGTATATAGGTACTTAACTAATGATATAACCGCGAGATTAAAGCCAATGTCTTCGATGACTAGTCAAGAGACTCAATGGCGGATCTTTAGGAACACGTTTTTCTCTCTCTATGCTCATATGAACGGGTACGTTAGAAAAGGACATAGATTTGAGCCAAAGTCTTTGGAAGGACCCTCCTTCTGTAACTCGTGTATTCAAAGTATACGAAGAGGGGAAGAGAAAAATTCCTATAGGATTCGCTTCTTTGTGCTAGCATGGTTTGCTCACTTAGGTCAATGGGTCGTGACACAATGGGTCTGTTGCAAACTTTTGCTACAACGATTAAGAGTGTTTAGTCAAATGTAAAATCGCCTTATGTCTATTGGTGGCATCAGAAAGTCATAAAATGTAATAATAAACTCACAATAGGTGTTTAATGAAATTCAAGATGGCGGATAAATATCAAGCAATTTGTATGCATGCACCACGAACGTCCAAGGATAGCCGACCTCACAATATCGATCACAACCAATCACAACGTAAAGAAACACATAACCTCGACCTCCAGTGAGATTGTCAAAGTTGGCCATCCTTGGATGTTCACGGTGCATGCATAAAGTAGAAAAAGATTGCCCGAAGCATATGACAATATGTGAAGCTATGTAAAGGGATAGTATACAGTTACCAGGGTTCTGGTACGTGTTTGTACCATAGTTCTTGAAAATGTTCAGAAAATTTTAGTTCTATGACCATATTTTGGTATTAACTCCAGAATTTTCTGGTCAACGTACTTGACTTTTTGTTGTTCACATACAGGGTGTACCAGACCACCCGGATAGGTACTTTTTCTCGAAAACGGCTGGGCGTAGAGAGCTGAAACAAAAAAGTCAAATAGGGAATTGACCCCAAAGAATTCAATGAAAATATTTTCAAAGCCCCCCGAGGCCCCCCTGGGGAGTTTTGGGGGGGTTCAAAACACATTTTTCCATTTTCGGCGGGAAAAAGCCTATAAAAGGTACAAAAATAAGTTCAGATCCTGAAAGAACAACTCATTGCCGACATTTTTGTTCCAGTAAATTTTTCCAGAAAACCCCAATTTTTGGGGTTATGGGCCCTTTTGGGGGGAAATTTTCATTCGGCCACTGTGACCACACTATTCAATATTTTTACAAAAACTAAAAACCATCTGAAAGAAGAAATCAAGACCTTTCGATTGATGTGCCACATAATACCTAAAAGTGAAAAATTAAGGCCCCCACTTAGATTCCAAAATTTGGGGGTCTTTGGGCCCCCCCACGTAAAAAAAGTCAAATAGCAAGGTATGGCTTGTGATACATCGATCGAAAGCCCTCAAAGAGTAGAATAAGATGGCGCAATCCAAAATCCTCTACAATCATTACTTTTAAAATGGCGGCCATTTGAAAATTATGGGTGTTCAAAGGTAAGTCGTGGGAAAAGAGTCCAAGGTTGAACAATACATGGATTGAAAGGCCTTAAAAAAAGCAAACGAATGGCGCAAACCGCAAATCAATCCGCCTCTTCAATCAAAAGTTATGGCCGATTGAAACTTAAAGGGCTCAATAAGGCCTATTTTAGGCTGCTTAAATTTCAATCGGCCATAACTTTTGATTGAAGAGGCGGATTGATTTGCGGTTTGCGCCATTCGTTTGCTTTTTTTAAGGCCTTTCAATCCATGTATCGTTCAACCTTGGACTCTTTTCCCACGACTTACCTTTGAACACCCATAATTTTCAAATGGCCGCCATTTTAAAAGTAATGATTGTAGAGGATTTTGGATTGCGCCATCTTATTCTACTCTTTGAGGGCTTTCGATCGATGTATCACAAGCCATACCTTGCTATTTGACTTTTTTTACGTGGGGGGGCCCAAAGACCCCCAAATTTTGGAATCTAAGTGGGGGCCTTAATTTTTCACTTTTAGGTATTATGTGGCACATCAATCGAAAGGTCTTGATTTCTTCTTTCAGATGGTTTTTAGTTTTTGTAAAAATATTGAATAGTGTGGTCACAGTGGCCGAATGAAAATTTCCCCCCAAAAGGGCCCATAACCCCAAAAATTGGGGTTTTCTGGAAAAATTTACTGGAACAAAAATGTCGGCAATGAGTTGTTCTTTCAGGATCTGAACTTATTTTTGTACCTTTTATAGGCTTTTTCCCGCCGAAAATGGAAAAATGTGTTTTGAACCCCCCCAAAACTCCCCAGGGGGGCCTCGGGGGGCTTTGAAAATATTTTCATTGAATTCTTTGGGGTCAATTCCCTATCTGACTTTTTTGTTTCAGCTCTCTACGCCCAGCCGTTTTCGAGAAAAAGTACCTATCCGGGTGGTCTGGTACACCCTGTATAATTATTGTGCTTCTGGCAAGATGACTAGCGTTCTTTTTTTTCTGCGTGAACAGCTACAGATTCATCAGAGGATTCAGAACTTTACCTACAACAGTGGCGGCTCGTGCTATTTGGTAACAATGTCTTCGCTCCATTTGAATCTATGTTTAACAATCGATTGCTGGTGAAGCGCTGCTTCACTTTCGAATCGATTGTTGAACATACAATCAAATGGAAGGATGACATTGTTGCCAAATCGCACGAGCCCGCCCCTGACCCACATATCTCTTTGCTCATTTGAATGCGAGTGTGTTAGAAAAGGATAGATGGGGGGCCGTCACGTGACTTTCGCCTCCTCCTCCATCCTTTTCTGACATTTATGTTCAAATTAGCAAAGAGAGAGAAAAACAAACTCCTGGATCCCATGTTATAGCCAGATTTTGTTTTAATTATTCATTAAGCATAGGAAAGCGCCGAGTCAACTTTTAATACAAGTTTTTTCGACTATCGTTTATAAATTCCTTAAATTCGTCAATAACTCTTTTTTTTTAGTTAAAAGTATGGACACCATACTTAAAAACCGTTATACGTTGACTGTTTAAAATAATTAAATTACCTCTGTGCCATGTTAATTTAACTAATTTAAGCAGTCAAACTAACAGTTTTTAAGTGGTGTCCAATTGTCCACACTGTTATTTTTTAAAATAGTTACATCCAGCACTTTTTTTTTCAGTGCAAGATAAATTTTACGCACCGTGAATTTATGAAGCAATAAATTTTATAATTGTTGTGATTTTCTTCATTCATGCCGCCTTCCCCCAAGATTTTAGCGCACTGTAAATGAGCCTATCGCATCTATACGCTCACTGGTCAGAGATATTAGTATATTACTTTTATCATTAATCATCTCCTCGGCGATGGTACATTCACGTTCAGCGATAAGTAGGTATACTTACACCTATAATTCAGATGCTCAATCACTGCGCTCTCACACCTAAATCCACCCATCAACGTGGCTGTCAGCTGTCATTTTTAAACCCGGTGCGATTGATCATTTATCACTTAATGATATGTTACTCGTCATTCATGAAGTGACTACTTCCTGATCTTTGATTCGTCACCGCGTCAGCTACCGTTTGTTCCAATTCAATTTAAGCTAAATGCTTTGTTTTGTTTTTTTTATATATATATATATATATATATATATATATATATATATATACCTATAGTACGGCCATAAATACTGTTACGCGCGCAAATGCACCTAGCGAAAAATTGGTTGGAAATAAGCCCATATACCATCATATATTCTAAAACTACATAAAAAGAGCTTTCAAACGCGCTAAAGTTTTTGAAAATTGGTTTACTTGGACGCTCATACCGGTCAATTAAACACTGAAAAATTAAATCGCCTTTGGACGCACCTCATTGAGAAGCAGCGGTCGAGTTATCATATCGTAAGGTAAGTGCAGATTGGTGATTTTCGCTGATTTATCTATGAAAACATGATCAACACATCACATTTAGTACGTCCAAGATGCATTTCAGTGGATTTGTATCTTAGTTGATGTTAACACGTCATTTTGTTTCTATCAAATTGTTCTGATTTTTTTCGCGCTTGTGACGGAGTGGTCCGACTATCATAACCGGGTAGCACCCTTAACCCGTTAGACTATCGCTTATGGGACATTTTGGAGACTGCAGCATGCAAAAAACGGCATCCAAACATGGAATCATTGAAAAGGAGTCTGATCCAAGCTGCAGCGGAAATTCCTCTCCAAGTTATATCCGAAATGCTATTGATGATTTCCCACGGCGGTTGAAACTCTGCGTGCAAAAAGGAGGAGGACATTTTGAATAATGGTACCGACTTTTTAATACTATTTTCCAATTTTAATGTGCAAAACTCCTAACTAATAAAGCATCATAGCATACTTCAACACCGATTCATTTTTTTTTTATCCAAGAATCAGGAAAAACCATGACTTATTTTTAATCATTTTTTTCTTATAGGTGCGTCCAAAGGCGATTTTATTTTTCAGTGTTTAACTGACCGATATGAGCGTCCAAGCAAACCAATTTTCAAAAACTTTAGCGCGTTTGAAAGCTCTTTTTATGCAGTTTTAGAATATATAATGATATATGGGCTTATTTCCAACCAATTTTTCGCTAGGTGCATTTGCGCGCGTAACAGTATTTATGGTCGTACTAGGTATATAAAGCTAGAGCAGGAGCAGAGGCATTTTGAGTATCGGGTTCTGGCGGTGCCTGCTTCCAAATTCCATCAACAGGCATCGGCCAACGAGCTATCTGCTATAGCGAAACGGTTTCTTTGCTTCACTTTTTTTTAACCTTTAAATAAATAAAAAAAAAAAATTGTGACAAATACATTTGAAATTGGTTATAAACGAAAGTGCAAGTGTTTTAAAGTGGCTATCTGGACACAGTAATCGATATAACTGTTTCTTCCGGAAGGATTTGCACCATAAAGAAACTGACACATAACAGAAATATGCAAAATTTTCTCACCTGGATAGTTTTATTAGAATTCTGTGTAAAGATAGCCACTCTTGAAACACGCGCATTTATGTTTAAAACATCTTTCCACTGGATTAATTACAATTTTCAATTTAAGGTTAAAAAATGTGAGGCAAACAAACCAGAATTAGATCGCCCATGCTGCCTCACTTTGAGATAGGATTCAAAATATGTATCTGCCTCTCTATCGCTATAGACGGTTTTAGTGCGAAGTCAACGGTTAGCCAACAACCACAACAATGCACTCATCGGTCGCAATCGGCTGTGATAAAACTCGCGTAGCGTTCCAAACTATCTCACTCACTCTCCCGTGACCCCCATGTACATCCATCTCTTTCTAGTATCGAAATTCGTATACAGGGCCTTGTTCTACAACATATTATTATCAAAATCGCATTAAAATGCCTCGAGAAATTCATTTCTGCCATAAAATTTCACAAAATAAGTCTCTGAATACGATTTTTGAAATTAGAGTGAGATGGCAGTACATAGGGGTCACGTGAGAGCGAGAGAGACAAACTTGCTTTGTTTGGAACGCTCATTGCATCGCCGGCAGTCGCCATTACTAAAACCCTCTATAGCTCGTCGGCAGCAACGCAACGATTCAGAATCGACGCAGGAAAGTGTAGCTAGGACGCCGCGGCAGCCACTCACCCGCCCTATTCAAGCCCCTGCGTATTTTCAGCAATATAGCCGGTTTTAGTGCGAAGTCAACGGTTAGCCAACAGCTACAACAATGCACTCATCGGTCGCAATCGGTTATGATAAAACTCGCGTGGCGTTCCAAACTATCTCACTCACTCTCCTTCGACCCCCATGTCTACCCATATCTTTCTAGTTTCGAAATTCGTATACAGGGCCTTGTTTTACGAAATATTTTTACCAAAAATCGCGTTAAAATGCCTCGAGGAAATAATTTCAGCAAAAAAAAATTCACGATAGATATGTCTCTATGTACGATTTTTGAAATTAGAGTTAGATGGTAGTACATGGGGGTTAAGTGAGAGCGAGAGAGACAAACTGTCTTTGTTTGGAACGCTCATCACCGGCTGCCGCGCCATTACTAAAACCCTCTACAAGCACCAAGCGACAAGCAGGTCGCATCGCAGAGTAACCCTTTTTGAGCTTCTTTCAAGGGTCTTATTAACTATCTGTAATCGTGATATTTTATGGTTTTGCTGCGACAAGGAGCGTGGGATGTGTGGGAATGGGGGGGGGGGGGTGTACGATTGTACGCACGCGAAAGAGGACGAGACCTGAGACAACAACTAGAGCAAGCAAATCTCGAAATTGATACGAAAATACGAGCATCTTTCCTTAAACCTGCCATTCGATCCGGTACTCGACTACCAACAGATCTACGTATACTGATCTAGTTGGGCCTTGGACTCGTCTCATCACGAGTCACAAAGCTCGAGATAAAGACCAGAACCAGCATCCATGGGTTACCAGCGATGC
This sequence comes from Trialeurodes vaporariorum, assembly GCA_011764245.1. Taxonomy (NCBI): domain Eukaryota; kingdom Metazoa; phylum Arthropoda; class Insecta; order Hemiptera; family Aleyrodidae; genus Trialeurodes; species Trialeurodes vaporariorum. Next base: position 52,111,046 of record VMOF01000388.1, on the reverse strand, counting down.
CGTAGAAAGCGATATCTGCTTATCAGTGGATACGTAGAATGCAACTGGGCAACGTTACATTTTGACCACTTGAAATGAGGCAGTTGCAAGGGCTGAATTTGGTGTAATGTAGTAAGCGAATGGAAGTACTAAATGAGCTGAAAACAAGGATGCCTGCGTTTGAAGGGGAGGTTGTAAGCAAAAAAAATTTTTTTTCCAATTTTTTTTTATAATATTATGTCTAGCATGTCTCAAGGATCATATTCAAATATAACAATAGGATATATAGAGACTCTTGGGTAGAGAAATTTTAGGATATAATTTCCATTTTTAAAAAAATTCCGACTTTAAACTGTTCTCCCGAAAAGTTGTAATTTTTTAACTTTCGGTACTTACACATAACTCAAGTTCTTTTGCACCTAGAGAGCTCATTTTTGTTTGTCTTTAATAGACAAACAAAGTAATTTAACTTTTATTGCATTGTTTCGTGGAGAAGTATTAAAATTTAAACAAAATATGCATAAAATAACTCGTATTTCAAGAGATTTTTTTAAAAAATGAAATTAGTTTTGAAATTTTAATTTAAAAAAAAATAAAAGTTAGTTAACATTGTTCAGCTTGTCAAGATGAATATTTTGAAGGGAAAAAATGAGCTCTCTAGGTGCAATTGGTCCTGAGATATGTGTACCGAAAGTTTGGTAAATTAACATGGTGAAGAATGAAGATAGAGTTTACAACCTCCCCTTAACATTACTTTATAGTTCTAAAAATGCAATCTCAGCCGAAAATGCACGATTTTTAAATGGGAATTTTGCGTTGTGACGTCACAAAACACACGATTTTCGCTACTTTACAATACAGTATCTCCATCAAGACCGCGATTCTTAGATAAAAAGGAAAGGCACCCTTGTTCTTAGCTCAGCTCATCAAGTACCTTCATTTTCTTTATAAAAAACGAACAATTTTAAACCCTTGCATTCTTGCAACTGTCCCATTAAACCAATGAAAACATCAATCTATTGAAGTTTCATAGTTTTTTCAACAAAATATTGCATGCAACCTCCATGAAGCTGTGGGGTTTTGTCCGTCGTTGCTTAGAACTTTTACCACGGTCAAGAGTTATTTTACAAGATAAATATTGGCGCCTTTCCCCAATCATTTTAATATCAAATGTGTTGATTTCGATTTCGATTTCGATTTCGATTTCAATTTCAATTTCGATTTCGATTTCGATTCCGATTTCGATTTCGATTTCAATTTCAATTTCAATTTCGATTCCAAATCCAATTTCAAAAACAAAGAAGAAAATAATGCTTACCTGTTTAATCCCTTCCACCATAGTTTTCAAGTCTTGTTCGTCGCCAAAGTAGTTGGGGTAGAACAAAGGCCAGTGCAGGGGGTTCTTCGACCTGAGCTTCATGTAACCACGGCTTTTCGGCTGTAGGAGGATAGGGACCAAACCCCAGGCATCATGACCCTCGTACGGTTTGTAAACACGATTGTAAACTTTCTCTTTGAAACGGAACATACTCCGAAGGGATCCACCCGTGTCCCCGGTCAAAGCTCCGGGTCCAAAAACGAGTTCCATGTCCGGTTTCGAACTATCGTTATGGTATTTGGTCAATGTGAACGCAACTGCTTCAGCGCCTCCTGGCAGCGTGTATGGGCCCTGACCTCGGAGCAGATATTCCACCATGAACCGGGGACTTCTAAAACGGTCCTCGACAATTGTGACTGTTTCGTTGACAAGGAAAGCTAGACCGGCCATAGACACGTGATCCTGGAGGTTGTGTCCTACCTTCGAGTCTTGTATCACAGGGATTCCTAATTCTTCTAAATGATCACGAGGACCAATACCAGAGAGCATAAGCAACTGTGGCGAATTCATGGTCCCCGCTGAAAGGATCACCTCCTTCCTCGCTTTGACAACGAAAGTTCGGTGGTTCTTCAAAAACTCCACGCCGAATGTCTGCCTCGTTCGCTCGTTGATAAGAACTTTGGTAACCCTAGCCTGTTTTACAACATGCAAGTTTTTCCGGTCTCTGATTGGTCGTAGAAATGCTTTAGAGGCGCTCAATCGAGCCCCATTTTTTGTCGTTGCTAGGGCGACCGAGAATCCTATTGGTACTGGCTCATTATGATCTTTGATTTTGTAACCCAATTCTTCGCCTGCTGCGAGGAACGTCTTTGATAGTTTTGTGTTCCATGCCGGTTTACTAACCCGCAAGTATCCTCCAGTCCCATGGTACGGTGAACCAATTAAATCTGGATCTCCGATATCTTCGGACTTTTTGAAGTACGGTAAGACATCATCGTAGCTCCAACCTTCATTACCTAGGGCTTCCCAGCCGTCATAATCCGCTTTGCAACCACGGGTGTAGACCATATAGTTGATGACACTCGTGCCTCCCATAGCTTTTCCTCGAGGCCAATTGCAACGGTTATCTTCCATGCCAAGACAAAACTTATCCGAGGCTTCCGTTCGATACCCCCAATTGTAATCCGTGTTAATAATGTAACTTACAAGCAGAGGTATATCAGTTATGAAAATTTCCTCTTTCCCAGCTTCTAGGAGTAACACAGACCATTCGGGATTTTCTGTCAAGCGATTAGCAACCACTGAGCCGCCTGATCCAGCACCGACGACAATAAAATCGTATTCTTTGTCTATTCTAGTCTCTTCTTTCACGACGCTCGGGGGTATATTGAGCCCTTCTCGATAGTATCGGAGAACTGATTGGAATATTGTGTAAGCCTGCGCATTTGTGGTCCTTGCGCAGGCGACTACTACGACTGGTACTATCAGACAGCGGATCACCAACATCCTCTCTAGCTTTAAGCTGCTGCTGCGCTCACTGCAAGAAGCTGCCTTAAATTCCTTGTACACTTACGTTACATTCACCATTACCTCATTAGCACATTTACTTAACCTATGTTTATTCCTTGAATGGTTACATTTTGCGATGTCATAGTGCTAACTATTAGAACTTCTTCAGATATAGGGGACAGGCTGTCGTATTTGTAAGTGGGCTTGATTCCCATTTCCTCGGTCCAAAAAGCAAAGCTCTGAGAACAATTTGAAAAAGTAGCACTCTTTCTTTTATCCAAAACCAAATTGAGACAGCGATGAAAGTGCTAAAAAAAAAAAAAAAAAAAAAAAAAAAAAAATCTCTACAGACGTGGAAGTATTTTCAAGGAGGATGTCGCTCGTATGATTGAAATTCCATCACATTCACTTCAGACGAAGAACAGTAACATAGTAATTCTTATGTCTGTCGAGACACCAATCGTGAGTATTGAAAACTGGCGATTGGAAAAGATTTATTCTGAAACCGGTTTCAGGAAAAACATCAACCAATCTGAAACGCTGTATAGTAACGGGACTTGAAGTTTTAACCACCAACTTTAAAAAAAAAAAAAAAAAAAATGAAACAAAGGAGGAAAAATTATAATTTTGTTGTTTTTTTTTTTATTATTATTAAACTCGAAATCAGAGAGTATATTTGCCGCACCAAACAGCCATAAATAAAATCACTGAACGCACGTTAACCCGCGATATTATCATTATTCTTTTTTTCCAAACACGAACGATTAAAATCTCGTAAAGGGAGGTCTCAAATCAAAGCGCAAGTGTGGAGGCGTGAATGAGACGGAGAAGATGTCGATACTCGCACGGAATTCGAACCACGTGCGCTTCTAATACGCGTCTGCACTGCAACAAACAAGCTATGGTGAGCGGGCCGCGGGCGGCAGAATTTCAACCAGTTCGCGCGATCACCTCGCACTGCACTGGACACTGGTTTACTGGATCAAAATAGCCGGTAGGATTGCCGTATACACTATGACTCGCCGTTCCATGTAAAAAGTCGATCGAGGACTGACTGTGAAGTACGGACCATCACCTGCCGTTTGGGGTCTTCTTGGCTGGAAACTGGGAGGGCTATGGGACCTGCTACCCCCTCTCTTACCCTCCCAGCGACACCAACCAACTGTATCTATCTCATCGCTGTCGCAGTCTCGTGCAAGACGAACGACCTTCAAGGTCGTCTGGAAGCTGGTCTCTTTCATCTGTGATGTGATCCCGCGGCGGCGGCGTGGTGTGGCGTGGCGTGGTTCGCAGTGGCATGGTGTATGGCATGGTAGTGGCAGAACAGCTCGGTAGGGACGCTCGACGCACTTACATCAATGCACGGAGATGTTTTCAAGTCCGAGGGCCGGCTGTATGGACTGATTTTTAGAGATGACGACACAGTCAGTCAATGAATCAACTCAGATCTTTGAGATCATTAGATAAGACTTGTAGACGGGATAAATGAAGGGCTGCCATTGGTCCATTTAAAGAGTTTTTCGAAAAGAAGAGTTCTTAAACCAAGTATCCCTCCGCTACATTCGATAAGTTATCGGTTGCTTGAAACACGCCGATAGCTTATCGAATGTAGCGAAGGGATACTTGGTTAAAGAGCTATTCTTTTCGACAAACACTTTAAAGGGACCAATAGCAGCCCTTCATTCATCCAGTCAACCAGTCTTATCTAGTGATTTCAAAGATCGGCTCGCTGGCTCTAAAAAAAGCAAAGGAGTGTGATTGTCAAAAATAAACTCACGTCGCATAAGCGCGTAGCCAGGGTGTCAGAAGTGAGGGAGGACCCTGATCGACCATTTTAGCCCACTGCTCGACGTGGTGCTCGCTGTGGTCATTGCGCTCGGAGTCATTTTAATTGCGCCTCTGATCAGTGACCAGTGTCCACACTCCATCTCCAATACCTCCATGCTCAGCGCATGCAGTTCGGGTCCAGCATCTATCAGCCTCTGCGCGCGCACGCTTGGCGCTTGGCTCCAGACGACCTATGCTGGGTGCTGAGATTACTCTGCGAGTCGTCACGTCTTGGGCGTCAGTTTGCTCAAGGGCTTTGTTGAACACATTCATGCTATGGTGATAGGCACTGGCGGATTCAGGAATTCATCCTTCTCTACCTTTCCTCATTAGAATGCGTGCATTAGAAAAGGACAGAACAGGGGCAGTCACGTGATTTTCGCCCCTTCTTCCATCCTTTTCTAACTCATACGTTCTAATGGGAAAAGAGAAGTGGTGATAGGGCCGTCGCACTATGGTCAGATATATTGTCAAAAACTGGCCGAAAATCAGAAAGTATAAAGCTCTCATCAATTCATCATTTTTAAACTTTCGTCTTTCAAGACCAATTTTAATCACAAAACACGCTTTTAACAAAGTAATTTTTAAATCTAGATATTTCAAAGGAAAGTTTTAAATTTTGCTGTAAAAGGTCAAACACGATTATTTTTTCCTGAATTTTTTGCGCTAATATTTGGCCACTTTTTTTCCAGATGTCTGATGTCAGATTCAGATGATTTCCCATTTATTCTGTCATCGACACAAGGAATACCCAAGACTAGAGCTGCCGTTTTGCGTATAATCAATAGCATTTTTCAATTCACCGATGGACCGGTTGAGAAAAGATTACACAGTTCAGTTTACTCCTTGACTGTAACGCACGAAAATACTAGCATCTGTAATCTTTTCTCAACCGCGGTGGAGTCGTCGATAACTTTCAAAAAACTTATAGTTATTTTAATCAAACGGCGTCTCCAACGATTGAGAAAAGATTATATGTAGATGCGAGTATTTTCGTGCAGTACGCAGTTATACACTGAACTGAACAGTGTGGTCGTTTCTCAACCGGTGGAATCATCGGTGAATTGAAAAATGCCATTAATTATACACAAAACGGCTGCTCTGTCCCAGACATAATTTTACGTAAAAAAAAAAAAAAACCCACCTAGCTTCTTTTTGTCCAGAAAAATGTACGTTTTGATCCAGTGCGCGGCGAGAGGACCGTCGCGACGCAGAGAACTGGAACGTCCTATGCGTTGGGAGCGTTCTAGAATTCTTCGGAGTCTTGCACCAGTGCAAGAAAGATTATGAATAACGATCATTTTCAACGTATATAGTTATAGTTTAACCTATAACTACTATAATCTTTTTTGCAACGCACCGGTACAATACTCTGGAGAATTCTAGAACGCTCCTATTCGGCGCAACGACCAATAACGACGAAGCGCCCAGCGTCAAGTGTCCAGCATATCGCATTCTCCGTCAGTGATACCGTAAATTCGTTATCCTGTCGCACAGTGACATGATGTAAGCAGAGGTGTAGCGTGCAATTTGGCAAGGTTGTAATGTGTCCAGAAAAACCTCTGCGAAAGGTCGAATGGAAAGGTGTTCACAGAACACCCAATAGTTCGATTATTTTCATGCGTTTAAATGGACAGATTACAACCTTGCCAAATTACACGCTACGCCACTGGATGTAAGTAGGTACTTACATGAAGGAGTAACGTGGAGACATTAGTGTCAATCGTCGGACTTTTACGAAGAGGCGTATAATATCAATGCAGCGTTTTCTAAATCTCGCATTCCCGTTTCATTTCTAACAGGATAGAAACGTAGTGCAGACTTCCTTAATTTTTTCCCATTAATTAAGTTTGCGTGCAACCTGAGAAAATCTGCCGCAAATAGATTTCATGAAGATGAGCTGAATAACATGGTATTCGCAAAAAAAAAAAAAAAAAAAAAAAAAAAAAAAAAAAAAAAAAAATATATATATATATATCAACACTATATCATTGAAAGCCAAAAAGTAACAATTTTTTGTCCAGAAAATCTATGTTTTGACCCAGTGTGCAGCGAGGCGCCTTGCGGCCTAGTGTGGCGCCTAGGCCTCCTCCGCTCCTTCGTTTCGATTGCTCAGGGGCGGATCCAGGGATCTATTCTTCTCCCTCTCCTCTCATTTGAACATTAAAGTTAGAAAAGGAGAGAGGAAGGTGGTAAAATCAAGTGATGTCCCTTCCCTCCATCCTTTTCGAACACATGTGTCCAAATGTGAGGAAGGAGAGAGAGAGAGGGGGAGAGGGGGGGCAAGAACTCCAGGATCCGATTCAGCTCGACGCGCTCGCCTGAGGTCATAAAGTAAGTAGCAAGTACTCACGAGTCGTGGTGGTCGAGTGCAGTGGAGCAAGCTGACTCACAGTGATGTGATCGCTACTTTTATCAGGTCACGGGTGAAAGTTCAATGCGCAGAAGTAGCGCTAAATCGTTTAACCGCGCATTTGCGAAGTGTCATCAACCAACTCAAAGAGTAAACAAGAGTCGCAATTGCATTGAGAGCTAGCGTGGTCAATGTATGGATATTAAAGCGGGGTTTTCGTTCCGGATCGTTTATCTCGAAACCTGTGTAAAATTGACGTAGAGAAATTAATACGAGTCGATTTAGCGGAATTTTCTCAACTAATTGAAGGGTCACAAGTACCAGCTCTTTGAAAATTTGAAGAGACTGTCTCAGTTGAAAAATACACATAGTGAGTTAGTCAACACACGCCAGGTATAAAAACACACTATTTTGTGTATTTTTCAACTGAGACAGTCTTTTCGAATTTTCAATAAAGTGGTATACTTAAATGACCTATCGATTTGTTGAGAAGATTCTGTTAAATCGACTCGTATTAATTACGACGCGTCAATTTTGCCTCACAAACTCAATAAGTAAATGCGTCTACTGTGTTTTAAGTACATAAAGATATACTTTTAAGCCTTTGCGAGCTTTCCAAAGATTTAAACATCTCGCACTTTTGTGTCGAAGTTACGGGTAATCTCATCGTAGATATTTACCATTCCATCGCAAACTTTAACCAACACATGGCGTAAAATCCACGAAGTTCGATTTTTCTATTTATACGCGGTTAAGTTTTTAATGTGCCTCGTTTACATCATTTGCTACATTTTTTGTAACTTTTACCATAATTATAGGAAGATTTAAGAATGAAAAATTTACTATGGCAATATAGTAAACTTAAACCAAGTACTTTTTTCAGTGTAATTTTACGTAAGAATCTAGCAAAAGTACGCAACAGACTCACAATGAGAAAAAAATTCAGATAATTTTGTTAAAAAATGGTGAATACAAACGTGTTAATTTGACTAACCATTTTGTTGATTTTACAGTCAGATTTGTTAAATCAACAATCTGGATTGATTATTTAACCAGTCGGATTGTTCGTTTACCCTTTTTGGATTGTTGCTTTAACAAATAGGATTTTAAAATCAACAAAATGGTTAGTTATGTCAACAAATGCGCCAGTACTTGCCATTCTTAACAAATGGACTGTTAACTTACCTGAATTTTTTTCTCAGTGCAATTATATGGTTCATAATTGTGATTTTTGTTCGTAGAATTATGTCTCGGAAAATCCATGTTTTCATCTATTGCAGTGGCGGCACGTGCAACTTGGCAACGTTGCATCTTGTTCATTTGAAGTCAAGTAAGAGGTCGAACGTTGCGCGTTGGGGATGCACTGTGCCCTTCCTGGAATCGATACTGTATACGGGTTAAAATGGACTAAAAATACACCGTTGCCAGATTGCACGCACCGCCACTGTCTATTGTGCGCCTTGCTGCGGCCTGCAACTCGCGATCTTTTGCGTGGCCGCGGGAGTCAGGTCAGACCCCGTTTGTTTACAAACACGACTTGACTGTCAAATCTTACGCGCGTTCTTTTCCTCTTTTTTTTTTTTTTTTTTTTTTTATTTTTATTTTTTTTTTTTTTTATTAATATTATTATTATTATTATTATTTTAATTTATTTTTTTCTTGGTGATTGCACTTCCGGCGATGAGTTACACCTCCTACGTTTGCTTGATGCTCGATCGCGGAGTAAATATACTGGCAACCGGTGCGTGGTGACTGGTGAATAGGATGATCCCAATCTGAGTGCACCGATGCGATGATAAAGCCAGAGGGCTGATATCCATCGGTAGCCGTATACGAGTACCGTGTGATCTATCGACACAAAGTAAAACTACGTCGTAGTAAAATCTAGAGTTGCTGCTTGTGCGAATACATAACAAGACACCTTGGTTAGTTCGAGTTATAGAACTCTTCGATAAACGGTGCAGCAATGGTGCAAAAAGGCTACAGAATGCTGTGCTGTAGAGCTCTTTTCAGAAAGGGAGGTAAAGCTCAACCGATAATCTATGGCACACTCAAAAAATAAACTGTAGAGGGAATACCCTATGAACACTTTCTCACATCAAATTCAAATTCAATCTGGGGGAGACCCCCCCCCCCCCAGAGCCGCTTTAATATTCTAGAACCCCAGACCCCCCTTTGATATTCTGGGGGAGACCCCCAGACACCCCTTTGATATTCTGGGGGAGACCCCCGGACCCCCTTTAATATTTTTATCCAGATCCAAAGATCCGTTTTTGAAATATTTAAATTTTCCCCCTTTTTTTGACCCAGCCATTTTTCATCCATAACTAACCTAAAACTTGAAATTTCAAAAAAAAAAAAAAAAAAAAAAAAAAAAAAAAAAAAAAAAAAAAAAAAAAAAAAAAAAAAAAAAAAAAAGACCCTCTGAAGAATGTTAAAAGCAACATCTCTGAAAAATGTGGATGCATATGGATCAATAGTTAAAAAAGTTATGCTGGGTTTCAGGTTTTATGGCCACAGACAGACAAACGGACGGACAGACAGAAGCCACAGAAAGTTTGTGCATTTACACTTTCAAGCCATATATACTTCAATAATATTGAAATCTCATGGATGAATATTCTCTAAGATAGTATTAGGCATGATGAGAGCCAATTATTTTGTTATTATCATGATTTACTTAGTCGTAGGGGGCCAAGTATCGAAATAAAATACCTTGAAAATCTCTGCGCCATTGCAAAACTTTCTCTACTTCTAGCTTTGTTTCAAGTGAGAAAGTAAAAAGGTTACCAGAAGCATGACAATAAGTGAACCTTTTGTTTGTACCATAGCTCTTGAAATTTTTTTAGGAAATTCTAGATCTATATGACCATATTCTGGCATGAACACCAGCATTTTCTGGTCAAAGTACTGGACTTCCTGTCGTTCACATATTGTTGTGCTTTTGGTAGGTAATATTACTAAAATCTGCAGTATTATGACTATATCGCTTTTTTTTTTCAGTGCAACTTTATGTGCTGTGTTGTTTACTAAACAATGAAAATTAATTCAAGCCGTGGCTTTTCATTGAAGTTGCAGGGAAAATTTTGTTTTGATTTGAAGGGATGAAAGTTGAAAATCCGTCATAGATTATCGGCGAGCTCCTAGTATACACTTCTGAAACCAGTGGCGTAGATAAGGCCCCCGCGGACCCCGCCAGGCGGGAGGGCCCCCAGGCTCTGAGGGCCCCTGAAGACCGACGATGTTGGGGCCCCGGGCCTGATGAAAGGAAAAACTTGTCAAAGTAAAGAAAGGAAAGATTTTCATTATTGAAATAGCATTCCTCCTTCGTTTTTTGTTTGTAAGTATTTTCCGTCTTCCAACACTGTTTAAGCGTTTTCTTACGGAAATATTTTTCCATAAAAAAAGTCGCGAGTTTTAAGTTCTTCGGTAGGAAAACAAGAAGAAGGAAGGAAATAAAAAAGATAACTATAAGCATGAATTGTGTGAGCATTTTTAGATTAATGTTGCCTGAAGTTACGTTTGAGAAAATCTAATCTCCAAAAATTTTCGGGGAAACACCCCAGATCTCAGGTCCTACGCGCGGGGGGGGAGGCTGAACCCCCTATCTTGGAGTGACAGTAGAGGGGCCCCTAAAAATAATTGGCGGGAGGGCCCCGGAATCCTTGTCTACGCCTGTGTCTGAAACGCAAGCTCTACATAAATAATTCATCTTTAAATAGAGAAATTACTATATATTTATATATGATAAAATTACTATAAATATGAATAAAAATATCTAATATATATATATAACATATTTATAATAAATAATATATAAGAAATAATTTAATGTAATTTCATACATTAATAAATAGCAAGTTGTATAAAATATGTATTACGGATTTCTTGGTTTACCACATAAACATCGTCACCTGTGAATTTAGAATATTTTCATGTTCCGTTTTGAGGGAATGCTCCAGGTAAACGATTTTTTTATGATTGTTAAGAATATTTATAATAAAGAGCCGTGCGCGCAAGACTTCATGATGCGTGAGAAATATTTCTGAAACCATCAAGAAGAAAAGCAAAAATGAAAATTCTGACATCAATAATAAGAAATTCTCCACAGTGTAAGCAAGTCGGTATCTATCAAAGAAACATAACAACAGCCTTTTTCAATAAACTTTCATCAGAATATAACTTTTAGTTCCTTTATGAGAGCAGGTTTCATATTAAAGGCATGTAGAATTTCATTTTCACTTTATGCATGGGGGGGGGGGGTAGTAAATGGGGGTATAACAACTTTGCCTTTTGATCAGTGAACTATCGCGTCGCCTGTTGCTGAGAGCCGAACCCCCCCCCCCCCTTCTCCTTGCATGATTTGGCATATTCCGACATTTCAGCTCTCGCGGAAGATATACATGAAGCAAAAACTGATAATAAAAAAGAAGATTGCCAAATTTAGCTATAGTATAGGTTTTTATTTCCAGCAAATTATGCGTACGAGTATACGTACTACGTACAAAATGTGTTTCTACACAATGGGGGGGGGGGGGGCTGTTGCAAACTTTTATACTGTAAGCGATTTAATAGTCGATTATGGTGTAAAAACCTCCAAAAACAACGATGTAAAAACCTCCGATAAATCCACTCTTAAACTCAACGAAACGCTTTTCTTTGCGCGAGCATAGTGGTAGCTCAGGGCAGTAATAATGGGAGATTCCCATCTATAACAATACTGTAAACTCCATCAAGAAGTGACCAATAAGAGACGACTCTTAAGTGACACCAGTGTCACTATGTAGAGCTCGTTTCAGAAGTGTAGGCGGACCTAGACCGATAATCTTTGGAATTTGTCAACATTATTTCTGATATTACTCGATGAAAATGAATAAAAAATGAAATTGAGTGTTCACTTTTCAACGAGGAAAACTTTAGACACAAAAGAATAAAGTCAGGAGCAAATTCAGTATTGATTTGAAGGAATAAAAGTTGAAAATTCGCCAAAGATTATGGTTTTGGTCCGTCTACACTACGGAAACGAGCTCTATCACAGCACCATTCATCGGATGTGGATTATTATTCTGATGACTAATTACTCTGTGAATCATCCTTGTCAGCATAGAGAGAGTGACGGAATTAAGGTAGGCATCTCCCATTATTACTGCCCTATGCCACCACTATACGCTCGCGCAAATGGAAGGGTTTACTGAGTTTATATACTCTGGTTCACGATAAGAAGGCGGGTGAGAAATCAGGTAGTAATGCACTATTTAGCGACAGTGCGACTATGCCGCTACTCCAACACGGAAAAAAACTACGGTGAAAATAACCATACGGATACCTGATTTTGGCACCTGCTAGATGTTATGGTAATGTTAACCAGAAGTATACTATGTTTTGGCTAGGTACTAGGTGATGTTACCTGATTGCATGTCGAATTTACTCACAGTATCGGTAAATGTGCCATACTTCTGGTCAAGTTTACCATAACATCTAGCAGGTGCCAAAATCAGGTATCCGTATGGTTATTTTCACTAATCTTTTTTTTCCGTGAACCCTTCGCAGTGGCTGTTGTTCTCCCAACCTCCTCTTGGCTTGGAGGATTGCTAAGAACCGACAAACTCTAAAATTTACACACGTCCAGTAAAAATTGCAAACGGACCGGTGTATACTTAATACGAAAAAACGGACGAAATTTTCGCGCCCTAAAGGACCAAAACTCGAGGAAAATAGTCGAGTTGGAATATAGATTATATATGACTCTCAGAAATTCGTATTTTTCAGTGCTAATTAAATTCAGGATATTTCGTCGAATATCGAATATCTGATAGTCATCAACATTCAAACTCAACTATTTTCGACGAGTTTTGGTTCTGTAGGGCGAAAATTTCGTCCGTTTTTTCGTATTATACTGCACCGTTTGCAATTTTTACTTTTGTAAATTTTAGAGTCTTGTCGGTTCTTGGCAGTCCTCCAAGCCAAGAGAGAGGTCGCGGGAGAACAACGGCCACAGCGAAGGGTTGGAGTAGCCGGCATTAGTTGCACTGTTGCTAAATAGTGCATTACTACCTGATTTCTCACCCGCCTTCTTATCGTAAACAGAGTATAGGAGTGGATTTCGGAAGTTTTTAGTGCTGTCATCGTTATTTTTCGAGGTTTTTACACTAGAATCGACTATTATATCGCGCTTATAGCAAAAGTGTGCAACAGCCCTATTTGTGACATCACGGTCATCAAGGGATTTGATGGTCTGAGTTTTCAGGCCGGATCAAACGCATGAGATGCGGAAAGGAAAAAGGAAAAAGATTACCAGTTTGTCCAGATGTCCATATCCCTCTCCCCCCGGCCTCGTCCTCTGGCCTGAAATGACAACCTCTACCCTATGGACCCAAAAATCCTTTCGGAAACGTTTGAAGTAGATAATATCCCATAAGTGAGAAGAAAAAACAACTCGGACCTTATGGCACGCAATATCCATAAGTTATGGATATTGCGTGCCCTCGATACCGAGCGTGTAGCCATCTGCAGCCTCCGTTACATGTGACGCAATGCTGATTGGAAACGACATAAAGCCTAATAAAAATCAATGTCAATCACCGGAGGCATTGGAGCTGATTTGAACGGACTTGTGAAATACCCAAATTATCTCAAATGTATGTGCATAGTCTATTTAGTCGGACCACCAAAAAAAATAAAATAATAGTAAGAGAAAAAAGGAAAGAAAGGGGGGGGGGAATTCGCAGTAGATAGTTGAATTAAAACATGTTTTTATTTATTTATTTCTTTTTTATCAATCTGCATCGATTTTGAATAAATTAAATAAATTAAGGGGATAAAATGATGAATGAAAACACTCGGAGCAGAAAGCATTCTTCTGAGTATTAAACGAGATAAAACCTCAATTATTTGAGGCACAAATTATAGTCTCCGGAGGGAGGGGGCCGGGGAGGAGGCTGGCTGTTAGCTTATCACTGCTAAGGATTTAAATATCAACTGAACCGGTAGATAATTGAATAGATAGTAGATATACAGACGTGACTATTGAAAAAGGACCCGTAAAGAATTTCTAAAATTCGGAAAGCACAATTTTCGTAGCAAAACAATGGAGAATAAACTATGACTTACAATTTTTATTTTTTTTTATTAATAACTATGATAGTTATAGTTCGGAAATTTTGGGCGTAAAGTGAAAATCCTTCAGGTTTTCAAATAAATAAATTATACATTTTTGAAAATGATTTTAATCAGCTTTAGGGGTTTTTTTTTTCTTCTTACTTTCTCACTCTAACACGCGAAGTTAGATTGAGAAAGTATTGCGATGACGCAGATGTCTATCTGTCTGTATCCCAGCATAAGTTTTAAATCAAAGGTCCATATACATCCAAATTTTGCAGAGAAATTGCTTTTAACATTCCCAAGAAGGAATTTTGTTTTGTTTTTTCGAAATTCAAAATTTTTAGCAAGTCATGGAAGATAAAAGGTGTCCATTATTCAAATCAATTAATAGGTATACATAGGGAAAAATTGGAATATTTCAAATAAAGCTGTTCGACTTTTGATTATTTGCAAAAATATTCTGCAACCATAGCTTTCTATGTAAAATTAACCACTAAAGGAGGGAGTCTGGGGGTCTCATCCAGAAAATATATGGGGTCTGCCCCTCCAGATTAAGTTTGATGTGAGATAGTGTTCTTGGGGTATTCCCCTACGGTTTATTTATTTTTTTTTTTCTTACGTACCTACCTACGCCCTGTATAAAAAATTGATCAGTGGCGGCTCGTGAAATGCGATATATCAATGCCCACTCTATTTAAAACTATAAAAAAGTATCGATTTCTCGGGGTCCAATTGCACCCCCTGACGATCGATACTTTTCTATAGTTTTAACCTCTCATAGACCAAGCCCGAGTATACTCGTTTTTCTCCTTTAGTCTATTTCACATTGCTCCTGTATTTAGCGATTCAGAGTAAACGCGATTCTGGAGGTTGACACTTACAAGATAAGGTTTCGTTCGGGCGCCTTCAATTCCTCGTATATGCAATTCCAACTCCCCCGAGTACGAACAGTTAACTACCCTCCCTATATTCATGGTGGCGTTCTTTTGATCAAACCTGGTCCGTAAAGGGTTAAATGGAGTAGACATCGATATCGCGCATTCCACAAGCCGCCACTGAAATTGATACATTCAAACCGTGCGTGCAACCTTTGACACGCGTGGCGCGTGTCCCACCACCTTGCTTATTCAATCCGCGAACCTGCGTAAGTACGATTCTATGGGAGCAGCTACGACAATAACACCGGATCCAGTCCACCCAAACAACGAATCAAAGTTCTCAACACGGGAGCTTAATCAATCATAAACACAAACTTGACCTTGACAGCGGCCGCTGCCACATGCCGCGGTACGGCCCACACAGCAGTGTATATTGTGTTGGATCGAAAGAAAGAAATTTAATATACTTTTGATGTCGAAATTAAATTCACAGCAAGCGTGTCACGAGACATACAAAAACTCGACATTTCTACCACTCTTCCTAACACTTTTATTTATTTTATTTCATTTTTATTTACTCAAAAACGTAAGGAGTGTATTGATTTAAACCCTTTTCCTCATTATTATATCATTATTTTAATTTTTGTTGTTGTTGTTGTTGTTTTTTTTGTTTTTTTTTTGTTTTTTTGAAGCGTTTTCCCCCATTGTTTGGAGAAATTCGACTTAATTTAAGATTATCTTCATGAATTTTTCAGATTTTTGATGAGAATATTTTCAATGAAAACGTCATGAGATTTTCGTCCTATAAATCACGACCTTCCTCTATTACTTTGAGAGCGCGAAAGCATCATTTCGAGAAGAAATATATGAGTGAAAAACTCTCTGCCTGATTGCCAATTTTAGAGCTTTTAATGTCAAACCGCGGGTGAGCTTAAAAGAAAAAAACCCCCAGTGACAAAAGCTAAAACAAATCACAAATGACTAACCATTAAACAGTATCATAAGTTTTTTCATCGTTTACTGTTCCCCCCCCCCCCCCCATGAAGTCTGTTGTCTTAAAAAAAAAATAAAATAAAAATAAAAAAAAAATAAAAAAAAAAAAAAAAAAGACAATCTCAAAAAACATTTGAATGACATTGCTTCGGTGGGCCACCTATTATTTGTACCATTGATAAGGGGGAAACATAAACGGCAAAAAGGTGGGCTGTTGTGGGAGAGTGGGCTCCCATAGGCTGTTTTGATTTCTCGTCATGAATTATCAAAATATGAGGGCCCACAAAGAAACATCAGGTATGACCCTCTGGGGAGGGGCGGCGGCTTAGAATAGTGTTGAGAACCCAATTAATAAACAGACCCACTGATTTTTGAGCCCTTTTTCAGCGCAGTTATCCCACCCCGTTTTCTCGATTTTTCTTTTTCTTTTTTTTTCTAAAGTACAGCTCAGCTTGACAACAAAGCGCAAATCACAATTCACCTCGCGAAAAACGGAAGTCGACTGAATTCGTTTAGCTCCCCCCCCCTCCCGTCGTACCCGCCCGCTGAACATTTTCAGTGAGACCCCTCAACCCTCAAATTCGAGCCTTCAACACATGTTTAATTCATCTTGCTACGTTATCTTAAGTGAGTACGTCTGCATTAAAGGCTTTGCGTTTAAAAGCTCCTGGAAGATCCTTGCAGAATTTTCTCATTACGCCTCAAAGTTCTCTGCATGGCTTGGCGGGTCGCCGAGAGAGAGAGAGAGAGAGAGAGGGGGGGAGAGAAAGAGAGAGAGAGAGAGAGAGAGAGAGAGAGAGAGAGAGAGAGAGAGAGAGAGACTTCGGTTCAAGGGAAAAAACGCGCGCCTTTCAGGATACATTCGTCACCATAAATAGCTTCCAAATAGCAGTCGTGCGACCTGTGCGCTCTTATAACAATACACTTTTGACGGTTATAAAAATAGCGACTTCCACTCTTTGGAATGCCGGCCTGGAATTGTTTACGGCGACATTAAATGCGATTAAAGTCAAGGGAAACACGAGTAAGTATCCGTTATAATCTGTTAAACTGCAAACCACAAAAATAAGAAGCATCTGATGGACAAATTAGACAGATATGCCGATGAGAAGCGCCGAAGATCCACTAAAATCGTGAACCGTACGTCTGAGTTCCAATATAGTTTGATGAGTTTTGTTTATTTTGTTTTTGGTTTGTATTTTGCTATTTATTAATATATTTTTATTTTTTATTTTTTCAAGTTGGCTGATGAAGTCAAGGGAAATACGAGTTTCTACTACAATCCGTTATATCTGTATCTTATCATGAATCGTAAAATGTTCCGGCAAAATTTTCGTTCAATTCAGAAACTCTTCCATTAAAATAATTCAAGCCTTGCAATATCCTACAGCGACACTTATAGTCGTGGACATAGTTTTATCAATTGGTTTGCCGTAAAAATAAATGATCGGCCCACTGGTACATGTATAATGGTTTGTCTTGCAATTAGGTCTTGACATTTCATAGGAAAAAGTCAACGTTTTGAAAGTTTATGCGCTTAGGGTGATTCCAGGCAAAACTTTTCCAGATTTCAATCCGATGGATAGCGCCACTAGTCGCTTTTCGGAAAAGTCGTGCTTTTGGCGTTTTAAACTGAAGCCATAGATAAAACGCAAAATCCCAATAACGTCAGCATTTCAGCAACTACGAAATTTGTTTATGAATTTTGAGCCCATCAAAGCGAGCAAAATTGGTTAAGAATTAAAGCCGTAAATTATGAAATTCATTTCGCCATAAGCTTAGTGAGTGGGAGTGAGTGCGAGTGATATAATACATATCTGTCTGCCTCACTCGCACTCATTGAGGCATTATGGGAATTTTCGTATTTCATAATTTCTGGCTTTACTTTTGAGTGTTTCAGCTTGAAACTTTCAGGGTATCTTCCTGAAGTATGATCGCAGGTGCTGACGTTCCTCAAATTTGTGTTTTTAGCGTAAATTCGTCAATTTTAGCCAAAAACTGTTGACTTTTTGAGCAGCGCAACGTAGTGTCCACGGTTAGAACTAATCGACCGTGGAATCATTTTAATTGCATTTTTTAGTGGCGGATCCAGAAAGTTTTTTCTGAGAGAGGCTGAAATTTCAAATTAATAAGGGCAGTTTCGGGCGATTTTCTGTTGAAAAAAGGCAACAATCTGTATTTAGGGGAGAGGGGTGCATGCTATTGGATTCGGCACTGATCGCGTCATCTGCGCCTAGCACTAACTTTTTATCAATTCGGGACTGAACCACAAGCATGAAATGTCGAGGTCTCAAATTTCTATTGCGACCTAATTTCATCCAAGGCATTATATTTATAAACGATTTACGCATCAAGTATCATAAATAGTATCCGACTTGGAAATTCGCATTAAAAATTCAAAATATGCCAAACGACCTTCTATTTTTTGCACGCTTTATTTTAAACTTAATTAGAATGCAAAAAATGAAACGATGAACGAAGACGATAAAGATGCGGTGAAGGTCTACTCAAACAAATGCACTTCACTTTTAATCATTTTAATTATTTTAATCAATATTGTCAGATTTGCACGTCTAATGAAAACAAAAGTGGGGACAGTGTTGCCAGGTTAGGACGAGGTAGAATATAGTCCACGTGTGGACGCTGTACTAGAAAACTGTCCACCCTGTGGATAGGGATAATGGATCGGAAGTGGGAGCGTGGACAGTTGTGGACAGTTGTGGCTGTATTCTCATCAAATAGTCCACAAGTGGTCGAATCTGTCCACTATGGGTCTGTTGCACACTTCGGCTAGAGCGTTTTAAAGTACCAATTCATAAGTCAAAAGCCGTAAAAATGACAATGGCAGCATCATAAAACACCAAAATTTAGTCATAAACTCACAAATTGCAAAAAACACTAGACACTATTTAATTCACCCCTGTATCTTTCCACCAAGTGCACGATATTTCGCGAGATTAGCACAGCACATTCAAATAATCACGGCCGACTGTCATCACAGCTGACTTCATAAACAAATAAACAGCAAACACTGACTGCGTCTGTTCGAATTCTTACGTCTCAATATCCTCAATTTCTCACAAAGGGTTGTGAAAGGTATGGAAACCGATATTTGTGTCGAAAACTTATCAAAATGAAACAATAACACACAGGAGTTCCACGTATGATGATTGAAAATGAAATCGCGTTAAAATGCCTCGCGGAATCCATTTCAGCCAAAAAAAAATTACGAAAGATGTCTCTACATACGATTTTTGAAATTAGAGATAGACGGTAGTACATGGGGGTTAAGTGAGAGCGAGAGAGACAAACTGTCTTTGTTTGGAGCGCTTATCACCGGTAGTCGCCATTACTGAAACCCTCTATTCAAATGCGTTTCTAGTTCGTGCAGAATCCATTCCGATACACAACGCGCATAATGTTATTGTTATAATTTTATGTGACTTTGACTCTGAGTGTATTAAGCTATGACGCGGTAACCTCGTAAATCTGGATATTGCAGCGTTCAAATAAATAAAAAAGAAATTAAAGAAAAAAACAAAAACAAAAACCAAAATCAAAAACTAGCTTTTAATAAAATAAGCCCGTGTATATAAATCTAGAATCTGATTCTGAGAACTGGTCGGTGCGCCCTTGACAAGCAAATGACCAAATCGATATTTTTGAATGGTTCTAAAACCCGCTCTTGACCAGGTGCGTCCAGCCCACAGTGGATCCATGCTTCGGATTTCCGAGACAAAAAATTTACAAATATATAAAAATCAATATTATGAGCAACAAACAGCAAGATAAGTTAAAAATGTGTGAAATAATTCATGTTAGAGTTAAAAATTAATCAAATAACACGTTTTTTACAGTAAAATCATCAACATTAACGCATGCTTTAAGAGCAAAAAAAAAAAAACAATTTTTCATGTCCGGAATATCTGTAATTCGATCCATTGTGCGCTCATGCATACGTATGTCTCCGTGCACCTTACAAACATTCCCGTTAGACTCTTCCATTCAAGAGGATGCTTCCATTTTTTTTTATTTTTTTTTTATTTTTTATGGCTCGCCATTCAAAAACCTGTTTTTTACGGTGATTCATCTCGTTTATAGAGGGGAGAAAAAAGAGTTCGCCGCTTGTCGCAAGGTTGTCGGATTTGGAGAAAGATTCATTAGATTATTATAAATTGATTTTAAATCGGGATGAGGCGATTATAGCCACCATTTGGCAACGCTGCCGCGCGCCGTCCATCCAAATTTTTAATAGGCACTGGACCTCGCATCTGAAGTTGGATCTAATTCGCATAAATTCAAGGACGCGTCATCTTTTTTTTCCCATTAGATCATATTGCGAAAGGCAATTATAACGCATCGAGTTTTAAAAATAACTATCAACTCGAATCTATCCTCACTTTTTTTTTCTTCTTTCCGCTTTGAAGCGAATCGACGTTCGGATTTCAGGGTGATTAAGTTACTTTAAGCCTTTTGCAGTGCAGTGATAATCATGCAAATTCATGTATAAATTTCAAATCAAAGATACACGTGCATGGCTGCATTGAGACGCTCTGAAAGAATAGCCCTTGCAACATTAAAGGTGAGGTTGTGCTCTTTACCAGAAATCAGCAATGTGACTAACAATTTAGATTTCCAGAGAAGAACGCGCCTGTGTTTTATGGTCCATGCAATACCGAAGATAGCTGTAGTTCGGTCCTTCATGCATCGGCTACAGTTTTTTTTTTTTTTTTTTTTTAATCGTATGATTCCAGAAGAATCGCGCGGCTCGATTCATCAATAATTACATTGTCCTGGTATTAGACGAATTCACGTTAATTAACGAAAGTAGGTACTTATTGTTTAAGATTTAAGGAGGGTTACACGCGCATCAAAGTCTCATTGTAAAGGCGTCAAAAGCGCCGCCGTTGGAATCTTACTATAGTGTAAAAATCTAAGGGTTGGTTCTTCCAAACCTCGAGATTCTCCAAATAACCTCCAAAATCTTCGAAACTTCGGATTTTTTTTATTTTCTGACATTTCAGTGTGTACGCCAGGAAGTGCTGTGACTAATTGCCGACGACGCGACGTGGCGACCGCGACGGGGGGTAATTTGAGCCGAGGGGTACGGGAGAGCCTCCCCCCCCACTCCTCCGCTCTGCTCCGCCAGCCCGATCGGCGCGGCCGCGGCGTGGCGAACCCTTGAATCTAACCCCCCCCCCCCCCCCCATCCCGCTGTCTTTGAACTGGTCACTCCTCTTTTGTATTGCGTCACTGACCTATTTTCCCTATTATTTTCTCAATTTTATACCACTATTTTATTTTGCATGTTGATTTGTGTAACAATAAAGGCGGCGCGCAGCGCCTCCGGGGGTTGGGCCATTTGTACTTACAGTATAATGTAAGTACTTTCAAACGCAAAAGTTTTGGCAAGGAAGAATTTGAGATAAGTGGAATCAAAGCAATATTCTGCGCTCTGTGTGAATTTTTGACTGTCAATATACTGTTGCGTTTTCTAGTACTTAGGTACATACAGCGCAGAAGATGTCTCGTCACGTTACGGCGAAGACTGCTCCAATTATTCCGATAAAATACTCATAGATCACACTGTGCAATATCATCAATAATTAATATTTATACACTCTCAATTAACAGATCGAAGCTTCCAATTTGCGTGCAAAAATCATTTAGCAGCACACTTCAAGGTCGCGACGATCTGAATTATTAATCGATCAAGTAACGTGATCCACCTTGATTAATGTGATTCTGTGCACCGCTTACCCCTAAGCAAGTGGCAGATGTTGGTTCGATTCAAAACTTTCGAATCCTCAACTCTTCCCATATCCACTGCTATTAGCTTCTCTGAATTGAATGGGAGCACGAAAAGTTGGATAAAATCATACAGAACCGACGACTTTTCATTTTATTCTTAAAGAATCGCCTGGAAATTCAGAAGTATGCGATCCCACATCCTGAATGTGGGAGCTTTACGAGCGTTACTAACCCATTTGTGCCCATTGGGTCGTTAACAACCCACTTAACATTTTTTTTTTTAATACCAAATTACAGTAAATTTAGGCCAATTTCACTCTAAAATAAATTTTGTGCTCTTTCAGCACGTATCATTTAACTGGACCAGAAAAGAACCTTATTCAAAATGAGCCATTTTGGCCCTGAGGAATTTGTTTTGGATTATTCTTCCAATGGATAGAGCATCGTTTCGCGGTTCTAAAACTGGGTTTGTTTTTGTCCTAGCCTCTCTAGGAGCGGCGGGGGAGGGGGTCAAAGTTGAAACCTATTTTCGTCAATAACTTTTCACCAAATTAAGCTACGACTCTCAACTTTAAACCAAAATGTTTAGCGTAAAAAGAGCTTTCTTTTGATGTATATGATAGTGTATTTATCTCAATTTTCAAGGTAAAAATTGCAATTTTTTGTTTTTTACAAACCCAAAATTTTTAAAATTTGCAATTTTTAAAGATGAATACCATCTTCGATTTTTTTCAAAAACTATCTAAAAGAAAGCCATTTCTTTGTTCTTCCAAATGGCGCAAAGTTCATTTGTCGGCAATGAATACTCTCGGAGATATGATCGGTCAAAGTTGGCAAGGTCGCGAAAATTCTTGAAAGTTGCGCGCTCCAAGGGTTCGTATTTGGTGCCTCCTTATACGTACAGTCACGAAAGTTGAAAACTAGCTTATGCAAGTTGTCAGAATGACTTCTGCGCAAGGGGGGTGGGTATTTTGGGTGGCGTAAGGGCATAATTATCGACGGAAATCGGTATGCAGCGTTGCCAAATGTTGTCGAAACTAACATACGTTATGTGAAGGAATACATTTACAAAGTTGGATGGAATAGTCGGAATTTATGTTCTGAAATTTGGCAAACACAGCTGAAAATATGGTTAGTGGTAAACTGACGGATGAGAGATTTTGTAAGTACTATGTATCTCTTGCCTGACAGCCGCCTTGCTCAAGCAGCTTCGAAAGTAATCGCCTCCGCTTATCTCCGCTAACTCACCTACAAATGGGATGACATCTGATAAAAGTACTATCTTTAACACACAGATAATGCATCGAATTGATACCGATGACATAAATTCCAACTATTCCATCCAACTTTATTTATGTATTCCTACACATAACGTATGTTAGTTTCGACAACATTTGGCAACGCTGCATTCCGATTTCCGTCGATAATTATGCCCCTACGCCACCCAAAATACCCGCCCCTCTTGCGCAGAAGTTATTCTGACAACTTGCATAAGCTCGTTTTCAACTTTCGTGACTGTACGTATAAGGAGGCACCAAATACGAACCCTTGGAGCGCGCAACTTTCAAGAATTTTCGCGACCTTGCCAACTTTGACCGATCATATCTCCGAGAGTATTCATTGCCGACAAATGAACTTTGCGCCATTTGGAAGAACAAAGAAATGGCTTTCTTTTAGATAGTTTTTGAAAAAAATCGAAGATGGTATTCATCTTTAAAAATTGCAAATTTTAAAAATTTTGGGTTTGTAAAAAACAAAAAATTGCAATTTTTACCTTGAAAATTGAGATAAATACACTATCATATACATCAAAAGAAAGCTCTTTTTACGCTAAACATTTTGGTTTAAAGTTGAGAGTCGTAGCTTAATTTGGTGAAAAGTTATTGACGAAAATAGGTTTCAACTTTGACCCCCTCCCCCGCCGCTCCTAGAGGGGCTAGGACAAAAACAAACCCAGTTTTAGAACCGCGAAACGATGCTCTATCCATTGGAAGAATAATCCAAAACAAATTCCTCAGGGCCAAAATGGCTCATTTTGAATAAGGTTCTTTAACAATTTTTGATTTTTCAATTTTTTTAACTCTAAGGAGGTGTTTTTTGAGAAACACACCAAAAAAACACCCAAGATGGAAGCCAAATAAAGCATTTTAATGAGGACCATGACTGAGTTGTTAATGTGATGATCAAATTATTGAAGAATATTGCAAAAAATGAGGCTTAATTCTTTCTTGAAGAAAAAAAAATGCCCACTTTGAGGTTATAAAACACGCTTTTGAAGTTCAAATCACCCGAAAACCTCAACCTCATAACAATGCATGCGAGAATAGAGATAGCAGTTTATTACGAACTTTTAATCTAATATAAATTTCGACCATTTTTCGGGGCCAAAAGCCGCCTTTTGGCTTTTATTCCTACTCCTCCCTTGCAAGTTGAAACTCATTTGTTAGACTGTTAGTTATTATGGTTTTTATATTCATACTTGCGTTCATAATCCCGCGAGTGTCGACATCACTCTTGATTTCCACCCCTAATTTTTATGCATTTCTATCGCCATGAACCAGACACCAAGGAAAGACAAAAAGTTTACTTTTTCTCAATATACACCTCATATCTCCAACTAAAAAGAGCGTTTTCCATTGATAAACTTTCCAAAATTACGTGAAATCGTTATTCTAAGATGGCAAGTTTATTCATTGCGAGATTCTCCCGCGCATTTGATCAAGACCGTCCGTGTCAAACTTCCCCGTTTTCCCGCTCCATCCTATAGGGTGGAATACTGTGTATATATATTTCCCTCTTCACCTCTCGTTATGCCCTCTCCGATCGTTAGAAGTTTCAAAGAGCTTTTCTCTTCCATCTCTCCATCCCTCTTTCTCTTTCGATTCCGATTCTTTATCAATAATAAAAAGAAAAAAATAAATTTCCAAGGCTCTTGACCCAAATGACATGGAACTCCCTTTTAGTGAGTAGGGAAGAAATCACCCTCCGATAATACGATTGCCGAATGAAGATGCAGATTTGCGGTGGGCGGGGGAATGTGGAGTTTTATGAACTGTGGAAATAAATGTGGGGGGGGGGGGGTTGCTTTGATGTTATCGAGCTCATCGGCTGATCAAGTGATCACGCAATGGGTCTGTTGCATACTTTTGCTACAACAATATAGAACCTTGATTCTTATGTAAAATTCGGCGAAAATAATGATGCGCACATTTAAAACGTTAAAAATCCACTCATTAACTCAGGAAATCACTTCAATTTCAAACAGCCCGCGCTACACTAGACACTATTTGCACCGGTA
Organism: Trialeurodes vaporariorum; assembly: GCA_011764245.1. Taxonomy (NCBI): domain Eukaryota; kingdom Metazoa; phylum Arthropoda; class Insecta; order Hemiptera; family Aleyrodidae; genus Trialeurodes; species Trialeurodes vaporariorum. The sequence continues at coordinate 52,086,039 of VMOF01000388.1, read as the reverse complement.
TACTACTACATAGACGGAACCACCGTACATAAGTGAACAACATCGTAACTACAAAATGACGGGATTCCCTTCTAAATACATGAACTATTGGCTGCATTTGGTGGCTGGTCTTTTCGGTTTATCAAAGATTACAAAATAATATAAGAAATGTACGCATCTAAACAAAACAATCTAATGTTTGTAAGTTCTCTTCATGTTTACGTAAACGAGATGGTTCCATCTATGTAGTTACAAGTCGGTGATATAGTGTCTAGTGTAGCGCGGGTTGTTTGAAATGGAAGGTATTTTCTGAGCTAATGAGTGGATTTTGGAAGTTATAAATGTGCGCATCGTTATTTTCGCCGAATTTTACGTTAAAAACAATGAGTTATATTGATGTAGCAAAAGTACGCAACAGACCAATTGTTATCACTGAAAAACAAAGTTTATGTACAGCCAAAGCAGCTTTTTAAAAAAGCTTCGCAGAGCAAAAGCTCAAGCTGTACCGGAGAAAGTTGCAGGTCTACCAAAGCACTACTTCTTTAGAATGACAACCTCTTTTCTTGCTTCGGCTCTACCGAAGTAGTGTTTCAGGACAACCGCGACTTTCTCCGGTAGATCTATAGGACTTTTGCTCTGCGAAGCTATTTTAAAAAGCTGCTCCGGCTCTACTTAAACTTTGTTTTTTCAGTGATATAAGATCCATATTTTTCAGAATGACTGCGTAAAAATATAATAAAGAATGGCGTCAATCAGTGGCAGCACTCCCGTTCGTGTAAATTTGATGACATTCAATTCACCGATGATTCCATCGGTTGAGAAAAGATTACACAGTTCAACTCAGTGTATGACTGTAAAGCAGGAAAATACTCGCATCTGTTATATTTTATCGATCGGTGGAGTCGTAGATGACTTAAAAAAAAAAAAAACAAAAAACAAAAAACAAAAAAAAAAACAAAAAAAAAACTTGCAGATATTTTAATTACTTAACAGCGTTTCCACCGATTGAGGAAGATTACACAGTCCAGTTCAGTAAGTTTTTTACAGTCATCGGCGTCTCCACCGGTTGAGGGAAAAGATTACTGATGCGAATCCTTTCGTGCATGACCGTCATTCATGCGAAACTGAATGACATTTTTCATCTTTCCAATTTTAAACACTGAGAATACTTTAAACTAGGAATTAAAACTTAGCTTTGTTACTGAAAAGTTTTAAATTAAGCATAAAAGGTCGAATACGATGGTTTTCTTGATAAAATCCCTCCGCATCACTAATTTTTGGCCTTACTTTTATTCGATCTCAAACTATGCATTAGATTTCTTGTACTTACATCAAACTTTAAGCGTGAAGAAGTGTGGAGAAGCGTGCCTACGCCTCTGATAAAGAGAGGAGGGATCTTCTCTTCTTTGCGGGAAATTTAAAATCCAGGAATCTGGTTGGCTTCGATTATTTGTTCACCAACATCTAATGGGTCAATTTCAAATTTCCCGCTTCTAAATAAATCATAGTCAGGGGAAACGTGAGAATGAGAAATAATTCAGAGAAATCGTCTCGGTGTTCAGAGGAACACTTTTCGCCTTAAAATCGTGTTCGTTTCTCATCATGCAGCCATCTATCTCAGCAACAACTAGATGCTTTGAGTAATGCACCGCAGCATTAGTTGTATAAAGTTCGAATTTCGAAACGCAAGCTTACAGGAGCTGGGCCATCGGAAATTTACGAGTAACGGCGTGTAATTTAACCGAGCGAATAATTGAATTAAGCTGTTACAAGTGGTTGCAAATTTTGAACAAATGTTCCATCTAAATAACTTGAAATAGGTATAGGTGGATTATGTGTATTATACCGACTTATAACCTTACATGCTATGGATTATTATATACAGAGGTAGGGATATTATCACTGTTCTGCAAGTTCACAGACTTGCAAAACTTTGTCACAATCAATTTTCAGGGGTTTAATACAAACTTGGGCACTAAGCAACCCACGCAAATGCAGTGCGCTGGGTTCATTATGGCCGTATTCAAAGGTCCAGCTGCGTTGCCAAGTGAGTCACCTTGAGCTGGACAAAATGCATGGGTTCATCGGGAAAATTCTATCAATGCGATTCAGTTCATCAGAATGAGCTGCTCAAATTCAAATGACTTGCTCTATAAAATTAGATCAATTAAATTGGGGTGAACAAATTGGCGGATCCGCACGGGAGAGGGGGGGGCACGGGGGCACGTTCCCCTCCCAAAAGCCGCAAATTTTGACTGTTTTCAATAGAAATAGCCCGAAATTGCTTCCACCGACGCTTCAAATTTCAACATTTCACAGGTGTGCCCCCCCCCAGAAAAATTTTCTGGATCCGCCACTGGGTGGACTCATTTGAATCGTACGAGTACATCAACTAGGAATGTAGGAACGACTGAAGAAGCGTTTGTATGTATTGGATAAATTCATGATCATCAAGTCCAAAAAGAAAAAAAATTAAACAGACAATTTCCAGTTTCATTTAGTCGGCTCAATTATCAATGTTATTGTTATTTATTTCCTTTCTTTTTTTTTTTTTCATTTTTAAGAACATTTTTAAATCAAACACTCCGGCACCGCAGTCAGCCCCCGCAGGTATGAAGCAAACATTTAGCTAATATTTTAAAAATATATATGTAATCGTGCCAAAATCATGCCTATCTTGCGAGGCTTATCCTCCGTCAGTTCTCAGTTATTTCTACTCTGCATATCTGTAGGTGTAGTGTAATAGATGGTTTTAGCGCGAAGTCAACGGTTAGCCAACACTCACAACGCACTCATCGGTCGCAATCAGCTGAGACAAAACTCACGCAGCGTTCCAGTCCAAGGTCCAAGGTCTGGCCGGTAGCTTTTGGCTCAACTCGTTGGTCCACAGTTTGGGAACCACTTCTCCATTTGAAACCATTGATCCAAGATGGCGGCGAACACGGGAAGAATGTTAAAGTAAATGGGGGTATGGGTTCCCAAACATTGGATTTCCCGAGTTGGCGCTACCGGCCATAGACCTTATGTATATGAACCTTGGTTCCAGTCTATCTCACTCACTCTTTCGTGACCCACATACGTAGCCATCTCTTTCTATTCACAAAATTCGTCAGCAGAGTCTTGTGTCACTACAATTATTTATAGTCAAAATAACTTTTACAATCCAAACCAAACAATACGTCAAGATAACTTTAAAGTGACTCGAGAAATTCATTTCTGGCAACAAAATTTCGCAAAAAATGTCTGAACACAGTTTCAGCGGAGAGAGTGAGATGAATGTACACGAGGATAACGTGAGAGTGAGAGAAATATAGTTTCTAACACTCAACAAACTTTTTGATAGGATGACGTCACGTAGCCGCAAAATCCGTCTGTAACGTACCCCGTAAACTCACAATATAGTTTTTTTTTTTTTTTTTCATACGTTAATACTAGACCACGTTAATAGTATAATAGGTCTGCTTGCCAGATGATCTCACCATGACGGGGGGGGGGGGGGGGTTGTTCACACAAGCTAGAGTACACACCTATCAATGAGTGCGAAGATCATTGTTGAATATGTATCGGCGCTAAAACAGAACATCAGAATCAAAGCTGCCGTTTTGCGTAAAATTAATGGCGTTTTTTAATTCACTGATGAGTCCCACCGGCAGAAAAAAGATTACACATTCCATTCAGTGTATGACTGTAATTCACGAAAATGCTTGCATTTCTAATCTTTTCACAACCACAGGAATCGTCGATGACTTTAAAAAACTTGCGGATATTTTAATAAATTCACGACGTTTCCACCGGTTGAGAAAAGATTACAGATGCGAGTATTTTCGTGCATTACAGTCATTCACTGATCTGAACTTTGTAATATTTTCTCTATACCGATAGAAATCATCGGTGAGTGGGGCAGTAACAAGGGTCATCTAAAACTGTGTGTACTGTATATTACTTGATGAGCAGAGAACAATGGTGCTTTTCGATTTTTCCTAATTGTTCCGGTTTTGGAGATGCGCACGTGTAAAGTTGTAAAAAATTGTGTGCGTAGTGACGTCACTATACGTAGAATTCCCATTTAAAACAATGTATTTTGGGCCTAAATCTCATCTCCGGAACAATGGGACTTAATTAGAAACCAAAGGCATTTTTGTTCTCAGCTCATCAACTTTCAATTTCTTTATAAAAAACACAACATTTCAGACCCTTGCAACTGCACCATTGAAAAAAAATGTCATTAATTAATCATATGCTAAACGGCAGCTCTGATCAGAATATCCGAAAAGTGGTAAAAAGGCCGATGCACTTGTAATATCCTCACTCCTCAGCCATTGTTTCTGAGGTAATCGGTAAGCTTTCTGTTCTGCCAACTCCATGGATTATTAACCGCCAGGCGCATCTTTCCTCAGTTCTCGCATCGGTTATTTACTCTCCGTATCTAGGTAATAACAATAATAACATACCCCGTTAACTCACAAAAGCCTTTTTTCAAACGTCCTTGTCCCACTCGCCGACTCATGTGCTGACGCACTATAGGTAAAATCGCTCGATTTTCTGGCCAAAAATTCCCCTGAAACTAAACTATCGTACGCAAGCTAATCATTTAAATCAATAATTTCAAACTTTCAGACAACATCTCCTTTCAGTTAAATATTCATGGCTGAATGGGATGTTCAAAAGTGCTGTAAATTACTCCCAGAAGCTGTTAAATGACATTCCTTTTGTTATTTGAACTTGTTCGATTTTGTTCACCGAATGGGTCAAATTTTCCAAATGTGCGGTGGCATGACTTGGTATCCACACAAAAGGGGTTTCTCCACCTGCAAGTTTAAAAGCGCGAATTGACTGCTTGAGCCAATGGGCTTCTTTTTTGTCGATACATTGGGTCATCGGACTTGACCCTATCGACTTCAAGGCAGCTCTCATTGGCTCAATCAGTTTATTTGTGCATTTAAATTCGCAGGTGGAGAGACCCCGCCCCGTAAGAAAGAGTGAGTTAGTTTCTATTTCATAGGTTTCCATGCAGAGGAAATACATCTCAATTTACGGACCTCCTTTGATTTGATTTATTTATTTATTTATTTATTTACTTTTAGTACATTAGAAAAAGAAGAAAAGAATGTCTGTTTTAGTAGAGCAATTTATCACATCGATTGCCATCCGAGGCAGTGGCGTAGCGTACTACTTGGCAACGTTGCTGTTCGTCCATTTAAACCCATGAAAAAGATCGACTGATAGGGTGTTCGGTGAACACCTTCGCATTCGACCTATTGCACAGGTTTAAATGGATACAATGTAACGTTGCCAAATTGCACGCTACGCCACGAACCAGAGGTGCAGAGGTTCGAGGACCTCTGCACCTCTGGTTCCAAATAAACCTCTGATTCTTTGTAATTTCTCCACAACCGTATTTTTGAACGAAAATGTAGGCTATTAACCCCTTATGGACCAAACCCGAGTGTAGGTACTGGTTTTTCTCTTCTAGTCAATTTAACATTGTTCTAGTATCATGTTCTGAATGAACTTGATTCTGGGTGTTGACACTTACAAGATAAGGTTTCGGTCGGGCCCCTTCAAATCATCGTATAAGCAATTCCAGTTTCCCCGAGTACGAACAGTTAACTACCTTCCCTTTATAGACGGAGGAGTGGGGTTTTTTGTGAACTAACCTGGTCTGTAAAGGGTTAAATCAAACAATTAATTTTGACGATTATGAACTCTACATCCTATAAAATTTGTGTAGTATTCTAGGGATTCTATGATTAGAAAGACATAGTAATTATTAGACACAGCGTTACACTTTTTACGAGACAACTATAGGTCCAAGATGATACGATACACGACAGTGCTCGTCTTAACAATACATTACATAACACTTTCTACCAACTCTTTACATTTTACCTAATGTACTATCAACTTAACTAATTTACTCTATTTACAATTATTACCTATTCTACAATTTGCCATGGCAAATCTTGGGTCACATGCGCCCAGCCTGTCAGTGGGCACGTTTGGAGGCGAGACGGGTGTGGAAATTCCACGATGTCTCCGCAACGCGAAGGCCTTTGAAAAACTATAGCTAGAAAGCTGAGAGTATTCCTGTTCCTACGCTGGGGTTGTTTGTTTTTTTTTTCTAGCATTGTTAGTTTTTGAGAAAAAAAATAGGTTAAACATACTTAAAAATCCACCCTCGTATATATGCATTTTAAATATTGGGCATTACATAAGCTCGCATTAAACAATATGACCGAAATTTCCGTTAAAAAATGTGCGTATGAGGGGAAATGCATTGAATCAGGGTTTTGGTTTGGAACCAGAGAACCTCAGACGGCAATCGATACGATATATCGCTCTACTATACCAGTCTATTCTTCCAAATAACCCAATGTGCGACGCGCCACTTCTGCTACACACTGCCCCTTTCTCTGACCCATTGAAAGCTTTTCTCTCCGCAACAAAGTCCCTTGAGATTCAACTTTCAAGACCCTCATGCTCACCTCACCTCTTCCGTCACGCGCGTTTCTGAGTCTTCTCAGTCAACGCAATTAATTGTGTTACGGAGATCGGAGGACACGGCGCACGTTGGGTAAAAAAATTGATTTTTCTGGACATCAAAAATTGTTAGATTTTTTTTATATATACATATATATTTTTAAACAAGTTATTGATGATATTTTCTTACAGATTCGATGTTATTTAACTCACTTTAAGCTCTTGAATTAACATCACACATTCCTAAATTATCTTTCTGTTCATTGTTTGTAATTTTGATTTTTATTCGTCAATTTATGTCCGGAAAATTACATGTTCGATTCATTGTGTGGCGCACAGTTAAGCGACTCAATGGTAGAGGCCGGACATGGTGTGGTAGCATTCAGTGGCGTCGCGTGCCATTTGGCAACAATGTATTCTATCCATTAAACTCATGTAAAAGATCGAAGTCAGGGGGTGCACAGTGCACAAGGAAAATTCGATATATTTAATGAGTTTAAATGGAGCAGTTGCATTGTTGCCAGATGGCACGCGACGCCACTGGTAGCATTATATCTTTGTTAATATGCAACGTAGAAGTTTGAAAATGACTCTATTGGTTTTATTGTACATTTTTTTACAGGAATAGCCCGTTACAGTCTGTTTTTGACGATGAAATGAAAAATTAAAAATGAAACATTCAAATTTTTGATTTTTAGTCAGAATTTTCATGTTCGATCCCTCTCATCGACTCGCCCCGCTGTGCGGTGCGGCGCCGGTGGATCCTGCCGGCTTTTCAGATTGGAGGTGTGTTAAATGCTTTCATGTCTATGACAAAAAAGGGAGGTGTAAGTGCCCTCATCTTAACGTTTTCTCGTATGCATAAAAATTAATCAGAGAAGAATTTGTTTTATTTGTGAGGAGTAAGCTATTTCAAGTTTTGCTATTTTTTTTTTTTTTTTTCCAATTATTTCATCGTTATTTTCTCAGGATTTCAGTTCAGGATTGATAGTCTATTTTGTCTGTATACTGTAAATCTTGCAAGAGCTTAGTGGCTGGATTTGTTTAGATTAATTTGATAATTCGGATCTTCAAAGCCCTCGAGATATATAGCTCAAGGTGATTCCAGGTGGAACTTTTCCAGATTTCAATGGATGGCGCCACTATAGTCGCTTATGGGGAAAAGTCGTGTTTTTGGCATTTAAAATTGAAACAAAAGGAAAAACGCAAAATCCAATAACGTCAGCACCTGCGAATTTTTTTTATGGATTTGTTGAGCTCAAATCGAGCGAAACTGGTTTAGAATTGAAGCCGTGAATTATTAAAATTATTTCACCATAAGCTTAGTGAATGAGAGTGAGTGCGAGTAATAATATGTCTATCTGCCTCACTCGCACTCATTGTCGAGGCTTATGGGAACCCCTTTTTCGATTCAGCTTGGTCAATGGAGTCGATCGCTCACTTGCAATCATTGCAAAGTTAGTGGGAATTTTCGAATTTCATAATTTCCGGCATTTTTTAGTATTTCAACTTTGAACTTCCAGGATATCTTCCTGAGGTATGTTTGCAGGTGCTGCGACATTCCTCAAATGTGTACTTTTGGCCAGTGGCGCCATTTGTGGGACGGCAGGGGGGGGGGGGGGGGGAATGGCCTCCCTTCCCCCAAGGATTTTCAATGTGGCCGAAAAATCAAGTCAGAGAGATTTTTTTGAGGATGCACGCCGGCAAAAAAAAAAAAGTCATCCAAATTTTTGGAGGGCCTTCCCCCCTTCCCCCCCAAGGAAAATCTGAAATGGCGCCCCTGCTTTTGGCGTAAATTCATCAGTTTCAGCCGAAGAATGTTGACCTTTTGAGCAGCGCTAGTGGCGCTATCCGTCGGATTGAAAACTGGACAAGCTTCGCCTGAAATCACCTTATAGACGCAATTTTCCTCCAAAAACCTCCTAAGTAACACAAAGTTTCTGTGAAATTCAATCAGTCAAGAGGTGTAACATACGATGGAAGTAAACTACACCAAAGTGCGATAACACTGTGTGTGGGGCGCGGCGGCAGGGGTCTCAAATAGCCGCAAACTTTTTGCCTTCAATTCGGAACGATGCCAAAGCAGTACGCAAGGTTGCCGAAATGTGCGCGGAGCTGTTAGATCTTTGTGAGTGATGAGTGAAAAACGAGTTTGGTTCGACAAAAAACGCGCAGGCTTTAGAGCCCCTTCAAACGGATGGACTCTCAATCAGACTTAAAGTATCTCCCTTCCAAAGTCTCGGTTTCAACTGAGAATAGGCTATTGAAGGATGTTCAAACCAAACGCACCTTTGCAGACAAACCGTTTGCACAAAATTCCACTTTCACCGATAGAGAATCAGTATAATCATTATATTTTGATGCAGAGAAAAATAAAGATGGTGCTCTAAAGTTCGTTGGAGACGTTTGGGCGCATCTAACCGATAATCTTTAACAAGTTTTCAATTTTTATTTCTACATTACAAAACAAAGCTTGCCTATTAAGCCTCGACATTATGATTTTACAGCATTACTCTGTGAATTTTCCAACGCTCAAATTTCTTTTCATCCATTTTTATTTTGTAATATGAGAAATAAGGTCGGAAAATCCTAAAGATTATAAGCGTATATGTATACACTCATCGGCGGATCTAGCAATCTCGAAACTGTGAATTCTTCCCATTTGAACACTGAGAGCTAGAAACATATCACTTCTTCAAAAACAAAGAAACACATTTACTTGTGACCGTTTTCCTTGCGCGAAGTAAAGTTCTCTTGCGTGAAAGAGAATCACTGTCACAATAAGGAATCTTTTACATGTAGCATGCAGATATTTTCCTTGAAATAAAGGATTTTCCCTTAGTCAATATTTCACTTTGCAGTTTCTTTAACAGAAACGAAATACCTACACACCTTGGATTAAAAAAAGAATTCTTTCAGTGAATGTATGATAAACAGTCGATTCTTAAAGGGGCTATAGCCACGTGACAAATCGATTATTCCTAATGCAATCAAATGAGAAGAATACACTGTTGCCAGATTTCTGGATCCGTCAATGCGTATACACTTCAGAAACGATCTCTAAGTAATAATACGTTGACTGGGCGGAATGGGGGGGGGGCCCTGGGTGCTAAAATGAAAAATGATAAGCAGAAAACAAGCAAGCGAAGAAAAAAAATAAGGTTTTATTTTCTTAAGAGGAAGGCATAATTGAATAATTTCCCCCAAAAAGCGGACAAGTCTTAATCTTGCCCCTCCGTTCATCCCGCACGTAAACATATATCCATCCCTTTACATCGGGCAGTTTTAAGGGACGCTTTAATCTCGCAGATTCAACTACTCAACAGAGACAAAAAGCACTCTGATTTTGATTTTCGGCGAATGTTGTGGTTCTGTAAACAAACACTGGGGGAGGGGAGGGAGAGTGAGTCCGAGTATCTGACATTCATATGGTGCGTTTTGAAATTGAGATTTGAGATCGCTCGGATTGAATGTTTCCCTCTCGCACAATCCGACGTCTTTAAGCGCCTGCATTAGGAGTGATAGGCAAACACCACGCACACAGACACATACACACTCACCCTTACTCACACACGCATCTACTCTCTCTCTCTCTCTCTCTCTCTCTCTCTCTCTCTCTCTCTCTCTCTCTCTCTCTCTCTCTCTCTCTCTCACACACACACAAACGCACTCACGCTCTCACGCATCTACCCTCTCTCTCTCACACACACACGCGCACAAGCAGGCATATATATGTGTACACTATACGTGCACATACCTCCCGATATCGCGTTCTCTGAAGCGAAGCTCCCGATTTTTTTTCTCTTTCGTGACCGCGAGCGAATTTTGAAGATCGACGCACTATACATACAGTCTGAGATCGAAAAAAAAGTGGCCAAAAATCAGCAAATAAAGTCATCAAAAATTGTCGTTTTCGACCTTTCAAACTTAGTTTAAAACTTTCTAGTGACATTTCTAGAGTTAAAATTACTTGTTACAAGTGTTTTCTGAGATTAAATTTGATTTTGAAAGTTTATAAATGATAAACTGATAAGAAACTTTAATTTCTGATTTTTGGCCTTCTTTTGACGATCTCAGCTACCAATGTGCGCCTTGACGGTCGAGTGAACAACGAAAATGGAGATAATTGAAATGAAACATAAACTTGAGAGATTCGAGAGTAAAGTGAGGCCTCTCTGGTCTTTCTCTCGGGCGCCCCCCCCCTCCCCCACTACTCCCACCAACAACCCCTTTACTTAAACGGCCGAAAGCTGCCCGTCTAACAAAAGAGGGCAAGGACACAAAAGAAAAACGGTGGAAAACCGCGGGTGCAAAAGCTTCTAAAAAGGGGCAGCGAAGAAACCATTTGCGTCCATCAACTAATTCTGACTCTTCACTTCACTCTGGCTTATGAGGACAAATTATTTTGAGAGTTAACATTTCTCGGCGCAGAACTTTGGGGGAGGGGGGGCGCAGCGTCCGCGCCATGCCAAAGCGAAGCACGAGAAGGAAGGAAATAAAGATGCGAATGAAATGCTGGATTAATTTTTCATGGATTCTTGATGGTGAAGAGAATTTTAGTGGTCTCCGGAAGAGGGGCTCATAAAACGTGAGGTACAGTGTTGCCATTTATGACGAATATATCTAAATTTTACGACCCTATCGAGTATTTTACTTTACTATCAATTTGTCACAGGCAAAAGAGCAAGCCATGCATTTATTTATATGGTAAGAAAAAAATCATTTTATCGTCTTTTTCACGTGTGATTTGCATTTTTCCCAAATTAGAATGAAAGAAAATGTTCTTTTGCGCAAAAGTCACGAGAAACCTGAGCCTGCAAATTGAGCCGCATACGCAGGGATCGTAGAGGCCAAGGAAAAAAAAATCGTAAACCCTCTTCTCCTATCGATCTTCATGGAGATATCACGTCGCTATCAAATTACTTCGAGACGGTTCAAAACGCTTAATAATGACTTTGTTTACTTTTTTCCGCATTAAACTGTCATTTCTAACGAAATATTTGTCAATTTTCTTCACGAATACCCAAAATCGAATAACCACTTTCGTAAATGCAGCACAAAACCATAATTTCTTGTAACTATAATTTAGAACCAACGCCAACGGTGGTATGTTTTAAGTTAATACCTATATTATGTGCCTCCACACCACACAAACCGATTTGCTGTATCATGATTCATTTTCGCTGTAAGGTGAATCAAAATTTTAAAACACATTTTTCTCGAAGTGACAGATTGGAGGATGAACCCTTTTTCCGGAAATGACCTCAACTTTAGCTTAGATTCCCTAAGAAAAGAGCAGTGGTGTAACTTACGGGACCCCAGGGACCGCGGTGCGAGGGGGGGGGGGCGATTGGGAGACCTTAACGCAGTTAGGTAAAAGAGAAAAAGAAAGGGGGAAAACAAAAAAAAATGGGGGAAAAAGAAAGAAAATGGGAAAAAAGAAAGAAAGAAAGAAAGAAAGAAAGAAAGAAAGAAAGAAAGAAAGAAAGAAAGAAAGAAAGAAAGAAAGAAAGAAAGAAAGAAAGAAAGAAAGAAAGAAAGAAAGAAAGAAAGAAAGAAAGAAAGAAAGAAAGAAAGAAAGAAAGAAAGAAAGTAGTAGTAGTAATTTTGCTTTTATTAAAGAGGTGATTTAGCAACTTAGGCCATTTACATATCTACCCTTATAATAAGTTGTACATGATGGTTGAGAAATTAAAAGGCAAAGACATTATTATTATTATTTTTTTTTTTTTAACAGAAAAGAAAGAAAGAAAGAAAGAAAGAAAGAAAGAAAGAAAGAAAGAAAGAAAGAAAGAAAGAAAGAAAGAAAGAAAGAAAGAAAGAAAGAAAGAAAGAAGAATAAAATAAGGAGGGGAGAAGGACTTCTGGTTCTGTTTCTTGAGTTCAGTAAGTATATTTTCCTTTAAAAATGCAGATCTTTCTGAAATCAGGCGCAATTGTTTGAAGTGGGGCCCTTCTTTCCAAATAAATTAGCCTCATAAGTCATTATTCTGTCTCCATACGACTTTGGGAGGACCTCTCTTCACGGGAGATTCCGTGAGAAAAAACTAAAAGGGCCCCTCTTCCATACTTGTGGAAGCCTGGAAGCAACTGCAGGAGATCTTTCGATCTTTCGATCTTTCCATCATTCTTTTGAAAACGCTTATTGGCGCTCGTAGATTTTAAGATCAAGTTGCGTTTTAACAAATTACAATTAATTGAGGATTTCGAACTTGGATTCGGTCGTCAAATCTGAGTAAGCTAACGTTTTTTTGGGCTCAGAAATTCGACTTTCACCGGTGGCAATTGTTATGGGTTAGGTGTGGGGAGGGGGAGGGGGAGGGGGTGTGTTGAAGTCGATGATTATTTTACAGCATGCAGATTCTGTTGTAGAGGCGCTGAGGGGGAGGGACCTCCAGCTCAATCTGCGGGGTGGGCCCGAGTTTCAAAGTTACGCCACTGGAAAAGAGAGTTGCCTTATTTTGAGCTTCATTTCTGGTGTTAATGCGTTCGAGATACGCGTTTCTTGAAGTCAAATTTTTCTCCTGGACAAAATAATAAGTCGATTTTTTTCCTTCGCGAAAATATAGTAACTCAATATAATAACTCAACAAGAAGAGAATTCCTTTTAGTTCTCGCGAGAATCGCAAAATGGCAAATATTTACTTTAATGACAGCTCCGTGAACTCAACTCAACTGCTCCAGTATAAAAGCAAACGCAAAGCGATTATTCTATGCAAAAAAAAAAGGGGGGGGGCGATAGGAAATTCATTTTATATTCATTGAGTTATCTCAAGAGCCATCGCAAATTACCATACTATTAAAGCGAAATTTTATGGAAGCTAGCGTCTGAAAATGTAATATCTGAATTCCGTAGCTCAGTATCCTCGCAAAATACTTGCTACTTAGCATGTTAATTGTGTGCCAAGTAACTGCTCCGGAAACGTTACAACTTTCCTCGAGAGCAACGTAAGAATTCTTGTTGTGTGATAATGAAATGAATGTATACAAATAAATAATACATAACTAAACAGGCGCACCATCTTTCTTTCTTTCTTTTTTTCCTCCTTTCTAAACGAAAATTACTGCTACTACTACTTTATTTTTAACTTTCTCAAATCAATAACCATCACTGAAAAAACAAAAACAAAAACAAAAAAATATGTCTTTACCTTTTAATTTTTCAACCATGTACTTACCTAAGGGTGTAAATGGCCTAAGTTGCTAAATCACTTCTTTAATAAAAATGAAATTACTACTATACTACTTTCTTTCTTTCTTTCTTTCTTTCTCTATGTTTAGTCACCTCCTAAAAATAAACGAAAATTACTACTATTACTACTACTACTACTTTCTTTCGTTCTTTCTTTCTTTGTTCAGTCACCTTTTGCTAACAGACTGTTATATTTCCTCAATTCTTTTCTTCATAAAATCCACCAAATTACTCGTATGATCTCCCTCATTCCGGAGGTGTGAATAACCTAGATGTTTAGTCACCTAAAAATAAACGAAAACTACTACTACTTTCTTTCTTTCTTTTTTCTTTCTTTATTTATTTCTTTTCTTCCTTTCTTTCATTACTTTCTTGCTTTCTTTCTCTCTAAAGTTGAATGCACCACGCACAGTCTCGAATGCACGCTACCAACTTTATGGACATAAAATGCAAGATTTTTAATTTGAAACAAACAAAAAACAAAAAACAAAAAAAACAAAACAAAACCCCACAATAATTCATAATTGAATAACACAAATAAAGAAAAGGAGTTGGCCAGTATTGATGTACCTGTTGTTTAGAAAAGATCACAGATGCTAGTATTTTCGTGAATTAATTGTCATACACTATATGGACTCAACTGCGTAATCTTTTTTCAACCGGTGGAATCATCGGTGAATTTAAAAAATACCATTAATTATACGCAAAACGACAGCTCTGGGTTAACGTGCGTGGTCCCACGTTCACGGCACTAAAGCACAATAGTTTGAAATTGTCCACAAAAAAAAAAAAAAACCATAAATCAAACAAACAAACAAAAAAAAATTATTAAATCAATTTAATACTTACAAACTTTCAAGACCAAATCTAAAAACAAAAGAACACTTAGATCAAGTACTTTGAATTTCGAAATGTCACTGGAAAGTTTCAAAAAAAGCTCCAAAAGTCCCAAACGATGAATTTTCTTCGCTGACATTTGGTCATTTTTTTTGTCGATCTTAGACTAGTGTGCAACGCGACGATAGATGCGACACGCATGTTGCACGATCAATGTACGGTTCAAGGTGATATAGTCATCAATCTCAGCGCGTGATCAGCGATCAGCGATCAGTAACCCCACCAATGGGCAGTTCGTAAATGACCATATCTGCAGCTTCTGATCAATTGAACTCTGCTGACATTTACAGTCATCACGTTCTCAAACTTGTATACCTATATCCTCCTCCCCTCGTCTCACGCACACCATTTCTCGCATGTTTTTATATTCCCTATTTACCACATTTATCCTCAGTAACTCGGTATTTACTGCGCGTCACGCGCTCTCTGAATTGCCATTACTTTGCCGCCTTTGACCGCCATTAGTGGGATCTACATATACATATAGAGTTAACTTTTCTAAACTGTTTGCGAACGTTGCGTTCATTATCAGATCCTATCAGTGGCGTATAGCGTGCAATTTGACAACGTTGCAGTTCGTCCATTTAAACCTGTTCAAAATATCGAAATATTGAGTGTTCGGTGAACACCTTTGTATTGGACCCAGGGACAATATATAATAGAGACCACGCACTATCTATCTTGCCCATGTTTGCGCGCGGTGGCAACTTTTTTTTTCGGGGTCTCAACAGAACACCGCTAACATGGTCCATACGTTGACTGATGAGAAACATCGTTGAGATTTTTGCCTAGTGAAGCTAGAAGCACCGAAATTGCATCAGTCAACGTATGGACCGTGTTGGATGGTGCACTCTCATGCTCCCTGTGTTAATTCCTGTTGAGTCCCGAAAAATAAGTCAGCCACCGCGCGCACGGCTAGTGCGTGGTCTCTATTATATATTGTCTCTGATTGGACCTTTTAGATGAGTTTAAATAGGCACAATGCAACGCTGCCAAATTGCACACTACGCCACTGGATCCTATGGAACTTTATTTGTCAACATTCTGAGCCCAAATGGAGTACAGCTGAAGGCCGGTCCAAGCCGCCTTTTTATGGAAGCAACTATGATAGATTGATACGTACTTCTCTGGATCTGGCAACAACTTACTTGTCTATCTCATCTCCCTATGTCGTCCTTTTTCATCATATTTGATGCAAAGAGATACGTAATCAAATATTACGAATACTATAGACTTAGTAGTCTTTGGATATCAATCCAAGGTCTCGAATCCCCCCGGTCAAAATTGAAAAAATTACACTCTGCGCGTATTGATGAGGAAAAGAGCTTTCTAATCCCGTCCTTTTTGTTCACGCTGTGAACTATTATGTGGCGTGAAGAAAGTTATATACCGCATGCATATTAAGTACTCTTCATATATTGTTGCATCCTCATCAAAAAGGAAGTTATGTACTTCAACAATGTCTTGGGCTCAAGGTCAAGTGAAAACCAATTATTTTATTATTGATTTTTTTTTTTTTTTCTTTTCTATGGTCCAATAAATGTTCGGTGGGTCAGTCTTGCTTGCTGATGATTGTTGAGCACGCTCGGCCATTTAAAACCACTCGTTCAAACCTTCACCATACAACGTCTTTCGGGGACCGTCCGCCCCCGAACATATATTGGGCCCAGGGGGCAGTGGCGTAGCGTGCAATTTCGCAACGTTGTACAATGTCCATTTAAACTCATTAAAAATATCGAACTATTGGGTATCCGGTGAACACCTTTGCATTCTACCTTTTACATGGGTTTAAATGGACACGATACAACGTTGCCAAATTGCAAGCTATGCCACTGCCAGGGGGCTGATTCTGCTCTTCTGGACGAGACGAGGCGAGACAAGATAGCGGGAACCGGTCATTATTATTGGTTTAAACGGATTCACGTGACAGATTTTAAGTAGTTTGAGTCGTCCATTTCAGAAAAATGATTTCTCTGTCCATCGAATGACTCGAAATTTGTCACGTGCCGCCGCGCCGTCTATGAGGAAACCGCTCCTGAAGTTTGGCGGATGTATTTTGAAACACTACAAACGGCCGGCAATCGCTGTCGAGCAGATATAATAATATCAGCGAGTGTAGAGCGCCTTAAAAAAAAAACGGACGCAACAAGCATTAAGCGGTTCAAACCATAAATGCGTAACTTTAAAGACGCGCGGTTTGATTTGAAACAAAGCCTGGATTTTAGTGGATTTATCGCTTTTTTTAATAAACTGACCCCTTCCTCGCGGATAATGAGTCGAGTTACGATTGTAACATTTACAGAGGTTGAAAAAGAGTCCCTTTAGAAGGGTTTGACTTTAAAGGCCCTTTAAAGGCCAAGCCCGAGTATACTCGTTTTTCTTCTCTAGTCTACTTCACATTGTTTCAATCTTCATTCCGGATAAACGCGACTATTGATATGAAAATATGTACATGATTAGATGTCTTCGGACGCCTTCAATGTATCGTATAGGCAATTTCAACTCCCCCGAGTACGAACAGTTAACTACCTTCCCTTTATAAACGAAAGAGTGGTATGTCCTTTTGAAATAACCTGGCCCTTTGAGGGTTAATTAATCCTTGTGAGCCTAAGGTATTTCGGTAACACAAAGGACTAAGGGGGGGTATTTTTGTACCCCATGGATATTTTCATGCAGCACAGTCAGTATCTATAATTTTGAAACTTTAATGGATGGATTATGTACTTAGTACCCTAAGAGAGAAATTTATGTAAAATTTGAGTAAATTTTTGCTATGTTGCCAATTTACACCTACTTTTAAAAAAAATGTCAAAATAAAAAAATGGAAAAAATAAAATGAGGTATCATCTTATTTTTCCATTTTTGATAAATTTCCAATTTTTTTTTCAATGATCTGACTAATATTCTATCTACATAAATTTCCGTAAAATTCACTGTAATAGATGGTTCCAAACTTAAAACTGGCAGGACGAAGGGGGGGTATTTTTGTTCCCCAACACTTTAAATTTCTATAATATCGACAAAAATTCATAAAAATTAATGAAATTTGGTGGACGTGTTCTAAGTATCCTAACTTAAAATTTCATGAAGTCCCAAAAAATTTTGAGCTGTTTTGACAAAATGGCGTCAAAAAAACTGGTCTGGGGTACAAATCTACCCCCCCCCCCCTTAGGCTCACAAGGGTTAAACTGCGCTGCTATAACGTGTTTTGAAAAAAATTGGACTTAATCCGCGGTTTTCGCATCTAGGAGGATTCATTAGAATTATCATTCAAAAAATGTTCATGAAAAAGTGAAATATGATTGCCGGATGACCGGGAACAAACTCTAAATTGCAAAAATTGCAATTTATGAAAATAATGCTAATTTAGTCTGAATTATTGCTCATCTTGCAAAATTTAGGTATTATTTATCAGTTTTCCAATGCAATTTCTAATGAACCGAGATAGGTTCTAACACGCTGAAAACTGTTATTTTTGGAATTGTGGGACGCATTTAAGAAATATGAACTAAAATGGTACTTCTTTCAAAATCACCGGCATTCTTATTAATAATCTAACGACTCTTTCTGGTGAATTATCAAAACGCTCTAGCGGAATAGTGGATCAATAAGAATTCTGGGGATTCCAAGTGGAATTTCTTTTCAACTGTCAGAATTATTGAGAATTCCAGTGATTCTAAAATAATTTTCTTTTTAGTCCATATTTAATAAGATACAAAATGAAAATAATACAAACGGCTTTGTTGGTATAAAATCAAAAACACTTAAGAGTTTGGGCAAACTCAAAAACTTGGGCTTTATATTTTGGCTTTTTACCCATTCTTTTGAGGTTGCCCAAACTCTCAAGTATTTTTAATTCACTTGCATTTCACTTGGTTTTCACTTGCGTGAGTGAAGCAAAAAAAATTGCTGAATGGGGCTGTTGCACACTTTTGCTCTAAGCGATTTGATAGACAAGTCTGATGGAAAAACCTCCAAAAATAACAATGGCTGCACTAAAAACTTCCGCGATCCACTCCTAAACTCAATAAGTGTTTTTATTTGCTCGAGCCCCCCCCCCCCCCCACGTTCAACCTCTACCCATCCCACCCCTCCTCTGCCTTCCTTTCTTCATCCTCGCTCAAAAAATAATAGTTTTAAAAATTCAAATTCAGTGACATTAGGTAAAGATGAGAGCAAAATTACGTCACTTTATCCTCATATTTTTAAACACTCAGTAATAAATAATAATAATGATAATAATGATGGTAATTTGTATTGACTTAATAGAAAAGTAATGAAGCAGTGGTCCAGCCAGAAATACGCACTTAATTTTCACAAACTCCATTCACCGGGGGGTCTGGGGGTCATGGAATATCCACCAGGGTTAAGGGGGGTACGGGGGTCCACCCCCGGAAAAACGTTGAAAATTTGATACCTTGAAAACCCAGTTTTAATGAGCTTTCCTGGTTTTATTTGAGAGAGAACAGAGGAAAAATACATGGGTTGGAGATGAATTATTTTTAGTGTAGATTTTGAATTTTAAAAGAAAAACGAAAAAAAAAATTATGAAAAATAATTTTTTTTCAAAAATCTTAAATTTTTTTTTTTTTTTTTTTTTTTTTTTTTTTTTTTTAAAATTGGGGGGGGAGTTCTTTCTCCATCCTGATGCAATTCATTCTTTAACTTTTATTTTCTAACTATATAGAATGGTTTTTCTTGACCAGTCCAGTTAGGTGTCACCCTCAGGCACACAACCGATAGACAATATGCCCCTACCATAAGTACGGTAGCACCCCCGTGGCAAACTGTCCTTCCTTTCTACCACCCCTTCCCTTTACCTTCAACTACCTTTATTTTTTCCTCCCTTTCGTTTTTCTCCTCCTTTTTCCTTCCCTTTCTTTTCTTTCTTCTCTTTTTTTTCTTCATATTTTTCCTTTTTTATCTTTTTCCCCTTTTCTTTCTCCCCGTCGCGTCGGGTGTCACCAGAGACCATAGCCCTCTAGACGCCTCTGACTAGGTTTCATGGTATCATTCATCGGATGTGGATCACTACTCTGGTCACTAATTACTCTGTGAATCATCCTTGACAGCATAGAGAGAAAATTAAGATAGGAATCTCCCATTATTACTGCCCTCAGCCACAATTACGCTCGCAGAAATAAAAGCGCTTATTGAGTATAGGAGTGGATTTCGGAAGTTTTTAGTGCTGCCATCGTCAGTTTTTGAGGTTTTTACAGCAGGACCGTCTATTAAATCGCTTATAGCAAAAGTGTGCAACAGCCCCATTTTTGCAATGTAAATATACAGGGTGTTGAAAAACTGTTCCCGAATATTTCAGGGGCGGATTTTACAAGTCAAAATAATACTTTTTTTCCTACCAACATGTGTCCGGAAATGCCCCCTTTTTGAGCTACAGCCCACCAAAGTTTTAAAAAATTGATGGTTTTTTTGGAATAGCGACCACTATTATGAACCAAATGTGGATGAGCGCGATCGTTTTCGAGGACCGGAAAAGCATATCATCGTGACTCCGGTTGTCGTATTAAGTCGTCAGCGAAGCCGTAGAATCCGAGATAAGATTCCGCCCAATAAGAAAACCCACCCCAACAGGGGGTAGAATGTGAATCGGGGGGGTGAGCGAAGTCTCACGGACACCCCCGCCCGGAGCACGATCCTCACGGAAAATTTCGGCGCTCAAAGTGATCCGGTGCCCGAAATAATCGGTAAAAACACCCCTTTCAGAAAACCACCCTTAGCGGGGGATGATATTCGCGGCGCGCGAATTCGAGTGAAAAAGTCCACGCGCGGAGCCCGGGGCTACCCTCTTGCGAAGTGTCGATCGCCTGGGCAACGTCTTCGACCCCCGTTTCCGCGATCCAAAACAACCCATCTCGAAGGGTAGATCCCCCGTGAGGGGTTGCTTTTAGGGTTGGGTCGATCCGGATGAGCTGGATCGCTTTCGAGGACCGAGCAGCACCGGGGGCCAAAATTTCGAGGTCTCAGATACCATAGGGCCAAAAATGGGGTAAAACACCGCGATAAAATCCACCCTCGGGAAGGGATGAAAAAAAAATGGGCAAAAGGAGCACTGTGTGCACACCGTTTGGTGGCGCAGGACCCGTTCGCGAAATTTCGAGGTCCCGCGTGCTTTAGTTCTCGAGATCATAGTAAAACGCGATTTTCGACGATTCTCAGCGGTCGCCTTTTATTATATAAGATGTCCTATAAATTGGTGTCGTAGGGTAATTTTATGTGTAAAATCCATTATTGACCTCGAGAAATTCAGAAATTGAGTCTGACTGTACTTTTCACGCAATTTTGTACCTTTAAGGGCACGAATTTTATGTTACGGATTAAAAATTTGAAGAATAATCAGCGAAATCAGATGCGAGAAACCCTCAGAAAGATTTTTGGTCCTCTTTGTTTCCTTCGATACGACGCGTTTTAAGCGAGATAATCGCTGCACAGTGTGGAAAAGTCAGCGATTTTACCATGAAAAGCGCCGGCAGTGAGTATGCAACCCGGCTTTCCGCTGCTTCTTCGGGCCGGCCGCTATGGGAAAAGCGCTGACTTTTCCACACTTTGCAGCGATTATCTCGCTTAAAACGCGTCGTATCGAAGGAAACAAAGAGAGCCAAAAATCTTTCTGAGGGTTTCTCGCATTTGATTTCGCTAATTATTCTTCAAATTTTTAATCCGTAACATAAAATTCGTGCCCTTAAAGGTACAAAATTGCGTGAAAAGTACAGTCAGACTCAATTTCTGAATTTCTCGAGGTCTTTAATGGATTTTACCCGTAAAATTCCTTGGTGACACCAATTTTTAGGACATTTGGTTCATAGCAGTGGTCACTATTCTCAAAAAACTGCAAATTTTTTAAAACTTTGGGGGGCTGTAAGTCAAAAGGGGGACATTTTCGGACTATGTCTATAGGGGAAAAAAGTTTATTTTGACCTGTAGAATCCGCCCCTGAAATATTCGGGAACAGTTTTTCAACACCCTGTATAGGTGTATTCCCGGTTTGCAAATTTTTCTCGCAATTTGAACAATAAAACTTTTTGTGTTGCTTTTACAGTTATTTGTTTATTATTGTTTCTCTTTGCAGCTTTTAAACTTATTTGTTTATTGTTTCTCTGTGCAGCTTTTAAAGGTTATTTTTTATTGTTTCTCTGTGCAGGAATCGAGCATGTCACTTGCACCGCCTCCGTCCGAGTTCAGTAAATCCGCAGGCAGTGGCGGGGGGGCTGGAGAGACGAACAACACAAATGCCCACTCTCCGGCCGCGGCCAACAAGCATCTCCACCTGCATCTACCAAGAGGCAGCGACGCTTGCAAACACTTCATGGCCGGCTTCGAGAGGCGAGCCGCCAAATTCCACTACCAGAAGAAAGCGGCGAAAACGCTGAGCGTTGTCGTCGGAGGATTCTTCTTCTGTTGGTGCCCTTTCTTCATCATCTTGCCCCTTGGTGAGTTCGCGTCATTGTTCAACTACAACACTGGAGCTTGCAGTGGCGTAGCGTGCCATTTGGCAACGTTGCAGTTCGTCCATTTAAACCCATGAAAAATATCGAACTATTTGGGTGTTCGGTGAACACCTTCGCAGTCGACCTAGAATACACCGTTGCCAGCTTGCCCACTACGCCTTCGCACTGGAGTTCATATGTGTGTATGTGTTATACGCCCTGGTTGTGTAGTAAAAATTGTTAGTGTGACATCACGAAAAAAAAATTGGATCCAAACAAATCCCTGGTAGAAATGTCCACATTTCTCATGCGAAAAGTCCACATTTGCATAGGAAACAGTGGCGCACCGAAGGGGGTGGTTTTAGGGTCAAAATCCCCCCTAAGCATCAAGATTTTGCCCTAAAAAAGGTCATCTTCGGCCAACATTTCTTTCAAAACCCCCCCTAACAGGGGCGCCATTTGGGGGAGGGCAGGGGGGGCAATTGCCCCCCCCAAGGATTTTCAATGTGCCCAAAAAATCAAGTCAGAGAGATTTTTTGAAGATGCGCGGCAAAAAAAAAAAAAAAGAAGAGGTCATCCAAATTTTATTTATGGAGGCCCCCCCCCCATTCAAGTCAGAGAGATAGAGAAATTTTTTCAAGATGCACGGCCCCCAAAAAAAAAAAAAAAAAAAAAAGGTCATCCAAAATTTTGGAGGGCCTTGCCCCCCCCAAGGAAAATCTGAAATGGCGCCCCTGCCCCCTAAGGCCTCAGCAAATGGAAAATTTGCGGTAAAACCCCCACCAAACTAAAGATCTCGGTGCGCCACTGATATAGGAAACCATTGAGTTGCCATGCAAAATACACGAAAACGCATGGGAAATCATGACTCTCCATGGACTTCTCATGGGAATCCATATGAGACCCATGATGAACCCATTATTTCCGATGAGCTCCCTTGATTTGTCATGGGAGCCCATGATTTTCCGTTGGTTCTATTCATAGATTTACTAGGAAATCATAATATTTGTCATGGATTCACGTATGAGACGTCATGATTTCCTATGCAGGCTGTGATTTCTCTCATGGGTCATTCCTACCACCCTGGTAAAAGTGTTCCATGAATTTCCATGACCAAAATTCCGTGGGCAATTATTATTTTTCCATAAAATTTTATGGAATTCCGTGGGTTAAATATTATTTTCCATAACATTTCATGCGGAATTCCGTGGGCCGTTCATGGAATTCCAAAAATGCCCACGGAATTTTGGTCATGGAAATTCATGGAACACTTTTACCAGGGCAGGGATGCGCCATCTCACTCACTCTCGTGGGTGTTCACCCAATAGAAACAAGACCCTTCTTGCGAGTAAACAATAAGTTCTCTCAGATTTTATTAGACCAATGGATTCCACGTGCCTTAAAATATTATCACGTTATAACAACATAAAGTCGAAACATCACACATTAATTTACAATTACAGTTATATCGAAGAAAGTCCTGTGTTTTGTCCTTGTCCCACTTACAGTTTTTTTTTTTTTTTTTTTTTTTTTTTTTTTTTTTTTTTTTACAGGCATAGAATTCTAGGATGTGGCATCGGGCAAGTTATAGATGGTAAAAGGTTTCCATTTAAATCAATGGGAAAATGGGTAAAATGAAAGAACGTAGAGAAAAATTGGAATATTTCAAATAGCCGTTAGAATTTTGATGAATTTTTGCACAAATATTCTGCAACCAGCCTAATGTAAAATTAATCCCTTAAGGGGGGTCTGGGGATCTCCCCCAGTATTATAGGACGGTCTAGGGGTCTCCCCCAGAATATTATAGGGGGGCCTGGGCTCGCCTGCCTGGGGGTCTCCCCCAGAGTAATAAAAGGGGGCTCAAGTTTGGGGGGTCCCCCAGAATAATTTGATATGAAAAAGTGTTGGTGGGTTATTTCGTTTAGTTTAATTTTCTTTTTTTGCCTCCTTTGCAGATGCGGCTTGTCCTAGCTGTCAGATTTCCGGGACCTTGTTCAGCTTCACCTTCTGGCTTGGCTACATAAACAGTTGCCTGAATCCGTTCATCTACGCTTGCTCGTCGAGAGAACTGCGGAGAGCTTTCCTCGACATTATCCGATGTCGATGCCGGCTATGCCCGTGCAATCGCGACCAAAAGACCTCCATCTCAGCTCCTCTCACTTACTCGAGTTAGTCCAACGCCCCGGCCGGGCCAACGCAACCGGCCTCATCACCGAACTCACACCTTCATCCTCAAAGAAATTCTAAGCTCAACGGCAAGACTGGTGTTGGTCATCACCGAAATCAACCGACTTGGGAATCCAACCGAAGACCCCCTCATCGAGACTGTTTCTGATTGTGATTTGATTGTGAGCTAAGCTTAGCCCTTTCAGAACAGAATGGGTCTGTTGCAGTGTCGTATAGCGTGCAATTTGGCAACGTTGAACGTTGTCCATTAAAACCCATGTAAAAGGTCGAATGCGAATACCCAATACTTCGATATTTTTCATGCGTTTAAAGGGACGAACTGCAACGTTGCCAAATTGTACGCTACGCCACTGGTCTGTTGCGCACCTTTTTTTTTTTTTTTTTTTTTTTCGTTTGCTTGAAGTCCTCGATGAAAAGAACTCACTGTATTTTTTATAATTTTTTTTTTTTTTTTTTTTTTTTTTTTTTATCGTAGGATCGTGTACTAAAACGCTTTTAAAGTTGCGAAAATTCCGAACGATTTGAAAAGGTTTCGTTTCGGCGCGAAACTCGATGACGTTAAAGTATAGGACTTCCGGTAACCGGAAGTTGTTCGTTCGCGTTCCAATGGGGCTGTTGCACACTTTTGCTATAAGCGATTTAATAGTCGATTCTGGAGTAAATACCTCCTAAATCAACGATGGCAGCACTAAAAACTTCCGAAATCCACTCCTAAACGCAAATACACGCTTTTAATTGCGCGAGTGTAATTGGTGGCATAGGGTAGTAATAATGGGAGATTTCCATCTAACAATACTGTAATTCTATCAAGAAGTGACCAATAAGAGGCGAATTTCATTTGACACCAGTGTCACTATAGGTGTCGCGGTACTATTCATCGGATGTGGATCACTATACTCTGATGACTAATTACTCTGTGAATCATCCTTGTCAGCATAGAGTGAGTGACGAAATTAAGATGGGAATCTCCCCATTATTTATTACTGCCCTCAGCCACCATTACTCCCTCGCAAATGAAAGCGTTTATTGAGTTTAGGAGTGGATTTCGGAACTTTTTAGTGCTACCATCGTAAGTTTTGGAGGTTTTTGCACCAAAATCTACTTTTAAATCGCTTATAGCAAAAGTGTGCAACAGCCCCATTGAGATTTACAAAGACGGGTCTCCGCACTTTTCTCTGCTTTTATGACTGATGGAAAGAAAAAGAGGCCGTAAAACTATCGTTTCGTGCCACAGTTCAAAAGCACTACCATCGACAACACCGGTGCGGATCTATACCATAATGACATCATAATGTCATCTAGTTCCACACCATTAGTGTCATTTTCAAACTAGTTTTGTATATAGCGAGCCTCAACCGCAATTGCTGCTTACTTTTTCTCCATTACAGAAGAAATTTGATGAGTTTTTATTGTTTCCATCGGTTTTCTTGTAACATTTTACTGCGAGAATCAGGTATTTCTGGCTTTACAGCAAAAGTGCGCAACAGTCCAACAGACCCACTGCGAAGAAACTCAATTAAAAAAATTCAAGAGCAAAAAGAGTGATTGGTCTGGATCACCCAACGCAGGGATACTTGATACTTACTGTGTGTGACCTACTGATTAGTAAAGGCATTTCAGACAATCGAATAACAGGGGCGTGCCGGGGGGGGGGGGGGGGGGGGGGGGGGGTTGCCCTTGCCTGTGGGTACCCTTGCCCGGGCGGCACTCTCCGAGGGCGGCAAAATCAGGGTGAACAACCAAAAAAAAAAAAAAAAGTTTCAAATTTCAAAATGAATTACATGAGGCAAAATCAGTGTGTAAACAAGCAAGCCCCAAAAAAAAAAAAAAAAAAAAAGGTCTTGAAATTTATAATTTTGTTCGCGGAAGGCGGCAAGATTGCATTCTTGCTCCCCCCCCCTCTCTAGAAACCACGGCACGCCCCTGTCGAATAATTATTTCCAAAATCACTTTTACCAGGGCACTCCTAGCATTCTTAAGGCGAAGTGAATCTCAGTGGGACCAAAACTTGTTTGTACTTTAATTTCGAGATCAGATGGATTTGAATGCTTGGAATAAAGCGTATCTACATTCTACGCACTCATTTGGAGGCAAAGATTGCAACGCTGGCAACGAAGCATTTCGTCCATCCAAACCCATAAAAAATATCGAATTTTGTGCTCAGTGAATAGCTGAACAAGTGAACACCCTCAAATTCGACGTCATACACATTCGATATGCGTATATGCAAAGAAAATTTAACGCTGTCAGATTTCACTTGCACGCAATCTGTCGTAGCATAAAAATGTAAATAAAAAGAGTGAGTCCAATGACCAATATGCAGTCAAAGAGGGTCCTCCTTTATACGAGGGTGGATTTTAAAGTAAGTTTACCTATTTTTTCTCAGAAACTATCGATGCTAGAAAAAAAAACAACCCTAGCGTTGAAACGTACGTGCTTTCAGATTTCTAACGAGCTTTAGTTTTTCAAATTTGGCCAACGCGTTGCGGAGATATCGTGGATTTTTTCCCCCACCCGTCTCTCTTTCAAACGTGCCCACCTTTTCACGCGCTACAGAAGACTGCGAGTTTCGGCAGGCGATGCGTTATCTCCGAATCAGACATCTCAATAACACCTGAGTGCATGTTGTTTACTGAATAGACACTCTTCTACTGATAAAATGATCCAATTTGTATCGATCTTCAAACTTTCAATCAGTAAGGAAAGTGCAATCATCATGAATTGAAGCTGGATTAACCCTTTAAGGACCAGGTTAGTCCAAGAGAACACCACTCCTCCGTTTCTAGAGGGAAGGTATAGTTAACTGTTCGTACTCGGTGGAGTTGGAATTGCCTATCCGACGAATTGAAGGCGCCCAGCGAGATCTTATCTTGTAGTGTTTTCATCTATATTTGCATTTATCCGGAATGAAGACCAAAACAATGTGAAATAGACCAGAGGAGAAAAACGAATAAACTCGGGCTTGGCCCATAAGGGGTTAACAGCTTGCGTCAAAACCTGGTTCAGGAGTATGGGGAAATAATTTTACGACGGCTGTATACAGAAATTATTGCACCGATATGAAAAATTCAAGAATCTAGCGGGTGACTGTCAAAAAATGAGGTTAGATGCCTCACTAGTCACTACAATGCTATAACTTGTTTCCATAAAATAATAGCTCTATATTTTACTTTTTCAAAGTCTTAAACTCATGATTTCTGTAAAGCTCCGCAGCACGTAGAATTGTGGACACGTTTATGAAGGAGAGACGGGTGTGGAAAATCTACGATATCTTCGCAACGCGTAAGCCAAATTTGAAAAACTATAGCTCGTTAAAAAGCTGAGAGTACGTACGTTCCAATATTGGGTTTATTTTTTTCTAACATTAATAGTTTCTGAGAAAAAAAATAGGTAAACTTACTTTAAAATCCACCCTCGTACATTGAAAATATCCGCGGCTTGTCATTGGTGGATACGGTGGTGGAGGGAGCGGTCAGGGTAGGGGGTGGGGAGGGGAGGGGGTGGAGGGGGAAGGGAGTTATCGCCTCCGCCGTTCGGACAAAAAAGGGGTGACGGGGAAGGGGGAGGGGAGAAAGAGAGAAAAAAGAAATATAGGGTTACTGGGGAGCGAAAATCCCAAGTCCCCCCCCCGTTCGCGAAGGATCCGCCAATGGGGCGTGTTTTTATTAATCCTTTGACGTCCAGGTTACTGGGACAAATCGCAACGCTCGATCGTTTAATTTAAATTGAGTGCAGTGTGGTTAAATATTCCTGCTCCGGGATGTTCATTTTGCCTATCTCTCCATTTGAAGGCGCTCAAGGTTACTTATTATTTTCGAAACGGTGGTAATTTGGAGTCGCTCACAGTCAATAAGAAATTGACATTTTTTAGACAGATCTAATCAAGAGACTCGCGGGAGTGATCTCGAAAAGGTTAAAAGTCACTTGGTTTGTAGCGGAGAGCGTGATGCGTTCGTGCAATTTTTCGCTTGAAGGTACTATGACCTTCAAAAGAAAGTACCCTGGTCGACATTTTTACTCTTTTAAATCTTATCAATCTTTAAACAATTTTCGGTTTTTAAGTGTTTGAGAACTAATCGCAGAACATCCCTTTTGAAGAACGTCAAGAAAAATCGAAAGTCTCGTCGATAATAAAGGACAAAAAAAGTGAGAATTTTGGCCAGGATACTTTCTTTTGAAGGTCATAGTATACAGGGTGTTTCAGACCACGCGTCCACCATCTTTTTAGCGAAAATGGCGCAAGATATGGAAATTCTGACGAAACTTTTGCAATGTACTGTTTATCGACCCCCCCCCCCCCCAAATAATTCAGGGAAAATATTGCCGTCCCTGAAAAACGGCCCCTAAGGGCCTAATTGGGCCCTTGAAAGAGGCCAAATTGCTGTTTCTCGATGTTTTCTTATGCGGCGGGTATTTTTTTATCTCAGAAATGGATTGTCCAAAATTTGGCCAGGGAACTTTCTCTTGAAAGTCATGGTGCTAAATTATATTTTGTATTTAATTGGGAGACAAATGTCGAGGAAAAGACATATCTTTCTCAGTTGCCCCCCCCCTTCAAACTATTAAGTGGGTTAAAGTACGCAACTTTGAAATTTGGAAGCTGATGTTTGTATTTATATATCTATACTTACTTTGTGGCGGATCCAAAATGCCGTTGGGGCACCTCCGAGTGGACTGACCGCCCAAAATCAAAATTTTCAATTTTTCTACTCGATCGTGTCATGTGTATTGATCCATTCTCGAGTCCTCAGTCCTCCGCGAACATTAAAATCTACATTCTACGCCTCTGCCACAATAAAGGCGCATAATGCCACCATCTTGATTTATAGTTAAATAACTGCAGTGGCGGCTCGTGAAATGCGATGTATCGATGTCTACGTCATTTAAAACTATAGAAAAGTATCGATCTTCAGGGGGTGCAATTGAACCCCCAAGAAATCAATACTTGCCTATAGTTTTAAATGGAGTGGACATCAATATATCGCATTTCACGAGCCGCCACTGCTGCTTTGACTCCATCGTTCTCAATCAGCGCTCACAAAATATTATGAAAATATCAATGGTAATCGTTGTGTATAACCTATAACCAATGTGAAATGATCATTTATAAAATATGTGAATAAAATGTAAAAAAACAATATATTTGTTAATTTTATGGAAATAAAAATTATTTTTATTGCTCCGCTGTACCAACTATTTTTTTTTCTTCTTTTAAATCATCAAATATCTTGTTATAAGGTCACATAATAAAGTGTTTTGGGTGATCATATATTTCTTGCCTATGTTCTCTTTTGCATCGCACTTATTTGGTACCATTCTGTCAATGATAAGTATACTTTTTGTCCAAATACATCAGCGAATTGTTAACATCCATGCCAATCTGAAGTGACCAGATCTACGGAATGAGGGCATCATATCTTTTCTCCTCAGTCAGGATTGGAGCCTAGGACCTTCTCTGGTAAAAGCGTTCCATGACCAATTTTCCATGGAAATCTACTTGTAAAATGTAAAATTGTAAAAAATGTCACGTAAAATGTCATGTAAAATTTGTCAAATTGTAAAATGTAAAATTTGTCATGGAATATTTTTACCACAGCGGGTTACTGGTCTGTAAGCTACCCGCTAGACCACGGAGGCAGGTCACGAAATCTTCATTTGGAGGGGGGGGGGGGGGGGTGTCGAGGTTCTGGTGAAATTAAGTTTGATGGAAATTGGCACAAGAATTAGTTTCACGTATTTAGCTACAATATACAATATTTAAGACCGTTCATAAAGGCAATAAAGGGTTGTCATATCTTTTGAAACTGGGGGCCGCTTCACTGGCAACTCATGGCTATGTAACATGAGCAAAAAGGTGATGTCGCCAAAACCCAGTCTGTGACCCCTCTATCGATTCAGCTTGACAAATGGAGTCGATCGCCCTCAAGGGTTTTCATATCTTTTGACACTGGAGGCCGCTTCACTGGCAACTCATCCCTGGTAAAAATAATCAGCTAAATGTCATCATGTTGACAATTAGCATGAGATTTGAGACCTGACATCATCATGACATCTTCACGACATCATAATGACGTCAACAGACATTATGCTGACATGTTGATGTCATCATGGTGTCATCATGACGTCACGATGATGTCATGATGACGCCAGGTCTCAAATTTCATGCTAACTGTGAACATGATGACATTTAGTGGATTATTTTTACCAGGAAAGGCTATGCAACATGGGAAAAAAGATGATGACGTCAAAACCCAGCTTGTGATCCCTCTATCAATTCAGCTTGACTAATGGAGTTGATCGCCCTCAAGGGTTTTCATACCTCTCGAAACTGCAAGTCGCTTCACTGGCAACTCATGGCTATGTAACATGGGCAAAAAAGCGATGTCCCCAAAACCCAGCTTGTGACCCGCCCTCTATCGATTGAAGGAGTTAAAATTTCGACTAGGGTACTCTCTTTTGAAAGTCATATTACTTGATTCTTTGTTTTTTAATAAGTCAAACATTTAAAAATACCAACCAATGATGATGGTTGCGGGTTGGGGGGGGATTAATCACGGAGTAGCAATTCCAAATAAGCTCATTTTCTGATCGACTTGTATCCGCTTTTGAATTCGCATGACTCTTGAATCGGAGGCCTTGAGACTAAATGTGCCGAAGAGTGAGCCACCCAGTTACTTAAGAGCAGTTTCTAGATCGTAGATCGATCTCGTTATTCGTTCGCCTTTATAATTGTAGACCATCTCTCCTTCCATTATTTACTCAAAATATTGTTGTCGGATTTGTCCGCAAGACGACGAACCTCGTCGAATTTAAAATACGAGTAGGTACAGCGATGACGTCTGTGCAGTGAACTTTCGTTACAGCAATGAAAAGGGTCTACGCTAACGTGTAATGAAGAAGCATAAAATAACAGCGTGTCTAGCGTCAGTGGAGTAGGTATACGCAGAATTTTTTTTTTTTTTTTAGGGGCTTGCACTGATGAGCGCTTGACTGAAAATTATTCCCCCTTCCCCTCCACCCCGAAAAAACGAGGGACTCTTTGAATGATGGGTAACTAACTAAGGAAAGGGCTTCGACGTTCACCAGCAGTCTCCGGACTCATGCAATCCAGTTGTAACCACGAGGCAAACAATAATATTTCTTGACTCTTGAGGCGTTTAATTAAAAATCCCGCCAAATCCGTCAACATTCCTGAAGCAACAAAAACCACGCAGATGAATGTTGATGAAAACAACGGAAACCTAACTGACTGACTGACTAACCTAGAAATTATCACATTCACAAATCACAACAATGCACAACTTACACAATATACTAGTGTCAACAAAATAAAATAATACTAACAAGACATTTAATAAAAAGAACTGCAGCTGAGCTTTCCGGAAACTACCTACATACCGAGCTACTTGAACTTCAGTCACTCTTTGAAAGTTGTTCACTGTTTGTTCCGATCGCGGCAGAATTTCCTTCAAGCCCAATCAACTCACCTTGTAAGTAATTAAGTATACCCTAATATCTTTTTCAAAAAGTAAACCATGTTTTATTTTCTGGCAGACGTCTCTCTCCTCGTTTGGTTGAAGATGTAGAGTAGACTGACTTTGTGCTTGCATGATAATGTATTTCCTTTGTTTCTTATCATAATTGATTGATGTCAGATGCATAAGTGAGATAAAAATGCCTTAATAAATTAAAAAGAAATCTGTCCTGCTAGAAGCACTGTACCCACATATCTACTCCTTTTTTAACTTTGTAGCTTGTAGTTATGATTGTAAAATGTTTCGGGGAGAAAACAAAAGTCCCCATTAATACTTCTGTTGACGGATCCTTTTTCCGTTTCCTCTTTTCCATCTCTGTAATTTTAACAGACACACTCATGGGTAAGTTAAATTTACACAATACACACATTTATTGATTCAGGTGGGTGCTTTTTTACCTCAACGCAAAGTTTTGATGTCTGAGGTTGCATGAACAGCTGTCATGCACTCAATTGTAGGATCCTTACTATCCACCAGATTAGTCTCAAAGGGAATCAGGATTTTATACTCAGGTTAGTCTCTCCCTTTCTTCAACTCTCCGGAGTAGGTATTGCACGGGTGCAATAAATACTGTAGCACCCTGTGATGTAGTATACCTAGCAATATTTGTTGGAAATGATAGCTATTCATAATCTTTCTTGCACCGGTGCAATATTCCGGAGAATTTTAGAACGCATCCAATGGCAGGACTTTGGATTGTACATGACGCAACATTAGTCCAAGTGATTACATCTCGGTGCAAGAAAACCTGTATTTTAGGTTAAGTTTTGATTCTCTGATTACTTAGTGTTTCCTAGCTCTCTTTCTCTCAACTAATACCTCTCGATTCTACCAGTGCAGTATGTTTTTAATATTATTAGTTTTAATTGAAGGCAATGCCTTTTCTGAAGTTTGTCTTTCCATTTGCTGTAATCCTCTAATGTCCAAAAAGTTGATGTATGATGTTAAACATTTGTCAATTCTCTTACAGCCGAAACTCAGTCATGAATTTTCATCAGGGTCAATCTTATCATTTCGGGTATCACCAAGTGGGCAACTTGAAATTGAAATTTGTGTACTTACTGAAGTCACAGCTTTAAAATCTGTGGTTACTTTTGACAAATTTGCAAATAAAAATATGCTCTTATGCTTTATGCTACAATGTTTTTTCTCTTCTTTCTTTAATATTTATTTCTTGGTTTTGCAAAAAATAGATGAGCACTATGAATGTCACAGATTTCTTAAGGGTGTCTGTGGTCTGAATGCATAAAACTCCCATAGTTTTGATATCGTATTAAGTTGACATTTTGAAATAGACCAAAGTGTCAAACTACATATTTTGTAGCTGTGAAAATGGATCCAATCGTCTTCTTTAGAAACAAAATTTCTGTGTTTCAGCGCTTGCATCTCATAGTGTCACTGAAAGCCACTCATTTCCAAAAATGAATGTCTCTGTACTCTCTGCCCTTGAAGACAATTACATGTACCTGGTAAGCTTAATTTATCGTTGGAGCAACCAAGTTTGGTATCTAAAACTGCACCTAACAAGTTGATTTAGGAGCAAAACTGTTATTTCAGGTTGTATGATAGTAGGAACTATTGACAAGAAAATAGGGTACACTTAAAATGACTTGTTTGGCAAGAAACAGTCAGCGGTCACTTGCTGATGTTGGAATTTATTTATTTATGCATTTGCATGTAAAAGCCTAGGATAGTCATGGTACTTGTCTAAATAAGAAAATAAACAAAATTAAGGTGACTCCAGGGCTGATTATTTCAAATCGTGGACACCACAGAGCGCTGCTCAAAAAGTCAACAGTTTTTAGCTAAAATTAATTTATGAATTTACGCAAAGAGTACAAATTAGAGGAGAGTCTACCTCTACACCTGTGAACATATCTCAAGGAGATACCCCGAAAGTTTCAATCTGAAACACTTAAAAATTAAACTGGGATTTTGGAAGTACAAAAATTCCCTTAAGCCTCAATGAGTGTGAGTGAGGCAGATAGACATAGCATCATGCGACCATGCGTACTCACTTGCACTCTCTAAGCTTATGGAGATACAAATTTCCTAAATTATGGCTTTCATTTTCAACCAATTTTGCTCATTGTGGACTCAAAAAATCTGTACAAAAATTATGTAGGTGCCGACATTCCTGGATTTTGCGTTTTTTCTATGTTTCCAATTTAACATGCCAAAAACATATTACTTTTCCCCAAAGTGACCAGTGGCGCTATCCTTGGGATTAAAATCTTGAAAAGTTTCGCCTGGAATCACCTTAAATTAAATACATAAAAATCTCAGATGAAAGTAACTGTTTAGATACAACAGTCTAAGCTCAATGAATTCTTTTAATAGTATTAACAGCAAGTCTTGTCTATGTCAAAGCTCACAATTTTTTTTTTTTTTTTTTTTTTAGATTTCTGATGAAGCCACAAAATCCGCAGCTGTGATTGACCCAGTCAATCCAGATAAAGTCTTAGAAGAAGTTAAAAAGCTGGGCCTTAACCTAACAGCTGTCCTAACAACTCATCATCACTGGTATGTTCTTATCCTCTGTTTGGTTGTATCGAAGATTTGTGATATCAGGTGTGATTGATACATCTCTTACCCATCTTGTTTGAATTTAAAAAGAAACCATTTGAGCTCAGCTCTTGCCGAAAAAGCAGTGTTATCCAAAATCAAAACAGACATGAAAATCCTAATAAATGAAAATTGTAAATCACAGAGGTGTTGATCAATGGCTGATAGTTGCCAATGTATTTTTTAATGTCGGAAAACAAATAAACACATCTTGTTTTTCAGTTTTTTAATCCTTACCGGTCCTCCGCCGTTTCTGGCCGGCTGCCGCAGCAGGTCTGCAGCCGTGGTGGTGCTGCCAATTGAGAAATAAATTCATTGAGTGTCCACCAGAACCTGCCATGCAATGGACAAGTTGAATATATCCGACATTGGACCCGAACGGGATTTTTACGCTGTCAGATATAAGTATCTGACATTGGACGGGTAAGGGTAAAACAGATTGGTAGGAGCAGCCATTCTAGTTGGCACTGTGGCAGTTTTGAGCTTACATTTGGCTCCTGCTGTAGCTTGTCTCATAAATGATTGGACATGACATTTCTGCTACTTTCATAAAAAACATAAGCTTCAAACCCCCATTTGGCTGGATTTGTAGATTCAGGTTTGGATTCAAATTTGACAACAGCTGACTTTAAGACTCGCTTTCAAATTTAAAATGAAAAAAATTTGATTCGCACACCCGTAGTAGCACAGAATACTACAATTAGAATGGAAACTTTGGTTCATTTTGAAGCATTATTTTCTGGTCTGCCATCTTGATAAGTTCAAAACAATCCTCATGCAAAGCAATGGAAAGACAGAGATATGTCCGCTATCTTGAAAATTCACCAAAATAGACCGAAAAAATGTTTCCATTGGTTTGTGTAGTAGTTTCTATTCTGATTTTATTCCTCTGTGCTACCTGTTTTATAAATAAAACATGAAACTGGGCAGATGTTTCATATTTGAACCTTTAACCTACCTGTAGTTTCACTCCTTTTCGCTGAGCCTCTGACCTATCAGACATCTGGCTTTTATGAAGTTGGGAACTTTTTGTCTTGTAAACAATTTCTGAACATTCCTTTCTTTTTCTCAGGGATCATGCCGGTGGCAATGAGGATTTGGTCAAGAAAGTGGGTTCTATTGATGTTTACGGCGGTGATGAACGAGTCAAAGCGGTCACAAATATTGTCAAGCATGGCGATACATTAAGTATCGGTAATCTGAAAGTTAAATGTCTCTTCACGCCTTGCCATACTATTGGACACATTTGTTACCTTGTTTCATCTGATTCGCAGCCCTCTGCTGTCTTCACAGGTTTGTACTTATTAATGGTGGAAGATTGGATCATAGGTGGTGCTAGAGTCCGAAGATGGAAATCTGGTTAGGCGGTAGAGCTCGTTTCAGAAGTGTAAGCGCACCTAAACCGTAATCTTTGGCGAATTTTCAACTTGAATTCCTTCAAATCGAAACCGAACTTGCTTCTGACTTTATTCTTTTGCTTTGAAAGTGTTCCTCATTGAAAAGTGAATTCTCAACTTCATTTTCATCGAGTAATATCAGAAATAATGTTGACAAATTCCAAAAATTATCAGTCTAGGTGAGCGTACACTTCTGAAACACGATTTGCCAACACGATGCTTCATGGAGCTTCAGAATAGTCAAAAAATTAACATCGGCAAGGTAACAAAATGACTCATTTGGTCTCCAGGAGTCACTTTATGGCGTCGTCATATGGAGTTGCCCCTGTTAAATCAACGGCCAATCAAATCTCATTGAGTTCGTGTTGGTACTCCCTAACAAAATTTCCATCAAGGAGGTTCTAGGTGGTGGTGCGTGGGTCTGAAAAATCAAACCTCAACAAACTTGTTTGTCCCCCCCCCCCCCCTTCTGTTAAAGTCTTACTGACGGACTTACAACTTTAAGGTTGGCGCCAATTTTCTCTCTTCTTGTCAAATGTCTCTCTCTTTAGTCTAACCTCTTTGTTCTCATGAAAGAGGGGACAGGGAACTGCTTGGTTTCGATTTTCGAAACCTACCTCCCGAGGTGGGTTATCCAAAAAGTAACTGGAGGCAACATTTGAATTTTATATTGCCTTGTTTGAGTTTGGCCTTCGAAATTTACCATGATATCAAAACCTGGCCACTTTAAAAGTGATCTGGTTACTGAAAAAATTTGCTTTGTTGTTCAGGTCACTTGTAAGATCAGGTGCCAATAGCTTTTGTGACTCAACTTTCTCACGCCCTGTAGGGTAGAGAAAGTGTTGTAATCATGAAAAAATTGAAAATTGAGCCAGCTCCATTTCTTGGCGTTTGATGTCCTAACCCAAAAAAATGTATCCCAAAAAATGTCCGTCTGTCTGTATGTCCGGCTGTCCGTTCGTCTGTTTGTCTGTCTGTCCGTCACAGATGATATTTCCTCAACAATTGATCTGTTTTCATTCAATTTTTTTTTTTTAATATTTAATGTGCTTTGCTTTTGTGCGAAGCTTTTGTTAGATATGTTTCAAACATCAATTCCACTTGCTTCAAAGCTTTCATGATCCGTTTCATAGCTGACGTAGTACGAAAAGTTCCTAG
Organism: Trialeurodes vaporariorum; assembly: GCA_011764245.1. Lineage (NCBI taxonomy): Eukaryota > Metazoa > Arthropoda > Insecta > Hemiptera > Aleyrodidae > Trialeurodes > Trialeurodes vaporariorum. Next base: position 52,049,204 of record VMOF01000388.1, on the reverse strand, counting down.
CATTTGACTGGTTGTGCTTCTCATGACCCTACTTGCAAGGAGACTCACAAAAACTGAGACCCAATGAGTAGTAACAAGGACTGACATGTTTCAAACCAATCTTTGACCTCAAAAACAACTCAACAAGGACTACACTAATGACAAAAAGATAAAAATAACCTCACTTGGTCACCAATAAACATTTCTTTGATGAAACATAACTTTTCTATGTTTCTTTTAATTTTTAGGAGATACCTTATTCATCGCAGGGTGTGGACGATTCTTTGAAGGAACTCCTGACCAGATGTACAAAGCTTTGTGTGAAGTTCTCTATGAGTTGCCCGATGACACGGTAATTGATTCTTCTCAATTTTCAATTTTCTTTTCGAACAAAAAAATCTGTTTTTTGAACATTTTAAAAATAAAAAAAATGGCAAAAATCGGCTCGAATATTTCTCAAACTATACGTTGTAGCACAATAAACAAAAGATCTTCAAAAGACGCATCTTTTAGCGCAAAGTTCATGTAAATATCTCTCTTCGTTTAAAATTTATAGAGCATTGATGGTTTTAACTTTGACCCCCTGCTCCCAGTTGACCAAATTAAAAAAACGGACCCTACTCTGAAAGCTAAAGATTAGCTCTATTATTCCTGAAAATGTCATCCATTTCTTTAGAGGGGTCATTCCTATTGGTAGCTGGATGGACCCCTTTCAATTTTGTTTCTATCTTGTGTTAATGTGTAATGGCAGATTCAGAATTTTTTTTGGGAAGTACTGTCACTTCCAGTCTCATTCTGCACAAAATTGATAGTATCATTCTAGTAAATGCGCTCGCTTGATTAATTGAAACTTACCTCGAAGATTGTTGAAAGTTTTAAAGCGAAATTGATTTTTTTTTTTTTCTCCAGAAAGTATTTTGTGGCCACGAATACACTATTACCAATTTAAAGTTTGCTCTCACAGTCGATCCGACCAACGAAGATGTTAAAAATAAACTGAAGTGGGCCGAAGAAAAGCGGAAAGCGCAACAGCCAACTGTACCCTCATCCATCGGTGAGCGATCTCTTAGTTCTAAGATAAATATACGGCAAAGAACATACCTATTGATCAATTAATTCATGACAGGAATCGGCCTTCATTTTTCTTGGAATCTGTTTCTGGATGCATAGTAGGCAATACATTTGTCAGAATTTTTATTTTTAAAGGTTTTACGAAAAATGTAGGTCATCTTTTCCATCCAGGTATTTCAAAACGTACAAAATTGATTCTCTGTGTACGTAGTTCCCTCGTAGGTGACATCATTTGATAGCCTCCTCATTTCGATAGTTAGCTTTTGACTCGATGAAAATTATTCAAGAGCTTCAAACTCATTGGCGCAAACTAATTGAATTAAAAACTAAGTCTTGTAATGAGAGGCTATCGTACGATGTCATTCTTAAGAATAACACATGTTCAATCATCGATGGTTTATTATTACCCCCCTGGCTTACAGTGTCCATGTTATTTTAGCTTTTTATCACTCAATTTTGGTCATAATCATAATGTTCTAATCTGCTGGCCCTCTGAAGCTGAGAACGTACCCATATTTCAATCAAACAGGGAAGGTTTTCTCTAAAGCTCCTCTCACTGAGAAGGAAAACTCATTTCTATGATGAACAAAATTATTTACTTTCAATAGTCAAATGTTGGAAGTGCCGGTCTGACCTTCGAGTGATAAGCATCGAGACTTTTTGTCACACCTTGTCCGACCAACGAGTGGAAAGGCAAATTCATTTTTTCGGATGACATCCAACGTAGGAGTGCAAAGGGTTAATTTAATGAGAGGGGGGAGAAAGATTTGAGTTTAGATAAACCCTTTCCTTGTTTTTTTTAATCTCATCATGATCGGCCAATATCAGAGTAATATATTTTTGCTCACATGTCAACCCTAAAAATTAGTGTTTGTTTCTGATTTTTCTCTTTCTAGGCTATCCCAGGCTGCATTTGTTAGGCGCACCGTAGGTACTACGTGCGCCTATTGAAATCGGTCTGCTACTCAATAGAGTATACTACGCCCCCTTGTGGTCAAATGGCAAAATGAGCTTTTTTGATGTCGTGATTTTTAGGTTGTTTCCTGTTTTTTTTTTTATTTTTTTTTTTATGCCAATTTCATTTGAAAAGTTAATGTTTTCCCAATCACGACTGAATTTCGAGTGTGTTGGAAGTAATTAGATGTTCATTGATTCACGTTTTCTTAAAGTTATTCTACTTCAAAAATTTTTACTAACCTCACTTTCTGATTAGTGATGATTTCAAATTGTCCCGGTATTTATTCTAGGTGATCAAGTGAACCAATCATTTGCCGTTCTGAATGTTTGTTTTTTTTGCATGTAAATGTAATTATTATAATTAATTATAGCATTTGGTCAAACGCAAAACGGAGAGTCCCAGCAGCAAGAACTCTGAACTTTCACTATCTCAATGCTCAGAATTCTCATTCATCTTTGGTTGAACGGATGACTGTTCAGTGTTCACTTTTAATATTTAATTATTTTTAACGCTAATGATCAGAATTAGAGACTGATTAGGTGTTTTGAGGTTGATCAGTCATGCCTAAAAGTTTAGCGCTTAGACTTTTGCAGTAAATTGAGTTTGCACCTCACAATTTGGGTAAAATTAAGTTAGCGTTTTATGCTGAAACATGAGTCAGCACTCCATTTCTTTCTGAAACTTGTGTTAGCGAGTCAATTTCTTCTGAAAATTATGTCAGCGTACATGCTGTTTTTTACTGAAACTTGAGTGAGCCCAAAAACAAAAATATACATAACAAAAACAAAAACTAAAATATATGTTTGGAACAAAAATATTTTCAAACGCTATAAAAAATAAGAAAACAAGACAGAATTGGAGAAAATGGGGAAATTGAGTTAGCACTCATACTTTTGCTGAAAATTAAGGTCGTGTACCACAATTTGGTGAAAATTAAGTTAGTGCGCTTTTTTTTTGCTGCAAAATGAGTCAACGCGCCATTTCTTTCTGAAAATTGTGTGGTCTCATCAAATTCTTCTAAAAATTATGTCAGCGCATCGGTTTTTACTGATACTGAGCTGAGCGCGCTAATTTGAGCCAAACATATTTCTAACTCTAATAATCAGATTTTGAGACTGATTAGGTGTTTTGAGGTTGATCAGTCATGCCTAAAAGTCTAGCGCCTAGACTTTTGCACAAAATTGAGTTTACGCCTCACAATTTGGTTACAATTAAGTTAGCGCCTTGTGCTGAAAGGTGAGTCAGCACTCCATTTCTTTCTGAAAATTGTGTTAGCGAGTCAATTTCTCTTGAAAATTACGTACGTGCTGTTTTTTACTGAAACTTGAGTGAGGGCACAGTTTTGAGCAAAAATATTTTCAAGCGTTATAAAAAAAAAGAAAACAAGACGGAATGGGAGAAAATGGGGAAATTGAGCTAGCGCTCATACTTTTGCAGGAAATTAAAGTTGTGCACCACAATCTGGGAAAAATTAAGTTAGCGCGCTTATTTTTGCTGCAAAATGGATCAACGCGCCATGTCTTTCTGAAAATTGTGTGATCTCATCAATTTCTTCTAAAAATTATGACAGCGCATCTGTTTTTACTGATTCTGAGGTGAGCGTGCTAATTTGAGCCAAAAATATTTTTGGCGCTAACAATCAGAATTTGAGAAAATAGATTAGATTGAGTTAGCGCTTACACTTTTGCTGAAAAGTGGGATAGGCCGTCACAATTTGATGACAAATAAGTTAGCGCGTTTATTTTTGATGAAAAATGTGCCAGCGCACCATTTCTCTCTGAAAATGCGTTGTAAATTGTAGTGAGACGTCCAATAGAACATCCAACAAAGACAGTCAAAATGCGATGTCCAAAATACGTCCAAGGACATTTATCCTTCGGAGGAATGAAAGTGACCTTTCTTCGGACGTCCAACGGACATAATTTATTACGTGCGTTTAGTGATGTGCAGTGGAAAATTCGAAGGATTTGTTCTATGATTGTCCGTAGCGGTCCTACCACCCCCCCCCCCCCCCCCCCCCCCCCCCCCACTCGACGCACACAGGTTCGGACCCAAACTTTTGCCGGCCAATTTTTTCTGAGATGGTGGAAAATTCGAAGGGATTGTTCTAAGATTGTCCGTAGTGGTTCTACACCCCCTCCCCCACTCGCCGCACACAGGTTCGGACCCAAACTTTTACTGGACAGTTTTTTTTTAGATGTTGGAAAATTCGAAGGGATTGTTCGAAGATTGTCCGAAGTGGTGCTACCCCTCCCCCCACTCGCCGCACACAGGTTCGGACCCTAACTTTTGCTGGACAATTTTTTTTTAGTTGTTGGAAAATTCGAAGGGATTGTTCTAAGATTGTCCGTAGTGGTTCTACACCCTTCCCCCCACTCGCCGCACACAGGTTCGGACCCAAACTTTTACTGGACAGTTTTTTTTTAGATGTTGGAAAATTCGAAGGGATTGTTCTAAGATTGTCCGAAGTGGTTCTACACCCCCTCCCCCCACTCGCCGCACACAGGTTCGGACCCAAACTTTTACTGGACAGTTTTTTTGAGATGTTGGAAAATTCGAAGGGATAGTGCTAAGATTGTCCGAAGTGGTGCTTCCCCCCCCCCCTCACTCACCGCACACAGGTTCGGACCCTAACTTTTGCTGGACAATTTTTTTTGAGATGTTAGAAAATTCGAAGGGTTTGAGATTGTTCGTAGTGGTCCCCCCCCTCCTTCCCGTTATTCGCCGCTCACAGGTTCGGCCCCTAACTTTTGCTGGACAATTTTTTATGAGATGGTGGAATATTCGAAGGGTTATGTCCTTAGATCGTACGTAGTGGTGCTAACCCCTACGGCCTACCCACTCGCCGCACCCAGGTTCGGACCCGGATTTTTGCTGGACAGATTATTTTTGAGATGATGGAAATGGAATTTGATTTATGAGGGACCAAATTTGCTCTAGGTGCGCCTTCTCTGACACTGTAGTGTCAGAACTATCTGCTTGTTTTTACATGTAAAGCATGTCTAGTTATTTGCTCATATTGTGATGATACAAGCTGTAAAAAGTTTTAATTCCTTTGCAATTGCTGCCAGGTTTGTCAGAATTTGTATGTTTATATTTTCCTTGTTTTCTATTTGCAGGTGAAGAAAAAAAGACAAATCCATTCATGAGAGTGAATCAACTCATGGAACACTCCACAAAGTCTTCAGCTATTGCATTGATGGGCACCCTCAGAAAAGAAAAGGATTCTTTTAAGGCTTGAAAAAATGATTGAATGCTAAAAAGAATGATTGAATATCCGGGCATTTTTACCTACAATGTTGAGCAGTTACAAGAAATAAATTGTGTTTTAAACAATTTTGAAAAAATCTGCTGTTACAAGTGAATTTTTTGTCAGTTGGGTACTGAGGAAGCTGCCAACTGCACGTATACAAACACATTCACGCCTTTCGACTCTCATGGAATAATCTCTATGCTAACTAATTCATGTAACATTGAATTTCAAAAATCTTCAGGTGACCCTTGTTTACTATTTCATACGACATTTGACTCCACCGAGTCGAACTTTGCAGGAAGGAATCGAGTGATGACTAATTTCGCTGTTTTGCCCCTCTTTGCTTTTCTTTCAGATAATCTGGTGTGTGTTCTTGATTGTTAGCCTTGTATTTTTAAGAATGAGTATTGTGCATTCTTAAAAATTTCATGAGTCTATACAGGGTGTACCAGACCACCTGGATAGGGCATTTTTCTCGAAAACTACTGAATCAAATGATTTGAAACAAAAAAGTCAGATACGGAAGTGATCCCAAATTTTTAGTTTCTGATGTTTTCAAAAGCCTCTGATGGGCCCTTGGGGCGGTTTGGGGGGGGGGGGGGGGGGGGGGTTCAAACACATTTTTCAAGTTTTCTTGAAAAAGTCTCCAATAAAGGTTTTAAAAAAAGTTCATAATCGTAAAGTAGAAGTAATTGGCGACATTTTTGCTCCTATAATTTTTTTCCAAAAACCCCAAACTTTTTGAGTTTTGGAGGATTTTTGGATTTTTGTTGAATGGGCTTTTTTAACCACCCTGTTCAAAATTTCTTAAAAATATTTACAGATTCTGAAAGAAGAGATCAATACCTTTGGATCAATGTGTCACATGTTACCTTTAAGTGTAAAAATAAGGTGTTTGACGCCAAATCAAAATTTTGGGGCTTAACTGGCTCAAACCATGAAAACGCGCCAAATCTACCGTTGAAACCTCAACATTTTGATTTGGCGTAGAACACCTTATTTTTAAACTTAAAGGTAACATATGGCACATCGATCGAAAGGTATTGATCTGTTCTTTCAGAATCTGTAAATATTTTTGAGAAATTTTGAACAGGGTGGTCAAAAAGGCCGATTCAACAAAAATCCAAAAATCCCTCAAAACTCAAAAAGTTTGGGGTTTTTGGAAAAAAATTACAAGAGTAAAAATGTCGCCAATTACTTCTACTTTACGATTATGAACTTTTTTAATACCTTTATTGGAGACTTTTTCAAGAAAACTTGAAAAATGTGTTTGAGCCCCCCAAAACCGCCCCAAGGGTCCATCGGGGGCTTTTGAAAACATCAAAAACGAAAAATTTGGGATCACTTCCCTATCTGACTTTTTTGTTTCTAATCATTTGCTTCCGTAGTTTTCGAGAAAAATGCCCTATCCGGGAGGTCTGGTACACCCTGTATAATGATCTTTCTATGTTTTCTAAAATTGTTTGGAAGACCAATGCTCTTGTCAAATTGATACCAGCATAATCAATCTGATATTCTAAGATATCCTATTGTTTTCTGTCATTAATTACTGAATCATCTATTTCTATTTGCTGCTTGCTGCTTTTTGATAATCATTCCTTTGTTGTTTGTAGATTTTATTGTCATTAAAAAATTGTTATTTGAAAGGTTAAATTATTTATTCACCGTGACTCTTCTAACGGTGGCTCATGCAATTTGGCAACATTGTTATCCTTCCATTTGATTTTGTGTAAAACAATCGATTCGAAAGTGAAGCAACATTTCACCAGCAATCGATTGTTAAACATAGACTCAAATGGAGCAAATACATGGTCGTCAAATAGTGTAAGCCACCACTGACTCTTCTTAATCTAGAACCATTCGCCTGTGGCCTGTGGTGATGAAATAATTGGGACTCATTTATACTGAAGGGACCTACTCGAATTTAAACGTTGCTATTTTTAATTGACTTTATTATTATTATAAAATTAGACCTGCATAGAATTTCTTGAAACTTCAAGGAACTTTCCTTCTCCACGTTAAGTCTTGTTCCTGAAAATATCAATCAATTTTATCAATCCGATTATTTTTAAGGGAACATTGGCGAATCCAGCCCTCGTGAACGGGGGGGGGGGCGAATTTGGGATTTTTGCCCCCCCCCCCGGAGTCCCCCTTTTCCTTTTCCTCTCTTTCTTTCCCCCTTCCTCCCCCTCCCTTCCCTCTTTTTCGGCCAAACGAGGGGTGTGATCGCCCTCTTCGCCCCCTCCTTGTATGTAAGAGAATTATAAAGTCGAGATTAAATGGCAATGTCCAAATACTAGTAGACCTGTTTAGTATAAATATTAATGTGTGCAATTTATGTCACCCAAGTCAGTGCTTTGAGTGGGGGGGGGGGGGGGCTCTGAGAAAAACTTGGGTCTCAAGTGGTTAGTTTGCTTTTGAGATGTATCACAAAATTACTTATTGGTTTTAAAACTTTAATATTTTTCAAAATTTTGACAGTTGGAAGAGGACAAGGGGCGGGAGAGTCTTAAATACCTTTTTGGTAGGTACTTAAGTGGTTGGTTTGCGATTGACATGCTCATCAGTGGCGTAGCGTGCAGTTTGGCAACATTGTAATGTGTCCATTTAAACCCATGTAAAAGGTCGAATGCGAAGGTGTTCACCGAACACCCAACAGTTCGATCTTTATCATGAAATTAAATGGACACAGTACAGCGTTGCCATGTTACACGCTACGCCACTGATTCTCGTATGCAATTCTTAGAGTGTTTATAGTTTTAAAACTTTTTATTTTCCTTACTCATAGCTTTTAGGGATGGGAGAAAGGTCACATATGTATCACATGTGTTGGATTTATAACTTTTATACATATTCTTTTCAAAATGTTGACTTCTGTGCGGATGGGGGGGGGGGGGGGGGGGGATTTTGTACCTACATAAGTTTTCGGTGTGCGATTCAAGTGCCGAGCTCATAGAGGTAATACAAGTGTTACTTTTGAAACTCGGATATTTTCCACTATTATCAAAACCGAATTTTTTGCCAAGATACGACACTCGAGGGATCACTTTGCCACCCGGAAAAAGGGCACTTTGGAGGGGGGTGGGGGCTACTTGAGGATTTAAAACTTATTGCTTCACCTATCAGCGGCTAGTAAGCCGCCTGAGAGTACCGGGAGGCTGATTCTTCAAAATCAGCGGGCTCAAAAGCCCCGCACTTTCGCATCTGCTTTATTTTAGCCAATCCGATCCGTCTTTATAGGTACAGGGTGTCCGTGAGTTCTCACTTTTGCTGTGAGCTGGTTGACAATGGAAGAAAAATCTGAGAAATTGAGGAAAAATCGAAGACCGCTAGGGGCGCTAGATGACCTCAGATAAAAGGGGTTCATTCAAAATCGGCATTTTTCGCCCACTGCTTGTTTTTGACGAAACTTTGGGGATCGATTGAGGTTACTATTAGTAGTGGATCCTGAAATTTTCGCGACCTAAAACCAATTTTTAGAGGGGGGCGGGGGGTCAAAGTTGAAACCTTCAAACTCAAATATCTCGCAAACTAATAAAGCTTTTGAAATGTGGTTTGCGCGAAAAAACGCGAAATAAAATTTCCTTTCTTTTGACTACCCACGTGTTCCACAAAATTTTAAACAAACACTTGCAATTTGCAATTTTTCGATTTCCAGGCTCAAAATTTTTTACAAATTTTGAAATTCTGAAAAAAACGCATTCTTCGATTTTGATCTCTATGAGATATGTTATTCTCTATAAAATTTGCTATAATTTAGTCCAAACCGCATGTTGGGGAAACTTTTCGTTTCTGAGTTATCAATTTTTAAAGTTTCAAAAATCGCAATTTTAGCGTTCTCAGTGACAGCGACGAAACCTAAAAAAAGAATTTCTCCGCTTCTAATCAACAAAACTTGATGAAAATTATAATTTGGGGGTTTGAAGGTCGTAAAATTCAATTCTGCTATCAGATTTGAAGAATTTTGAAATCCAAGATGGCTGCAAACCCATCTGCTTGGCAGCCATCTTGGATTTCAAAATTCTTCAAATCTGATAGCAGAATTGAATTTTACGACCTTCAAACCCCCATATTCTAATTTTCATCAAGTTTTGTTGATTAGAAGCGGAGAAATTCTTTTTTTAGGTTTCGTCGCTGTCACTGAGAACGCTAAAATTGCGATTTTTGAAACTTTAAAAATTGATAACTCAGAAACGAAAAGTTTCCCCAACATGCGGTTTGGACTAAATTATAGCAAATTTTATAGAGAATAACATATCTCATAGAGATCAAAATCGAAGAATGCGTTTTTTTCAGAATTTCAAAATTTGTAAAAAATTTTGAGCCTGGAAATCAAAAAATTGCAAATTGCAAGTGTTTGTTTAAAATTTTGTGGAACACGTGGGTAGTCAAAAGAAAGGAAATTTTATTTCGCGTTTTTTCGCGCAAACCACATTTCAAAAGCTTTATTAGTTTGCGAGATATTTGAGTTTGAAGGTTTCAACTTTGACCCCCCCGCCCCCCTCTAAAAATGGGTTTTAGGTCGCGAAAATTTCAGGATCCACTACTAATAGTAACCTCAATCGATCCCCAAAGTTTCGTCAAAAACAAGCAGTGGGCGAAAAATGCCGATTTTGAATGAACCCCTTTCCTAATCCCGATTTTTTTCTCGGGGAGTCTCTCTTCTCCCTCAAGGCACAAGCATAGAATAAGAAGCGAAACTGCGACCCGATGTGGGTTGTGCCGGAGTCCCTGAAAATGAAAGATACAGGGATTCTAGGACGTGCTGTCATGGCTGACAGGCTGATTAGCATGGTGGTCCTCCAGCGACCAGCATATGTGATTGGTTTGAGTCATTCCCTTCATTGTGGGACAGAGGTCCCTGGTCGGCCTGGTCCCGACTAGAATCCCTGTATATTAAAGAGTCTCGCCATATGGGTATTGATTCTGATTGGCTCCTGCTGGACTACAGGCTGTCATGAAGCTTCGATGAAGCTCAAGAAGGCGTTCTCTGTGCTGTGACCGTTTGGAATACATGAAACGCTCACTTTTTTCGAGGAGGCGCATAAGTTGTAATTGGAATTTTCGGACTTTCGTGGCTGTATGATCGGGTTTAAAATATCCTATCTTGCTGTTTCACCTTCCTCACTTAAATTTCTCGCAGCGAAATTCGCCTTATCCAGAGAAATAACGAAATTAATAATGACAAATCCTCGGCGAACCCAACCAATCAAAGTAGACCCGTAGGCCCCTTCTTCTTATTCATTCTTCACGTGGCGAGACTCCTCCATACTGGGTGTCAATTAAAAAAAGGAGCCTGGCAGAGTATTTCGAGAACGGCTCCAAATTCTGAAAAACGCTGAAACACGAGTTCGATTATACGGAGGCGGACGTCTTTTATGGGGGTCACCGAATTCGGGGCCCCCACGGAGAGGGGGGCTCTTAGGGGGGTACCGCCTCCTAAATCCAATACTTCAAATGGGGACCCCCCCCTCCCATTTTTTATTTGATAAACGGAAAGAGGATAAAATTTTAGGAGTTTCATCACTTCCGGAGGTCGATGTCGTTTTTTGTTTTCGATGTATCGAAGGTCAAAGTTCGATATGGACCCATTTTCAAAAATCTGTAACTTCCCTTTGAATGGTCCGAATTGAAAAAACTTTGGGTCTGAGTTGCTCTACAAAGCAAGGTCTTTTCACAAAAATATGCGAATATTTTCCAAAAAATTTACTAGAAGTAGTTTCACAAGTGTAGGCGCACCTAGACCGATAATCTTTGGACTTTGTCAACATTATTTCTGATATTGCTCGTTGAAAATGAATGAAAATGAAATTGAATGTTCACTTTTCAATGAGGAACACTTTTAATACAAAAGATAAAAGTCAGGGGCAAATTCGGTATTGATTTGAAGGAATAAAAATTGAAAATTCGCCATTAATTATGGTTTTGGTGCGCCTACACTTCTGAAACGAGCTCTATATAAGGAGGTTTTTGGACCCTTAAATTTTTTTGAAAATTTGAAAATTTTAAGTGGCTGTAAAAAAGAAACTACTTCAAATTTCAAAACACGCTGAAACATGGGTCCTATTATTTCAAAGGATACACCCATGGGCGCCCGCAGAAAAATTTCCAAGGGGGGGCAAAATTGTTGAACCCCATTGGAAGGGCTAGGGGGACACCCCCCCCCCCCCCCGAGGAAAAGGAAAACATTTTTTACTTCTTTTTTCATCCAAATAGTATACATTAGTAAGCCACTGTAGCTGTATCAAATGATAATAATAGTTTTGATTATTTGATATTACGAATAAGGGGACAAAAGATGATAATGACAGTTAGAAAAATTTATAGTTCTACTATTCCTTGCGGAAAATAAGTTAAAATCACAAAATATATGTACTATAATAATAAAGATAGTAAACTGTTACTCCTTTGATTAACAATTCATTTTCTTCCATTCATTTCACTTTTTATCGTGAAATTCTGACCATTTTGAATTCCAAAGGGGGGCAAGTGCCCCCCCTTGCCCCCCGCTGCGGGCGCCCATGGATACACCTTTTCTTGGGGTCGGTAATGTTCAGATCCGGGTCGCTCCGAACACTGTGGGGCGGGGGTAGGGGTCACATTCCTCCAAATTTGAAAATTTTAAATGATAACATCTCAGAACCCTGCTTTGTGATACATCTTTAGAAAGAACGTTTTAAGCCAAACATTTTGGCGCAAACCGCAGGTCGATTATGTATAATAACGAAGCAGGGTTTTGAGATGTTATCATTTAAAATTTTCAAATTTGGAGGAATGTGACCCCTACCCCCGCCCTCCCTGTTGGATCTGAAAATTGTCGACCCGAAAAGGTGTATCCTTTGAAATAATAGGACCCGTGTTTCAGCGTTTTTTTTTTTTGAAATTTGAAGTCGTTTCTTCTTCACAGCCACTTAACATTTTCAAATTTTCAAAAAAAATTAGGGACCCAAAAACCCTCTCATGGTAAATTTTTTGGAAAATTTGTATTGTTTTATGAAAAGACCTTGCTTTGTAGAGCAATCTAGACCCAAAGTTTTTTCAATTCGGACCATTCAAAGGGAAGTTACAGATTTTTGAAAATGGGTCCATATCGAACTTTGACCTTCGATATATCGTAAACGAAGAATGATATCGATTTTCGGTTTGCACCAAAAGTCTTAGAATTTTATCCTTTTTCCAAATATCAAATAAAAATTGGGGGTCCCCATTTGAAGTACGGGATTTAGGGTCGTAGGGACCACCCTGAGGGTCTCTAGGGGGGCCCAACAGTTGGCGACCCCCTTAAAAGACGTCCCTCTCAAAAAATATTTTACACGCGTGTTTCAGCGATTTTTGAAATTCCCGACCATTTTCGAAAAAACCCCGAGTGGAAACTAGGTATTTAATCAACACCAGTGAGCACCCTGTATAGCCACTGAAGTTGCTCTACAGTGAAGTTGCTCTGACTGATCGCTCTCTCTGTCGATCACTTTCTGAACTATTACCGCTTCCTCTCATCTCTCATTCATCAAAGGCAATGTTATTTGTATTGATAGTGAAAACTCGTTGACTCAATCAGTTTTTTGCAACGGATATTTTTAATCTCAGATCTTCAAGTCTCTATCAGTATCTGGCGCCAATTCAGCTATTATCTTCGACAAGTTGAAGGTTTCTTCTTCATCTAGATTTCCTCTTTCCAGTGGTAAGATTCTTTTGCGGTCTTGCTCCAGTCTCCTCTTCTCGAAACATGATTTCGGTTATTTTAGTAATTTGCTGTATTGTTTGTTCGGCGCATTTTCTTGTCTCCTCCTTTCGTTCGATTTCCTCTTTCATTTGTACGAGGTAATAAAATATTTTCAAATTTTATTTTTATCTCATTTCTCGCGGATCCGAATGTTTACAGTCCCTCTCGGCGCCGGTAATTTACCGGCCGTCTTCCTGTTTACCAGCTGTATCACGGAAGCTAACCTGACGCGGGAGAATCGCCTTGGAATAGGCTTTGAAGGCAATGGCAGGACGATGCATATCACAGAAGTCACAGAACTTACCGCATGCATGATGCATGTTATTCTTTGTAAACACTTGGTGAAGTTGTCTTACATCAATGTTGAAAGCCGCTTTCATAGCTTTTTCTTGTTTCTCTTTACTTACTTATTGTCACCCCTGTTCACGGGGCTTCGATCAACTCCTTCTCCTAAAGCATGTTTGTTGGTTTGTTTCCACCTCCTGTCAGGACTAAGTTATCACAAGGGTTGAGTAAGTTCAGTGAAGGTGGCACTAACATCGGGTCTGAATTAGAAGCCAATCAATCAGTGCATGATGTTTTTCAGACATTGTGCTGAGCGGGTATTTTTAGAGTGGACAGGTGCAAGGCATTCCAAACCCAAACAACAGTGTAAAGTTAAGGAAAGAATGATGCGGGCGTAGTCTTCAGGAATTTTTTGAAGTATTTCTAAAGGAGACACTGCAATTCAACCCTGGGGACTTCGAAACGATTTAAGGAGTCGAGGCGAATTTGTGATAGGGACTCTTACTTTAGTTCCAATATCAGTGGGGGGTTGTAAAGAAGCCTTCCAGTTTTTGGGGGTTATTGATTCTCCTCTAGAAAATTTAAACGATTAGCTGCTGTGAGATGCAATTACCAGCTTCCTCATATCAGGAACTTCACATAGTTATCTCACTAGATTAATGTAATTTTACAATACGACTGACACTGAGTGGCGTCACAATTAACAGAAACTCCAATGACATCCTATAGAAGCAAGTTTTGGAATTTACTTTCCAAGCTGGCAACTGTGTTACCTTAGATCTCTACCATGACAATTCACTGTCAGAAGGGTTTATTTTTCAACAAGGAAATCTGACATCCAATGAGAAAATTGGCGTAGTTGCGGAAGATTGTCAGAAATTCTGAGCGTTTCATGCTCATGACAAACCCACAGTTACTGCTAGCAAAAAAATCTTCGCTCTAATAAAAGTTGAATAGTAAAATGAAATAATTAATTTTACTGAGTTTTTGTTTTGATCGTGATATTTTGTGCCTCTGGTCTAAACTAAATGATTATTTTATAGAGAAAAAGTTCCCTTCGAATTTCCTCGTTGATTTTACTTATTCACACACAGGCATGAAGCATGGCAACACTGTAGTTGGTCTGTTCAAAACTATGGGAAAAATTGAAAATTAGAGAAATTATATTCTTTTAAAGGGCAAAATGCAACATTGTCAGAATGGGCACCTCAGCAAACCTTTTATGTGATCTAAAACGAAACACAGATTTTGCAGCAAAGTTTTGCAGAGGTAGAGCTCGTTTCACGAAAGAAGACCGATGACAGATCATGCAGCTCGCTTCGCAAAGACGTGTTTGCGTTCTTGCACATGCACCAAAACGCAAACTCGTCTCTGCCCAGTGAACAAACCCATCTGTCTTTGGCCAACTTTCGTGAAACGACCTCTATACAGTCTTTCCTTGTAGAGATTATAACTAGCTATCTATGATCATCAATGGTTGAAGGTCTCCGTTTAAGTAAAATTGATGGATCCTTAATTTTTTCAAGTATGAGTCCTATCAAAAGGAAGTTGTTGAATGATGTGTGCACTCAGAAGAAACAGTAATGACTCTTACTATCACATTATTCTCACCAAGTCTACAAGACATTCAACTCAATACTTAATGCACATTAGAGGAGACTAACAATGCAACTTCGGACTCAAACTACTTTCTTCTGCTGCGCAGGCACAGGATTACATAGTTAGTTTCCAAAAATTAAAAATGATAAGCTTGATGTTCAGCCTACAATTGAAGCATGTTATTTCTCAAGGAAGGAGAGGTCGAAATTCAGTTGAGATGGAGACTTAATAAAAACGACTTTGACCAGGTATGACGGTCACAGCAGCAATTCTCTCCGCAATCCAAATTGTAGACACTCTCTGTTTCAAATCCAGTCTTACCCGCATTTCGGATCATTTCCTTTCCTAAGATGCATGTGTGCACACCAAGTGTCTACTGGGCTGAATTCATCTGTCCACCTCATTATTCACAGAGTTGATCTATGCCTCTACTGTGTTGCTAAATTGGGTCCTAATGTCTTCGAATTTCAATCTCCGATCTGGTCAATGCCTCCTTTGGTTACAGTATTATACTTCCATGTTGCATAAAAGAAATTCATGATTTTTTGATTGGCAAAGAGAAAAAACCGGTATTTACTGGGTGCACACCCACTGCGAATCACACCTCTGCAGTGCAAATAAGTCCAAATCTTCAGAGGGAGATTCCTTCCAAACCCCTCTTTGGGGCCAGTCTTACCCATGTTTTCCCAATAATGTTTTGGACCTCCATCCTACCCTATGAGAGTGTTGGCTAGATTAGATTATTCAGGAAAGGTGTCACTATAGGTATCGTAGGATAGATCCATGTTAGCAATGAAGCATTCATAATAGACTCATCGTGTTTCTTCTGAATTCAGAGCAAATG
The DNA here is from genome assembly GCA_011764245.1 of Trialeurodes vaporariorum. NCBI lineage: Eukaryota > Metazoa > Arthropoda > Insecta > Hemiptera > Aleyrodidae > Trialeurodes > Trialeurodes vaporariorum. The sequence continues at coordinate 52,033,492 of VMOF01000388.1, read as the reverse complement.
GAGGAGTCGTGTCGTCTTACTGAAGCACAGAAAGCTCCGGACCTCCTCTGAATCCAGTCTGTCTGAGCCCCTGAGTAATACTTCTGCTGATAGCTTCGTTGGTACACTTTAGTAGAGAAGTTATTCCTTATGGCCTCTTTATCTAGCTGCACTGCAAGTTTTCCCATGAGTCCCACGATACTCAGGTGTTGATTGAGGGCACAATGTCCTGTAACAAACCTGATCATTGCCCTGAACTGGTCCTTGCAAAATTGTTGAACCTCAGTTTTTTGGGGATTCAAGAGCCATGCTAAAAATATGCTGGAAGCTCTCATCTCCCCATCTTCCTCTCTCCAGTATTTCAGATGCTGCCAATTTAGACAGTTCATGTTTACAGAGGTGCCTAGATTTTCTGAAACTCAAACAAAAAATTTCGGTCCCAGATGTCTCGTCTCAGATTCCCTCTGGACCAGCCAGCCCACCTTCTCCTTCCCATCCACTTCACTGTCGGGGAACAGAGACAAGGGTAAACCTTGTTCGTGGAGGCCAAAGCATTAAGCTCCTGCCTACATTCCTAGTCTAGTTGGGTGCGATCTAGGATATCTTATAGGCCCTTAGAAGTGCTCAACTGTCAGAACAAATATGAATATTCGTATTCCTTTTATTCATTTCTCTATTTTGAAGACAGGCCAAAACAGCAGAAACTTCAGCCTGAAACACAATAGCAGAATGTCTCTGAAAGTCAGAAAGTTGGCCGTCTAACATTTTGCTCTCTCATATAGACCCCTGCAGCCCCTGCTTCTGTCCTTGTGTTCGTCTTGGACCCGGGCGTATTACAGACCATCCTTGAGTAGGTCAGGGGCAGTTGTGTTCCAGTCATTCCTTTCAGGATTCACCGTTGAAATCATGAGCCGGTTGCATGTTATCAGTCCTTATCAAGCTTGATGGTATCATCCTCTGCAGGTAGCTTAGATTCTACCAATGACCCTAAGGCCTTCCAAGGCCATAAGCCCTAACTTGTCAAATAGTCTACTATTGCTGCTGTCTCGGTCTCAACTACTAGGTGAAGTGATGAAAGTCCTTGGATTGCCTCTAGTACAACTCTTTTCAGTGCTTCTGTAATCGCAAAATAGGCAATTGACAAGAGTCAGGACGTTGTAGACGTCCTTGTTCAGCCTGAGATTTGGCTGTCTCTAATCCTGCCCACCTCACTGATTACACAAAGGCAAGGCCAGGACACTTGATACTTGATAGAGACAGACTCACAATGAGACTTATGGGTCCAAGTCCCCGATCGAGGTCAAAAGTTCCCCTGCACGCCTAGCAAAACTGCTCAAGTTTTCCTGCTGATAGGCACCCTGCACATCCTGATTCTCTCTCCATCTCAGATTCGAGTCAAGAATTGCTCCTAGCTCCCTTGCCCAGGGTTGAAGACTTGAGTTGCAGCCAAGACCCCTCAAATTGACGACACTTGAAGGCCCCAATCTTCATTTAGTCTTATCAGGATTTATTCCAAGCTTTCTTTTAAGGCACCCTATCTCCACTATCTTCAGGGCTCTACAGGAGGCTCAATTTAGTGTTCGGGTTTTTTCCAATCACAAGGATATTCCATATTCATCATCTGCATACCCTGGGTTGAAAAATGTTTCAAATTGCCGGAAGTTTCACACGATCCGGAATTTAGCCTCGTGGGGTTTCTGGGAACTTTCCACCCCCTTGAAAAACAAAGTTGCTACCAATTTGGAAAAGGGACGAATTTCCTTTTTTTTTTTTTTTTTTTGTTTTTTTTTTTTTTTTTGCAAGCACCCTTCAAAAGAGGGTTGGAAAGGTGAGACTTTGATCTGGAATGATTTTTTTCCTCTCAGCTCTGCAAGCGTGCTTGCAATTAATTTCCTCACTTTCACGCAAATCGCTTGATCGGAAAATCTTTGAATCCCTGCCCTTTGGCAAAGACGCCCACGGCGGCATGGCATTGTCGACAAAGATCTTAATCACAGAGTTGAGAGTTCTACAATCAGAATGGAAACTTCGGTTCATTTTGAAGTATTATTTTCCGGTCCGCCATTTTAAGATGTGCCGAACTGTCCCCATGCAAAGCAGTACGAAATACAGAGACAGAGGTACGTCCGCCATCTTGTAGACACCGAAAGATCGCTCCATTCTGACTCTCCCTGTGGGGCGTGGGCACTGGGCAGCCTCCATCAACTGCTGCTTATTGATAGGCAGTTCGCCCTTTGAGCATTGCTCTCAATTCGCGCCTCGAGCGTGGCTTCTATCCCTAGACAAGTAGGTACTGACGGTTTTAGTGGAAAGTCAGCGGTTAACCAACAATCACAACAATGCACTCATCGGTCGCAATCGGTAGTGATAAAACTCGCGTAGCGTTCGAAACTATCTCACTCACTCTCCCGTGACCCCCATGTATTTCCATCTCTTTCTAGTTTCGAAATTCGTATACAGGGCCTTTGTTTTACGACATATTATTATCAAAATCACGTTAAAATGCCTCGAGGAATTCATTTCAGCCAAAAAATTTCACAAAAGATGTCTCTACATATATGCGATTTTTGAAATTAGAGTGAGATGGCAGTACATGGAGGTTACGTGAGAGCGAGAAAGACAAACTGTCTTTGTTTGGAACGCTCATCACCGGCAGCCGCCAATACTAAACCCTCTATATGCTGTCCCAAGAATGATTGGACTTGACAATTAACTTTTGGTTTTAATGAAAACATCATCATCCTACTGGTCCTAATCAATCAGGTTGCCCTGTGTGAGAATAGAAGCTGATGTTTTCATGGAAACCATGGAATTGTCAAATCCAATCTTTTCTGGGACAAGCTATAGTTTTGACAATGCCAGCTTCACAGATCTCACAGTCTCTTACTCATTCCACCAGTAGGCTGATCTTTTACTTTTACATGAAAAAGCGATAGTTAAGGCTGTCTATGAATGATTCGTCCAGCACCGTAAGACTTGACCATTGCCATGGTAACCATAGTTAAACTTATTCTGTTCCTGGTCACTCACGACTCCAGAATAAGTGCTTTTTTTACCTTCCTTGCATCAACGATTCTTTGTATCACTGCAGTGGCACCCTTACAATGCTGCAGGTGAAATACAAGAATATTTAGTCCATCAATCATGGTGTTAGACCCGGTATTACAACCTCTGATCAGGTGATAGCTAAGCAGTGATTAGAACTTAAACCTCAGGTATACGAGAAGTTGGGTTTTACGACCTCTTGTTTTCTTATGGTATGGGGCCGAGCCTCCTTTGTTCTCACCCTCAAACCAGTAGGTTAGCTGCCCATCAGATTGCCTTGTGGTTAAGTCGAACTATCCAAACCAAGGTTTGTAATACGGGGCTTTAGCCTAAATCCCTTCAAAGTTCCTGGGATAGTTGTCGCAGGCGCACAGTTTTTATCAAGGCCCCACACGCATTTGCTGCTGTCCCTGGTGCTACCAGCAAGCTTGTTGAAACCAGAAATTCCAGAGCTTAGCTTTGCTGAGTTCACCCCTCTCTGTCCCCATTAGTCGCAGCCAGAATTTGAAGAATGGAAATGTCCTAGTCCAACTGTCCCATTTTAGAGCTCTTCTAGGAAGAAGTTTAAGGTCAGATAGTTGAGTCCCCAAGTTAGGAGCTCTCATCTGCTGTCAGTAAAGTAGGTAGGTAGGTAGGTAGTAGGTCTGCTGTCAGTAGTGTCAGTAGGTATAGGTACCAAAAAAGAGGTCTATATTATTCCCACAAGGAATGACAGGCAAAGAATGTTTGGTGTCAAGTGTGTTTGGCTACTTGGCAACCATGGCACAGCACTAAGAAAACTGGCGATGTCCAAACGAGTGCACACTGGCCGTATCAGTTCAGTAACTTGTGCATAGTTTGTATAAATGCTGTAGAGTTACGAGATAATTGGTAATTAATTCTGGGCAGGCATCGAGCCGGCCCATGGGACAGGCTCGGTGCCTGCCCCGAAGGATTAAGACTTCAGGAAAAGAACGACACAAACAAGTGGGTTTCGGTCAAAAGTAGTGGCCCCGGGCCACCCACAACTTACTCCATTACACTAAACTTTCACCCCTGAAGGGGGTGAATATTAATAAACTTACGTTATTATTAGTGAAGACGAACTCGCGACAAAGACGTTACATCACGTTGACTTGAAAATGAATGAGAGTGAGAATCCTCTTGTTGTTGGTTCCGGCTCTCCTCACCAGGGGTGCGGAGAGTCGGAACCGCCAACCTTTGAAATCTCTCTCGGGGTGGAGCTGTGCAACGGAATAGCATGGAATCCTATAACGTTACAATGCAATGAATATCAAAGGGTTTAATATCTTAACTATGAATCATTTAATTCCTGAACAAATCCTGTTTTTACAACTAAACAAGAGAACTGTCAGAGCCTGCATGTTGGCGGGGTCAAATACTTCAGGAGGTCACCTGGTATTTATTTACAGAGCCTCCGGATCCCGAAGGCTCTGTAAATAAAGACGCTTAAAGAAGAGACCCGATGTGCACAGTAACATGCGCTTGTCCTATATGAGAAGGCACCTAGAGTTTTCATAACGTTCCAGGTTTGTTCTTTCTTATAGAAGAACCTTGAAACAGATAAAGAGTGCCCGCATGAAGTAACTTGGTACTGTGGGTGCGTTAGACAGTCCTCCTGCTGAGAGTGTGGACTAAAATTCCATTCAATTCTCCGTATTTGTGCATTATTTCTAATCAAGCGGCTCCTTGCATATCCCTCTGTTTTGCACTTGGTTTTAAGTATGTACTTATATTCCAACATAAATCACTGTACATTTTGTTGTTTATTTGCGCTTTCTGTCCACAGTAAAGGTATTCAAACAACAAAACCAAAAATGTCGAAAAAGAAGTTGACTAATGGCAATGCTGAAGAAGTTGAAGGTGAAGCACCAGAAGTTGCAACGAATGACACAGACAAAGAAGAAGAGTCACCGATCCGAGTATCTAAAAGAGCCAAAACTCCTAAAAGCGACAAGAAAGACGCTGGTAGGAAAAGCTCAAGGAAACGATCGGCATCCAAATCTGCTGCCAAAGAAGAATCTGAATCTGAAGAAGAAGACACGACAGAATATGAGGTCTGTAAACACTGTAATCCTTGCTATTTTAAACATTTAAACTCTAAATTCTTACTGGAAGCTTCGGGGCTCCAGTTCCAGTGCGTTCGTCTTCAACTCCGATGCACTGGAGCAGCACCAGGTGCACTACATCGCTACTAAAAAAACACACCGGTGCGTGCCGGTGCTGGGCACTGGAATAAAAAAACATTACGGAGCAGTAGAATTGCGCCTGTGAATAAAAAAACTCACCAATAGTATGGTCCAGTTGGACATAGGTTTGTAGAGTCGCAAAAAATCAAAGATGCTACCTGATTTTTCACATGGGCAAGATAGATAGTGTGTGGTCTCTAGTATATACTGTCTCTGCTGTAACCTGCCATGTTTCTACTCCAACAATTTTTTGATTGCTAAATTACCAAAACTGTGCTGCTGAATCAGTTCTCATTTTTGCTGTATTTTAGATCAATCGGCAAAACTCTCCTTGCAGACTTACCAAATTTTGTTTTATTTTGTTCAGTGTTCCTAGTTTTAACCCTTCTTCGAAATTGATTTATTTTATGAACAAAGGACAAGAGTTAAGAAAGATCTTCCCATCAAAAGCATTACTCAAATCAGCTCACCTCAAACTGCATTTACCCAAAATTTTAGGTTGATATCTAGAAAATTTAGTAAGTTACACCAGTATAAGTGAATGCAAAGTGATTATTTAACCCATGACTCATCTTATCCTCAATTTCCAGGTCAACAAAATTGTTGATGTCAAGACGGAAAAAGGAAAGAAACTGTTCTTAGTCAACTGGAAAGGTTATGGAAAGAAGGACAACTCTTGGGAACCGGAGTCAAACTTGTCTTGCACTGATCTAATCGATGAATATTACAAGGTTAATGATGGCAAGGTTAGTAACAGTATTTCAAGTTTTATAAAGTGCTCCTCGTTGATCCTTATTTTTCTCGCCATCATTATCTCTTTATTATTTGAAAGAATCTTACTGATTACTTCAAAGAGTAACTAAAGGAAGGCTCAATTTTTCTGGGCGGAATCAATCCAAATGTTGGACTCAATTTTTCTGAGCGGAACCAATCCAAATGTTCTTAAACTGTTGAGGATGGACATCTCTATTTACATCGTTTAATTGATTAGACTGATTTAGTACAGCGATTTATCAAATCGATTGCCGTTCGGAGAGCTTTGGTTCCAAACAAACTCTGATTCAATGTGATTTTCCCATAAGTGCATTTTTAGAACGAAAATTTCGGCTTTAACGCAACCTTTTTGCGATTATTGATTCTACGTCCTTGAAAATGCTCTATCATGCCTGATTCCATAACTAAAACTGCCAAATTGAACAAGATATTACATATTAAACTATGTGTTTGGAGGTTATTGCCCAAATTCCTGCTCAATCCACAACAAGAACATTAAAATTTGGGTGAATTCAGGAGAATGAACCCAACTATTTAAAAAAAAAAAAAAAAACAAACAAATGCGACTTCTTACACTAATATTGGCATAGAGGATGACAGCATAGTAATCGAGAATCTGTAATCTTTCAATCATAAGGCATCCGGAAACAAAAGAAATTAAAAATGTCTGCACAAAGTCCCATTTATGGAAATATTTCTAGAAATGTTTTACAACTGTTTCTTTGAGCCAGTCAAATGAAGGACGGTCTTTTGCCACTTTGGAACAATTCAATTCCTTCGTTCCTCAGACATCAGAAAATCCTCCAATAGGTACACTCTACCTTTCTGCCTGATCACAGTAATATTCATCGGACTCAAATCATGAATTACCTGCCATCTGTTCGTCTACTATATCTCTCTCTCTCGATGTTCCAGAAACCAGTGAAAGCAGCAAAAACTAAAGCTCGTGGACGGAAGAAGAACTAAAGTCATTCAAAAGCTTGTTCTTACAAAATATTGACACTTTTTGGGGAGTATTGCCTCCTCCATAAGGATTTTTGTTCAAACTTCCATTCTGATTTTTATTTTATTTTATTTAATTGATGAAGAAAATTGACCAGGATAAGAAGACAACTCTGATTTTATAAATTGTACAAAGAATCTTATTATTCAATGAAACAAATATTCACTGTCCTAGCTTAGCTGTTCCACCCAATTGTGAATGATCCAAAGAAATTGACAGTTGAATTTTAATAGAAAGTGTTGCACTTTTGAGGGTGGATGAATTTGATAGATCTCCTCTTGATTTTGATCCTTTGAGTTCAAATAGATCAAGATTTTGTTTGATTTATTAGTTCTGTACTCTACAGCTTGAATTTGAGGCAAGTTCCATTAAATTCATTCTTATAAGTTGCAATCCTTTTACATTCTTAGGGTTGAGCTAGAAGGGTCAAGTCGTGATGGCTATTGTAATCAGATCAAATGCGTTAAATCAAATGGGCTTGCTACTGTGCATCTCGATCTCGCAGGTAACCAGTCGTGATCACTTCCTCACCTCTTGATACCTCAGTCGTCAGAGATTCCGACCGGTGCCCGCTCGCCAAAATCTTTGTTGACTGAAGTACAAAGAGGTGAGGAGGTCGTTACCAACGGTTGCCTGTGCGATCGAGTTATGCAGTAGCATGCCCTTTTGATTTAACGCGTTTGATGAGCATTCCATTCGATCCTCCGTGATCAACCCTCTGATAAGATTGTGGTCGTATACCATTGGATTCCTGGACTAATTGTTCAGAGATTTCAGTGAAAGAAGTCCAGTATTATTCACTGGAACAGCAAATTTGTTTTAGTTGTAAGGTTTATTGTAAGCAAGTCTCTGTAAATTTAGCATTTACTTTTCCTCCGTACAGTCCAAGGTACTAATATTTAACAGGTATGCCCGACTCGCTTCCCGCGTCATCCTCAGTGGTGTGCAGTTCAATCACTATAGCCAAGATGGCCGACAAAAGAAGAAAACTTATACTCTCTTCAGAAAACATTGGGCTTCCCTCTCCAGGAAATCAGAGAACAAGCCAATGTTTTCAGGAAAGGGTATAAGTTTTCTTCTTTTGTCGGCCATCTTGGCCATAGTCATTTGAACTGCGCGCCACTGAGGATGCGAACCTAGGAAGCGAGTCGAGCATACCTGTTAAATATAAGTACCTTGCATACAGTCAGTGGCGTAGCCAGGAATTTTTCTAGGGGGGGGTCCGGGGTTCGAAAATGGTCATGGGGGGGGGGGGGTCCACAGATACTAATTTGGTAAAAATTGTCTGAAAACGCAAAAAATGACCTTTTTTTTAGGACAAATTTTGGTGTCATGGGGGGGTCCAGACCCCCTGGACCCCCCCCCCCCCCCCCTTGGCTACGCCACTGCATACAGTCCACGTTTTGTGTTTCTAATTCTGCATGACAAAAACTAAGTTGTCAAGTTCTTTTCTCATCATTCGAATAATAACCTAGTAAAAGTTACCTGCTCCCCTGTTTCTTTCATACCATATTTTTTTTACCCTCTTTGTAACTAGAGTGGTCATGGTGATTAAACTTTCAAGGTATATTTATCAACTAGTCACTTAATGCATCCTCATTCAAATTCTTTTGAAACTAATAAATCCTAAAACTGCTAATGTTTGTAAAAAGATTAAATGATCTTGAAGTAGAATAGAAAAAAAAATCGATCAAATACTCTTCGCTGCTCCTTGAATTTCTTTCTCACATGGAATAATAATTAATCATCCCAGTGACCTGAGCGGGGACTTCATGGTTAAACTGATCAATAAAACTAAATACAAGTGATGCTATTGGGTGTGAGATCAATTTGGGGCAGATGTCTTCCGGAAACTGTTGTCCAGTCGCTTATTACATAAAGGTTACTCTGGAGACAACTTTAAATAACGAGCGACTGGACAGTGGTTGGTTTTTGGTAGACATCCGCCCCAAATTGGTCTCACCCTATAGTGTCACTTGTACATATTTAGTTTTACTGTTCAGTTTAACTATAATGTCACCAATCAGCTTGCTGACAAGTAAAATTTTCATTCTTCAGTTATTTTATCTTGGTAATGACTAATGGTTGAAGAAATCAGCTTGTTAATTTTATCCATCCATCAAAAATTTTCTTTGATATATCTACTGCTTCCTTAAAATGAACTCTATTAATTTAAATTTCTTCAATGTGAATTGTTAAATTTGTCTTTACTTCAACTTGCTTAAAAATTCTTTTTGAACCTATTACTTGTTTGTTTTAATTCCTGTCAGTTTAAACTTACTCCCTCGACAGACCAGGAATAGTTGATGGCTGCATTTCTTGGCATTTTACAAGTAATCCTAATTACTTGATATTTTTATCCTCATTCCACTCAACTATGTATCTTATGTTGAAGGTGTCAATTCATCGCACCCATGTAGGTTGTCAATAGATTTATTTTCGAATTCTTTTTTTGCTGTAGACTCCCTCTTCAATACTCTCGTTCTCACTTTAAAAATTCAGCAGAGTAAGAAAGATTTTGATAAGAATAAAGGATATGAAGCGTGGTCATGAGCACATTTGTAACCTTAATTTTTCTGTAATATATTTGTATTATTTATCAGTAATCTTTTAGTCGTATTGTCTATTTAAAAGGATGCGCACAATCCATATGGGAAATGGCCTACGGTCAAACTTAATAAATGTGGCATCATTTTTTTCGTCTCGTCGTCCTGATCAAAAAGTCTCACGGGCCCAAAAAATTATCGCCCGTTTTCGAGATAATCGAGCTTAAAGTTTGAGCAAATCTCGGCTCTCAGGGACAAATTCGCTCGGCAATTGAGCGTGGGTCTTACCCTGGAAGCGGCTTACCGCAAACTGCCGATGGTTGCCGCCCCTTTTGCTCACACTCTGTCCGGAGAGCCTGTTGAAGCGTTTGGAGTGGGAGAAAGGGGGGGGGGCATCACCTCCCCTCGTTGATCACGACGACGATACAAAAAAATGATGCCACATTTATTAAGTTTGACCGTAGGCCATTTCCCATAAGGATTGTGCCACGTCCTTTGTCACCTCAGGGCACCAAATACCTACTCTGAAAAAACACTACAGTCTACATAGGTTTATGGAGGCACTCCTGGTCTTGAAGCCCGGTACTTTCTGTGATGGAGTCCATAATTAAGGGTTGCACGGCCAAAAATTACGGGTGTCACAACCAGTAAATCTATATAGTCCGTAATGGGTCTATTGCACTCTTCGGCTAGAGCGTTTCAAAAGTCTCAATTCATTTGTGAAAAGCTGTAAATATGACCATAGCAGCATCAGAGAACACCAAAATTTATTATTAAACTCACAAATTGCGATAAACACTAGACACTCTTCACCCCCTGTATCTTTCCACTATGTGCACGATATTTTGCAGTGTTAGCACAGCAAATTTAAATAATCATGGCCGACTGTCTTCACAGCTGACTTCACAAACAAATAAACAGTAAACACTGATGGCGTCTGTTCGAATTCTTAAGTTTCAATATCCTCAATTCCTCACAATAGGTTTTGAAAGGTACGGAAACCGATATTTGTGTCGAAAAATTATCAAAATAAAACAATAACAAACAGGATTTCCAAGAATGATGATTGAAGTTTGATTTATTTTTTTTTTTTGAGGTGCCGCGCTAACCTCGCGAAATAGGAACGTGTAATCATGGCCGACGTCTTCACAGCTGACTTCTTTTGCAATTAAATTTAAACACTGATGGTCGGGTTGATTTCTTGTTTCTATCCTGATTCCTCACGGTTTTAAAAAGGTACGGAACTCTATATGTTCTAAAAGTGTCAAGAGGATTCAATAACAAACAATTTTCAGAATGATGATTGAAGTTTGTCTCTCTCCTTTTGTTTAAAAGCCGCGAACCTCGCGAAAGGTGTACGTGTAACTTTCTATTGAAACATGGGGTGAACAGTGTCCTTTTTTGCTTGAGTTTAATAAAAATTTGGACTTTTCTGATCTGCCTGTTTATCTTCCCGGATTTTGAGGAAAAGGAACTAATAGGCTAGCAAAGTGTACAAGAGGATTCACGGTGTCCAATTTTTGGTACATTTATTTCTTCTGGTACCACAGTGATTTTAAAACTCTTGTGGCGAACGTGGTTGTAGTGTAAAAAAAGACTTTGGTTTTGAACATGGGTCGAGAATCTTGGGTCCGGATTATCAACCAGTACATTGATTTGGGCAACTCTGACTCTATCTTCCCATTTGAACATGTTTGCAGGAAAAAGACAGATATAGGGGCTAAAGTCATGTGATGGCCCCTCTGCTATCCTTTTCTAGCACATGTTTTTAATGGGGAAGAGAGAGAGAAAGACCAACTCCTGTATCTGTCCATGGCGATAGCCACTCTACACTTGCACTTTCGTTAAAAACCAATTTCAAATGGATTCGTCACAAATTTTTTTTCTTCAAAATTTGAAGGTTAAAAAATATGAGGCAAACAAACTGAGCCCATGTGAAAAATGTTCGTAAGAAGTACCACAGCTTACAAATCCTCTCTATCGGTATAGCTCATTGGATGTACTCATGCAGTATGCTTCTAAAAAACCAGAATCAGCTTTGCGGGTCACTCTTACTCACAGTCACACCAATCTTGATTCGTTCTAATCATGTATTTGAAGCGTTGAAATAAAGAACGAGGTATGCACCAGTAGATATTGCTAAGATTGTGCAGTTATCTCTTTGTCAAAAAGATTACCCAAAAAATCCACAAACAAAATTTTCGAAGTGAATTTCTCCTGAAATGAATGATTTTTTCCCCAAAAATATCACTCTGGTAAACACATTCAGTCTTGTAAATAAAAAAAAAAAAAAAAGATGCACAATCTTTGCAATAACTGATAGCGCATACCTCGTTAAATATTTCAACGCTTCATTTAACTCCATAAGACTTTGCCCGGTGGTAGAAACAAAACAAAACATTGATTTTAACAATGCAAAAATGAGATAGACTAACAATAAAGTAAAACCAACGGAATGAAAATAATTTATATCAATTTTATTTACAAAATAAGAATTTTGCTTTTATGTGTTACATTTGGTAGGTAGTTAAAACTATCTTAAAACATTAGGTTCTATCACAATTTATAATTTATACACTGTTGCAGGGAATTTTACGCTGAAATTGCAAGCAGTTCAAGAGACAAATAGAGAGAGGTTAAATACGGACAAGCACTGAACAGCGTTGTACTTTTAATACTTACTTAGTCATTCATAATTGCTAAAGTTGGATCGAAGGCAGTTAACTTGATCAGAGTTCAGTTGAATTGAAGAATGGAATAAGAGCCTTTAATTATCAACAAGCTGATGAATTACAATCTCGTCAAACCAATTGTTAAGACTGTCTGAGTGACCCTATTGGGCGACTATTGTAAGACTTTGCCACAGTTATGATAATTATCATTAAGGTTCTTGATAGTTACAGACTACGAATGGATAGCTGTTAAAAACAAGCAATTTAACAATGATCACAAAAGCAACTGTATAGTCTTACAAATCTCGACCGATAGTGTCGTCCAGAGGAAGTCTGAATGATCAGTTTAACAAAAAAGTAACTTATCTGCCTACTAATGTGCTCTGGCAGTTGAATCTTACTGCACGATACCCCTGAGAAAACATGGGCTCTTATGCACAAACCACCTTTATTGTAATTTAATGTCCACTTTGACTGAACCAAATCTTGAAATAAAATATCCCTCTTTATTTAGTCTCTAAATATAACAGCTAATAAGATCTATGGAAAATGATAGGTAAATAACCGGATGAATTCCTAATTCCACGAATGAAAAAAACTAAAAATTTAAGATAGGTACATAATTATTTTATTAACAATTAATATTGCACAATTAATGATCACTTTTGAAGTTTAGTTAACCACGCTCAATTGTTAAAATTTAAAAAATAGTTTCGGTTATTTTTTTGAAAATTATAAATTTGAAGAAACATGAGTGCCGATTGTTTTACATACAAGCTAAGCCACACAAAATAGTGAAAGGAAACAACGAACGCACTGAGCTGTATCATTCAGCGTGGTACTTCATACGAGCACAATTTTTCTTAATGGTACAAAGTACGAGTGATTTCGGTTTCTTCTTTTTACTTAAACCATACAGGAGAGGAGGGCGGCTAAAATTTGCGTACAAGGAATCATTAATCTTTAAAATTAGTATAAAAATGGCTAAAATTGTATCCAAACAAATTGGAAAAGTGCACTTTCTGAGCAACTCTATGTGATACAGTGCACTTGTTTTCAAACAAAGTCTTAATAATTTCTTTTTCATCATTGAGAGATGGTTTCAATAGTACACTTGGAGGGTTCATCATATTATTTTAACGCAGTTTGATTTTTTTCATCTGATCAGTAATTAAAAAAAAAAAAAAATCATCTGATCAGTAATTAAAAAAAGAATGTAATTAATTTAAGAAGTCTGAATTTTCAAAAGCAGCCTTAAAAAATTAAGAGGGTAAGACCAGAAGATTAGCTTAGCGTACTTCAATCAATGCATATAGGTAGGTTCGCTTTAACAACTTACAAAAACTTTCAACAATCATTCAAATCATCATATTCCAATTTAAATGATTAAAATAAGTTTTAAGTAATCTAATGAAGGGTGTTGGAACTGCCTATAAAAGTAAAAGCACCTACTCAAGTCCTTTCAAAGAAATAAATTTAAAGGTCAATAGCGCCATCGTTAAATTGCGATAAATTGATATAGCAGTTAAAAACCCTGACACTGAGCTTATGCAGTGTACACATGGTAAAGTAATTTATCAACCACTTAAAATAGAGATATTGAGAGAGTAGGGCTGATGGAACCTGCTTTGTACAGAGAAACTGAGCTAGCTAAAAATTAGATTAATTACCTATTTAAATAATAAAATAACTTATTCACAATATTTTTCCGGTAGTTCATAAAAGATATAAGAAATAAAAATAAGTAATTATAGAAGGCAAAGGAAAGATTTTCAGGAGCAATAAACTGTACAGAGGCCCTCATTTTAAATAAAATAAGAGCCCATAGATTAAGAAATGTGGCCTCTCCTTATAAATTAGCTCTGAGGTTTGATTAAATTTCTTAGGAATGGCACACCAATTGACTATTGGGTCCTTCCTCCAGAGAGTCCTCTTAATTTAACTGTTTAGTTTGGACATACAATGCATACACAGTTTTTTGTTTCATAGGGGTAGGTAGATGTAATTTAGGAAACAAATCTTTATTTTTCAATATTGAGAAGCCCCTGCAATGAACTTTTTTTTTTTTTTAAATAAATGTATCTTAATAGTTAAAAACGAAACTGTAGGGTTGCTAAAATGGAAGGCAAAGAGGCCAGCGATCCCTGAAAGGTACTTTCATCTCCATCCCTAAGACATAAAATCTAATTCGTTGGAATCTAATGGAAAATAGTACATAAACCTGTGCTAGGACTACTGTTTCCTACAGTTATTTTTTTTATTTATTTTTTTTTTTTTAAATCAATGAAACTGTGCATAGGGATACGGAGGGATGCGATTGAATTTTTGAAGAGACAGTATCACGACCAACATGAAACTATACAAGAAACTGATGAAATTAATTGCCATATCGTGTAACAATGAAAACAAAAACTAAGGGTAACACAGATGAAACGAGAGACGAGGCACTGTTTTTCTTGGAGCATTCCTCTGGTTTAGTTCCAGTGATGTGGGCGCAGAACGCTGATTTGAAGTCATCAATTAAGGCACTCTGTTCTGATGAGTTGAATTTCTGTGGAGAAAAAAGGAAATTGTATCAGGTGAAATGAAGGAGACAAGAAAAGAAGGATTGAGTCCCAACACTTTATACCAGGGCATCGGACTGCAGCAAAAATCAGTTTGAGTTCAGTTCATGGTTTACATTTTTTGGAAAAGCCAGTTCGCAGTTCGGTTCAGGTCACACGCCATTTAGGTTCGCTCCAAACTGGCTCACTAACTCGCGAACCAGTTGGGAGAGGTTCGACTCGGAAAAAATTGCTTTAACTTTTTTTTTTTTTCTTATTATTTTATTTACTTTTATGAAAAATGAAAGTATAGTACTACTTGCGACTTAGAGAAAACATCACTATTGGATCTCAACCAGTCAAATTTTCTCCGCATTTATTACACATGCTTTTGTTGGTTGTAATATCATACAAAAAATACTTGTGTATAGGATGGCTCATCTTTCACAAAAATATAATAATTAACAAAAAAGAAAAACAAAAAGATACTTAAGACTGCAATGAAAAATTAACCATGCTTTTTTCATTTCTATTTAATCAGAAAAAATGGCGGTTTAGTAACCTTTGTATGCATCCAGTAATCCATGGCAACAATTTATTCTTGATACGCATTTTTTATATGCGGCTAGTTAACAAATATACGATTCATCAATTGCACGAAGAATAAGTGCTGAAACCAGTGGCGGCTCGTGCGGTTTGGCAACTATGCAATTTGTCCATTTAAACCTAGGTATGTAAAATAATCGAGTCTTGAGGAAGCTAACAGCCTCCTGGAGAATCGATTGTTTCACATTCATTCAAACGGAGGAAAAGCAATGTTGAGGAAGGTATGCACAACTCCAAGTTTCATTTTTTTATCTTAAACTAATTTCAAGTTAGCAGGAGGGTACAGACTTTCTGAACGTACTGTAAGTCACAAAAAATTGAAATTAAAGTTTCAATGAACAATGATAATCTGACATCATTCAGCATTTCCTTGAGAAATAAAAGATACAAAGAAAACTAAGGGGTAATGTCATTGCAGTTAAAATCACCAATACAGGACAAACAAATTGCAAAGTGATCGCAATTTTCTATCTCCTATAATTCTCGTTATATTTACCGCAATAAACTTTTGTAATACTAGGAGCAGCAGAGATCTTTGAGTAAAAGACACTCATCTTTTTCGGGTCAGAAAATATTGTTTTTCTACAAAGACAGATTGTTTAAAATTGCATTCAATAGAAGTGCAAATTCGTTGCACCAAACTACAGTTAATTTTTAACTTCTTCAATAAAATTAAAGGAAAAATTCAAATTGATTGCAATTTCTAGTGATGTCAGAGAAATTTAAACTTACGTTGTTAATATCGACTCTTGGTACAGAGGCTAATTCTGGAGACAATTTTCCAGTCATGTCACCGTAAATAGCCAGTAATTCGCTACCTTTATTTGTTGAGCAGTTTTTGATGTCTTCAATGTTTGTGATGTTAGCCTCCTTCAAACACTATGAAAAGAAGGAAAGAGGAAATTAAAATTGGAAAAATTACTACACTGATGACCTATGAAACAATTAGGTAAATCAATTTCCGTGCTCATCATAACCCTTTCAGTACCACGCCAAATTATATTCGTTAGTAAGACTATATCTGTCTCACAAAATGTCAGTTTTATATTCACAATATAAGTGCTGCTACAAATTGCTAACATTTTAAAAATAATGTCTATTGGAGAGCCTTCAATGCATTGTGTATGCAAAATCAGCATTGCAGTGTAGGAATATGTAACCACCCACTTAATTGTAGCGAACGAACATTGATTTGTCATCGTAACCGAGTTACGAGTTTCATTTGACTTTCTTTTTTTGGTGTCACTAGTTGTCACAGTACCATTAATCAGATGTGGATCACTACTCCGATGACTAATTACTATGTGAATCATCCTTGTTAGCATAGAGGGAGTGGCGAAATTGAGATAGCAATCTTCCATTATTACTACCCTATGCCACCATTAGGCTTGCTCAAATACAAGCGTTTATTGGGTTTCGGAGTGGATTTCAGAAGTTTTTAGTACTGCCATCATTATTTTTGGAGGTTTTTACACCAGAGTTTACAATTAAAGCGCTTATCGCAAAAGTGTGCAACAGTCCCATTTCCTTCCCTATACATTTTCTTTTCTTTTTTCTTGTTGTCTCTCTTTTTTGCTCTTTTTCTCTCTCTTTCTCTCTTACAATTAGATGCTAAGGTACCTTCAATTTTTTTTCTCTCTCTTTTCCTGTCCTCTCTTCTTTTTTTTTCTATGCCCCCCCTCGGGTGCGCCCATCATGGAAACTACTAATAATACCCCACAAATTCATCAACCAAACAAGTGGGTTTAAATTTACCTTTTCTGTAGGGTATGGTGAGCTTTTAGATCCAGATGCCATGGCACAATCGACGAATTTCATCACCATTGCTTCATCCGGAATCATCTTGATGACGCAAGACTGAACTTTGTCGCCTTCGCATTCATTTTCTCCGTGTCTACATTCGAAAACGAGCTCTTCTTTGTCACCCTTTGCTCTTTGTGATACTGAAAAACAAAAAAAGAAAAATCAGAAAATCATAGAAAATAAAATAATCTAGTTCCTTAAGAACATCAGTGACAGAAAGTTTCACGCAATCAGCTGGCCCCTTCAAGAGGACGCTCAAAAATGACAAAGATTACAAATTCTCAAGATGTGGTGTGCACAAGCCAGAGTAAAATCAGCCCTCATAGTTACCCGCGAGCAGCATTTTCAAAAGCACGGCGTTTTGTGAGATAAATCTTACTACGCGCGTGGATGGATATTGCTTGTTGCATCGGCTGAATTTGAAGGAACTTTATCGAGAGAGAAACGTGAAATTTCTGAATTTCTCACTTTCATTCCTTGTGGGATTTTGTCATCTAATTTTGGAACACCAACACCCCCCCCCCCCCCCAAAGAATTCGGCTTCTGAGATAAGTAAATAATGAAGCACGTGAAACACGTACCTAATTTTAAAAAAAAATTAATTTTTAGAACATGGATGAGATAGTGTACGCGTTGCGTTAAACAGAACGTATACTTGCAATGAATTAGAAAGAAATTACATTTTCTCGTTTTCTAGGTGGTTCTAGCGTTGATCCAAGTTTCGTGACCACTTCGATGTGTGTTTGAAATGGAGAAAATGTTTAAGAATTTAACATACAGAATAATTCAGAACTACCCATAATGGATTTAATTCAATCAGTAATATCTTATTTTTAAATTATTCTGATTGCGAGTGAAATGTCACACAAAGCTACACTGACTCCCTCTCCGTGTTCTAAGGGCTCAATTTCGGTCACATTCGGACCTCTGGGCCCCCTTTTAACAACTTTCAAACCCGAGACCCCCCCCCCAAATTAACTAAGCTACTGCTCGATAAGGTAAACACCCCAGTGCCCAGCACCCCCGGAATTGACGCTAGCATCCGGCACTTATTTACATATCAGTGGAAAATAAAGAATGTAGGCAACGTCGCCGGCTCGTGATTTAAATCTGACATAGAGCAGCACTAATCAGTGAAAGTTTTGTTATATTTGCATTTTCTTTAGGTTTGAATTTTTGAAATGTTGTGTTTAATTTCCTAACCTCCCGACACAAGAGTTTAAGTCCGTTTTGCAAAGTAACTTGGCTTAGAACCTGGAGTGAAAATAAGGATTTATAAGTTTATTTTGCATGGGTCAATTTCGTTTGATGTAAGGAATCCGTCTCAAGTTTTTGCTTTTTTATGAATTTTTCAGGTCAGAATCACCCAATCATAGCCAACTCAAAAACTGATTTTTTTCTTCACTTGTGCGGCTATCAATAGAGAGCTGATAAAATTTCCGACTAAAATGCCGCGGGGCGCATCGGCGATTTCATACGATTTTTCACATGCGAAAATTCCTTATCGGAGCCGGGTACTGGGGTGTTTACCTTAAACAAGTCACTAAATTTGATAGGCTTGCCGATCGCGCCCTGCTATCGATATACTATCGATTTATTAAAAAAGTGCATGCACGCGCGCACCAGCTTGGCGCGATGCAAGCGCGCTCGCTTCAAAAGTGGACGTGGCGCTTGATGTTTCCGCTACCTACTTTTCCTATTCAGTTTCATCGCCTTTAGCCTTGAGATGAGATGAATAGCGTCTTGCTAATGCGCTCTGAGAGAATCCATGGCAATACAACCGGGTGCTGGGGGTCGCTTTGAAAAAGCGCGCGCTTGAAAATCAGATGCAAAAATCACCTTTGACATGTAAAACAGTCTCCTATTGTCATGCAAAAAAGGGAGGAATATTGCACAGAAATCATTACTCACTTAACGAGGAAAGCGCTCAAAACTAGGTAGGTATAATCTTAACTACGATTAGACAGCTTCGTGCAGAAAGGAACCGACTGGCATTGAGTTCCTTATATGCAGTGAGGTTATTTCTGATTAAAACCGAAAAGAAGAGGCCCATGAAACAGCGAAAGAGCTCTTATCTTCCTGGGTAGGTATGCAGGAAATCCTCATTTTACCATAATGCGGCCGTTTCTAGCAACGAGTTGACCTCAGTTGGCAACGTTGCATTTTGTCCATTTAAACCCATCAAAAAGATCGAATTATTGCGGGTGTTAGGCGAACACCTTCGCATCCGACCTTTTTCCGACCTTTGAGTCCCGACCGAAGAGCTGCAAAATTGGACACCTGTCGCAAATTTTGAGCTGGGTTTTCATTTGTCTCTGACAAAGTGACAAATTCATCATCATCCGTTTTCTGCCATTGAACCTATGCTAAAGTATCGAATAAACGAAGATTCTATTGAATTTCCCAAAGATCGAATATTTTTCTGAGGTTTAGTAACACGGGGGGAAGGATCGATACATTGCAATTTATTAATTATCGGGAGGGAGCAGCGCTGCTCTGAGCCGCGCCGCGCGGGCACGTGCAATCTGCAGTGAGAGTGCATGAGCGAAACGAAATGAAGACAAAAGGGGTGCTAAAGGTGATCGATGTTGTGAGATTGGCCATCTTGGATTTTCATGGTGCTTGCATACAGGTTGCTCGATATTTTACCGCCATCTTGGATTTCAGTTAAATGCCTCTTGTGAGTTTCCAATTGCATTTTATGACTTTCTGCTGCCACCAATGGGATTTTTCACGCGATTTTACATGAGATTGATCACTCGCTATATCGCTGTAGCAAAAGTTTGCAACAGACCCATTGGCGTTCGTTAGGCAGAATGACCGGTTTCTCATTAGTTATTTCAAAGTGACAAGAATTAATTTAATGAAATATTGACTCAGTAGCGAAATTTCGGGTGGGTAGATTTCATAATGAATTATCCTATTGCACTTCTATAAGTTCTATAAAGAAATAGGTACATGCAGATAAATTCCGGGTTAGCGAAGGGGGGGGGGGGGGGGGCGAAAAGGAAAAGATCGTCAGCTCTAAAAGGAATCTGAAATGTTGGAATGAACCCAAGAGTGCGCCTCTTTAAAAAACACTAACGAATTGCGTTCATTTCAAGGAGTTTCTCCGAGAAATAAATAATACAGTTTTTCGCATGTGAAAAAATTAGTAGCAGTGTTTTTTTGGTTTTGTTTTTTTGTTTTTTTTTTTTTTTTTTCAGAAAAACTCCATGAATATAACTCAATTCGTCGGTATTGTCAAATCGGTTGAAATTACGTTTCATCAGTTCCTTTCGGCGCGTTTTCGTTCCCTACCTAAAGAAGCGAGTTAGTTAGTTAAATACGGTTTTTATTGAAGGGGTGCCTCAGCATCTCAGGCCATTCACACCCCTTTGGGGGCAGAACTTTTGCAAATATAACATCACATGTTATACTCCTATCACTCTATCACTTATATCACTCCTCTCCAGCCCAAAAAGTATAAGGAGCTGGGTCCTGGAAGTGATTTTTGAATCAGTTAACGGTCTAAGTATTTTTAGAAGCAAGCACACCCACACAAACATATGCGGCGCGTCATGCACATAATGGTCGTGAATTGATCAACACGATCGATCGATGAAAAGCTATCGGTGAATAATTTGATGCAATGAGGGTAATTGATCCATCATGAATTCGTGATTGCATCGTTTCAACCAACAATTTAGACTATTGACAAATCAGCGGTTGGGGTCGTAAACATGTATCGAACTATTCGACACATCGAACATCGTTTTCGAGATATATCAACAACCCCCCCCCCTCCCCTGAATTTGGAACGCCACCTCATCAGGGTTGCCGTTTGGTGTGATTTTCATGGAACTCCTTGATTCAAAGGGAATAAATCCAGTACGACTAGATATACATACATATAACGCACGAAAATACTCTAATCTGTAATCTTTTTAGCCACCGGTGGATTCACCGTTGAAGTTCGAAATTCCACGAAAGTCACGCCAAAAGCCAACTCGCCTGCACCACCTATTTACGCACACAGACTTGTAAAAGGTCATTACTTACACCAAAATCTATCTCCTCCCATAAGAATCACGAAGCCATGAAAAGGAATCGATCCTTCGTTGATATTTTGCATATTTATCGATCTTTCGTACTACAAAAGTCTTTCGTCTTTTGTTCTTTTTTGAGTAGGTACCTACATCAAAATCTTCTCGCGGGAGAGAGTAGCAATTTTTTGGATCATTTGGACCATTTTTGGATCATTTTGAGGTCGGCAAAGAGCTGCACTTATACGTGCGTAGATATAGATATAGGTACTCAAACGGTTACCTCGGCTTCACAATGGAAATAAAAAAGCTTTTGCTGTTTGTGACAGCAGTTGATTCTAGATACGCTTTTGAAATATAACATTTCCAAGATAGCAAGATAAAGTTGAAACCACGAACCATATCAAAATAAACAAAGCTTATTTCTAAAAGAGCCCTTGCGTACAGTACCTACCTATACCTATACAGAGATGATAACCCAAAACAAAGTTGCAGATTTTCTCTCTTTAGATTCCCATTTCCATGTTCGATATTTGATGCATTGATCGAAGTTTACTAATGTTGCTATCAATCGATGCATCGAAACTCGTTATTTATCAACGACTAAAAACAGACCTAAGAGTCACTTTGCGTCCTCTTAACCCTTTACGGACCAGGTTATAGTTCAAGAGAACACCGCTCCTCCTTTTATACATAGAATATAGTTAACTGTTCGTACTCTGTGGAGTTGGAATTGCCTATACGACGAATTGAAGGCGCTCGACGAGATCTTATCTTGTAGTATTTTCATCTATATTTGCGTTTATCCGGAATGAAGACTGAATCAATGTGAAACAGACTAGAGGAGAAAAACGAGTATACTCTGGCTTGGCCCATAAGGGGTTAAACCATCTCAAAAGCATAAAAAGAATCATGATTTCAGGTGATCTCTCATTTTCGACTTGTTAAATTTGTTTCGATGTATCGATAAGATTTTGATTTTTTTAGACATCGACCTTCGATGCACAAAAAAAACTGGACATTGCACAGGCCTACGTAGAGCTACCTACTATCTAACACTAACCTATTGACAGTCTAAAAATATTGTGATTTGAACGTAAAGTCCACGCGAAAGATTTTTATTTTTCGCTCATCACATTTTTAAGGTCAAAAGAATGCATCTCACATCAATTCAAGACTTTTTTAAAGTGTCCGTCGAATATTTCGGACTTTCTGAGAATATTGAGCAACCCACTTATTTATTTATATTTTTTATTTTTGACGGGTTAGAGTCTTCACTGACATGAGAGAATTATTTTTCTAATCCAATGTGTATTTCGTTTGTGTTAAAGAAACTGCACAGTGAAATAATGACTAAGGGGAAATTCCTTTAACCCGAGGAAAATGTCTGCTGCTATACAATTAGTAAACGATTCCTTGTTGTGACAGTGATTCTCTTTCTTGAAATCAGAAGTTTCCTTCGCGCAAGGAAAACTGTCACAAGTAAACGTGTTTCCTTGTTTTTAAAGAAGTGATTTCTCTCCGTGTTTGAATTCGTCGAAATGAAGGAAGCACCCAGAATAAGCGTATTGCTTATGCCTACTCAATTAACACACGTGTTTAAAGGAAACTTTGGGTAACAAAGTCCTACATCCTCAATAAAGATATTACAGGTAATCTATTTCTTCGTACCTACACGAAAAAAAAAACGAAAAATCTAATATACGCGCATTCTCAACTTCCATTCTGGGTTATATTTTAGAGGTTCGTCTCAGTTCTCCAAGGAATCGTACGCTCAAGTTACGTCTATCCATTACCTTAAAAAAATGTCAAAATAAAATACTCGCATAGTATGACTTGAGTCCCCTACTTTTCGTTGATAACAAAAATTTTGCATTAACTTTGGCTTAAAAATTCTGCTATGTAAGGCAACTAGCTGAATAAGTGCTTTTACCTTGACCAGGGACCTTGTCCTGTAAGAGAAATATAGAGGTATATGGTAATGAAGTGCAAGCGGGCAGTAAACATAATAAAAGAGAAGTGTGAGACGCAAAGACAAATATTTACGATATATTGTCCGACAAAACTGTTTCTGCGGATGATTTTGTTCGTAAGCTGTATAGTGAAGTGAATACAACGTACAAAAGCAAAACTTGACGCAGCTCCATATAGACACCCCTGGCCTCCTCATTGAACGTGACGTGAAGTTATATAGCTAAAAGAACCCCCCCCCCCCCCGATCGCTTCCTTTTCTGCCAAGTTTACTGAAGCTCGCTTACTGGTTTTAAGTAAACACTGGTTTTTTTCTCATACAGAAATATAAAAATTGTTGCCACCTTAAAATTAGGTTGATAAATAAATCCCCTCAGAGTCTGTTCTTCTCTATATAGAACCTGCGCTCAGTGCTCATTGGATTAAACAAATAACTCGCATCTTTAGCCCCCCCCCCCCAAAGCCTTAGTAAACTAGCGCAGACCTTGATTTGGGAGGTTTCACATCTTAAAGAATATGAAGCTTTCATACTTTGACAGTTAGCTCACCTTAGCTTTGCCGAAAGGTACCAGAGTGAGATTCATATACTGGGCCAACTCCGTGTTGTAGGTCGGATACAATTGGTCGTGTATGAACTTCATGCTGTCGGGACACAGCGTTTCGTAATACACAGTCACTCCGATTTTCTGAAACAAAAAAACAGAACAAAACAAAATGAAATTATCTTCTCCTCTTTTCACTGTAGCACGATGTCAGTGTACAGATGGACGTTACAAACAAACAGACAATAGAATCCTATATGCGATATCAGAAAACTAACAAATGGAACCGACTGCGTGAACGAGGGGCGGGAAGGGGGGGAGAGGGAGTCTGACCTTGGCCAAATAATAGAGAAAATAATTTTATTTCTAGGGGCCCGATATTCCTCGATCTCATTGCACCGATTCGATGACGGTACAAACCACAAAGATGAAGTTAAGAGCATTATGAGTTATGTTTTTATAATAATTTTCCGTCATGGATAATGCGGATAGGTAGTTATGTTGATCATGATTAAAGGTGTTATTCTGCCTACAAGATCTTAGCAGATTTGAATCTAACGATAAAAAAATAAAAATAAAAAAAGAGAGAAAACTTAAAACGGTAATGTGACCGTCAATGTAATAGAGCTCGTTTCAGAAGTGTAGACGCACCTAGACCATAATCTTTGGCAAATTTTCAATTTTCATTCCATAAAATCAAAACAAAACTTCGTTCCAACTTTCAACTTTTGATTTTAAAGCGTTCCTCAATGCAAATCCAATACTTATATTAATTTTCATTAATTTTTATGATGTAAGTATTAAAAGAAATAATGTCGATAATTTCCAAAGATGATCGGTCAAGGTGCGGCTACACACTTCTGAAACTATCTAATTAGGTCTGAGAGCAATTTTTTATTTTTCTTCAACAGCATGTTCAGTATTTTCTTTTAGGGACATTCTTTACGGGTCTCGTCCAACATCAATAGGGAGTCCAGGTTAGAATGAAAGGCGGTGATTGGTTGAGGTGAGTCACGTGGTTTCTATAGATAGTAGAAGTAGGTATGAGTAGTATAGGTGTATAATCAAAATTTGAAAAAAAAAAAAACCTATTGACTGCGTCAGCAACTCAAGACTCTAATAACCAAACGAATATATTATATTCCGAGTTTCAAATAGGCAGACTTGACAAAAGGTTCATGAACAGATCCAGCAATTTGGCAACCAGAAACTCATCCCCATTTGAACGTATGAAAAACAGTCGATTCTTGCGAGGGCCATGGCTCTTCTACTAATCGATTGTTTCTCATGCATTCAAATGGGAACGATACACAGTTGTCAGATTGCCGGATCCGCCTCTGAAAAGGAGGTTATAGCCTCTTCAAAATTCGGTTGTTGTCCCTGAGTTTAAATGGAAGAGTTGCAGTGTCGCCAAATTGAACAAGCCGCGACTGCGCAGTAACATCAATGACCGCAAAATCAAGATAATAAAGTAAAATGTTTAAAAAAAAAAACAAAAGACAAAAAACAAAACAAAAACAAAAACAAAAAAAAACGGGACACATAATAAACAATAAACATAAATCGAGACGATGAAAACACTAAGAAAAAGTTGGAGGAAGGTATTGAAATAAAAAACAAATTTGGAGAAATCGAATTTCCTTGTACCGCAAATCGACCGACGTTTTCAAGAGTTTGGTACTTCAGCCTCATTTATTATTTATACTGTGAGAGTGTCTTGAGGTTTGAAATGACCTTCTTGAAACTTCTTCCCAGTGCTTAAACACTCTTTTACCGTCTGAATTTGACGAAAATGTTGAAATATTTGCCTGATTTCGTTAGTTCAACGGGGGCGGATTAGGCTAAAAGCTATGGAGTCAACTCAAATTCCCAGGGCTGAAGTTTCACCAAAGTTTCACCAAATCTTGGAAGATTAATTTCTTTAAATTTTTATCAGAGAGTAGCGGGGTCGGAGGAAACAGGTGTAGCAAAGGCCTAGGCGTCGCGTCAAGTGGGGGGGGGGAGATATAGTATGAATTTTTGAACTTACTGGTACTCCCAACAGTATTTTCAAAGTGATTTGATTTTATAATAGAATAGGGCAGTTGCAAGAGTCACAGGTGTTGTGTTTTTAATCAATAAGAAAATGAAAGTACTTGATGAGTTGCAACAAAGATATGCCTTTGGTTTCTAATTAAGTCCCTGTTCCGGAAATGAGAATTTGGCCCAAAATGAATTGGGTTTTAAATGGGAATTCCGCGTTGTGACGTCAATACGCACAGGATTTTTTACAACTTTACCACGTGTGTATCTCCAAAACCGGGACACTCAAGTCAAAAAAACCAAAGGCATCCTTGTTCTCAGCTCATCAAAGACTATCAATTTCGCTATAAAAAAAACACTCAATGTCAGATCCTTGCAACTACCTCATTATGAACTTTTGAGGCCGATCACACTCTATGTTTTATTTGTGGTTTTTCTGAACCCAAATCATCAATTGAGGACTTTTGCCGGAAGAAGGGCACATAACACATCAGGTGTATTATTTCCTTAAAATCAGCATACAAATATAGATTGGACATTTTACATTTTTTACAACAAACACATGCACCTAAAGTTCCCACCTTAGCTTCGACCCATTAAAAAGGCACAGTGCGACAACATACCCTCGATTGATACACGATTAATATTGCCTCAGTAACCCCAAAATGAAGTAAGTACGCACTTGAATTGAATCAACGACTGCCACAACTTAAAGTGTGTTTAACAATTCCTCCATTAAAGTAATTGTTCTGCCTACCTTGGAAATTGAAAGTGGTCACTATATACTGCAGTATAAACGTACCTGCGTTCCCAACATGGATTATTTATAATTATTCGCTGCCTCGATAAACTTTCAATATTTTCCTCCTTTTAATCAACGCTTGCGGTCGCATTAGACAATAAACATTGACCAAACGATATTCCAATCGTGCGTGGTTTTCCACCATCCCATCCAAGTCAACTATCATGGCCTCGCCTTTTCAAGCCTCGTTTCGAAAAGTGCTAGAGACCTATTGATTTTATATACGCGAGTTCCTTGTATAATTTTAAGAACTTGCTAATGAAAATATTGCAACGATAAGTCGCCGATACTAATATTTATCGTGCTTTTGAGATTAGAGTTTTGTCTTCCAAATAGTATGGATTTACACATAGGTACCTAACACTAATGAAAAAGGAGAGAAGTGCTCCCCCATCCCAACTCAGTCCTCGATAAACCCCTAAATAAGAGGCAGTAAAGTTGGTGAAACACCTGGGACCCAGGGGCGGCTCATGCAATTTGGCAACAATGTCATCCCTCCATTTGATTGCATGTAAAACAATCGATTCGAAAGTGAAGCAGCGCTTCACCAACAATCGATTGTTAAACATACATTCAAATGGAGCGAAGACATTGTTGCCAAACGGCACGAGCCGCCACTGCTGGGACCAATTAATGTATGATCCCGCGGTAGTGTGCGCACCTTACGGGGACTATAGTGGACCTATTTTTTAAATGAAAAGGAAAGAAAAAAAGAGAAAAAACTTTTTTTTCTCTCTTTTCTTTTAATTGTTTCTTGTGGGAGCATCTTTTCCTGAACAAAATTATGTAAAATATGTAATACTTCGATTTCTTTTTCATTTTAATTTTTTTTTTTTTTTTTTTTAATCCCAATCATCTTCAATGTAAATTTTTTAAGTACATTTTCATTAATCATGAATTAAACAAAGACTAGCCCTACAAGGCCAAAAATAAATCTGTAAATGCGAGTATTTTTATTTTTTTGTTTTCTTCAATTTCCCGAAACTTATTGAATTTTTTTACCTTTCAGTACACTTTTTCGGAAACTAATAATGCTATTATCACGATTGTTTTTTTATAAAATGTTCATAAATTCAGCCTTTAGCAATGGAAGTAAAATCAAAGTCATTGTGCAGCTAGATTTTTTTAGAGGGGAAAAAAAGTTAAAAGCTCAGAAGAAAACATAAAAAGTACAGCTTTTTAAGCTTTCTAAAAATGGAACATGAAGTTGCGAAAAATTAGAACTTCATTTCCATGTCTGACAGAATGTATAATAAGGAGTACGTATGCAAAATCTAATTGCTGTAGCTCAAACCAATTCTGAGAAAAGTGTACCAAAAGATGACCCATTTTTACATGGGTAACCTATAGGTCTACTATCAGGTGCACACCTGGGAAAATTGTTTCATTGATTTAAGTGGACAGAATGCAACTTTGCAGTGGCGGCTCGTGCAATCTGGCAACCGTGCACTTTTTCCATTTGAACGTATGCAAAAAGATCGATACTAGGTGAGGCGCTGCGCCTCACCAAGTAATCGATTATTTTACACAGTTTTAAATGGAGGAAATCCATTGTTGCCACATTGCACGAGCTGCTGCTGCAACTTTGCCAAATGCAAATCTCAAGGAAAAAGTCGGGAGACGATATAATGACAAGGAGCATAACTCTAATACCTGCTGAGCTTTGTATGAGCCTGTAATATCAATACATCGATTTTTTTATCGAAACTGTGTTAAAAGTTACCGTTGGTTCTTTCTTTTCAAGTATATTTACAGAGCCAAGGTTGATGGCCCTTAAAATAAGTTCGGCCTTGTAATTAAAAACGAATTCATAATTCACAGGTCCATTCGATGAAAAATTAACGATGAGGAGTGAGGACACAGGGCAGAGCGTCTATCATGGATTGGTCCTAAAGCTTTCTTGTAATTAAGTTTACTTTTTTGATGAGCTTCTCTTTCCTTTGAGCTGGGGGGGGGGGGTGTCTGGACCTCTCCCCTCCTTCGACACCACCCTAAAATATGTATTTTTTTTTTTTTTTTTTTTTTTTTTTTTTTTTTTTTTTTTTTTTTTTTTTTTTTGCGTTTTCAGAGAAATTTAACCAACTTTTGACCTTCGGACCTTTCCCCCCTCGACAATTTTGGGGCTCTCGATCCCCCCCGCCTCCTCCCTAGAAAAATCTCTGGCTACGCTTCTGTTAAAGTTTAAGTATAGGCTGTCCCAAGAATGATTGGACTTGACAGCTGTAGATTTGAATGAAAACACCATAGCTTCTTCACTGCTCCTAACCAATCAAGTTGATCTAGATCTGAGGTTTGAAGCTGATGTTTTCACGTAAGCTGCAGACATGTCAAATCCAATCTTTTCTACGACAAGCTGTATAACATTCAGAGAAAATTTCTGGTGGGAGGGGGCCGAAAAAGGTTGAATGAAAAGGGGGACGAATAAATTTTCGAACAACCTTCGATGAGAGGGGGGGGGTGAAAATTGTACGAAATTAATAATTTTTTCATTCGGGGGAGGAGGGCGCGGGCGGAGGCACTTACAGAAGGGGCGTAAAAACATCCACACCCGCTTCCGCTAGTACCGTGAATACCTGTAGAATCTATAAATTCAACTTTTGTCTGCTTATTCGGGGCTCGAAACCGCATCTGCCTAGCTCATAACTTGAAAGATAAACTTTTTTTACGAGGTTCATAAACCGCGTTTGCATGAGGCAAGAGAATCTCTGATGCATATCGTCATCGTCAGTTCTATGTTCTCGATTCTAATTCCGCACTGTTGCCGCCAGTGGCGTCGCGTGCAATTTGGCAACACTGCACTCTACCCATTTAAACTCATGTGAAAGGTCGAATTCAGGGGGTGCACAGTGCACGAGGAAAATTCGATATATTTAAGGAATTTAAATGGAGGAGTCGCATTGTTGCCAGATGCACGCGACGCCACTGGTTGCCGCCTTTCGTTCGTTCGCTGGTTCGGTTAACTATACGGCGCGAAATTTCGGTCGAAAACAAATTACTTATTCCCGCCCCCTATTCCCGCCGTAAATTCAAACCCGGCGGTGGGTGCAATCAATAAGCCACGTGACCTAGTTCAACTTAAAAGACTTTTGGCCTGCTTTTACCGATAATTACAGCAACAGAAAAGGCAGTCCGTCGGTTCGCCTTTATAACGTTGAGATAGACCGTACCGTTTCATCGTGTCGGCAGGGTCTACATTACATCGATGACTGGAGGATTGTAATGGGGGGGGGGTGAGAAAGGGGTTAGGTGGAGGTTAGGGGGCGGCAAGTGGGCGGTTTTGGAAGAATATTTGAACAAAAGATATGGGTGGCAGGAATGCATGCATGAAGGGGTGTGCATGTGTGAGTGAAGCGCGATTTTGACGTTGACTCTGAATAAAGCCGTGTAACGCCAACGTAATGAAGTTTTAACGTGATAACGTAACGTCAAAAACGTCTCTCGCATAAATTCTATCATCTTTATTGATTATGCTCATTCAAGTATATGCGCGTGTAGTCAGTATGTATTCAATGCAGCGCCGTTTAGGTTAGAACGGTAAGTTGCGTTTGAAACGAAATAAGGAAATGTAAGGAGGGTCGAATGGATCGACTGTTTTACTCGCTCCATTGTTGCCAGGTTTGCGCACACTGGAAAAAATTAAATTACTTAAAAATCATCTAAGTTTTGTAAAATCAGTAAAATGAAGCGAATACTAATTTTACGAGTCATTTTTGTAAAATTTACTACACATTATTACTAAGTTTAAGTTTTGAATTGTAAATTTTGCTTAAAATTTAGTTATTTTTCCATTTGGATTGTAAATTTTACGACTTAACCTAACCTAACCGAACCCACCTGCTTACAAATATTGACTTTTTGAGCCGCGCTGGGGCGCAATTCATTGAATTGAAATCTGGACAAGCTTCGCCTGGAATCACCTTAAGGTGATTCTATGGCAAACTCCCGAAAATGTTAATCCGATAGATGGCGTTACTTGTCGCTGGCTCCGAAAATAGCCGTTTTTTGACGGTTTTCGGCTGATTTCTCTGAACAGACGAATAAGAGACGAAAAATCGGAATGTCAGCACCTGCTTAATTTTTTGCTTGATTTTTTGAGCCATAAACGGACCAAATTGCTTCTAAAATAAAGGCGTAACTATGCAAAGAAAAAATCACATGTAATTTGGAGTTGTATCAGTAAAGATTACAGGTGAAACAGAAACATGTAATCTTTACTGATACAACTCCAAATTACACATGATTTTTTCTTTGCATACTTTCACCTTTATTTTAGAACCAATTTGGCCCATTTATGGCTCAAAAAATCAAGCAAAAAATTAAGCAGGTGCTGACATTCCGATTTTTCGTCTCTTATTCGTGTGTTCAGAGAAAACAGCCGAAAACCGTCAAAAAACGGCTCTTTTCGGAGCCAGCGACAAGTGACGCCATCTATTAATTTTTAAAATTTTCGGGAGTTTGCCATAGAATCACCTTAAGGTGGATCCTCGCAGCGTTTAGTTTTATATTCTGCCACCAGAGAAAGATACATTCTTTAAATGGAAAAAGGGCTTCGACAGAGCCGCGCTTTTTTCCATTTATTTGCGTTTACCATTATTTTTTTCCATTTAAAGAACGTATATCATTCTCTGGTGGCAGAATATGAAACTAAACGCTGAGGATCCACCTTAAATGGCGCGGCATTCCCCATTCTGCTCGAAGCCCCCTTCCCCTCCGTTCTCTGTGTGGCGCATGATGTTTGGGTCGTGGCCGGGGTTATGACGATTCGTTCTAATCACCTAATCACCTCACACCTGAGTATTAATTTGATCCGATCAAATTAAAAGCGATCAAAATATCGGAGCCACGGTCCATCGAGCTTGTTCGCGGAGCGGGTGCGTTTCTGAGCAATCCGTCGTATCCGTGCCAACATCCGTCCGCTTCGCGACTTCCCGACTTCTTCCCGAAAACAATTTCGGTTTCGGAAGTAAGATTTCTATGGCCTGAGGCCCGAGGCTGCATCTCCGAGTCTCACTTCGGGGTCCAGAGGTCAACGAGAAGCTCGAATCATTTCAATTAATCAGCTTTTGCCGCGCGATCCGTACTCGCGTTCCTCTCACCGCGATCAAACACTCGTTTGAAAGGAATGAAAGTTGAACCACGCACTCTGACGCTGTGTTCCTCATCGAAGACATTCAACTCGTTTGTGAAGTTCATTGCCGCGCAGTCGTAATGATCTCTCTCTCAGCTCCACAAAAGAGGAAAGAAAAAGGGGCGGAGAGAGAAAAAGAGGGAAAGAGAGAGAGAGAAAGAGAGGGGGGAGAGAGAGAACCAAAAAATACGGCTGAGAATGTGACTAAACTCGGTATAAACTAAAATTACGCATCCTCGAGGGTAAACTAAGACTCCCCCCCCCCCCTCAATTGAAATATTGTTATTTATACTAAAGATTATGAGCTTCTCCCCAATTCATTGTTCATTTTCCATTTCTGAACAGAATCAAGGGCCTGGAAAGAATTTGGGGGTCACAGGGCCCCAGGGAGGCTTCAGAAGTTCGAAATTTGAAACGTCGGGTCGGGCCGCAGGAAGGAATTTTGGGCTATATTCTGTTCGTAGTAAAAGGCAAAATTCGAGGCTTCTGGAGGGAAGGGGCACGCCCCACTATGGGACGACCGGGCTAAAAATGGGACATAGGACGTAATTATGGATTTCGACTTTTTCATGTTTTTTTGGCCTAAGGGGACTCTAAAGGATGTATATGAATCATAATGAATCATTTAAGATAGTTTAAAATCTTACATCCTTGCCAAAACCACCTCAAAATCATGGTATGCAACGAGAAGGCCAAAATCTGAAATTTTTGACTCTAACTAAATAATGCTCAAAAATAATCAGAATCGATTCAAATTCTCTTTCCTCTTTTTCATCAGTTACTATATGACTAAAACTAACAATAAAAGTTAAAAACTCGATTAAATTATTTTATTTATGCATTAAATAAGACTTGGAATTACGCACCAATGCTAAATCTAAAATTTTATTTTCAGATAGACTTTTAAAAAAATGGCTCAAAATGGCGGCAAAACTATTTACACCATGCTATTCTACACATCCTTAGCTTTAAAATGAGTCCACAATCAGCTGCACAAGTTTGCACGTTTAGATTTTATTGACGAAAATGTATAGAATGTCTATAGGAAATGTGTGTTAAAAGCAGTAGTCCGGGCGACCAGCGCGTGCGTTGCCCACCGCCGCACTATGGGGTGCATGGGCAAAAAACGGGACACTTGTGAATTTTGTGAGATGAAACGTATTTTCGAGAACAAAAATTGATGAGTGGTACTCGATGACATAGTAGCAAGACTCAGACATTTTTTGTTTCAGATTTTTGAATTTCAACCCTTTTGAGCCCAAATTTTCGTTTGAATTCAACAGACAGGGTCTAGACTTTGCGGTCCGTCAAACTTCTAACTTCCTGATATGTTTGTAGCATGGTGCAATCTGTTTTCCTGAGCACACCACACTTCGATAATAGCTTTGTCAAATTGATGACTGCCCTTCCATAAAAATAGGCTTAAAAGAGCCATTTACTCTCACAGTGGGCTGGGAAAATGTACGATAGGATGAAAAGAAAAATGATGGAAACATATAAGATAGTATGTTAGTAAGATCTATAAATTGGAACAAAAATTTATGATTTTCACTGTCTATGGTAATCAGGAAGAGAGACTTATTTATATTTTTGTTTGCCTTTTTGAATTTTCTCCCTTTTTAGGCCAAATTTGTGCATGAATTCAAAAGGAAATGTTCTAGACTTCTAGGTTAGCCAACCCTTTTCATCCTAATTTATTATGATTGTAGCATTGCACAAACTATTTCATTGCGCAAACGACTCTTCAATTATAACCTCATAATATTAATAACTATCCTATCAGCAAAATGGGCAAAAGAGAGCCAATCCAATCGCACAGTGGGCTGTCTAAAATTTACAATAAGATACGTAAGAAAAACGATGGAAACATGCACTACTTCATTTGGACTCAAAAGGGTTAAAATTCAAAAAGATGAACAAAAATATGAATGAGTCTCTCTTCCTGATTATTATAGACGGTGACAATCATAAATTCATGTTCCAATTTATAGATCTTGTAAACATAATACCTCTTATTTCCATCATTTTTCTTTTCTATCCTATCGAACATTTTCCCAGCCCACTGTGCGAGTGAGATGGCTCTTTTAAGCCTATTTTTTTGGTAGGATAGTCATCAAATTGACAAAACTGTTATTGAAGTGTAATTTGCTCAGTAAAACAGATTGCACCAATACTGCGAACATATCAGGAAGTTAGGGGTTGGACTGACCAAAAAGTCTAAAATCTGTCAAATGAATTCAATCAAAAATTTGGGCTCAAAAGGGTTAAAATTCAAAAATCTAAAACAAAAAAATGTCCGAGTCAAGCTACTTTGTCATCAAAGAGTCATCAATCATCAATCATCAACTTTCGTTCGTGAAATTGCAAGTTATCGCACAAAATCCACAAATGTCCCGTTTTTAGCCCATTCGTCCCATAGTGCGCCCCCCTGGATCCACCACTGGATTCATTGTATAGAACGTCGACATAAAACACCCGCAAAATGACAGCTCTGGGCCAGTGACGTAGCGTGCATCTTGGCAATGCAGAGTAATCTGTCCATTTAAACCCTTGTAAAAGGTCGAATGCGAAGGTGTTCACTGAACACCCAATCGTTCGATCTTTTTCATGGTTTCAAATGGACAAACTGCAACGTTGCAAAATTACACGCTACGCCGCACAGTGGAGCGAGTCAGTGATGGAGTCGGATATGGAAAAAATTACTAAAAATGCGAATCCGAATGTTTTCATGGTAAAAAAAAACCTAAAAAAGGGTGATTCTTGTAGTAAATTTTACAATAAAACCAATGAAACCACTTTCAAACTTTTACGTTTCGTATTAACAAAGATATACGCACTTTAAATTCGCCACGGCCATGTCCGGCCTTTTGCATTGACTCGTTCCACTGTGCGCCGCTTTTCTGGACCATATATTCTGTCATCAGAGACCGAAATCAACCCGCGCGCTTTTTACGATTGACGGTGAGGAGCCAATAGAATCAAGAATCGCGTTGACTGAATCGAGAATGCAATTATAATAATAAACACAGGTTGAGGATGAATCGATCGATCTTCACGTCACGTCACGTCGCGGTCTCGAAATTCGCGATACCCCCTCTCCCCCCCCCCCCTACAACATCCTCCCTCATTCTTCTACCGACCAGTCTCCCCGTTCTCCCCTCCCCTCCCCGCCCCGCCCCGCCTTGCCATAGCTAATCTGCACTCGAAATGCACGCGGATCAGACAATGGGCAGACGAGAGAGAGAGAGAGAGAGAGAGAGAGAGAGAGAGAGAGAGCTTGCAAGTTGCGAGCTTCAAAGCACCCGGGAATACAGTGAGAACGGGTCCCAGGGTTCTGGGTCTTGGTCCCTGCCCCGGTTCCTGTCCCCGCAGTCTCCACTCATTCTTGATAAGGAGCTGTGAGAATGAAGGGATTGTAACTTGGTACGAAATAGAGGGGTATTATGAAGTGAATTGCAGGGCGATGGAGGAGGAGGAAAAGGGAGAAAGATTATAAATTGTGACAAAAAAAAAGCCATCCTTGTTAGAGTGAACGCGCCCAGTAGATGGAAACGTGCTTATGCTTTGTTAGTCATGAAAGTATTCCTACACTGCATAGTGCGGGTGATGCATGATGTAAAAAGCCCTATATCAGACATTGTAATGTATGTTTTAACTTAACTTTAACTTTTTTTAACTTTCAAAGTATATCACCAGTGTCACATTATAGGAAAACATAAAGTGAAGAGGGGAGTTCCGCCCCTCACCCCCTCCCCTTCGGTGGGTAAACTGTTTTTCACCCTTAAATTTACTAAAAATGAAAGGCCCCCCCAGAAATTTAGTTTTAAGAATTCGCCCCTCCCTCATTTTGGAAAATTTTCTGCCGGCGCTTACGTTTGCATAGAGGTTTATTGAATGGAAGATATAAACCTTGTTTTCACGAGTCGCACATGGGTGGAGCCAGCAATTTGGCAACTGTGGATTCTATCCATTTGAATGTATGAGGAACAATCGATTCTTGAGGGGGCCATGGCCCAATTTATAATCGATTGTTTCTCATACATTCAAATGGGAAGAATCCACAGTTGCTGGCTCCGCCCATGGTCGCATAACCGGGGGCGAGAAGGGTGCCATTAAGCAAATTTTATTTCGTGACCAGGTCACGTAAAACGTGACCAGGTTTCGAAAATCGGTAGGTGACCGAAATTTTATTATTCCGGTCACTTAAAAGTGGGCGGAGCCAAGCAACGTACGGTCATGTACGGTACCGTATCAAAAGGTGACCGGGAACCGCTTGGTTCCGAATTTCGAGACCTAGTTCCCGAGGTGGGTTACGTGAAACGTGACCGGACGAGTAGGTGACCGGAGGGAATATTTGAATTTTGAATCGCCTTGTCTGTGATTGGCTCGCGCAAGTGACCGTGGTTTCGAAACTCTGGTTACGAAAGAAGTAACCGGTGACCATTGGTCACGAAATAAAATTTGCTTATTGAGTCCTATAAAGACAGTTTTAGTGACGAGCGGGAAATTTAAAATCCAGGAGTCTGGTTGGCTTGGATGCTGTTTTCAAACATGAAACCGACATATGATTGGTCAGTTTTGAATTTCCCGCTTCTCTCGGAAACAGTCAATAATCATTCATTTTTTTGACCAATGTGCGGCGTAAAAGCAGTGGAAAAGGGGGGAAGGGTCGGAGCAATATTTAAATAGGTCAAAATAAAGCCTAGAGCCCTGAAAACGGCTGCTCTTGATCCTGAATCTTCCTCGGGAATTTCAGCGCTAAACGAATCTAGTTCATACCTATGGATTTTTTTTGGAGGGGTGTGGGGGGATGCGAGGGGGAGCAAGCAGGGACTCCACAGTTACCCCTCCCGTTTCCTAGCTCTTCAGCATAGACGAGTCAACAATTGAAACGTGCATAGTCTTTAAAATACTAGACACGTGCCTATATACCTCTTTTTTTTCTCTAAATCAATGGGCACTTTTGTCCCCCGACATTTCGCATTATGGTCTGGTATTTGGTGAGTTGAGAGGAAAGGGGGAGAAGATTGCACGAAACATTCAAATGCACTGCTGTGATGTCTTCATTGTCAACCCAATACATTGTTGCGATATTGAATGAAATTGAAATTTTAATTTCGTGAAAAAAGCTGCGACCGCGACACACATTGGAGGCGTACCGTACAATTTGGCAGTGTTGTATTGTGTCCATTTAAACCAATGTAAAAGGTCGAATGCAAAGGTTTTCACCAAACACCCAATAGTTCGATCTTTTTCATGGGTTTAAATGGACGACCTACAACGTTGCCAAATTGCAAGCTGCGACCGCGACTCACATGCATATTCACCTGATAAAACTTAAGGTGATTCCAGGCGAAACTTTTCCAGATTTCAATCTCATGGATAGTGCCTCTATATAGTTGCTTTTGGGGGAAAAAATCGCGTTTGGGGCATTTTAAATTGAAAAAAAAAAAAGAATCCCGCAAAATCCAATAATGTCAGCACCTGCGAAATTTTTCCCATGGATTTGTTGAGCCCAAAACGAGCAAAACTGGTTAGGAATTAAAGCCGGAAATTATGAAATTCGTATGGCCATAAGCTTATAGTGAGAGCGAGTGAGTACGAGTGATAGTATGTCTATCTGCCTCACTTGCACTCATTGCATGAGGCTCAAGGGAATTTTTGTATTTCATAATTTCCGGCTTTATTTTTGAGTATTTCAGCTAGAAACTTTCATGATATCTTCCTAAGGTATGTTTGCAGGTGCTGACGTTCCTTTTTGTACTTTTGGCGTAAATTTATCAATTTCAGCCGAGAAATGTATAATTTTTGAGCAGTGCTAGTGGCACTTCCTATCGGATGGAAATCTCAAATCTGGATCACATTAGTCATTAAGGTGATTCTATAGGCAAATCTGTCACCGCAAAAGCCGTTTAGTATCGCTTTTGGACACCATGATCATGGTGCTTGCGGTGGACTACTTTGGATGACAGCGTACAGATACAGGAATCAGATGTAAAATAGCTAGAAAAGCCAACCTCAATATCAACAAAAAATCGTCAATTCCGTAAGAAAATCATATAATTTCAATCGATACATAAAGTTTCTAGCAAAATGGCACAAAACATCGGCATCTCTGATGCCATAACAAATTACGGCTCTAAAGATTGACAGAGAAATCAAACACCAAGCTAGGTCTCTATATTTGTCTCTGATGAGAAAACTAGAAGCGGCGCCCGGCGCGCCCTTGCTTCTACTCAAATACTGGCTAAGCCATGTGGCATTTAGAAATTTCACTATGCATGATACGCACTGTGAGTAATGAGTATAGTCTGTAATCGCTGATTCTCTGATCAGCGTAGCCTGGATTAAACTGGTCACGGTAGCTTCTGCCTCTGTAATGACATAGGTTACTAAAAATAGGGGTATATACTTTGATCGTATTAGCCTAATATCTAACATCAATGGACCGAACGATTATTTCGCCTGAGGGTAAGCAACCTGCATTACGCGTTTATAAGTAGCAGTGACCACAGGACACGATCAGCGAGTTTCCCTGTTCCCT
Source organism: Trialeurodes vaporariorum (assembly GCA_011764245.1). Classification (NCBI taxonomy): domain Eukaryota; kingdom Metazoa; phylum Arthropoda; class Insecta; order Hemiptera; family Aleyrodidae; genus Trialeurodes; species Trialeurodes vaporariorum. The sequence goes on along the minus strand of VMOF01000388.1, from coordinate 51,995,298 downwards.
GTTCTCTATCATCTATCTATTCTCCAAAGTGAGTAACTCTATAACCAGCCGGGTAAAAACTAAAACGTTTAAAAATTCAATAACCCCTCACAGTCTACTTGTATCAGAAAGGAATGTTTCATTGCCTCTCGAAATTATTCAATGTATCGATATTCCGAAAGATTCATGGATTTCTTCTATAAAAGTATCGATTTTCAGACAAGAATTAAAAACAAAACGTGAATCGGTGCGTACGGTCGTACGCACGTGGTGAATTAGTATTGAAAAATTTGAAATAAGTAAGTTTACATTACACGAAGAGACTAATTATTCGTAAATTGATCAAACTGATACAAACATTTAATAGGAAACGATTTCGAAAGTCGATTATTTTGGTTTAAGGAAACTTATATAAATTAAGATACCCTGGAACTGTCTTGTGCCATTCCTCAAAATTACATTTTTTCCAACACCACAGTTAATGGGGCAGTTGCAAGGATCTGAAATGATAGTTTTTTTATAAAGAAAATAAAAGTACTTGATGAGCTGAGCACAAAGATGCCTTTGGTTTCTAATTATGTCCCATTGTTTCGGAGATGAGATTTTGGCCCAAAATACATTGTTTCAAATGGGAATTCCGCGTAGTGACGTCACTACGCCCACGATTTCTTACAATTTTACACGTGTGTATCTCCAAAACTGGATACTTATGAAAAAACCAAAGGCTCCATTGTTCTCAGCTCATCAAGTACTATAATTTTACTTATACGAAACACCAAATTTCAGACCCTTGCAACAGCCCCATTTGTCGGTGTGTTTAGAGTTTACGAAAAAGTGTAGAATCGCACGATATATCGACTCACTAAATCAGTCTATTCTTTAAACACTTGAAAGCCGCAAAGTTGTTTAAACGTTGCCTAGTTTTAAAAGTGTAAAAATTTCGACCAGGAAACTTTCTTTTGAAGGTCATAGTACATAGTACATGCTTGCTTTGGCAGGGTGATTTTCAAACAGACATGTATAGATCCTGTTTGCAGCGAATATTCCTGCACCACCAGTATCAGCAGAAGGGAAAAAAAACATGGTTCATTTAACAAAACCCATATTCGGATCCTCAACCGCAGGATTTAAAAATATCTTGGCTCCCTTATATACAGGGTGTTGAAAAACTGTTCCCGAATATTTCAAGGGCGGATTCTACAAGTCAAAATAAGACCTTTTTTCCCTATAAACATGTGTCCGAAAATGCCCCCCCTTTTGAGCTACAGCCCCCCAAAGTTTTAAAAAATTTACGATTTTTTTGGAATAGCGACCACTAATATGAACCAAATGTCCTAAAAATTGGTGTCGCATGGTAATTTTACGTGTAGAATCCATTAATGACATCGAAACATTCAGAAGTTGAGTCTGACTGTACTTTTCACGCAATCTCGTACCTTTAACAACACGAATTTTATGTTACGGATTAAAATTTTGAAGAATAATTACCGAAATCAGATGCAAAAAACCCTCAGAAAGATTTTTGGTCCTCTTTGTTTCTTTCGACACGATGCGTTTTAAGCGAGATAATCGCTGCACAGTGTGGAAAAGTCAGCGCTTTTACCATAGCGGCCGGCCCGAAGAAGCAGTTGAGAGGCGGGTTGCATACTAACTGCCGCTTTTCATGGTAAAAGTGCTGACTTTTCCATACTGTGCAGCGATTATCTCGCTTAAAACGCGTCGTGTCGAAAGAAACAAAGAGGACCAAAAATCTTTCTGAGGGTTTTTTGCATCTGATTTCGGTAATTATTCTTCAAAATTTTAATCCGTAACATAAAATTCGTGTTGTTAAAGGTACGAGATTGCGTGAAAAGTACAGTCAGACTCAACTTCTGAATGTTTCGATGTCATTAATGGATTCTACACGTAAAATTACCATGCGACACCAATTTTTAGGACATTTGGTTCATAATAGTGGTCGCTATTCCAAAAAAACCGTAAATTTTTTAAAACTTTGGGGGCTGTAGCTCAAAAGGGGGGCATTTTCGGACACATGTTTATAGGGAAAAAAGGTCTTATTTTGACTTGTAGAATCCGCCCCTAAAATATTCGGGAACAGTTTTTCAACACCCTGTATATTAATCCTTATTTACTTCGAATCTTTAGATTTCTTAGGGGAGGCGTTTTTTCGTGGACTTGTACCCACTTACTCCTTCATCCTGCATCTCAAGAATATAGACACATTCCCGTAACATAACCCCTCCGCTATCTTGGGGAGTTAATCTTCATACCCTTAGCCAGTCAACACCACCAGGAGGGCGGCTGGGAATTGAAGTATGAAAGGCGCGGTGGTTCACCCCCTGCTGATGGATCATCCAGTCTGGACTCTGGAGGATGGGTCAGGTGGGTGCGTGAATGGTGGTATGCACTCATGCAGTGATGCCAGACTTGGTGAAAAAGATACACACTTTACATTAAATTATTAGGGAAGTTTGTACCTTTTTCGCCAAATTTGGCTGCACTGTGTGCGTGAAAAAAGAACGCGCAATGAGACAGGGCTACTAGATAACGCACGACAAGACTATATGCCAGAACACACTGCAGTGGCGGCTCGTGCTATTTGGCAACAATGTCTTCGCTCCATTTGAATCTATGTTTAACGATCGATTGCTGGTGAAGCGCTGCTTCACTTCCGAATCGATTGTTTTACATACAATCAAATGGAGGGATGACATTGTTGCCACATTGCACGAGCCGTTACTGATTCTCCCATTGACTCGCTCCACTGTGCAATAGTGCTATACGAAATATGCTAACTTTCTTTTGGCTCTCTCTCGAAAAATTGAGAAAAATATATGCACGCGTGTTTGTTCTTTCGTCAAAAAGTCTTCGAAAGATTTTTAGTCGGGCATTTTTTCAATACAACGCGTTTTAAGCGAGAAATTGCGCTATGTAGAGACCAAAAATCTTTCTAAGAATTTTTGCCATCTGAAAATGGTAATTATTTTTTAAATTTTTTAATCCGTAACATAAAATTTATGCCGCTAAAGGTTCAAGATTGCCTGAAAAGTACAGTGAAACTTAATTTCTGGTTTTTTCGATGTCACTAACAGATTCTACACGTAAAATTACATCGACAAACCAATGGAGCTCTTGCAAGGTTTTGCTGTTGACCAATGGCCTATCAATTCTGCTGTAAAATGCTACGAAAATTACGATGAGACCATTAAAAAAGTCTAAAACTTACTCCTCGCAGAGAAAACTTAACTTGAAATTTCGGGTGACCACCCTTGCTTGGATTTGGACCCCAAACAAAAGAACAGGACATGAAATTAAGTGCCGTCTTCCTCGTTTACACGCAACGTAGAACTTTTCTGTAGTTATCACCGTGCTCCTAGTGACAAAATGTGTATAAATGGACCTTTAATTCCTTCAAATTTACTTTTTGAAAGCAAATTCATTAATCTCATTGTTCAAATTCGTGGGTTATGTTCTTTGGTTTGGACTCCGAATCCGAGGTTGGTACATACATGCAAGGGTGGTCACCTGTAATTTCAAGTTAAGTTTTCTCTGCGAGGAGTGAGTTTTAGACTTTTTTATGGTCTCATTGTTAAGTTCGCAGCTTTTTACATCAAAGTTGGTAGGCCATTTGTCAACAGCGAAACCTTGCAAGAGCTCCATTTTCATGACATTTGGTTCATAATCGTGGTCGCTATTCCGAATAAAAAACTGACATTTTTTAAAACTTTGAGGGGCTGTGTAGTTCAAAAGGGAGGCATTTTCGGACCCATGTTTATAGGGAAAAAAGTATTCTTTTTCTTAGAAAAATCACCTCCTCCGTTTATGCATGTTTCTCCAGGGACACTCTGTATGCTCATAAGCACCTTTCATTCCGTGAACAATGTAGGCTGGTTGCGTCGTCCCTAACTTTGACGGCGTTGAATCTCAGGAGAGGCGAGCGGGGGCTGAGACTTGAATCCTCTGATACTGAGCATGGCGATGGTGGTGGCGTGGCGTGGCGGGAGTTTGTATTATCATTAACGCGGGTATAACTTAACTAGACGTATAGTAGAAACGGCCCCAGGCTCACCTCACGCAAGCGCGCGGGGGTCATTATACAAAAAGCCCGAGCGCGCGGCTGAGGCACTGAGCTGAGAGCAGCCAAAGCTGACGCACTTGAATCGGGGTTATAACCTCTACCATCCTCATCAGCTTCACACTACCACACTATCACAACCACTAGCTCCAACCTCCACTCGGAGGAGTCGCACCGCACCATCACACTCTTCTCCACCAGCAGCGACACCCGACAGGTTACGGTCGCTCCTCACCGCACACAGGGCAGTGCTGCCGTTTTGCGTATAATCAACGATATTTTTCAATTCACTGGTAATTCCACCGATTGAGAAAAGGTTACACGTTTCAGTTCAGTGAATGACTGCACTGCACGAGAAAACACAAATCTGTAATCTTTTCTCAACCGGTGGAGTCGTCGATGACTTTAAAAAACTTTCGGATATTTTAACAATTAAACGCGATTGAGAAAAGATTACAGATCAGAATATTTTCGTGCAGTACAGTCATACTGAATTGAACTTTGTAATCTTTTTTCAACCGGTGGAATCATCGGTGATTTGAAAAATACCATTAATTATACGCAAAACGGCAGCTCTGACACAGGGTCAACGCTCAAAACTATGGCCAATGGAGCTCTTGCACGGTTTTGCTGTAGGCAAATGGAATTTCTATTCCAATGTAAAATGCTGCGAAAATAACGATGAGACCGCATTAAAAAAGTCTAAAAGTCACTCCGCGCAGAGAAAACTTAACTTGAAATTTCGGGTGACCACCCTTGCATGTATGGACCAACCTTGGATTCGGACCCCCAAACAAAAGAACAGGACACGAAATTAAGTGCCGTCTTCCTCGTTTATTACGCAACGTAGAACTTTTCAGTATAGTTAACACCGTGCTCCTAGTGACAAAATGTTAAATGGACCTTAAATTCCTTCAAATTTGCTTTTTGAAAGCAAATTCATTAATCTCATTGTAGGTCATTTTCTTTTGTTTGGGGTCCGAATCCGAGGTTGGTGCATACATGCAAGGGTGGTCAGTGGTCACTCGAAATTTCAAGTTTTCTCTTTAAGTTAAGTTTTAGACTTTTTTAATGGTCTCAAAGTTATTTTCGCAGCATTTTAAATTGGAATTGATACTCCATTTGCCTACAGCAAAATCATGCAAACGCTCCATGCATATTATATTGACTCTGCATTTTGAAGAACAACGAGCTAGAGCTCGTTTCAGAAGTGTAGGGCACCTAAACCATAATCTTTGGTGAATTCCCAACTTTAATTCCTTCAAATCAAACCCGAACTTGCCTCTGACTTTATTATTTGGCTTTTACAGTGTTCATTATTCCGTTAAGTGAAAGCTCAATTTCATTTTCATTCATTTTTATCGAGTAACATCAGAAATAATGCTGAAAAATACCAAAGATTATCGGTGTAGATGCGCCGACACTTCTGAAACTACCTCTATATATAGCGATAGAGAGGATTTGTGAGACGTGTTATTGAAACTTCAAAGGAGGTGGCCTGGCCATGATGGAAATCTCTTATGGACATTTTCACACAAGCTCGGTTTCTTTGCCTCACTTTCTTTGACCTTTTAAATTTCTAAGAGAAAATGGGTCTGTTGCACACTTTTACTGCAACGATGTGAAGGGTCAATTCTAGCGTAAAATCGCGTAAAAATCACATTGGAAGCATTGGGCAGTCATAAAATCCACTCCTAAACCCACAAAAGGCATTTTAAGGAAAGCCTAAGATGGCGGGCGAAGGGGCGAATGAACCCTGCATGCATGCACCACGAACACCAAAAGATGACCGACGTCAGCAATTTATAATGTTGGTTAGAATGTAAACAAACATCTTACTATTGATTCTTACTTCCTCGCAGTATAGTTACATTTTCTGTCATTCTGAGTGTTTTTATCCGGTAAATTTGACTTTCTCGTTATTGTTAGTGATTACTCTGGTGTTAAATTTATCGATTTGCCAGAGTCTAGAAACAGAAACGCCGGGCAAGCAAATACTTTGTCGAATGCCGTCGTCGGCCATCTTTGTTGCTCGTGGTGGATGAATGCAAGGCTGGCTCGCCCCTTCGCCCGCCATCATAGGCTATCCTTAAAACGCCTTTTGCGAGTTAATGAGTGGGTTTTATGACTGTTTGATGCTTCCAATATGATTTTTACGCGATTTTACACCTGAATCGACCCTTCAAATTGCTGTAACAAAAAAGTGCAACAGACCCATTGTGACACATACATTTGAAATTGGTTATAACCGAAAGTACAACTGTTTTTGAGTCGCTATCTGGACACAGGAATCGACACAACTGTTTCTTCTGGGAGGACTTGCATGATAAAGAAACTGGCAGACACAAAACAGAAATTTGCAAAATTTTCTCACCTGGATAGTTGTATTAAAATTCTGTGTCCAGATAGCCACTCTTAAACCCTTACACTTTCGTACAGAGGCAATTTCCAATGGATTAATTACAATTTTTAATTTAAGAATAAAAAAAAGTGAGCCAAACAAACCCGATTCAGATCGCCCATGCTGCCTCACTTTTAGATAGGACTTACAACCAACGAGCTATACATTTATCTAGAGTGGCGGTTTAATGGGTAACCTGCGTAACCACCATGGGGGATTTTTAGGTTAAGTTCAAGCGAGTGATTTGTCCATTTGTTTCCGTGTATTTTGGTATGACGCCACACGGTGGATCGTGTCAATGGGGAGCAGCGGACATAGGTACACTGCACGCTTAAAACATTACAGAAAGACATCCGGCACATGTAACCTGACTGAAATTTGACGTAGATTTCATTTCTTTATTCATATTTAAGCTAAGAATTGAATAAATTAATTTTAGAGCCAGATAACCTCTTATTGTAAATTGTGAAATCTTGCATAATTAATGACTTAATTATCATTAGTGACTATTTTAATATAGAGCTGATTAAATTCGTTATTTTACAGTAAATTGCCGTCCTCCCACCCAAAAAAACACCCCTGCCCCCTCCCCTTCCCCATAACTACTTATCCTTTTCACAATATCCCTTTGAAGGTACCTGAACTATTGATGATAGTCAGAAAAGGAAAACAAATTATGAACTTACAATTTTTCATAATACATACAAAAGGAGGAACAAAAATAGCTTCAACAAAACTTTCGAAATATTATTAGATACTAAGAAAGAAGAGGCAAAAAGAGCTTTGGAGAAAAGTTTTGATTTTTTTGTTTGTTTTCTCGCGTAATTTATGTCTAAGATGTGAAATTAATTTGACGGGATTCCACCAGAAATGGCAACACTGTAATTCGATGTGTATCTACATTAGTTGGTGCAGCTGAAGACAAAGTAATTTAACTTTATAGATTTTAGTTGCCAGATTTCAACTTGAATCTCAAAATATTACAAACTCGTGAGTGAGAGATTTCATTACGCACTCTGAAATTTGGCAATATTGCATCAGTTGACCCCCTCCCCCTCCATCGAAATAATTACATATTTCGAAAAAATATGACTTGAAAAATATAATCCAGCCCTTGGAAAAAGTGCTCGTTGATTTTTATCGGCTCTACCTGTAAATGGAGGAAGAACTTGGAGCATATGGCTGGATTTTGAGGTTTTTGCGCGCGCGAAATCACGAGTTCTATCGTTACATTTCTAAGCCCCACGAGCGGCCGGGCAAAATCGGGCATTTACTGGCGGTTGATCTAGGATCCCTGGGGTATAAGGAACATTTTGATGGGTCTGTGAACTGGAAATTCTCCCGAAATCATGTTCAAAACTCCACTTATATCCGTAAAAAGAGAAATTTTAGGCCATTTCTTAGAATCATCATTTCATGGTCAAAATTTGAGAAAAAAGTACAATAACAGCATTTTTGTAACCTTAAACATCCCTTAAACATGGAGAAATAGCATTGATTTGAAATTGATGCGAGGTTTAGACGTGGAGCTACGGTAAATGTGCGAAATTCACTTCGAAATTTCACACACAAAATAATGAAGTGACAAACTTTTGCATTAACCTGTTTCCTGAGCCTCCAAAATCATTTCCTAGACCATTTCATGGCATTTTGCTAATGTAGGTACCCTAAATGAAAGAAAAATGCCCCATAATATGCTATAGCAACACTCTGATTTTTGGCCCTATGTCCGCTGCTTACCATGGGGACGATCCACAGTGCGCCACCTCACAATGGACCGGACCATGCTTTGATCCACGATCCACTGTATGTGCGTCGCGCCGCATCAAAATACAAGGAAACAAATGGACAAATTATACTCGCTTAAACCTAACCTAAAAATCCCCCATGGTGGTTACGCAGGTTACCTATTGAACCACCACTCTAGATAAATGTATAGCTCGTTGGTTTCGCCCCAGTGTTCGCTGCTGCCACAGGTCTCAGTGTTGAGTGTTTGGATGCAATGGTGAGTGTTGGTGACTGCCAACAGGCAACAAGCAACAGCAACGCATAAAAAAGAGGCGACGATGACTCCTGGCCAGGTGACCGGCCTGCTATATCTGCGTTGTGCTCGCATCGCGTCGCGGTGGATCTGAAGACTCAGGCTGGACTGAGGAATAACCACGGTCAGGTCATCCACGCACTGCGATGACCAAGTGCATTTAAAAGGTTCTACGATCCCCGTGCAGCAAATGCAGTTTCCGTCGCTCAAAGTCATTTTTTTGTTGAGAAGGAAACACATACATGCCTCGATATTGAGATGTAGGAAGTCGAACAGACACCGTCAGTATTTACTGTTTATTTGTTTATGAAGTCAGCTGTGATGACAGTCGGCCGTGATTATTTGAATGTGCCGCGCTAATTTCGCGAAATATCGTGCACGTGGTGGAAAGATACAGGGGTGAATAGTGTCTAGTGTTTTTCGCAATTTGTTAGTTTATTACTGCATTTTAGTGTTTTCTGATGCTGCCATTGTTATTTTCTCGGCTTTTTACTCAGGAATTGATACTTTAAAACGCTGTAGCCGAAGTGTGCAACAGACCCATTAAGAGAGTCTATATTTATGATGCCTCATCAAGAGTAAATTTTGGCTCTTGATGACCTTACTTTCTCTGGAATTTGTTCGAAAGAATACCTATCCTTAAATTCATTTCATTATTGTATTCATTTGTCTGCCTTATTTCCTTTTCCCCCCTTTTTTTCTTATATCCTTTTTTTTTGTTTTTTGTTTTTTTTTTTCGAAGGCTTTCCTCGGGTGGGCCCGACCAACTCCTAGCTAAGCCTATACAGGTAATTTGTTGCGGGGGGTATCGTTAACTTTGAACTAATTCATGCCAAAAGTTTGAGGAAAATTCGCGACAACTTGTCTCCTCAAACGTGCAATGTAGGACATGAACTTTGGGGAATCGTTTCAGCTTTTTTTCTTCCCTACTGAACAAAATAATTGGCACAACTTACGAATACCGCCAGAGTAAACATGTATATCGAGCTACGCGCCTAGATTAAGACAGCATCTTTACCTGAAACAAATAAAGATACATAGAATTGTGAATTAGGTTTGTGGAAAAGGGGCTGATTCATTTATAGGCAAGGCAAACGTCAATTTTAGTTAAACTAAGTTCACTCCAAGTTGCGCATTATCCAATCAAATATAATTACATTCTCAAATCAAATATAATGACAGAAACAGCGCAACTATCTTAGTAAATAGGGGCTGTGCCTCGAGCTTTTCCCTATGTTCCGTCCGGCAACACTCGTATGAGCTATTCATGGCATCTGCGCGAGCGCGAAGCTGCCTACGAGTTGAGATGCGAGTGCGAGAGTGGGACTTTGAGGACGCATTTTCGAGCCGAAATCAAAGTAGCTCTATGCATCATTCCGGTGACAACCGCGGTGGTCATGGTTGCACCACGCATGTGATGCAGCCTGACTTGCAGCAGACTCCGCATCAGCCAGCAAGCACCTCCGGATAGTAACTCTATTGAATTGACCACAAAAGCAAGTCGTCACACTTGTTTCATATTCTACGGTCGCTTACGCCCCCCCCCCCTCTCTCTCCCTCTCTCCCTCTCCCTCCCCCCCTCTCTCTCCCTCCCCCCCTCTCCCTCTCCCTCTCCCTCTCCCTCTTCCTCTCCCTCTCCCTCTCCCTCTCCCTCTCCCTCTCCCTCTCCCTCACCCTCTCTCTCCTCTCTCTCTCTCTCTCTCTCTCTCTCTCTCTCTCTCTCCTCTCTCTCTCTCTCTCTCCCTCTCTCTCTCTCTCTCTCTCCCCTCTCTCTCCTCTCTCTCTCTCTCTCTCTCTCTCTCTCTCTCTCTCCCTCTCCCTTTTCCCCTCTCGAGTAGCTATACGGTCTGCACTACTTACCGCTGTAGATCTTGAGTATATGTATACCTTTGTATGAGAGGGGCCCCGAGTCCCCGATAGAATTATAAATAGGGACCAATATGGATAGATAGCTACTTTTTGAGTGATATAAGAAGAGGGTAAAAAAATAAGACCTATCAACTGTGGCCGTTGAGGGTCGACCATCCTAGGATACTCATGAAACTTACATGAAGAGAAATTCGATTCTGACTTTGACCGTGCAGCAGGTGGAGCAGTTTAAGGAGAGAAATTCAATTGACAAGAGTGCATCAGCAGCACAGTACGGGTTGAGGCTGATTGTGCGCCACATGTTCGCTCGACGGCTATAGGCCTTCGTACACGCTCAAATTAGGATCGTCAAATTGGCATCGGTGAGCTGAAATCCGCACCGCAAACAATTGAATTGCCAACCTGACATTTCTAAAATTCAATCAAAAGCCTTAACCAAAACACCTCCAAAACGGGTTTAATTGGTTTGTTGCCTGTAGATTGGTAAACAGATGACACACCATCCATCCATCGTTAAATAACTCAACAGGGACCAAATAATGTTAGGTCCCGAGCGTAACTTACGCAAGATCATGTGACCGTGCGTGAGCTCTCTGATTGATCGAAACCGCACGCAAGATGCACGCAATTCAATGCTCGGGACCTAACATAATTTGATCCCAGTTTGACGGGCCGTCAAATTGCACAGTTGTTTGACAACGTTTTAACCAACCAAACATGCAACGGTTGACTCACCTGTCGATTGGTGGATGACAGCCCATCGATGCCTATTTGACGATCCTACTTTGAGCGTGCACAAAGGCCTTTACGATCGTCAAACTGGCATCGATGAGCCGTCATCCACCACAAATCGGCAGGTGAGTCAAGCGTTGCATGTTTAGTTGGTTAAAACGTTGTCAAACAAATGTGCAATTTGACGGTCCGTCAAACTGTAGAGTTATTTGACGATAGATGGTGTGTCATCTGTTCACCAATCTACAGGCAACAAAGCAAATAAACCAGTTTTGGAGGTGTTTTGGTCAAGGTCATGTTTGAATTTTAGAAATGTCAGGTTGGCAATTCTACAGTTTGCGGTGGATTTCAGCTCACCGATGCCAATTTGACGATCCTACTTTGAACATGTACGAAGCAGAGTTGGGCAACCGAATAATCAGAAATAATGAAATGACTCCGGCAACACTGAAAACTGGGTTTGCTACCTGAGTTGAGGAAAAGGAAACACACGGAAGGTATAGGTCAATTGTAGAATTATTTGTCGAATAATTCGATTGACTCGGCGTTGCCGGACACACCGAATAATTTCCGAATAATTTGTTGCCCAACTCTGGTACGAAGGATGGGGGGGAAGCTTTGCGCTGGGTTTCTATTTGTCTCAGGCAGGAACCAAACAAGCCAAAAACGTACGTACTTTCATGGAATCAGCATCATATAAACATCTTTCTGGGACTTACTCACTAAAATAGTTTATGGTGACCTTCAGTTCCAGTCCGTCCGGAATTTCCGTCCAAAAATTCTACAGGGGCGAAATAAACATATACCTACTTACTGCGCTGGATTTTTGTTCGTAAACTGTAAAGTACGACGCAAAAATCTCGTCAAAATTTACTGCGCAAGAGTACAAATTGTAACAAATGATTAAAAAAAAAAAAAAAAAAAAAAAAAAAAAAAAAACAGCAGTTGCTCGGATGAAACAACTACCGCTGGTGTCATAGCGACAATAATACAACGGATAGGGCTCAAAAAGGACATAATGTTGAATGTTGACAACTGACAAGCAGCATTGCCAAACCGTTGAGAAAACTCACAGACATTATTATATCAGATAAAGCGCGTGTCCGTCCGTGTGCGCATATAGCGAGTTTTCTTAGGCAAAGAGTGGTGCTCCCCCCCCCCCCCGAGATTTATTTGGCTTATGTTCACGTTCAATTGTGAACCTACAGCAACCTATAGCCAAATTGGGTTAAATATGAGTATTAACTGTTTAGTTTTGTACGTCAGAAGACACCGGAGAGTTTAAACATCCATGCTCTGAGCAGCCCCAGATTTCCACTGTAATCTTTGTCGTGGACCTACTTTAAGGAGTCCGAGCAACAAGACCAGTGAAAACGCTGATGCCTCTACTGGGGCTCGAAGTTCGAACTCGGGACCTGGATTGGAAGTCGGGTGACCTGACCAGTGACCACCAAGCCGGCCAAGAGGCGTAGTTACAGTATGTTCACGAAAAATGATCAACAGTCATCAGTTCACTCAACAAATCGTATCATCTTGGAGGTTCGTAATCTTTTAAGATGATTCCAGGGTTGATTAGTTTGAACGGTGGACACCCTGTTGCGCTACTCAAAAAGTCAACAGTTTGTGGGTGAATAAATTGACAAATTTACGCTAAAAACAAGAATTTCAGGAACGTTAGAGCCTGCGAGCATACTTCACGAAGACAACCTGAACGAATCAAGCTGAAACACTCAAAAATAAAGCCGGAAATTATGAAATACGAAAATTCCCATAAGCCTTGACAATAAGTATAAGTGCGAGTGAGGCGGATAGGCGTATTATCACTCGCACTCACTCTCACTCATACTAAGCTTATGGCGAAATGAATTTCATAATTTACGGCTTTAATTCTAAACCGTAATTTTGCTCGTCTTGGGCTCAAAAAATCCATAAAAAAATGTTGCAGGTGCTGACGTTATCGGATTTTGTGTTTTATCTATGGTTTCAGACGTTTCAGTTTAAAACGCCAAAAACACGACTTATCCGAAAAGCGACTAGTGGCGCTATCCATCGGATTGAAATCTAGAAAAGTCTCGCCTGGAATCACCTTAAGGGTAATCTTCAGAGAAAACTGGTGACAAATTAAATCGATGCGCGACGCCAGCTTGGTAGTGCATAAAATAAATTTCACACTACTACCTATTTTGTTTAATTTATCTTACAAATGTCAAAAAAAGGTAATTAGACAGTGTTTCATCAATCTTTGATCCCGATTTATCAGTGGCGTAGCGTGCAATTTGGCAACGTGGTATTTTGTTCATTTAAACCCATGAATAAAATCGAATGCGAAGGTGCGTTCACCAAACACCCAACACTTTGATCTTTTTCATGGGATCAAATGGACGAACTGCAACGTTGTCAAATCGCACGCTGCGCCTTGCACTACCGATTTTATTGAAGTAGTATACGTTTGGGCTGTAGGAGATTATATGTTCGGTTTTTTGTCACCAGTTGAATGTTCCATCCCTGATACCTATCTGAAAATAGACTCTCCCTTCATTTTACAGTAGAGTCCGAGCAATATTTGCCTCACTTGACCAAATGATACGGTATAGAATGCGCTCTTCTCCGTCTTTACGATATGCTTTGAGAAAACTCAATACATTGTAGGAAATCAGGCGTTCCCTAGAACCATGTGTATTTTGTAATGTAAACTCGAAATTTTCCTCCATTTGACTATAGGTAGAAAATATTTGGAGATATCGGGCAAGATCTCGCAACGCTGCCTGAAATAGTGAATGTGGAACATCGAGACTGCCTTTTAACGTTGAGATCAAAATTGGGAGCAGATTTTAAAAGTCATCGACGGTCATTCTATTAGCATAGGACGGCACAGTTAAACAAACCAAACATTTGAAAAACGATGAAGCATTGCTTAAACAAATATTAACATTTAAAAAGGGAAGATAAACACAAGCTACCTGCATTTAACCCTGAAATTTCACTCAGAAATACTAATTTATCCAAGAGTTATTGATGAAAAAGAGGTGTAACGGATGTCACTCAAAATCAACAGTTGATGGACGTCAGTTTACACTTCTTCCTCTTCTGTCTTTGGAAACTCTTGGCCATAGTGACGCACAGAGGGATACATTCATGGATTCAGGTCTATCGCTCTCTCCCTTCTACAGCACACGTGTGTGTTGAAGAAGTTTTTCGGTTTTTTACTTTTTCCGAACAACCACCCCTCCCCGATTTTTATTTTGTTGTTTTTGTTTTTTCTGGACACACCCTTTAAATATACAATAGGTAGCTGTGATAGGGTTCGTTGTGTATATTAACTGAAAACAATCTCCAACCTACGAAAATACACTCATCAAACCTTTGATCGTTCCAGTCAAGACTTAAAAGCCCAACAACATGGTTTGCAAGAATGTTTTGCTGATTATGGTTCTAACAATCTAACGTATCACGTGATCCAGTTTACTGCAAAAATTTGCTCAGCTGATCAACCAGCGCTCTTTCACAGTAAAACCACTTTATATAAGTACGTATGACAGAGAGGCTATACCCACTTTCTCACTGTTTCAGACATTTTTACTGACCTTGGCATGAATTTTTACAAGTCTCTTGGTGTCCTCTGACAATAAACTAAACATATTTTTATTCATATGTATAATTAATTTCATTTGTTTACAAATGGTTGTACGGTCGGCGAATTAAATAATGTCAGTCGGTTCCTTAAATTTAGGCAAGGTAGGCCACTTACATTGCTTCAATTCATTGTGTTAAGTATTACAGGTTGCCTACCTAAACCAAAATTTAAGGAGTGAAATGACATGATTTAATTCGTTGACTATAAGTGGTATGTTCGTTGAAATTTGAAGTTATGATTAAGGATAGGAAACAAATAATAACAACGATATATTCAGGAGTGACCGAATAGTTTTTTAATATTGGTCCAACACGGGTCAGTTTCGTAAAGCAGTTCAACACAGACTGAAGAAGTACAATGGGGATGATTTTGGCGTCGGTCTACTCGGTGAACTCTAGCCTCAGCTGCAAGTCGTAAAAATCGGCTCTAGTGTCTCAGGATGCTGTAGGCGTGAGAACAAAATAGAGGGGAGACAGTGAGCTAACAAACTCTGTCTAATTTAAGGAATGGAGCTGTTGCAAACTTTTGCTACAGGCTTATTAATGGATGATCATGGGGTAAAACCCTGTAAAAATAACGATAAGTGCACTAAAAAATTATGAAATCCACTTCTAAACTCACAAAATGCTTTTAAACGCGAGACCGTAATGGCGGCCGGGGCCGCGGTTTTCATTGGGGTTCTCTATCTTCAATCAGCGCCATCTACACGAGGTGTTCTCGCAACACCACACAAGAAGAAGAAGAAGCATATAATTGCCATAAGAAAACCGCGGCCTCGGCCGCCATTAAGGTCTCACGTTTTAAAGCATTTTGTGAGTTTAGGAGTGGATTTCGTGATTTTTTAGTGCGCTAATCGTTATTTATACAGGGTATTACCCCATTATCAACTATTAATAAGCCTGTAGCAAAAGTTTGCAACAGCTCCATTAGCTAGCTTCACACCATTTAATATTATAAGCCGAATAAATCTCAAAACACGAAAAACTTGGCATCTATGGTGACGCGGTCATACCTCGGAAGGGGGCCGGGTGTAATTAGTAAACAAAAGCAGCAAAAAAAAAAAAAAAAAAAAAAAAACAGGAAGACAGGGAGCAGAGTATAGGTCGGGAGAGAGGAAATCACCTCGTTTGCATCCAATCCAATCCTTCCTCTTCCCGAATCCCTTCCTCTCCCATCGTTCCTTTTCTCTCTCCTATACCTCCTATTTTGCGTCTCATTCCTTTTCCTTCAGCTGGACGAAATTCAGAGGAGAAAGGACACAGGACAACAACAGTGAGTAGTTCCAGATGTCGTGTGTGCTGGACCGATCACATACCTGCGAAATCTATTGTTCTATGACTTTTAAAAGAGAGCCCTCTCATCGAATCTTGATGAATTTTTCTTTTAAATTTCCATCGTTTTAAATTTTTTTATGGCATAGTGTCACAAGAGGGCAATAGTGTGAGACTCAGAAATACCCGAGGACCGTAAAAATTAGAAAATTGGTTGAGAAATGAAATAATGAAAATTTCTATCAGGATACTTTCTTTTGAAAGTCATATAGTACCCGAAGGAAGTTTTTTTTCTCCCCCTTCAAACTTACGAAAATTCTCTTTTTTTATGAAACTTCGGAGACGAAGCGAATGTTCAAAATATATCTGAGGAGGAATTTTTAAGCATGACTTGTGACTTTGACTAACCTTTAACCCTTTATCTACCAGCAATGCCCCCCACAGCCTCCGCGCGGAGCGGGGGGGGGGAGAAGGGTCAAATAGGCGCAAAAAAATCGAATGCGATTAAAGGCGCTGACGTTGAGCTTTAAGTAGATGTACTAAACGAAAAAAATTATGATCAGACTCAGGGCCAATTTCAGCCTTTTGGCGTCCGTGTACGCGCAAGAACTTGGATGAGCCCCTTTCCAACTGAAAACAGGGTCACAAGCGGGGTATTGGCGGCATCACCTTTTTGCCCATATGTCATGAGTCATGAGTTGCTAATTTGCTATACTCCCAGGTTACTGAAAGAAATCAACGATATGGCTCGCTTTTTAGAGGGTATGGTTAAATGTTTCTACTCGACGGTGTGAATTTTGCCTATAAATCTAATTATGAAAATTATGGTGCCAGATGAAATATTATTTTGCACATGTTAAAATTTTGGGATCTTTTTACAGTACGAACAGGAAATTTAAATGATGAACGGCAGACCTATTTACGATTACAAATAACTTCGAACGTGGTACTGAATGGGTTAAAATTCGGCCCGAAAGAGCGTGTCCGATGTGCTTACTTTGACCAAGTCAGTAAACAAAGCTCTTCAAAATGGCTCAATCAGACTCACAAAGGATCAACAAAACAAAGTTCGCAGCTCATCATCTTATTGAGTTGCATCAGCGTGCGATCATGAAATTTACTGAATGCAAATTTTACGATTTGCCTCGCGATTTAATGAGCGCAGTGTGAACAATCAATTTTCTTTCATATTGTAGCACGCCTCAAATACCGACGACATACTCAAAACAACCGATGCTGCGGGACCGAAGCGCGGGGCCTTTTCTGCGAGGCAAATCCAACGCTCTGAAAAAGTGTTGCTGAATGCAAAACCATAATCAGGAGCCACTAATAAAAACTAATTAAATAATAATTAAAATAATTAAATAATAATAAAATAATTAAGTAATAATAAAATAATTAAATGATAATTAAAATAATTAAATAATACTAAAATAATTAAATGATAATTAAAACAATTAAATTTATAATTGGATGAAACTATGAACCAGGTGACGGGAAGCGGGGACAAATGCAGCAACGTTGTAAGACCCACAACCTTCGCCACTACTTTCATTTGAATGGGGCTCTTGCAAACTTTTGCTATAAGCAAATAAATAGTCCAATCTGATGTAAAGACCAGCGGATATCACGAAAATCACACTAAGAAAGTCTAAAATTCATTAATAAACTCTCATAACTGCTAAAATGGCAAGTTTGTAATGGCGATTCAACGCAGGTATCGTGAGAGATTCCTGTCTATTATGTCACTTTCTCTACGGAAACACAGAGATATGTCTCAATTTAGATAGGAATATCTCCCATGATACCTGCGTCTCTCCGCCATTAAGCCCGATTCTGAGAGTAATTTTAGTGATTTTATAGTGTACTCATCGTCATTTTTACAGGTTTTTATGCAAGAATCAACTCTTCAATCCCTTATAGCAAAAGTTTGCAAGAGCCTTATTCTGACCTGTTTTAATCAAACCTTTTATAGTTGTTAAGAGCGCTTTAATTCAGAGGCTTTGCCTGCAATCTAGAAACGATGGATTTGGTCCATTTATACCCGTGTAAAATGGTCTAATCTATAGGGAGTTCACGAAAAAGTTTATACACCCTCTATAATTCGACCTTTCTCAAGGGTTTAAATGGACGACTGCTACAATTTCCAAAGTCGTAAATCTCACGAAAACCCGCCTACTGTGAACGTGCCCCACCCAGCAATCACAACATAATTTTTACAAGTCTCTAATAAGCTCTACATATTATGGCCGGCAGGTGAATTGGTACTTATCGGTAACACTTCATGTCTTCATTGCGTGCAGCAGTGAGACATCTCACTCAATTATTCAACAACAAACGTACAGTGCTGAGTATGTGAGTAGTGTAGCAACATGCAGAAGTCGCAAACAAACAAACTGCAATAAACTGCAAACTGCAAAATTGCACATCGCGCCTGTCTGACTTCTCGAAAATGCACTCGGCCGGTTTTCAAAGAGATGAGGCGGCTGTGTTGCGTTTGTAGGCGCGGTGCAAAGCATTGTTGTGATACCGCGAGATGAAGTTATGATACAGAGACGTACTGACAATATTTCGTAAGAAAAAATAATTGCAGTTGATTCATCGAAAAAAAAGAAGAAAAAAAACCGCATTCTAAAAACAATTCCTTTCGCCACCATAAAATCTAACTGAAATTGACTTAAAATTCGCACAGATGATGAGTCATAAACTGAAACCTTGAGAACCAAGCTGAAAAATACAGTAAAGTAGGATCGTCAAAACGTTCTTAACAGTGGCGCATGGTGGTTCCGTGAGCGATCGATTCGATCAGAAGTTTTCCTTATTTGATGCAATGCGAAAGAATCGATTATTTTGAAATTCTTCTGATCGATTCTTTTTTATAGTTCAACATGAAAAATACATCGATGCATCGCAATGCTTAAAAGACTTTAAGGGGAGGGGGGACTTTTTCCACAAAGTTTACGTTCTATTGCACCGGCAATAATTGAGAAATTCTTGAGAAAACCGCACACGCGTATTAAACAGAGGGTACCGAATCAAGGGCACCCAAAAATTAAACGCAAAGTTTGTCAACAAACAACAGTGGCTCTCACCGGCGCACAGTGGAGCGAGAGTCAATTGGAGCAGTGGCGTCGCGTGCAATTTTGCAACGTTGTATTTTGTACATTTAAACCCATGTAAAAAATCGAATGCAAAGGTGGTCACCGAACACCCAACACTTCGATCTTTTTCATGGGTTTAAATAGACGAACTGCAACATTGCTAAATTGCACGCGACGCCAATGAATTGGAGGGGTCGGACATGGAACATTTGACTAAAAATGCAAATATGGCGGTTTTTACCGTCAAAAGACAACGCGTATAAAGGGTGGTTTTAGAAGGGAATTTTACAATAAAACCAATGAAACAACTTTCAAGATTCTTTGTTGATGATTATTTAACAAAGATGTAGGCATTTAAAGTCGCCATGCTTTGTCCGACCTCTCCCATTGACCAGTGGCGGCTCGTGCGATTTGGCAACAGTGTTTTTATCCCATTTAAATACATGGAAAACAATCGAAACTCGAGGAGGCTGCCAGCCTCCGCTTGAATCGATTTTTTACCTCAGTTTAAGTGGGAAAAATGCATGGTTGCCAAATTTCACGGGCCGCTACTGCGCCATTGACTCGTCCCACTAAGCGGCGAAGCAGCTACCGCAAATAAATAGTCAATCAAGAACACCAACTAGATTATAAAAATGCATAAGAAAAATAAACGAATACGATATTTGAACAGAACAAAAAAGCTCTATTTACTTCAGGAGTATGTCCCAATTCTAGGGCGCGAGGGGTGGAGACTTTGTCCTAGTGAAGCCCTATCCCACATTCCTCCAATCCTGCGCGCGCGAGTCCTCGAGGCATTCAATTCCCGAAAGTTAATCTCCGACGAAACAAAAGTTCAAAGTTTGGACTCCCACGGTGGTCACGAAAGACGCAGGACTGCCAATAGTGCTTCGGGTGAAATTACAGCCGTGTACCTACTTATATACTTCAAGAAGTCCAAGTCGCGTGCATAGCAATTCGATGCACCATTATTGGTACCTGTAAGAGAATAATTGAGCGTTTCGAATCAAGAAGAGGGGGGTGGTGGTTAGAAGGGGGCGGAAAGGGGGGGAGGGGGGGAGGGTTGATCGCGGTGTCCTTCTGTTCTGTCCGCGACAAGTATACTTATGCGCTTGTAAGTACCATAGTATACCTACGAAGAACTACTGCGGAAATAAAAGTGAGAGAGTGAGTATAAGAAATAAGTTGGTATACTCGGTACAGTGTGTTGGAGTGTTTTTGAGTTCGTGCGTTTAGTGTGTGCGTTCGTCCACATACAATCGTTGTCAATCTCATTGGTCATGCTCACATTGACCTATAAGAGCGCGGTGCCAAAGGATTCCGCCTTAGCGCGTATCGATGAAATGTGCGTGTATTGCAAGAGTAAGCAATTTGAAATCGGAGACAAAAAATAAAATAACTTAATAAATACATGTATGAAGAGTCCATTGAGAAAAAAAACGATTTAAATGTCACAGAACCCCAATCTTGTTTTTAAGTTGAAGAAAAGAGGGAAATGGCGTTTGTAATGGTTCTTCTTTCTCATAAGAATCCATGTGTTTTCATCCACCAAAATTATGACAGTGCAGGCGTAGCGTGCAATTCGGCAACGTTGTTCTGCGACCATTTAAAACCATGCAAAAGATCGAAATATTGGGTGTTCGGTGAACACCTTCGCATTCGACCTTTTACATGGGTTTGAATGGACAGAAAACAACGTTGACAAATTGCACGCTACGCCGCGCAATTATTATGACAGTCTTGCGCATCTGTCGATCTCTATTCAATTTGTAATTTTGCATCAAGTGAGATGATCCATGAAAACGTTAATTTTGATTTTTGTGACTTTCGCCGTTTTCCCCCTGGACTCTTCGCGTATGAAGATTGCGGGAAGATAATAATAATCCACTTTGTAAACCGCACGAAAAAAGAAAATTGGAACTATTTCCCAGAAGTTTACGTCAAATTGCACCTACAATTGGAGGAAAATGTCGCCAACTTTGGAGAAATTGAAACTGAACGTTTAGTACATTACCACATACTATAGTACACTGTAAAAAGTACTTGGTTAAAGTTTACTATATTGACACAGTAAACTTTTCATGGTTAAATCTTAATATAATTATGGTAAAAGTTACAAAAAATATAGTAAATGTTAACAAGGCATATTGTAAATTTAACCACGTAAAAATAGTAAAATCAAACTTTGTGGATTTTACTACGTGTTGGTTAAAGTTTACGATGAAATGGTTACTGTCTACGATGAAATTACCCGTAACTTCGACACAAATTTACTTGCAATAAATATATAATACCCAGAAATATACATATTAAATACACGGAAAAAAGATCAGTGAAAATAACCATACTGATACCTCATTTTGGCACCTGCTAGATGGTAAACTTGGCCAGAAGTATACTATGTTTTGACTAGGTACTAGGTGATGTTACGTGATTGCATGTCGAATTTACTCAAAGTATCGGTAAATGTACCATGCTTCTGGCCAAGTTTACCATAACATCCAGCAGGTGCCAAAATCAGGTATCCGTATGGTTATTTTCACTGATCTTTTTTTTCCGTGTATAAATACACTGGATAGTTCAGCGGTATCTTTAGCGATCCCGCAAAATATCTATAAGCGATTTTATGGGGCGACGGAGGCTACCCTATACCCTCAGCTCGTCTCTGTCAAAATCTCCAGCGGTTGAAGATGATGCAGCGGGGGTTGCGGGGGGCGAGGGGGACTGGGAGTGCAGGGACGTGCAAGGGGAGGGGGTGCGGGGGTACAGCGCGGGCGGGATGGCGGGGCGGAGAAGGGAGATGAGATCCGTTTTACGGCATTGAAACCGTTGCGTTGTCGGTAGAGATTAATGAAAATGTAATTACAATCCATCTTTGCGGATGACGGCAATGGATTGGATAAATGGATAAACAGAGCCCTGCGACCTGGGACCTGGGACCTGGGTGTCGGGTTTATTTGCAACGCTTTAACGCGGCTTACAATCTAGAGCACCGAGCGTGATTTGGTGAATAACTAAAGGGCGATGAATTGAAAACAGACCAGAGACAAAGGCATTAGTGTATCGTATGTCACTTTTGTTCTATTGAAGACTCCGGCGACGCGACGCGACGACGACGGTGAATCAAAAATCAAAATCGGTGGCATAGTAAAGACAGATTACGGGTGACACTTTGGGTGATGAAGAGTGGGTATACACTATACATAACTGAATTGGATCTATCCACCCTCACCACCTATCAAAAATTGGGTAAAAATCTAAAACCGCCAATTCTCAAAAGGGTCCGATCCAAAACCGCAAAATTTTTGTCGCGCTTTTGGAGACGCCAAAATCGTCAATATTGGCGCATTTGGATGTACCGTATGAGCGCTTTTGGAGTATGCTATGAGAGCCACAGAGAAAAGAAGGTGGGAGAGAAAGAGATAGAGCGAGTGAGAAACCTTTCACACTATATGAAACTATTATACTGTATGTTACAGTTATGTTATACTCATTTTTTTCTTCTTCTTTTTTCGTGTTTATATTGGCTTTTCATTTATGTTACTGTAACGATGAACCTAAACTTTTGAGTAATTATTACCTAAAACAACTGATTGTGAGCGCCACAAACGCCGCTTGTACATTTGGCGAATTAAAGAATGTCAGTTAACTCCTTGGATTTTTGTTAAGGTAGGCATCCTGCAATACTTAACTTGATGAATTCAAGCATTGCTGGCGGCCTACCTGAGCTAAATTCTAAGGCGTCGACTGACATTTACAGGGGTGCAAAATGTTCCAAAACTTCGGAAGTTTCACGCGATCCATGACTTATTTCCTCACAGGATTTTAAAAAATTTCTTCGCAAAAATTTGAAAGAGATGACTTTTTTTGTGCTTATTTTAACATTTCAACACCGTATGTTCGCAAAATGACCGATATTTTCCCATTTTTATACTATTTTCCTGGGAAATCCTTGTTGCGATTATTTGGGAGAAAAAAAAGGACAAATTTCCTCACTTTCTTAGAAATTTCCTCACTTTCACGCGATCCGCGGATCGCTAGATCGGGCACATTTTGCACCCGTGTAAAAGACATTATTTAATTCGCCGACTGCGCACAACTCATCTAAAATTTTCTTCATTTCATCGAAAGCTATACAGCCCTACTTTTTCGGCGAAGAGCGACAACGAACAACGAGCAATAGGACGTTTGTCCAAAAGTCGCGGACATTTGGATATAGACCCCGATCAGATGCTGGTTCTACAGCAGATCAATAAAGTGAAGTCGTCTGTACAAAACAGCCATAGCTTTTGATCGAGACGTACTCGAAACGATTTCACAATCAAAACTGTGGTCTGCGGACGGCCGACGCGACGGCCACGCTCGTGTTGGCGCGATTAGGGTACGAACTCATGGCGCCCAAACTCATACCAAGAGCGTGTGGAAGTATCATATCGCCACTTAATTACCACTTTTCGTGACTCTTGGATTCTCCGTGACTCGCGGTCCCTGTGTCATTTTTGTCGTAGCGACTTCGCGCTTAAATTATCATATCCAAGGCGTATTAACCCCCCCCTTTCCTCCAAGCTCTCCCCACCCACCGCACTATAAAACTGATATCGTAAAAAAGTGGCAAAAAAAAAAAAAAAAAAAAAAAAAACAGTGGAAAAAGGCGTAAAATCAGTGAAAGATGCTTATGTCCTATTAAAAATGTCCGATGTACAAAATGTTCAATAAGAAATGTCCATTATAACAATGTCCAATTCACAATCTGTCCTGATGTCCAATGTAGGATATGTCCATCATACATAAATGCCCCATAAAATAATGTCCAATCATAGACTAAGTAAGTACGCAAAAAAAGCCCATAAGTTATAAATTTTCGCTCAAGTTTATAAATAGAGCATGAAATGCGAAGTCAATACATTCTCAGCTGTTTTGATCATGATGGCAAGTTATGGTCTGTAACCAACGTTGTAAGATGTACAGGGCCAGATCTGTGCAGCTTTTGTCTAAGGGCAGCTTTGTGAAAACTAATGTTTATAATCCTGCTTTTCAACTTCTTCGTCATCTCTAATTTTTTCCGCCTCCTTCGGGACATTAAGCACCCTGAGCGTTTTAGTTTCATGGACAAAATCTACTACTGGACATTCTTCTTTATGGGCATTTAATTAGCATGGACCAATTGTGCATTGGACATTTCAGAGCGGACATTATTGCAATTGGCATTTCTTGTTGGACATTTAAAATAGGACATTTCCACTGAGCCCCACAAAATCATCGGTTTCGACTTTTTAAGCCTAATTGAAAACTTTTAAGAGATACTTATAGGTTTAAATTACTTGTTTAAAACGTTTTCTGTGATTAAAATGAATCTTGAAAGTTTATAAATGATACTTTATAAGAAAATTTTCTGATTTTTGGCCAATTTTTGACCATCTCAGACCATCGTGCGCCGTCCTTATACTTACCTGTAGAAAGCGATATAAAAAAAGGAGAGAAGAAAAAAAAACGTAATTATTGTAGTATCATTAAACCAACTGGAATATTTAATTTTGTCATCCGCCCCCCTCCCACCGTGTCATCCTCACTTTAATGTGGCCGGTGCATCGTCATCTTGTAATTTTTTTCCCATTTACCCTCAGTTTTACCCCGAAAATTGGGTCATGCTCCTGATGATTTCAACGATAGTATTAAAAACGCTATCGAAGTGGAATGAAATCGGCGCCCATAGGATTTGTAACCAGAGGCGGATTTACATCTCTTGAGGCCCTACGCAATTTTGAATTTGAGGCCCCCAAGAAAAGGGGTAGGATGCCTGGGGGTCTGAGTGCATCAGCTAGAAAGAAGAATGATTTAGGAATTCTCTCCCTGATATACATATTTATTTTTTTTTAAAGAAGACAATGAAATTCAGTTTTAAACTCCTTTTTTTCCAGCAACGTTGTTACTTACTAAATGTAAGTATTTAATCTTTTAGCCTTTTTATATTCTCCCTCTTCTCCCTTTTCTCTCCATTTCTCTCTATTTAGACTTAATACATAATATATCAAACTATTCGGTGTTCGGTGAACACCCTCGAATTCGACTATTTACATGGGTTTACATAGACAGAATACATCTTTGCCAAATTGCACTCTGCGCCACTAGTAATAAATCATAATAAATAAGTGATGAAACCGTAGGAATTTTGATTTTTTAAGATTTCATGGTGAAAAGGTGACTCAATGATGGGCAAATATCATTTTTTGAATAACCATGAATAATTAAATAAAATTATTTGCATTATTCTCATGTTTTTCCTATTAGTAAATCAAAGTTTCAACACTATACCTGATACCAGTCACTCATCTTATGACGGATGAATATACCGGTAGTGTCAAAACTTCGATTTACATACTAACAGGAAACAGGAATAACATGAGAATAATGCGAATAATTTTAGATAATTATTCACGGTTATTCAAAAAATGATTTTTGCCCATCACTGCCGTAACCTATGTCAGATGCCTTCCCTTCTCTGGTAATCTCTTTTCGCCTAGCTATGCAGATGAACCTATTAAATTGGTAGGAAAACAGATCCGAATTTTATAAGGAAACAGAGAAAACTAATCTGGCAATCAGAGAGCAATTGAGACTGAACCTTTTAAGGACCAGCGGGCCGATCCTTGAAATTCACAACTTTTGGGTAGACTGGATAAGAGTGGAAAACGGTGATTGGTAGAGACGAGTCACGTAGTTGCCCAGTCTAATGAAAATACGAAATGGATTAGATTGGTTATCGGGCAGTGTTGGAGTACCCGATAACCAATCTAATCCATTCCGTATTTTGATTAGACTTGGCAACCACGTGACTCGTCTCCACCAATCACCGTTTTCCATTCTTATCCAGTCTACCCAAAAGTCGTGAATTTCAAGGATCGGCCCGCAGGTTAGTTCAAGAGAACACCACTCCTCCGTTTCTAGAGGGAAGGTAGTTAACTGTTCGTACTCGGTGGAGTTGGAATTGTCTATCCGACAAATTGAAGGCACCCAGCGAGATCTTATCTTGTAGTGTTTTCATATGTATTTGCATTTATCCGGAGTGAAGACTAAAACAATGTGAAATAGACCAGAGGAGAAAAACGAATAAACTCGGGCTTGGCCCATAAGGGGTTAAAAAGAAAGTGACCTTCGGTGACCTGAGACCTGATCGAAGTCCCTATCGAACTTCTCTCCCATGAGGTTCTAGATTCTTGTTTTCCCACCCCCCCCCCTCGCCTCCTCCCACTCCTCTTCTTCTACCTATCGCTAATTCCTATCTTATTTCTTTTTTCGTTGAATTAATGCATTCTTGATTTGAAGTCGATTACCCTTTGGGCTTGAGTTACGCTTAAATGGACTTGAACTCTCAACTCTCGGGAAAGATTTTTCCTTCTTTTTTTCAGTTTTCTTTATAGCAGCTTCAGTGACTTTTATACCTCACCTCACGGATTTAGTGTTGCCAGTTCAGACGCCCAATTCCGCTATGGGTATAGAGTTCTAGAATTCAACCATTTACTGCATCAATGCAAAAAAGATTACAATATCCTTTGATGTAGTATATCTATGTATATTGAAAAGTGCTGCTACTCATAATCTTTTCTGCATCGAGACAATGAAGGGATGATTCTGGAACGCTACCTATGGGCGACAATGCGACATGAGTCGAGGCGAGGTATAACGGAAACCAGTTAATCCTATTGGTTTAAACACTTTAGATGGTGTCACGTGACTACGAAGTAAACTAGACTTGGCGTCATTCAGTCTGAAACGAACGACCCCAAATCTTACACATACAAAGTCACGTTCAACGCTTTTTTTTTTTTTTTTTTTTTTTTTTTTTTTAATGGGCCTGTTGCAAACTTTTGCTACAACGATAAAGAGTGTTTCATCGTACGTAAAATCGCCCGAAAAGTCCATTGGTGGCATCATGAAAGTCATGTAATGCGATAATAAACTCACAAGAGACGTTTAATGAAATCCAAGATGGCGGTAAAATATCGAGCAATCTGTATGCATGCACCTTTAACATCTAAGGATTGCCAACGTTGACAACCTCACAGCTTCAGAGGCTATGTGTTTATTTACGTTGTGATTGGGTGTGATCGATATTGTGAGGATAGCCTCCTTGGATGTTCGTGGTGCATGCATACAGGTTGCTCGATATTTTACCGCCATCTTGGATTTCATTAAACGTCTCTCGTAAGTTTCATACTGCATTTTATGACTTTCTGATGCCACAAATGGACTTTCCAAGCGATTTTACATGAGATTTTGAACACTTTGTAGCGCTGTAGCAAAAGTTTGCAACAGACCCCTTGTATTCAATTTCACAATTAACAGATTTGTATGCATACAATATTTTAGACTTACATTACTACTAGTCAATACAATTTAGGATTTATCGTATCGATGATACATAGTTGCACCCATTTTTATTACAGGGAAAAAATAAGTGGTAGAATCTACCATCTACATAGCTGATTTTGGAGTCAGCTATCAAGTACGTCAAATTTCACTAAATGATGGTTAATTGGTACCAACAAGTTAACTTAATTTACCATAATGTATACGTTGCACTTACCATCTACTTGATAGCTGACTCCAAATCCAAAATGAGTGCAGATGGTAGATTCTACCAGTCTTTTTTTTCCGTGTAATAATAAATAAATAAATGTATAACTAAATAATAATAATAAAAACAAAATGAAAATAGAAAAAAATAAAAATAAAAATAAAAAATCCGATTAAACCTATGAGATTAATTGATTCCCGTTACCTCATCTCGTGTTGTTCAAAGGAGCAAAATCGGAGCAAAATCGACCGGCTAAAACAAACCAATTTTGCTCCGAGCGAATCACGAGGGATTTCATTTGCCTTCAAAAAAAATTAACAAATTGATTAGAAACTTTTTTAAACAGTGATTATTTACACAGACATTTCCAGTAATAATTCAAAGCCCAGGTTTTAGGAGCTTTGAAAAAGTTTAAATGAAAGCTTGAACTGGATAACCATGCTACTTTAAAATCTACTCAAATATTCGAGGAGCTGTTTGATTAAAGAGCGGCTGAGTTTAAGTAACTGCGGAAGTATCTTGTGATATCTCCAGTCTGCGATTCAGGTGGGAAACTTTTTGCCGTTGTCGGTATAGATTTCTCTCATACTTATTATCAAGGTTAAATAATACACTCATTATTGAATGTAAATTGTAGTGAAATAATAACATCACTTAGGTATACATTAAATATGACTCTGGCTTTAAAAACGTAATTTTTTAAATACGTCGTCTCTTTACGGCGGAATTTGAATGTATCGTTCGATTCCGCAAACAGAAACAGAGTGAATATATTTTCCTGACAATAATTTTTCGTTTCTTTTTTATTTACAGGAACTCTAGTTATACAATTAAAGAAATGTCCGTTCTTAGGAAAACCTTACATAACCCTTTAAACCCAGGTTTATTACAAACCCTTCTCACAAATTTTTTATCAATCCCAATTAATCGAATGAACTTTTCTCGCTTAGTTTGATGTGCATAGTGATTTTTTTGAAAATACATTTAAAACCATGTTAATTTGGTGGTACAAATTTGTGCCGCCAGTAGACAAAGGGATGAACCAAGACGAACATAACCTCCCCGCAATCTCAAACAGAGCAGCCGGGTATGAGTAGAGAAGGTATTGCCTCAAGTCAATCTCTACCTTTACTAGAGGTTGATTGGTGGTCATCGGTTGAACTAGGTCGAGTTATCCAGCTTGATCGGGACATCAGAAAAACTTGGTAAATTTCTCTCCATCTTACGAGTGTTGACCTGGCAACGCCGGGCTTTATTTACTCGTCTAATGAGCCGGTGTTGGATGACAGTGCGGCGAATCGATTTATCGGTCGGGTCGTATCGACGCGTTTAATTGATCAATACCGGTGCGCGGGCCGCGGCCGCTGGGGCGGGTGCCGGGTGGGCGCGTTTTCCGCTGATCGATTGATGACGCGAACCGATGATACCCCAAGATCGACGCGTTGCTCCCTTTTTACTTTTTTCTTCATCTCTTTCTCTCCTGGATTTTCTTGATTCACATTTCACCCCCTTCTCCCCACCAGCGCACCCTCCCTCCGCTCACCTGAGCTACCTGTCTTGTTAACCTCCAGTATTGAGCTGTGTCAAGGTGGCAGCAGGCAGGTGCATGATGGCTGGACCGTACTGTTTCTTATACCCGTGACTCGACTGCAACATATTGCATCCAATATGAAGCGATCAAAGAAGTTTTGAATTGATTGATTTATTATTAATACATGGTGTCACAAGAAGGGCGCCATTAGCGCGGCGATGAATGATAAATCAAAAGCTTCCAAACATTAAACCAAAGATGTAAGCAGTGAGCGTCTATTTTACACTCATACTCAAGAGCTAGAAAAAAATTGATTGGGAGGGGGGCACTTTTTGTCAAATTACAGCCACTTTTCGGCAGTTTACCATACCTTTTTTTTTTTCATAATATGACGTTTTTCAGGGACTGGGGGTGGCAACCGCCCCCCTCCGGACCTCCGCATACGCCCTTGCTCACGCTCCTTCAAGGGTATTGTATTGAACTATTTGTTTGGAACTAGAGCAGTGGCGGCTCGTGCTACTTGGCAACACTGTTTTCTCTCCATTTGAATCTATGTCCAACAATCGATTGCTGGTGAAGCGCTTTTCTCTCCATTTGAATCTATGTCCAACAATCGATTGCTGGTGAAACGCTGCTTCACTTTCGAATCGATTGTTTTACATGCAATCAAATGAAGTGAAGACATTGTTGCCAAGTAGCACGAGCCGCCACTGAACCAAAGGTTCCCGAACAACAATCAATACGATCGCTATATTGAAACATTCTATAGACTGTTTCAGTGACGAGCGGAAAATTTAAAATCCAGATGACTGATTGGCTTATAGATGCTCTTTTTAAAGGGACTCTTGCAAACTTTTACTATAAGCAAAGAAATAATCCAATGTGATGAAATAACCAGCGAAAATCATGAAAATCGCACTGAGAAAGTCTAAAATTCAGTAATAAACTCTCATAACAGCTATAACGGCAAGATGGTAATGGCGGTTCGACGCAGGTATCATGGGAGATTCCTGTCTAATATGTCACTTTCTCCACGGAAACACAGAGATATGTCTCAATTTAGATGGGAATCTCCCATGATACCTGCGTCTCTCCGCCATTAAGCTCGATTCTGAGATTGAATTTCGTGATTTTTTAGAGTACTCATCGTCATTTTTACAGGTTTTTATGCAAGAGTCAACTCTTCAATCCCCTATAGCAAAAGTTTGCAAGAGCCCCATTGTGAAATCCGCATCCAATTGGTCAGTTTTGAATATCCCCGCTTCTCACACTGGAAAAAAAAGATTACCAGAAGCATTACGATATGTGAACCAATGTAAAGGATGGTACAATTACCAGAATTCTAGTATGTTTGTACCACAGTTCTTGAAACTTTTGAGGAAATTCTAGTTCTATAACCATATTCTGGTATTAACGCCAGAATTTTCTGGTCAAAGCACTATAGACTTTCTGTGGTTCACTTATCGTTGTTCGTCTGGTAATATTACTAAAATTCAGGAATTATTTTTTTCAGTGGCACTAAAACAGTCCATTGTTCCGGTTCAATGATTCAGATTGTTCAAATCGTCCAAAATTCAACGTTTCAAAAATTTGGATCATTTACTTTTAGTGATCTAACTTTATACAATCCAATGTAGTTATTAACAAAATACAATTAAAAAAACGACCTCCCCTTTGGGTTTCAGAATTTATCTACAGAGTTTTTATTTATTTTATAATTCTTTTTTATTTTTTATGTTTAATCAAGCCGTGCACGCTTTATTTTTAGTTGGGCCACTCACTCATCCACCGGTCTTCGAACAAAATCAGGTGAAAAGAGAGAAAGGTAAGCACGCGCGTTGCGTGGTTTGCCTGTGGCGAACAGTAGATCAAAACATGAACTTTTTCTGGAGAAAAAAATAGAAACAACACTTTGGTATAGCCGCTAAACCCTTTGGTAGAAAAAATACCTAAGAAATACTTCAGTAGAGCCAGCCAACCAAAGGTTTTGTGCGAGCAACTGGGTGAACCAAAAATCTATTTGGCTCAACGGAAGTCTTTTGATGCGTTATTTTGCTACCATACCTATTGTTCATTTTGTCTATTTTTTCTGAGTACCTACAATGGCAAATAATTTGCAAACTTTTGCTGTGAGCAATTGAATAGTCCAAACTGATGTAATAACTAGCGAAAATCACAAAAATTAAACTAAGGGAGTCTTGCTATCAACTAGAACGACAAGAAGCCACACTCTATACAATCTTTTTCACACTCATCTTCTCCACTCCGTTTTTTTTCTTTTTTTTCGATTAATTTGAGACTAATTAGATCAGACTTTTCAATTACATGATTTTACACCTAGGATTTATAGTATTTATAGTAAAGCTACCAATATTTTTTATCCACCAATTCAGTAAAATAAGCTAACATAACTGAACTGCTACATCGCAAGTTCGTAATGGCGCCGGTTCAAAGCAGGTATCATGGAAGACTACTGTCGATTATGTCACTTTCTCTGCGGAAACATAGATGTATGTCTCAATTTAGATAGGAATCTCCCATGATACCTGCGTCTCTCCATCATCAAGCCCGATTCTGAGAGTGAATTTCGTGATTTTTTAGAGTTAATTTTTACAGGATTTTAAGCAAGAATCAACTATTCAATCCCCTACACACAGAAAAAAACACTTTGGTACATAGCGCTGACAAAACCTTTGGTAGAAAAATGACCCATAACAAAATACTTTAATTGAACCAACCAAATCTTCAGTTCACCCAAGGCGTGTGAAACCTTTGGTTGACTCAACTATCGTCTTTTGCTGGGTCATTTACTAACCAAAGGTTTTGTCAGCGCTACCAAAGTGTTTTTTTCTGTTATTCTTGTGTACAGCAAAAGTTTGCAAGAGCTACATTTTTAACGTAGTTCTCGTAACGATGTCCAGGGAGTTCATTTTTTGGACCCACTGCGTGTAGTGGGGCTCATCATCGCACTCCCTTGCGTCTCATTCGCAGTAAAAGGTTGTTTGGCACGTACTCATTCATGGTCGTAGGATGGGGACTTGTCGGCGTGCGCCGGCCGCGTCGGTTGCGCGGCGCGGCCCTGAGCCGCGCGTCCTCCGGGCCTCCTCGGACCTCGGTGCGGGCGGCTCCAGAGCGGCGCGCGGCATTTGGTGAAGGGCAGCATCTGTAGAGACTGTAGAGTAATCTTCGAGATCGAATCGGATCTGGAGAAGAAATCCACGAAGAAAGTTTTCTGAGAGCAGAGCAGAGCGCATGCAGAATCGCCAAGTTCTGCCAACTTTTACGACACATAGAAATAGCCACGGAGTCAACGAGACTAAAAATATACCGGAGCAATGCGGAGGACCCCCAGGACCCAATTGAGAAATAATGTATACTAGAATTGCTCCAGTTAAAAGTTCACTCTCATTGTAAAAGTCTCATTGTATGGATCTAGGTTCTTTAGTAATAAGGAGGGTATTGGGACAAGTTTGCTGATTTCAGAAAAACTTCACGGGCTGTTATATTTATTCATTTATTTGTTTATTTATTTAAAACTTCGCGAGCTACATTATGTATTCGTTTGTTTGTTTGCTTGTTTGTTTATTTATATATTCGTACATTTTTTGGAATCTTTTCAATGAGCGCTTTGCTGACCATGGCACGTTCGACTGAGTCTGCTAAACTTAAGACCACGTAACCGCAAGGAAAAAAGGTGACAGGTAATATATACCTTCTGCACAGCTGATTTTGGAGTCAACTAGCAAATATGGTAAATTTCACCAGATTATAGTAAAATGTACCCACATGTTACCTTAATTTACCACTAGGGATGTTGCATTAACCATATTATGGTGAAATTTAACATACTTCCTAGTTGACTTCAAAATCAGCTATATGCAGATTGCAGATGGTAAATTTCACCTGTATTTTTTTCCCGTGCGTTTCATTCGTAGTATGTTGTAACCATAGAGTCGAAGTGTGCAATTTGGCAACGTAAACGATACAAAAGGTCGAATTCAGAAACAATAGACCGTTTTAGTAGAGCTACACATCATATCAATAGCCGTCCGAGGACTGCTGGCCGTTGGGCTGCGGTTCCACACAAACTCTGATTCCATGTATTTTCCCTATAAGCGCATTTTTGAACGAAAATTAATTTTGGTTTTTAAATCAAACAATTAATGCGACCTTTTTGCGATTGTGAATTCTAAATGAATTAAAAATGCTTCACTATGCTTCGTTCCATGACTAAAAATTCTAAAATCAACAAGATATTATATAAGGTGTCTGACAAAAAATCATCAGGGGCAAATATTTCGGAAATAGCTTCGATTTTCGAAAAACGCTCAGACACGTATTCGCTTATTTGGAGGGGGACATCTTTTTTGGGGGGGGGGGGGGGGGTTTAACCTTCGTTGCCCCCCAGGGGATCGGGGGTGGAGGGCACCACCCAACTAACTTGCTGTATTTGAGGCCCCACAAGCCTCAAATGTTGCCTTTCTTCTACACGGAAAAAAAACTACGGTGAAAATAAAACCATACGGATACCTGATTTTGGCACCTGCTAGATGTTATGGTAAACTTGACCAGAAGTATGGTACATTTACCGATACTTTGAGTAAATTCGGCATGCAATCAGGTAACATCACCTAGTACTTAGTCAAAACATAGTATACTTCTGGTTAACATTACCATAACATCTAGCAGGTGCCAAAATCAGGTATCCGTATGGTTATTTTCACTAATCTTTTTTTTCCGTGTATAGAAAATAGCCCAAAACTGCTTCCATTAACGCTTCAAATTTTAAAATTTCACAGGCGTGAAATTGAAATGCCCCCCCCCCCAGAAAAATTTTCTGGATCCACCACTGGTCGCAGTAATAAAATTATTTGATTAACAGCCCACATTTCCGTTCAAACCTGCGACTGTGGGGAAAATGCAAATTGAATCAAGAGTTTGTTTGGAACCAGAGGTCCTCCGGACAAGCAATCGATGTACGATATATCGATCGTTCTACTAAAACAGTCTATTCCAGACTTAGACTTGTTGAGTCTCAAAGTGAGTAATATTTGGTTGCAGCGAATTGCCAGGATAACTTTACGAATAGAATTCTTTTAGAAAAGTCGAAGCGTTTCTGAAACATTCGTGTAAGTATACAAAAGTATAGAAGAAAGTTGCGGGTGGCCCGTTACCCGCGGGTAGAGGGGGAGGTTCTCGTTCTCTAGGCTAGAATATTTTATGAGCTCGGTGCGTATACCTGCATTTATAATAAATACAAGAATACAGAGTACGCGGGAGAGTGCCTTCTCTTCTCTTCTCCACTCCTCTCCTCTCCTCTCCTCTCCTCTCTTCTCCATCTTCGCCCACGCGAAAGAGTGCCGAGAGATGCAAAGTCCATAGAACGAAACAATTGGTTCGCGGGACTTCGGACTCCGAGAACTTGGGACCCCGGTCGTAATACCTTTGAGCAGAGGTTGAGAAAAGTCCTCGGCGTTGCCAGCAGTGCAAGAAAGCAAAAGTTCACGGAAACTAAAAGTTTCGATCAATCATGAAGTTGAGGTAATCATCAAAATAAAGGCCCATAAAAAGATGAAGTATGCTTTTTCCAAAGCAACGAGCTATGGGCGCTCGTGCAATTTAGCAGCAATTTTTTCCCTCCCATTTGACTCAATGTAAAACAATCGAATGCTGGTGAAGCCGCTGCTTCACTATCAAATCGATTGTTTTACGTAGAATCAAATGGAAGAAGAACATTGTTGCCAAAACTGCACGAGCCGCCACTGAGTTGGATTGAGTCATAAAAAGAAAACAAATATTGGCAAAGACTTACTTTTATATTACTGACGTCTGGAGGTAAACGTATGAGTCAAGGATACAACGTAAAGTTCATACCTGTAACAAACAGTAAACAAAGTTATAAAATGATCGGTACATAAATGATGATGAGATTTTATATTGTTTCTTTCTCTTACGAGAGCATACATTTAGAAATAAGAAAACACGGATACATTTTTAGTGATGAGCCAAGAGCTTTTCGATTGAGTTTATACAAAGCGCCCGCTTACTGAGGCAGCATTTGATTGGCCAATCTTAAGAATTCGTTCCTTGGTCTCCATCAAATAGAATCCCGAATAGGATATACAGAAAATTGTATCTCACTCTCTTTTGACTTTTCACAAATGAGCGTATGTGTCAGAAAAGGATTGAAGAGGGGACAAAAATCACGTGACAGACTGTAATTTGAGTAATTTGACCATTTCTAACACACACATTTTAATGGGAGGAGAGAGAGAGAGAGAGAGAGAGAGAGAGAGGGGAGAGAGAGAGAGAGAGAGAGAGAGAGAGAAAGAGGAAAAAGAGAGAAAGAGAGAGAAAAAGAGAGAGAGAGAGAGAGAGAAAGAAAAGAGAGAGAGAGAAAAGAGAAAGAGAGAGAAAGAGAGAGAAAGAGAGAGAGAGAGAGAGAGAGTTTATAGAAAGCAATGGTGAAATGGGAAAAGAAAGGCATCATTTGCCCTTTTACAATTCTTCTCAACTTTCCATTTTCTTATCCTCACAATAAATCGGGGCGCGGAATTTTGGCAACAACGCGGTCGTGATTAGTATTACAAGCGTGAGACATGTCGCAGCTCGCAGCAGACGCAACTTGATACCAAGGATTACAATTCTCAAGTCCGCGCGTGGATGGTGGACGAAAATACTGTCACGCGAGAGGGGGTCAAAGTCTCTTTGGTGCAGAATGAAGGGGCCCGGGAATGAGTGTGTGTGTGTTCGTGTGTGTGTGTGTGTGTGGGGGGGGGCATTTGCATGGAATTAAGCGGGGTGTCCAATGCGACGCGACCCGGCGCGCGACGCTACGTTTGTAACACTCAAAAGGCACTTTTGAGCCACACGCTAGACGCTCAATGGGGCAAGACTCAAAACTGGATCTCGTATGATGTGTCAGTCCAATTCGGCCTCGACCGACGATCAGCTTTCTGTGCAATTAGACAGAAAAAAGAATCCCGTAGCTGCACTCGAGTTGAAGAATTTAAAAAGGTCAATCATTTGGTCGAAACGAATTTTAATCTCGGTATCAGATTTCATTTTCTCTTTAGAAAATCAAGCAGACAATGATACGAGTCTGAACACTGAGATGGTGAGAGTGTTTGTGAGCGCTTTCTTACATCGACAACCTCTGCGAATTCCAGGCCGTGACTCACAAAATACCGAGGTTGCACCAAATAGGCGGACCATCCAGCAATCCGACAACTGTAGATTCTTCCTGTTTGAACGTATATGGGAAACAATCGATTAGTAAAAGGGCCATAGTCCCCTAAATAAACAGAAAAAATGCAAAAATGCAAATTCTTCAATGCGATCCATCCCTCTATGCAAAAATGCGAAAAGATTTTTTCAGATACGTATAAGTACTCAATCGATAAATACCCTAGTAAAAATGGTCCATACAGGTCCATAACCAATTCCCCATACAGAGTATGGATATGTTGGGATCCAAATGGATATGTATGGATCCATATGGATATGAATGGATATTGTATGGATCATCCATACTCTGAACAGAGAATAGGTTATAGGCCTATATGGGTTATAAGGACCATTTTTACCAAGGCAATCCTATTGGAATTGTCAAAGTATTCCAATTCTCAGTTTGTGAAATTATACTTGCGGTAGTCGGACGCACATACTATATACTTAAAATTATTGTCAAGTATTATGCAATACTCAAAAAATAACGCATAATTTTCGATATTGATTAGTTCGATTTGATTAAAAATAGATTTTTATCATAAATTTTGTCGAGGCCTTGCAAAAAAAAAAATAAATAAATAAACTGCAGAAAACTTTATTTGTCTTCTCTTTCTTATAAGTTCGTCACTTAACCTTCATATAGATGAAAATTATTCGAATAATATAAAGGAAGTAAACTAAACCTAATCAAAAAAAAATAGGGGGGTTCTCATCTTTAACTGACACTAATGCAACCACTCTATTCTTCCCAAGAATCCCAGGATTTTTGATACTCTAGATATTCGGTCAGTGTGGGGTATATCGGAATATCGGATACACATCAAACGCTCGAATAAAATTTAAACTAATTTAAAATACCTAGTTTGTTTCAGTGTTGGTACATGCATTCTACCAATGTCGCATTTCGTCAATTCAAACGCATGTATAAAATAGATTCAAGAAAGTGCACCGTGCACCATTATTTCGATATTTTTCATGACTTTAAGTGATCGCACTGCAAAGTTGTAAGATTGCATCTCCTAACAAGTTTCTCGACCTCGACGTGAAAAAATACTTTGAATTGGAAATTACCCGTCGTCACAAAGCTCACGTTGTTAAAAAGCCAGCGTTATCTATTCTTCCAGTTCCAGTAAAGTCTCTTTATAGTTTCAGCCATAACAATGGGCAGTCAGAACATTCAAATCTAACTGAAAAATGCGTTTTTTGACACCAATCAGCATATTTCGTCAACACGTCACACAAAAACGTATTTAAGAAACTTTTCCTTGAAACCATTCTTACAGTTTCGGCTAGTTGTGTGAAACATGAATGCACCTCTTCGGCTTGGTTCACAATTTTAAAAAACCCATACCGCCCTTTGGGGTCGTTAACGAACCACTTATATATTTTTTTACAGTTTTAGGCCAATTTTACTCACAAATCAATGTTGTGATCTTTCAGCAAGAATCATTAAACTGGACCAGAAATTTTCACAATTGTTAATTTTTCAAATTTTTTAACTCTAGATATAAGACGGTGTTTTTTTAGAAAAGCACCTCAATAAAATGTTAAAATGAAGTTGGGCATACATGGGTTGAGGAGAAAAATTATGCGCTAATGGCCAGACGAATTCTAATAAAAATTTTCTGAAAATAAATTCTGCCAGTTCCTTACCAGGAATATTCTGCAGTCTTTTTAAGTAAAAATATGGTAATTTCCGCCAAAAGTTCTCGCAGCTGTGATAAAATTATTTTGGCACTATTACTCGTAATAAAGTAGTAACAAATTCCAAAAGTCTGCTTAAAAAGACCAGAATTCTTTGAAAGCTACCACGATTCCATTTCGGCAATCTTTTTATTTTAAAAACTCCGGCCATTTTCATCAGAAACCAAGTTTGAGTATTCTCTGATTCCAAACTGCGCGCTATTGCACTATATACTGATTGAATGCTGCTGACATTAAGCATCTGAAGAATTTTTCATTTCATTTTCAAGGATAGTGTTTGTTAATCCTCTGGTTTGAATTGAAATAAAATGACAAAAATTCATTCATGCAATACTTTGATAACTAATAAATATATGCGTCATTGTGCATGAATCACGTTCATCAGTTTCGTCCTCGAATTTTATGGTTATGGGCATTATCTTTCGCCACCTCAATTACATATCCATATAAATAAATATATCAATCAGTAGCTATTGTTTCTATTAATTTTCAGATTCATTACAATTGAGCCATTTTAAAGAGCAGAAAAGCATGTAATGAATTTCAAACAGTTCTTTTGAAATATTTTTTCTAGTAAAAACTCCGTTCTAAGGAGGCGGGGAAGGAGATTTATTTGAAAATAGAAATTTTAGAACAATTGATCGCGTTGCATGCAGGTAATAAGCAGTGATGTGTGTGCAGTGTTGCCAATTTTCGGTCGACAATCATCCGATTTTTCCCCGATTTGACTCAACGTAAAACTTGGTAATTCATACAGAGAAATATGGCAGCAGTGTGTGTGTGTATAAGTCCGGCGGCGACGTGCTCGCTGCTCGCATTTCAGCCACGAAATTTTAATTTCGATCACACATTGATGATCCATTTTGAATAACAGTTGACATAGCACGTGATGCGGCGACATCGACAAGCAAACGATTGTGAGACACGACGAGCAGGCCAACGCGATTACACGCGTTAGATATAGAATCTTTTAGTAACGAGCGGGAAATTTAAAATCAAGGAATCTGATTGGCCTAAGCCAATCTAAATGCTATTTCAACTGTGAAATCAGCATCCAATTGCAGCAGCGTAACGTTGCAGTTCGTCCATTTGAACCCATGGGAAAGATCGAACTATTGGGTATTCGGTGAACACCTTCGTATTCGACCTTTAACACGGGTTTAAATGGACATAATACAACATT
Source organism: Trialeurodes vaporariorum (assembly GCA_011764245.1). Taxonomy (NCBI): domain Eukaryota; kingdom Metazoa; phylum Arthropoda; class Insecta; order Hemiptera; family Aleyrodidae; genus Trialeurodes; species Trialeurodes vaporariorum. Next base: position 51,955,972 of record VMOF01000388.1, on the reverse strand, counting down.
GCCGAACTGCACGCTACGCCACTGTCCAATGAAGTAGTTTCTGCAGTTTGCAAAGGTCTGAAACGCTGTGTTTTTTAAATAATAGAAAATGAAAGTACTTGATGAGCTGAGAACAAAGATGCCTTTGCGGTTTCTAATTAACTCACATTCTTCTGGAGATGAACTTTTTACCCAAAATACATTGTTTTGAATGGGAATTTCACGTAAAGACGTCACTACACACACGATTTTTTACAACTTTACACTTTACACGTGTGTATCTTCAAAGCCGGGACACTTGGGAAAAAATTAGAGGCACCATTGTTCTCAGCTCGTCAAGTATGAAGTTTGAAGTAAATACTATAATTTTCTTTACAGAAAACACAATTTCCACACCCTTGCAACTACCTCATTGAAGCCGTGTTTCAAGAGCGCGCGCTCCATCTCAAACTGATACCCTTAACCCTTTAAGGGGAGACTGCCAGGGTATGCTAACCCATGTAAAAAGTATCACACTTGGGTACACTTTTCTCCTCTCCTATTGCACCTAGAAAGCTGAGATTTTGCATGATTGTGTCTTAGTACCTTCTTAACAAAGTTAACTAACTCCTTTTTTTTTCCTTAATTTTTTTAAAAATTTGTGAATTTTTTTTAATTTGGTAAAAATTTTTGGGCATTTTTTAGGTGATACTTTGATTTTATAATAAAAGAGTTTAAACTTTTTCATTAAAAGTTAGTTGACATTGTAGATCTTTTTAAGGGCTTCATTTTAAAAAAAAAAGAGCCTTCTAAGTATAAAAGATCCTGAAAAAATGTACCGGAAATTAAAAAAACACAATTTTGAAAAAAAAAAAAAAAAAAAAAAAATGTGGAAATTTTTCGTTTCTTCACACATTATCTCAAATTTCTAAGCATTAAAGTATGTAAATGATGTAATATAATATACCAAAATGCTCGCAAGAAGGTGTAGAATAAGAAAAAACCAAAAAAAATCCAAAAATTCGAATTTTTGACGGCTGTCTCCCCATAAGGACCAGGTTTAGTTCAGGAGAACACCACTCCCCCGTTTCTCGAGGGAAGATAGTGAACTGTTCGTACTCGGTGGAGCTGGAATTGCCTATACGACGAATTGAAGGCGCCCGACGAGACCTTTTCTATTGTAGTCGTGTTTTCCTCTATATTTGCATTTATTCGGAATGAAGACTAAAACAATGTGAAATAGACCATAGAGGAGAAAAACGAGTAAACTCGGGCTTGGCTCATAAGGGTTTAAGACCTGATTATCGAGTATAGTTGGCTTCATGCATGGGAAATTTGGCCGCCAGAGGTAAGACGTGCAGTGATGGAATATCTGCGATGGCAGCACAACTTTTCGTAACAACTTCACTTTTACTGACCCAACGTCAACACGAGTGTGAAAGTAAAATTTGGCAACCGATGGGATACGGTGGGGGGGGGGGGGGGGGGACGGGGGAGGAATTGGGGGAGCAAGAAAGGCTGCGGTGCCAATTGCCAGTACTTAAATATGAGTCTCCCTCCAACTGTCAATGTAGCTGCAGAGAGCACGCGGATGGATGGAGTTGGCAGATCGAGTGTTGCCGGATTTGAGGTTAGAAATCGAAGATAATTTACCAACGAGTATAGCGATAGAGAGGGGGACATACAAGTTATAAGTCCTATCTCAAAGTGTGACGGCATGGGCGATCTGAATTTGTTTTGTTTGCCTCACTTTTTTTTATTCTTAAAATTAAAAATTGTAATTAATCTAGTGGAAATTGGTTTCAAAATAAAGTGCAAGTGTTTAAGAGTGGCCACCTGGACAGAGAATTTTAATACAACTAACGATCGGGTGAGAAAATGTTGTACATTTTTGTTATGTGTCAGTTTCTTTATCGTTCAAGTTCTTCCAGAAGAAACAGTTACATCGATTTCTGTGTCGAGATAGCCACTCTAAAACACTCACACTTTCGTTTATAACCAATTTCAAATGTATTTGTCAAAATTTGATGTTAAAAATTTAAAGGTTTAAAGATATGAGGCAAACAAACCGAGCCTGTGTGAAAAACGTCCATAAGAAATCTCGATCATGCATGGCTGCCTTCGTGAAGTTTCATAATCACGCCCGACAAATCCTCTCTATCGCTATATCTCGTTGGTACTTTACAACTTGGGCCTACCCCAGTCCTGCAGAATATTCCCTATCCGGCAATCTCGGATTGTCCGATCGGTGTGGCAATATACGAAATTTCGTGGCAAATTGTGGCAAAAATTAAAAATTTTGTGGCAAAGTGTGACAAAAAATAAACATTTTGCGGCAAATTGTGGCAACAATGTGCTCATAAGGAGGATAATTTCTATCGAGCGCTAATTTGGAGGTAAAATTTCATCGAGCGCGCTGATTTTCAGCCAAATTTCATCGATCGACCGCGAAAAAGTACCCTTTTTGCAAAAAGAGTGGCAAAACAGAGTTCGTGCGGCAAAAAATGTTCGGGATTGCAGAAGAATAATCAAAGGTTGTGGAATACTCTGCAGGCCTGGTCTACTCAAATGCCATACATATGGCAACACTGGTTTGATTGGTTGACCGCGCGAACTATGTGTGTGCAAGCATACAAGTTAACCGGTGGCTTGTTTGGTGGCAGCGCGAGGGCCCTGCCTGCCCCCACCTCGGCTCGACCCCCCCTTTGGGCCCACCCCCCCCCCCCCCCCCCCCTTCCTACAGTGCGAGCGATGCGACCGCGACGCTGCTCAACTATGAACCTGAAGCCAACGTGCAGCGGTTGCTCCGTTTTCCGTGCGGCGACGCGACGGACGGCGACGGTCGCTGCGACAGCGCGAAATTCAAGTTCGAGATCGGTTGGATCAGATCGCGCCGCACGAGAATTAGCACCGGGGAGGGGGAAGGTGAGGGGCGAAGAGGAGGGAGAAGGGGGGGAGAGGGCGAAACGCCGGAACTTGACTCGCGCGCGAATAGATAAATACATTCGTCCGCCGGGTAACGA